>CM053602.1:54506265-54525587 GCA_028646575.1 Pseudocheirus occidentalis
CTGCTGGTGTGAGATTTCCAGGGCCAGGGAAGAGGGAGTGATAGAACAAAGAATCTGCCTTTCAACAAGCTCATGACCTTTTATTTTTCTAGGGGGCCAAAGTCATGTGGTGGTGCAATGGGACCTGAGGCAGCAGGGAGGGGGTGCCCTTGTCCCAAAGGCTATCAGCTCAGACAGACCCGCCCAGGACTCAGGCAGTAAGGGCTCTCCTGGGCCACAAGATATGGGAGGTGGGCAATGTGTTCCCTCTGAGCCTCTCATGGGTGTTCCTGGAGGTCTAGTGGTGGCATGAATTTATCCCATAAAAGTCAGAGATAGAGAGCTAGGAAAGGGGGCAGGAGACGTCCCAGAGGGATAGAGTGAGACAGAGAGCCGGAAGAAGCAGAGGGTCCAAAGGGTCCCTTTATGTGCCAGATACTCCACTCCCACCCAGGCCACTCCCTAAACTTTTCAGCTGTGGAGTGGGGGGGGGTAAAGGGTCAAATCACTCTGTCAGGGTCCTGGGGCCCTTGATCTGTACTAGGGGGTACAGCTCTTAGACTTTCAGTCAACAGCCTTCCCCCATCCCCACCCCCATGGTTGCCTTGGTTGTACTGAGAGGGAAGCTGGGAAGGATTACAACAAGAGAAAGAGGAAAATGAAGAGGGGGAGGAAGAGAAGGAGGAGGATGAGGATGGGGAAAGATGGGGACCAGGAACCCATCAGAAAAGATTCAACTTCATTCAGCCAACAAATGTTTATGAAGAGCCTACTGTGTGACAGGCAATGTGCTGGCCCTGCTGGTTTAGAACCAAAAGGGAAAATAGATCCTGCCCTCTTGGAGATTATAATCTAGTTATCAACTATATCGATCCCAAATAAATACTAAGTGATGGGGCGAAGGCTGGACTGAGGAGGAGGCACTAGCAGCTTGGGGGTGTCAAGAAAGGCCTCATGTTCAAGGTAGTGCTTGAACTAAGCTGAGAAGGAAACTAGGGATTCTGGGAGATGGAGGTGAAGAAGGAGTGTATTCTAGACCTGGAGGATAGCAAAGCCAACATACAGAGATGGGAGATGGGGTTCTGTGTATAAGAACAGTGAGAAGACCAGGTTGTCTGGAGGGGAGTGATGGGAAATAAGGCTTGAAAGGGAGCTTGGGATCAGATTGTGGAGGCTTTAAATGCCCGGGAGGGAGATTTCTATTTGATTCTGGAGGCAATAAGGATCCTCTGAAGCTTTTTAAGCCTCAGAGGGCACAGAGACAGATCTGCTCTTTAGGAAAATCACCTTGACAGCTCTGTGTAGGATAAACTGGAGAGGAGAGAGAGAAAGCTCAGGCTCGGAGACCCCCAGGAGGCTTGTCGGAATAGTGCAGGTGAGAGGTGACCAGTCCTGAAACTGGAACAAGAGACAAGGGCTATGACAGACAGAAAAAAGAGAAGCCTTGGCAATTGAGTGGGTGAGCATGAGGTCCAAGAGAGTGCCAAGTCAGTGATGACAATGAGAGTTAGGCAAAACTGAGTGACTGGAAGGAGGGTGGGGCTTTGGTGACAGGGGAGTGAACCAGACGGCTGGATTTGGGAGAGAGGAGTTCTGCTAGGGAAGGAGGGAGTTGGAGATGACCTTGGGACATCACCTGATTCTCTGCATTGCACACTTACTGTGTGTCAGTTCCCAGGCTCCCTGACACCATTGGATAGATCAAGAAGTCTATCTTACTTTTCTTTTTCTTTCTTTTCTTCCTTCCTTCTCTTCCTTCCAGCCTTTCTCTCTTCCTTTCTTTCTTCTCTTCAGTCCTTCCTCTCCTTCCTTCCATTTTCTTCCTTCCTTCCCTCCTTCCCTCCTTCCTTCCTTCCTTCCTTCCTTCCTTCCTTTCTTCCTTCCTTCCTTCCTTCCTTCCTTCCTTCCTCTCTCTCTCCTCTATGTCTCTCGCTCTTCCTTCCTTTCTTTCTTCTAAGCCTTGTTCTGAGTCTCTTTTAATTTTATGTGAAATGCATCTGCATGAAATGCCTGTGACATGCCAGACACTGTAGCAGGAATATGAAGATGGAAAGATGGAAAGCAGCCCCAGCCACCACAGACCTTACATTCTTTGGGGTCTGTGTGTGTATGCATGCAGGTGTGTGTGTGTGTGTGTGTGTGTGTGTGTGTGTGTGTACGTGCATGCATGCGCATGTGCACGTGCGCATTGAGACAGGGGGACAGACAGATATTATATACAAAGTCAGTAAGCAAAACAAATACAAGTACTTGGGGGGGCTAGCAATTTAGGGATTCAGGAAAGACCTGTTACAGACAGTGGCCTTTAGGCCCTACCTTGAAGGGAGCTAGGATTTCTAAGTGGTGGAGATGAGCAGGGAGGCATGGACACCCTAGGCAAAGGCATATGGGCTGGAGATAGAATGCCATTTACAAATACACGACATTCCACAGGGAAAGATGTCAAGTATTACCAGGCCTGGTGTACTAAACAATCCAGTCATCATCACAGACCAGGAAGCCTTTACTCAGAGAGTTGGGCTGGGCAAGGAAGCAGGTATGAGCTGAACTGGGTCTTGAAGAGCTCTACCTGTGGGAGACAGGTCTCAGCTAAGTAGCGAGCAGGGGAGGGCATGAGAAGCAAAGTCAGAGGAAGGAAAGATGAAATCATTTATTAAGCACCTATGTGGCAGCCACTATGCTAAGCCCTTTACAAATGCAAATGAGGATCATTCGATCCTCACGATATCCTCTGGTTATTATCCCCATTTTACAGTTGAGGAAAATGAGTCAGACAGAGGTTAAGTGACGTGCCCAGAGTCACACATCTGGAACGTGTCTGAAACTGGATTTGAACTCAGGTCTTCCCTACTCCAAGCCCAGCACTCTCTTTATTGCTCCTCCAGCTGCCTCTGGAGAGCCAGAGATGAACAAAGAGGAAAGAGCTAGGAGATGGTTCAAGAGAGAAGGACTTGATGAGGAGATATTAGAGGTTGAAGGATACCCAGTGCTCCAGTGCAAACATCCTCCCAAAGGTAGAAGTGGCTGGGGTGGAAGGGGGCAGAGAGGAGCTGTGAGGACTGATAGGAACTTAGGGGAGGCCTTGAATCCTTCACACTCCAGAGGAAACAGGATTTCCTCCCATCAGTGATGTCCCCCACTTGGGTTCCCAAAAGCAATTTTGAGAGTACAGGATCAGAAAGTCATAGTTTGGAGAGATAGCCATGTTGGCTGGAAAACTATCCAGGGTTCTTAGGAGACTGCAAGATCCCTGTGAGCCATCATGGTGACTGACACAGCTGCCCAAAGAGCTAATGTGATACTAATGTGATATTAGGTGGAATGAAGAATAAGGTAGGAGAGGTGACTAGGTGGTGCAGTGAATAGAGCACTGGCCCTGGAGCCCAGAAGACCTGAGTTCAAATCTGGCTTCAGACACTTGACATACTTACTAGCTGTGTGACCTTGGGCAAGTCACTTAACCCCAATTGCCTTGCCTTCCCCCCTCCAAAAAAAATAGCAGATACACTGTTTTATAGACACATCGTATGTGTGACAACTAACTTTGATAGACTGGGCTCCTCTCAGCAATACAAGGTTAGAAGACAAATCCAAAAGACTCATGATGGAAAGGGCTATCCACATCTAGAGAAAGAACTACAGAGTCTGAGTGCAGATGGAAGCAAACTACTTGCTCTCTCTCTTTTTGTTTTGTTCCTTCTTTCTCATTGTTCACTCCATTGGTTATAATCCTTCTTTACAACTTGACTAATGTTTAATGTGAAGGTATTTGTAGATCCTATATTTGATTACATACTGCTATGAGGGAAAGGGGAGAGGAGAAGGAGAGGGAGAAAATTTGAAACTCAAGGGATTGTGGAACTGAATGTTGTAAACTAAAAGTAAATAAATAAATTTAGGAAAAAAAAGAATGAAGCAGGTCCTAAAGAACAATGTCCTTTGTCTTGGTCCCACCACTTCTGTGGTGCTGCATCAAGTTCTGGGCACCAGGAGAAGCAGAACAACATTGACCCACTAGAGGGAGTCCAGGAGAGGCCAATCAAGATGCTGAATGGATGGGAGACTGTGCCATATGGGAATGGCTTAAAGGAATTGGGGCTAGTTAAGTCTAGAGAGGAGAAGACCTATTAATGGGAGCAAGATAATTGTCTCTGAGTTTTTGAAAGCTGCCTTGTGAAGGGTTATGACTTGATTCTGCTTGGTCGTGGGGGCCAGAACCAGGAATAATTCTCATGCTGGACGTAGATGTAGCAGGGAGGCTGATTTGGGTTCAGTGTCAGGACAGACTTCCTAACCAGAAGGACTGCCTTCAGGTAGAAGGAGCAGCCTCTGAAGGAGGTGGATTCCCTATCCAGGAGGCCTCTGGGTAGATGCTGAATTTTACTGCCTCCTTTTGTTTATTACGTAACTAGTAGAGGGCATTCCTGTTCAGGTACAGGTGCAGACCAGATGTGGTTCTGTGTGGGCTGAGGAAGGTACAGGCTACATCATGACTTTCAGTCCTACTGCGGTAGAAACTATGTGGCTGAAGCTGCATTCCCCTCTGCATCTGCTTTGGTACTGTTCCCTGTTTAGAGCAAAGATGCTCAAAGAGGTGTGTTTGACCCTCTCCCCAGGCCCTCGGAGCTCCTTGTTCATGGTACAGTGAGTAGAAAGAGCCTTGTTGCTAGAGTCAAGGGGACCCAGGATCAATTTCTATCTCTGGGACCCTGGGCAAGCTCTTTCTCCTCCATGGACCTCAGTTTCCTCCCCCGTCCATTTTTTCTTCCATAATCCTCTCTGTCCCTTGTATTTGCTGTAGTTATCAAAGGTAATTTTGTCCTTACTCTTCTAAATTATTTATGATGTAACTGTTTATATCCAAATCTTGTATACATTTGGAACTTACCTTGTATACTGAGTGTGATGTTGGTCTAACTCTAATTTCTGCCACACTGCTTTCTAGTTTTCTCAGCAGTATTTGTAGAACAGTGGGTCCTTAACTCAGTACCTGGAGTCATTAGGTTTATCAAAAGTTAAGCTACTGAATTCTTTAGCATCTTTATGCTGTCCCATTGATCAACTTTTTACCCTTTAATTAGTACTAAATAGCTTGAATGATTACTGCTTTGTAGTATAGCTTGAGATAAAGCTAGATCCTTTTATATCCACCCTTTTTCATTATTTTTGTAAAGATTCTTGACCTTTTTCTGTATATTCCAATGATTCCCAAACATTTTCCTCCTTGTCCTCCTATCCAGATCAATTGTTTTTATATGAAATATTTTATATTTTCTTTTTCCAGAATTTTGACTTTGTTTTAAAAAATTCTTGTTGCTTCATGGAGACATTAACTGCTGTTTGGTCCAATTTAATTTTCAGGGAGTCTATTATTTAGGAAAAGTTTTGTACCTCTTGTCCTAAGCTGTTAATTCTCTTTCCGAATCTTTCCTCTAGTATCCTCTTTTTCTTTTTCAGTTCTTTGAAACCTTAACCCTAGAGATTTACATATATGATTTTTAAACTCTTGCTTCATATTTCTTCCAGCAGTTCTAGTTGATCTGGCCACAAAATTGTGTTTTTCTTTGGGGGCTTTGCTTGTAGATGTTGTGTGCAATTATTCTCTTCTTTTTCCATTCATGTCTCAAGTATCCCTGATTCCCTAACAGCTCTTTATCCCGAATGCCTTTTTAAATTTACTCATTTTCCCCATCTTAGTTCTTGAATTGGAACTTTTTATTTGGACCAAGTCCCGTGCATGAGGACTAAAGTCCCCTTCTAGAGGACTGTAAGTCAATTGTTTGGTCCTCATCTCTATTCTGGGGTCCTGCTGCTTTCACTGAGTATTAAATACTATGTTCTTCAAGGACTTCTCAAGCCAGGGAACTGTACATTTCTAGCTCATCCTAAGCAGTATGATCTAGGATGAGGTCTGATCACTGCCTTTTAATCTGACTCTGCAAGCTTCTGACCATGGTTTGAGTCTGGTTGACATGACTGCAGGCTTGTCTCTGGCTGGAGCTTAAGTAGATGGGTGCTGGTCCTGGCCTCTGTCACCTAGCTGGACAGCTCTCAAAGTTTATAGTGACAGAACTGCAGGTTTACTGATTGTTCAGTTGCATGCTTCAGTCTTGTCCTGGAGCTGGACAGTAGTGTATAAGCCTTCCTGGTTGAACCACTTTTCCCATACCCTAAAATCCCTGAAAGTCTCCCTTTGATGAAATAGGCTAGAAAAATAATGGTTACTTCTTGGGTAATCTGCTCACAACACATTCTAGTGCTCTTTCTTGGTTTTTGTTGATATAATTTAGGGAATGAGCTGAGCTATACTGCTTCTTCCTTTTTTGTCATCTACCAGTCTCTACCTCTTCCTCCTGCTTCCCTTGATTGATGTGGAGATGAATAACAGCACTAGAAGAAGCCTGGAAAGGATTTCTAGGAATTATGGAGTCCTTGTCAGGAAAACAAAATAATTTGGGGGCATACATGTTGTTTGATTTCTTCTGAATGATGGTTGGGGCTTTGGAGAGAGGGGAAGATGTGAGAAGTAAACAGTTGGATATTCAGATGATGGCAATAGGACACAGGGGAATGAATGATACCATCAGAAGAAGCTGGGAATGTTATCTCTAATAATAATAGCTGGTGTTTCTCTGGCACCTTAAGGTTGGAGAAGCACTTGACAAACATCTCATTTGAACTTTATAACAGCCTTGATGGAGTAAATACTGTGATTACCTCCATTCCCTAGATGAGAATATCGAGAATTAGAAAGGAAAAGTGGGGGTGGCTAGGTAGCACAGTGAGTAGAGCACCGGCCCTGGAGTCAGGAGGACCTGAGTTCAAATTCAGCTTCAAACACTTGACACACTAACTAGCCGTGTGACTTTGGGCAAGTCATTTAACCCCAATTTCCCTCCAAAAAGAAAAAAAAAAGAAAGGAAAAGTAACTTGCCCATGGTCTTGTAAGCAGCAAGTACAGGAGCCAGAGGGTCAAACCAGGTCTTCCTGATGCCAGGAGAGCAGTTTCCACTTGACCAGGCTGTCTCTGGAGAGTCTTTGAAGTCCTGGATGGGAAAGAGAAAGACTTGGGGGCACACACAGTACTTGCATCTTCTGTAGTTGAAGGTAATAGTTTTGGAAGAGAAAGTTTTTGGACCATGGCTTAAGATATGGGAAAAACAGGCTCTTGGCAAAGGCCTGGCAAATCACATCTCATGAGAACTAAGTGGAACATGTTTGGCAGGAGGCTCACTGACCTCACCAGGAGAACTTTAGACTGAAATTTGAGGAGCAAGAAGGCAGATGCCCAGACAGGACTGGAAAACTGAATGTTAGGGAGACCTAGAAAAAAGTAACATGGTGGAGGATGTGCCAAGTAATGCTGAGGAGGAAATAGCACTCTGCTTCTTACAGTACTGCACAGAGTTTGGGCAACATACACAAAGAGACCTTAGCATTTGGGACAGAAAGATATATTTTAACCTCAGATATCACTGAGAAGGGACCCTAATCAGGAACCAGAAAGGTAGTCTCTGATCAACAGAAATAATTCTGATGGGGTTGCAGGCAAAGAAGAAGTGTGTACCAAGAGAGGACACACAAGTGTGGGAATCCATGTGAGGGGAAATCCCAGTGGAGAGCACTGGGGTGAAGAAAGAGGGGGAGCAGCTACAGCTGGGGACAAATGGAGGAAATGGATTATACTTTACTAATATAAATGGCAAAGTTATCCCTGGGGCTGGGCACAGCAGTGATGGAGGTTTGCATGATCCGGACCTAGTGCCATTCCATTGAGAGTTTAGATGTCTCAGGAAGCAGAGGGAATTAGGAGGTGAACAGTTACTCCAGACCTGATTCTGACAACGATGAGGAACCAGCTGGTGCTGGGGGAAAAGACCTGAGACTTGGGGATGGCAGGGGAAAGGTACAATATCATCTTAGAACTTGAAGTAGCCGAGGAAGAGGATTCTGGACACTGTGAGACACATATCCTAGACTCTGGGAAAGCAGATTTCAAAAAGATATTGTCATATCTCGGCCCAATGAACTAAATCCTGCTTGCAGGAGATTCTGATGAGCAAACCAAGGGGGAGATGTCTAATCTCTTGTCTAAACCGAGGGCTTGATATCTGTCTCCAAGTATCTGAAGGGGGATCAATTTGTTCCTCACTCCAGAGGGTAGAACCAGGAGCAGCGGATGGAAGTTGCAAGTTGATGGATTCCATCCCATGGAGGAAAACTTTCTCACAAATGAGCTCCCTAACAATGGAATGGATATAGTGAGTTCCTAGTGAGTGTGAGCAGACATGGGGTAGATGACCCCTCTCAGAAGCTGCAGACAGGGGGCAGTTAGGTGGCACCAGTCCTGGAATCAAGAGGACCTGAATTCAAATCTGGTCTCAGATACTTAACACTTACTAGCTGTGGGACCTTGGGCAAGACACTTAACCCCAACTGCCCTGCAAACCCCCTCCAAAAAGAAAAAAAAGCTGCAGACAGGACACACCTCCAACCTGGAGACTACACAGTGGATCTGGGTCCAGGACCCCTGGGTTTAAGTCCCAGATCTGCTTCTCACTCTCTCCCTGATACTGAGCTTCCTTCCCTCTGGAGGGCGTGGGCCTAGAGGGCTCCAAAGGTCCCTTCCAGCTCTAAACCTGTGATTCTTGGAATGCCAGTTCTATGACTTAGTTCAAGTTGCAACTTTGTGGGACTACTGGTGTGACCTTGAATAAGTCCCTTCCCTTGTCTGGGCCTCTGTTCTTTTCTTGGGGTCCCCCTCCCCCCATGTAGGACTGAACAAGAGGCTAAGGGTCCTGATGGCTTTAAAGCCTGTCAGCCTCTAAAGCCTTGGCCCTCTTGGGCCTCAGTTTCTCTGTCTGTAAAGTGAGGGGATGGGAGGAGCTCAATTCTAGGGGCCTTTTCAGGGCAGCCCTAAATTCTAGAAGGGTGCTACAAGAAGAAAGCACCTTCTCCTCTCAGAAAGAGGAGGCTGAAAGGGAGATGGGCCCTAGAGAGAGCTCCCCCCCCCCTTTCCAGCCTGGGCACCGCTATCCAGAGCCCTCTAGCCTGAAGAGGAGGGTTTTGGTCAAGGGCTCCTCCTGCTGCTGCTGCAAAACTTCCAGGGGGCTTCTTGGCTCTGGATGGGGGAAGAAGAGACAAGCCAGGCAGGGGGAAGGGGCGGCGGGAGGCTTTCCCTAGACGTGCCAAAGAATGGGGGGCCTGGGGTGGCACCCCCACACATAATGCACCCAAGTCCGTCATTTGGGCAAGACTCTCCCCTTCTCCGGGCCTCTCGGTTCCCAAATGGGGAGGGGTTCTGCACGAGGTGACCCCAAAGTCCTGGCCCTCCCTTCCTGTCCTTAGCTGGGCGGCCCTGGTCAAGACCCTTCCCCTTTCTGGGCTCCAGGCTCCCCCTCGCTAACATGATTTACACGAGTGTGTACGGGGGAGGTGGGGGAGGTTGTCCTTGGCGACCCTTCCCTCCTAAGGAGCTGCTGCTCCACCACTGCCCCGCGCCCCAGTGAATTCTCTGCTTCTAGAGTCCCGTTAACCCCTCTTTAAATGGCCCGAGGGAGGAGGGGGAAGGGGGGATAGGCGGAAGTGGGTGGGACCTTCTTCCTGAATGCTAGCCAATGGGAAAGCGAGAGCGTCAAAGGGAGGGCGGGGACGGGCGTCCTGGGGCAATAACAGCGGCGGGGGCGCGAGCCCTCGTGACGCCACTGGCTCTGACCAATGAAGAGACGCGCTCTGTGAGCGCGCGTATATTGGGCCCAGTCGGTTCTGACTCCCAAGAACGGGAGTGACCATGGCCGAGCTTTGGACAGGGCTCGGGGATTGCGACAGCGATCAGAAAGCGGCGCAGTCAAGGAAGAGACGGTATGAGGAGGAATGGGAGGACGACGACGAGGACGAGATCGAGGAGGACGCCCAGCTCTCTCTGGAGGCTCTGAGGGTGCTGGAAAGACTGAAGGTGCCGGCGGAAGGGGCGGGGCCTAGCTGGGGTCGGAGGTCACTCCGGGGAAGGGAGAAGGACCAGGGTCCTTGGAGGGTCTCCTGTAGGAGAGGCAAGGGAAAGGCAGCGGCTAGTGCGCGAGTTGACTTTGAATTGCGCGCCCTCCTGGACCTCCCGACTCTGCCCACCTCCCCCCTCCGTCCCCCCGCCTTCCTTCCTCTTCTCCCTTCTTCCATCCCTTTCGAAGTTACCTGCTTTCTGCAGGTCCCCTGGCCAAGGTCCTAGCCATGGCTCCTTCCCTGGGGCTGGCCCCAGGGCGGTCCCCCTCCTGGGCATTCAGTCACATTTCTCTCTCTGGACCTTCGTTCCACACCACCGTATATGAAGGGTTGCCCAGCACTCAATTTTTTGCCATAACAGACTGCAGAACCTCAGTCATTGTGATGGAGTGCTCGGGTCACAGCCCTAAGATCATGTCTCTGGAAGCCTCTCGATTTCTCAGGCCTCTGTCTTGTGAGAAAATTTTCTCTTGTCGCAGAACACATTTTCTTATCAGGATGGAAGGGTGCTTGGCCCAGGGATTTTTGTCCCTGGCTGGTCCAAGGACTCTTCCCCCTGCCAGATCCCCAGGGTTCATGTCTCTGACAATGGCCTCAGTGTCTGGTATGCTCCCTACACTTTCCCATCCATAGTTCCCAAAGACACCTGGACCCTTAGATTACCTATATAGCATCCATGGCATTCCTTTCCCATGCCCCTGTTCCTTATAAACCCTAGCACCATCCTCACACTGGAAGGTTCCATAAGGACACTTACCCACTTTTGCCAAAGAATTACAATAAATTCATTGCCACTTGATTAAGACTTGAGTGTGTGAATTTATTTCAGTCAACTCTGCCTTAGCATTCTTGGGGTCCCAGTACCTCAAAACCTCATCACTTGCACTGCTTAATAAACTTCAAAGGCTCCCTAGTGCTTCAGCAGTCAGTAGTAACTCTTAAGAGTAACTCTTAACCCAGTCTTCAGGACACTGCCACTGACCACAAAAACACCCCTGCCAGTCTCATCTCCCCCTGGTTCCCTTCACATAGCCTGTACTCCACTGAAACTGGCCCCCTTGGCCTCACACAAACCTATCTACACCTGTCTGCCTCCTTTCCTTTGCTCATACCGTTCTCCCGGCTCCCACCACTAATGCCAACTCTCACTTTTGGGTGACTTTTGGGTTTGTAACACTTGGGGAATGCCTAAGCATCTTCTAAGGCTCTTTGCAGGAAGCCGCCTCTGGTCACTGCAGCCAGAAATGAGCCCTCACTCCCCTAAACCTTATTTTTTAAATTTTCTATCACGTTGGGACGTTAGAGTCACACATTTATTTCATTTGCCTTGTGGTCAGGGATTGTTTCTAATTTTATGTTTTTATCCCCTTCTGTATCTAGTGTTATGCCTTACAGGTAATAGTAAGTGTGAAATGAATGAGGTCGATTTCAGTTAAACATAAGCCTTTTAAACAACTAGTATCATTAAAGAGTCCATCGCTGAAAGACTTGGTCATGCAGAACCTGCATGACTGAGTTTTAGACATACTGTAGATCAGTGGGTCTCAACCTTCCTAATTCTGTGACCCTTTAATACAGTTCCTCATGTTGTGATGACCCCCCCAACCATAAAATTATTTTTGTTGCTACTTCATAACTGTAATTTTGCTGCTGTTATGAATCACAATGTAAATGTCTGATATGCAGAATGTATTTTCATTGTTACAAATTGAACATAACCCACAGATTGAGAACTGCTGCTGTAGATGGACTTCTGCAGAAGAAGAAGCTGGCTTATATGGCCTCTTAAGATCTCTTCTAGGCTGTAATATTCTAAATGTGTCTGATTTTTTTCCCCTCAGGACATAGACTGCCCCTTCCTCGAGGGTTTGTATATTACTGGACCAAGGACAATAAAACAGTTCCTGTGTACGCCCTCAATTTGCCGTTTGCTTATTCTGGAATGGTTATTTGCAAGGTAATGCCCCTGCCTCCTTATCTTCTGTCTTGTGCAGCTTTCTTCCTCCTCATACAGAGAATGTGCTAATCGCATTTTAAAGCAGATGTTATCAATGATGGTTCCATCCTTTGGGCTCCAGATCTTTCTAAAAGCAATCAATTAAAAAAACAATCAATCTAAAAGCAACCAGCTGGTCCAGAGCCAGGCACAGAAGGAATCATTAAATCAAGAAGTATTTGTTAAGTGCCTAGTGCCCTGTTAGGCACTGTAGTTAGAGAAAAATGAAGTCATCCCTGTTCACAAGTGAATAAAATTCCATTGGAGGAGAAAATGTGTATATGTGTGTGTGTGTATGTGTATGTGTATATGTATAAACCTCCTTAGGAAGAAAAAGTGGTTGGGTAGGGAGAACACCCAGAGTTGGGTGTATCAGGAACTGAAAGGCTTCACCTAGAATGTGGTTTGAGTTGACTCTTAAGTAAAAGGAGATGGAAGTACGTTCTAGGCATGAGGTCTGGAATGAAAAGATATGGAGATGGGGGTTGTATGTGTGTGGAACAGTAAGAAGGCCAGTTGGACTAGACCACAGAGTATGGGAAGGAGAAGAATAAATATATAATGACACTAGTGAGATCAGTTGGGGCCGGGGGTTTCAGTTTGATCTTGGAAGCACTAGAGAGCCACTGCAGTTTGTTGGAAAGGGGCCTGATCATTTTGGAAGCTGTGGGGAGGTTGGATTGGAGACAAGAGATTGAGGGAGACCAACATGGAGGACATTGCAGTACTCCAGGCACAAGGTGATGAGGGCCTAAACCTCTGTGAAGGGATGGATGAAACAATTCACAGGCAGCGATAACTCGTTTTTATCTACACTTCGGTTTAAGGTTTACAAAGTGGTTTTCTTATGGCCACTCTGTAGGGTTGGTAGTAGAAGGATCATCCCCCTTTTACAGATGAGGAACCAGGGGGTTTGAGAAGGATAATTGACTTATCTGTGGTCACTCGACTAGTAGGTGTTTGAGGCAGGATCAAACCTGGGTGTCTTGAATCTGACTACAATCACTCTTTCTGTCATACCATGCTATTTCTGTATAAACCCCACACTGGCCAAGAACCTGTAAATAGATTTTCCATTCCCCTCTATCCAGCTAAAGCTGGGCAAAATCTTTGGGTGTTCGGATTGGCTCCTGGAGAATCCTTAGAATTCTGGAATGGCAGCACTGGAGGTGGAAGTGTCCTTAAGAGATAAGCTTAGAGTCTCAGGGGTGGGGAACCTGGGGTCTCAAGGCCACATGTGGCCCTCTAGGTCCTCAAGTGTGTTCCCATAGGATTTGTTCTGTGAAATTTGGATTTGGTCAAAGGGCCAAACTTGAGGACCTAGAGGGCCACATCTAGCCTCAAGGCCAAGGGTTCCCCACCCCTGGCTTAGACCATCTACCCTCATTTTGAAACTGGCAACACCAAGGCCTAGAAGGGAGCATGATGTCCAGGCTCACACAGAGATAATGCTGGAACCTGGCTTTCCAGACTCAGTTCAATGTCCTTTGGGGTAATCTAGGTATATCAGGCCCCAAAGGACTTTGCATCCAAGCCATTACTCTTTGAGACAAGATGAGAAATTGGTATTGTCCAGGCCTGGTGGCATGACTGATTTTTGTAATAAAATGGAGCAGTTACTCTGCAGGGTAGAGAGAATGGTATGAGGCTCTCCAGAAGCAAAACAAATATTGATGGGCCAGACAGCCTTCCAAAGAGGCATGGAAGCCACAGCAAGCCCTGTGCTCATCTGTTTCTTAGGAGTCACTTGCACAGATGTTCTCTTCCTTGTTTATGGAATCCTAAAGATAAGGAATTTAGAAACGTAAGGCTTGTTGCAAGCTCCATGTGACCACATTCAGTATAGAACAGTTCCCTCTATAGAACCAGATTTCCCTGTGAGGGTTAGCAGTGCTCTGAGGCTCATTAGCTCATTTTTATGGGAGGCATGGGGCTAACGAAGCCAAAGTCCTGGACTCTGCCTGTGTGGGACAGTTAATGTTGTTGCTTGTACCTATATTTCTCCTAAATTCATGCTGTTACTTCCACCTGAGCCTGGCCAGGATGTAGAAAGAGCATTAGAGATCCCTCCCTGCTCACTAACAACGCCCCAAAGTGTGTGACACCCCCCCTTCCTCCATGATGCATGTCTCTGTGCCTATGTCTTGTCTGCCCAAAGCACAGGAATGCCACTCGGTGTATCACCACTGGTCAGGTGTCTTAACAACAGAAAGTCCTGGGAGAATTGGCAACGTGACTGAAGATATGGGCCAATACTGGTAATTACAGATCAGCATTAAGTACTGACTCATGGAAACAGCCCAGCCCACTGGGTGCTTGGAGGAAGTGAAGGTGGAGATTCATCATTAGGGATTTGGGAAGGCACAGGTGTAAGGGAAGGAACTAGCTCAAGGGAGGAGAGCCTTGAAGCCTTCTGACAGGAAGGAAGTAAGAGATTGGGGGCCACTTGGGATTTGCTTTGGTTTTTTAGGGAGAGGAACTTCTAGGTAAGAGGACTTGCCTAGCCCAGGCTGAAAGTAGTTTATGTAGCAGGAAAAGATGTTTGCTGACTAGAAATTTGAAGCCTTGGCAAAATTTCAAAACCCTAAAACTCCTCTTTCCAATTCTGATTTTAAAAAAAACAAACTTTTTTTTTGCCAGCTTTTCCTGCTCTGGGTTGCACTGGTTTCTGTAAACACATTAAAGGAAACTAAGGCAGGCTTGTGCTCTCTTGGGCTGATGCTCTCTGGGAGGACACCTGATGGATGACCACTTGTCAGGATGTTCTAGCCAGGATTCCTTTGGATTTGGTTGGACTAGGTGGCCACGGGTTTCTCTGCCAACTCCCAGCTTCTGGGATACGGGGCAAGAAATGCTCACAGTGAGGAGGTGACCAAGTGGCAGGATTGCCCACAGTGGAGGTGGTATGGCTTTGTCAGAACCAGGCTTTCACCATCTCCAAATGTTGAATGTGGCATGTTTTTATAAGCACACCAGTCATAGAATCCAGGAACATCTAAGGGCATTTGGTAATACATTTTGTTCTGCATAAAACAATACAAGATATGGTACTATATGTTGATCAAACTTTCCGAAATTTCAGGGTTTTAAAAACCTTTCTGCCCCCAGCTTTGGAATTCTCTGAAATGTTTATTGCCTGCCTGTTTTAGACTGCCCAATGACCTGGTGTCTGTGCAGAGCATCATTGTGCAGTCCCAAATGGGAACCCTTCCTCAGTTAGGCAGGTGGTTGGGGGACCTTCTGGAAGGGAGCATGCCTTGCCACAGGAAGCAGAAGCTCCTGGTCAGGAATCCCCTTTTGTACAAGCAAGGACCATATGGATTCCCTTCACTCCTTGACAGCCTTGCTCTCTTTTGGAAGACTGGCTCTTGTGGATTTATTCTTTTCTTGGTTCCTTGCCCATCCAATAAAGTAAACTTTGATTAACTAGTTCTCCAAATAAGGTCATTTGGGTTTTTGTTTGGGGGTGTTGGAATGATTTGTTTGTTTTTAAAGAACTTTAAAGATAGCAAGCCTATGTGTATTCTCCATTATGTTTGTACCTTCTAATTGGGAATGTTTCCTTAGCAACCAAGACTAGGCATAAGTGTGCCCAGCTGTTGAACAAAGCAGTGTTCATAACATTTTAAATGACACAGGCTGCCTTCTCCCCCACTCCCCCATTTGTGGATAATAATTGGATTAATAAGTAACAGGTTGTACAATTGAGGTAAAGAAAATGTATATTTAATTGCCTGTCTCAGCCCTCAGGACCCTTGTGTCCAGGGTCTGGCTTTTTGTGTCTGAGGCCCAGAGTGGCTTTAGCACATGTGGCTTCAGCTGTGGAATTTGGTCACTTTGGCCTTTTCAAATGTTACCTTGCTGTGCTCGGGAAGCATTGGGGTTTTGTTTGGAACAATTTCTGAGCTGGGGGGGGCGGGGTTCAAAAGGGATTTGGTTAATTCCATTTTCTTCTTTGAGCCTCAATTTTGATCTGTTTAAAAAGGCGAGTGGCACACCAGGGAAATTTGGTATTATTCATGAAAAAGGGTTTAAGTGTTGAATAATTGCATTTAGTCCCATGTTCCACCACCTCCTTCCTCCACACTAAAAGACTAAAGCTTTTACTGTGCATGTGTTTATGTCCGGAAACACAGCCGTGTACAATGATTGGATCTTGGCATTCTGAGTGGAAGGAAAGCCAACAAGCCAAAGACTAAGCTGGCTCTTCCCTTATGCTAGTACCTCGTTTTAGGGACACCCAGCAATAAGGCCATGTCATGGGGGATGGGGCTTGAATCCATTGATTGCAAATGGAGCACCAAGCAATTGGCCTTGAGGGTGGGTGCCTGATGTGCCCATTGCTCAAATTGCAAAGGTTTGAGTTTGCAAGTATAAATGTTCCCCACCTTGAGTATGCCATATATTATATATAAGAAGGGAAACGCAGACCAAGTATGTACTGTCTAGTTTAGTAAGAGGTGTTCGGGGCTGTTGGTAGAACCGGAGCGGGAGTGAGTAAATAGGGGAGATGTGACAGATGGGCAGATGTTTTATCAGGTAATGCAAAACTCTCTAATGGGCACAAAAATAGGGACTATTTGTACTTGGGCAGCTGATTGGTTCTTGGTGACTCCTTTGCCACCAAGTAACTGGTGGTGCCTTGGTTACATGACTTTAAGGTTCATATAACAAAGCAGTTTCTCCACCAGATTGGCACATTTTTCCCAGGTCATGTTCTCATAAAGATATAACATTCTTTTGATAACCAATACTTATATACACTTCAGGTATTACAAAGTACTTTAAATTTCTTCTCATGTGGTCCTCCCAGCAACCCAAAGGGGCCAGTAATACTATTGGGGGTGTTATCCCCTCTTTATGAATGAGGTCCCAACCAGAGAGGAGGCATTGAAGGTGAGATTGGAACTCCTGGATTCTCCTTACGATTTGTCTATCATTCTTGCCACCGCATCATGTTGCCAAAGCATCACATTATTATTTTCTGTTACAAATAATGTCTTGATATAATACTTAATAGATTCATGAAAGTAATAGGTATTTGGAGCAAGATTTGAGTAAAGATACCTGTCTGGGTCCAATGCATAAAAATAGCTTTCCTGTGTCTAGCATTTTAGAAAACATTTTTTATGTCTGTTGTTTCATTTGATCCTCCAACAATCCAGTGATGTACAGAAGGGATTGTCCCCATTTGAAAGATGAGGAAACTGAGTTTTAGAGAGGTTACAGGATGATATTAGTGGTGAGAGCTTGGACAACAGTCTGCATCCCCTGAATTCGAATCCAGAGTTGTTTTCATTGTACCAAAATTCCTTTTGCCAGTGTTGTAGTAATGCCTCTGTGCACAATAAAGACGACATGACCTCTGGTAAGGGATGTGTAGTCAGGAATATGGATTCAAATCTGACACATTATCTGGGGGAAACTAAGCTAGGCAGTTAATCTCTGCATCAGGTGACCTTTTAGGATGTGTCTTCTGAATTATAGACAGGTAGAGTTCTCATCCTTCAGGATAGGCTAATTGGGCCATAACTGAGTGGCTAATTGAGCCTGGAATTGGGAAGACTCATCTTCATGAATTCAAATATGACTTCAGATATTTCCTATCTGTGTGACCCTGGACAAGTCACTTTACTCTGTTTGCCTCAGTTTCCTCATCCGTGAAATGAACTCGAAAAGGAAATGGCAAACCACGCCAAGAAAACCCCAAATTGGGGCCATGGAGAGTCAGACATGACGGAAACAATTGAATGACAACTGGTGATAGAAATCATAAAACTATGAGGAACAAAGGGCAAAATCTTATTCAGATGCCACAGCCTTTAATGAGGCAAAGGAAAACTAAGCCAATCGCATGCCTGCCAGGCCCCAATACTCCCATCTGTGGCCTGTTCTCTTACACTAGATAGCTTCAAAAATCTCTAGATTTTCTATATATTTTAGCACTACCAAATGAAGCCAGACCAGGGAGGGACTATGAAACTCATTGTTCCTTCTAGGCTATAGCATCTTGTCACTGACGCTTTGTTCTTTTCCTTTAGATTGTACCCTTCCTTTGAGGATTCATTTGCAACTGTGCCGGACTCTGAGGCTAAAGAGAAAATAGCAGGTATAACTTTATTCTGTCAGGGGCTTCATTTGATATTATAGCCTGGAAAACTCTGAACTTAGCCAAAGCCTGCTTAACAAGGAGACTTATTTAATTGCTCCTCTTGGTAGCTATACTTTATTTCCATCAGAGCAGCTCCAAAGTCTGTGGATGTTTATACAGCTTCTTAGAATTAGGCCTTGCATGAGAGGCTTGGAAAGAGGACCTGCCAAAGCAGAGAATCCAAGAGGCAGACAAAGCTCACCTTCTTGGCTGGGCCTGAGTTAGAGACTCAGGGAGACTTTTTCTCTTGGTGCCGATAGGTGAGACTCAGTCATTATTTGTCTCTTCCTCAGTTCAGGCTGTGTGGGTGTATGGCAAATATGTACACTTGGGTCTGCATACAGATGTTACATGTGGTGTTCCTGAGAACCAACACTGGAGTCAAGGTCTCACAGAGATTTCTCTATAATTTGTTTACATTCAGTTTTTGGCAAAAATTATTCTTAACCCAGTTATGAACTTTAGGAAAATTTGAGCAAAGTCTCAGCCCCTTAAGACAGCGAATAACTTTTCCATTTCAAAATGGATTGGAGACTTAAGGCCACATCTGAAACCAGATAGATTTAGGAGGGAAAACTGTGTGTTGCTCCTAGTTTGGCCCTGGTCAGCTCCATGGCTGATCAAGCAGATTGGGGTGCTAACCCAGTCTCCTCTGGTTAACCCTCTTCAGAGCCATGACCATGACAGAGCTGATGGTTAGAAAAGCAGCATCCCTGGCTGAGGTGGCCAGAAAGAGGGGGTCACCTATGCCCACCTCTCTTTGTGCACGTGCCTAGTGTATTGGCTGGAGTCTACATGAGGATTTCAGCAGGGGAGAACATGAATTAGTTGTTCTTTTCCACAAAAGTTGTCCCAACTTGCCCTTGTGTTTGTAAGTCAAACCATAGAGCGTTAACCAGAAAGCCCTAAGAAGTCATCAGGTCCAACCCCTGCCCATGTTACAGAGGTAGGGATTGAAGGTCAGAGAGGAATTAGGGGTCATGGTTTAGTGCCTAAAATCTCCTCCTTGCTAGAGGTCAGTGTGGCATCCAGCTTGGCCCTTATCAATCTCTCTGATTTCCACTTTCTTTGTTCTCTTCTCCATTTTAAAGAAAATTCAGAAAAGTAGGACTCTTTTCAGTGAGTTTAAAATTCTGGGACCACAAGAGCTGATCCCTACTTTGCCTCCCATTGCCCAAAGTAGACATCCCTTCACATTGC
>CM053602.1:54526087-54546502 GCA_028646575.1 Pseudocheirus occidentalis
TGTAGAGGAGAGAGGGTCGGGATAGGATTGATACAACTTTGCTTTTCATTGGATAATGATTGGGTGATTGGGGAGAAGGAAGAGTCAAAGACTGGGCCAAGGTGGCTGGAGGATTGTGGTGCCCCCACAAGAGCAGGTGAGTTTGGAGAATGGGTGGGTTTAGGGAGGAAGATGAGGATGCATCCAGAGTTTGAGATGCCAGCAGGACCTCCCCAGTGGTGGTGTCCTAGGGGCAGAGTTGGGGCCGAGAGATTAGAGGGAAGGAAGGAGTAGGCCTGGATATGTAGGTTTCAGAGTCACCTGCATAGAGATAAGTGAGCCTGTGGGAGTGACTGAACTCACCAAGGGAAAGAGTGGGGAGAGAGAAAAGAAGGGGGCCTAGAACACCACTAAAACCCCCCGTTAGAGAGCAGGTTGAAGACAGTGAAGACAAGTGAGAGAGTGGCCATACGGAGAACTCATAAGTGCAAAGGCATGGAAACCTCAGAGGGGAGAGATTGGGGTGGGGGTGGGGTGTCGGCTCACTGGCCAGTGTCACTGCAGTTTGCAGGAGGAGGAAGACTTGAGCAAGACCCTTTGATTTAAAAAAGGAAAAGGTCCTCAATGACCTTTAGAAAGAGTGGCTTCAGTACAATGGGGGCTCTGGGAGCAGTCAGTGGGGGATTAGAAAGCACCAAAGGTCTCTCCTCAAATTCAGCAGGTTGATATCAGAAGAGGAGTTGAACAGGTGTCAGGGACTGTGGCAAAGCTTGTTTTCCTTGTTTGGGGCTGGGCAGCTCTGATCATGGCAGTGGGGGAAGAGCCCATCTTGGGGCAGTTGAGGGGCAGTGATTGACGAGACAGGTTCCTGATGGAAACGAGAGGAGTTTCCCAAGAATCACATACTCATGCAACTTCTTGATTTTCTTCTTTCTTCTCTCCACCCCAGTTGAAAAAATGAAAGAGTTAAAACGGAAATATGAGCTCTTCCAAGGCCATTCTTGGATATTTGATGAAAATATGGCCGAAAGCTAAGTGTCCATTCCCTGGTTCCCCAGCTCTTTAGGACTCGGATCTTTGGGAAACAAGGAGGAAGACTTTGGTTATGAGACAAGTTTCTGTCTTCTTAAAAACCATTTTTGTTTTTTAATATGAACTTGAGAAGCACCAACAAGTGACAAGCAGAAAAAAGTGGATTGTACATGAAACCACAAATCTTCATACACCTTCATTTTTAAGAAGCATATAATAAAATCACCACTGAACTGCCTTCTGTTCTCGTACACAGTTTTTAATAAAAATGATTACTTTTTTCTTTTCTACTTTTTTTGGGGGGCAGATCCCCTCTTTCATCCTGTGTACAAAAGAAAACAACAACCTTATCACAAAGAACAAAACAAATGTACACATTAGTTGGTTATGTCCAAAAGTGTTTGCACCATGATTTCATCACCTCTCTTTCAGGAAGTCTGTAGCCTGCTTTATCACCTGCCATCTGGAGTTATGGTTGCTCATTGCTTCAATTGGATTTCTTAAATTTTTCTAGGTTGTTTTGCTTTACAGTATTAGTTGTTGTATGACTTGTTCTCCCTGTTCTGCTCACTTCACTCTCCAGGGTTCGTGTAAGTCTTCCTATGTTTTTCTGAATCTATCACTTTAATAATTTCATTTGGTACAATAATATTCCATTATATTCATATCCCATGATTTGTTCAGCCATTCTCCAATTGATGGGCACCACTATTGTTTCAAGTTCTTTGCTACAGTGCAAAGAGCTGCTACAAATATATCCTTACATATATGTCTTTTCTCTTTTTGATCTCCTTTGGGTACAAGCTCTGTAGTCACATCATTGGATCAAAGGGTATGCACAGTTAATAACTTTTTGGACCTAGTCCTAACTTATTTTCCAAAGTAGCTTGAAAGTCCATGCTTGCATCAACATGACATTAAGGTGCCGTTTCTCCACAGGCCTTTGAACAATCATAATTTTGCTTTCCCATCATCTTTGCTAGTCTGATGGATGTGATATGTGCTTAGCATGTCACTATTCCTGGGAACTCTGTCCTTCCTAATGCAGAACAACTGCATTATCTTTTTTCGTTTCTGTGTTGTACTGTGCATGCATATTACAGTCCACTCAGCCCTTGACTCTTTCTGAATAATTGCTATATATTCATGCTTCTCCTACCTTTATATTTGTGGTATATTTTTGGTACCCAAGTACAATATTTATCTCCATTTATTTTTTTAGATTCATTCTAACGATCTAGCCCTTCCAGATTCTTCTGGATCCTGATTGTCTTCCAGTGTGTTAACTATCTCTTCCAGCTTTGATGTCACTTACAGATTTGAGGCAGCTAGGCTTTCCAGTAGAGAGATCTCCAGGCTTGGAGTCAGGAAGACGTGATACAAATAAATGTTAAACAGTACAGGGGCCAAGCACAGATCCCCAAGATATTCTACTAGAGACTTCTGCCATGTTCACACTGACCCCATTATCGATTGGAGTACAGGCATTCAGCCCCTTCTGAATTGGTCTGATTGTGCTATCATCTGGTCCACATCTCTCCATCTTTTCCACAAGACTAGATTGAGACTCTATCAGAAGCTTTGCTAAAAAATCTAGACAAGTTATATTCACAGCATTCCCATCATGTTCTACTTTATGAATCCTGTCAAAAAGGGAAATGAGGTCATTCTGGTATGACTTGTTTTGGATGAAACCATACTGACTCTTTGTAACCATCACCTCCCTTTCTTTTTAAAAATGAGATTATATTGATATTTTGCTTCTTACATCACCATATTTATTTCACATATCCCTTCCTCTCCCATGGGAATTCCACCCATATCATAAATAGCATTTTTATAGAGAGGCCCCAGAGATATATGTATTTCATTTGAGCTAAGTGACTTGAGTTCATCAAAGGAAGAAGCTGGGTGCTCTTTACTTATGTCGGATATCAACTCCCAGTTAGGAGCAGTTGTGGTAGTAGTAATATCCTAACCCCTCCCCTCTTACAAGTTAGTCTCAATGCCTTTTAAGGAAAAAATAGCCTATCTACTAGTCTTTGTTGCCTCATAGGAATAAAGGCTCAAACTTGCTATGTCACCTGAGTCCAAAGCATCCAGGAGGAGCTCTAGGGGCTCTTTGATACTTGGTTGGTTGATCATGATGGACAACTCAGACAAGGAAGCTTAGCTCAGCTGAATCAACTCCAGGTGTCCTTGTCACCTATCTGTTGAATATCTTCCTGCAATAGCTAGAGAAATCTCTTTTTATTAACTGTTGAATGGCTATGAGTGTGTCATTTTGTTCCATTGTCAAACCTAAACTATCCCAAGGGATTGGTCCAGCCAGACTCAGTCACTTCTGTTCAGTCTTAAGTAATTTTACATTTCTTTATCTTGTATTGTTCCTCAACTCAATTTTATGGACCTTCAAAGAAAATAATGTATCTCCTCCTCCACTTCCACTAAGCCCAGGGCTTAATATATAACAGGTTTTCATAATTTAAACAAATTCAGGGTTAGGATCCTGCCTCCCTCCCAGCCCCAACGTGCTCAAGGTTGGCTAACTTAACAGGATGTGGAAGATCTTAGCTTCTCGGGTACTAGGGTACTGTTTGGGAACCAGGGAGACACGTGTTTATGAAGATGAAATTAGGCAGAACTTGGCCACTTCAAGGGGTGAAAGCATAAGAGAATAACAGGCAGTTAGAGCTATGTGAATAGTAGCCAGGATAGTAACCAATTAACATGAACGTCAGCCTTCCCAGGGAATTTTGCCTCTGAACTCACCGCGGCCATTGCTAGGAAGATGGCCTTGGGCTCCTCTCAGATGTCAGGATCAAAGGTCCTCTCTTAGAAGTAATTGTAGTCTTTCCCTCTTGGGATTCTACACAGGAATGCTAACTCAGATTCTATAGAGTAGGGCTTCTTAATCAGTTTCTACTGCTACCTGTTTTCAACTTTCCACCCCTTTCTGCCTTTCCAGTTGCCCAAGGTCATGCACAGTGCAAAGTGTGCGTGCTTTGTGTTCAGAACCAAGGCTGCAGTGAAGTTGTGTGATTCAACATGGTCAAGCCTGCCAGAAACACCTTGGATTCTTATACTTTTGATTTTCAATTAATTTTTTGTCATTCATTACATGTTCAGAAACCTTTTACTGTTGCCAAATTTGTCCTGACCCCATTTGGAGTCAAGACCCACAGTTTTAGGAAGTGCTGCTATGGAGAAGGGGGAATAAACTTCTGGTACACAAAGATGGTAATGTGGGGGCTGTGGCCTCAGTTATGACTATGGCTGTGTAAGAATGGGCATCTGCAGGTCTTCTCAAGCATACTGCAAAAGGAGGAGGGTCACTTGCAGTTAGAAAATTCTAAGGAGCAAGCTTGCAATTTCTTGGACATGTCCTGAAAAAAGTCATGGCAACCACAGGCACTATGAGCTGGATAGCAACAGTCATTGTTTGAGTAGCCCTTCCCCCAAGTGAGTCCGGTTATGTGTACTCAGTAGACACTAAAATACTTGATTGATGGGTCTAAGTTACAGGTCCTGAATGAAAGAAAAATTTTGTGTATCTTATGGAAAGTTGGAAATGGTACACGGAGAGTAGGCTTGCTTGTACGGGTGAAGTGGAAAACGGCAGCTATTCTTACCAGAGAGTTGCACCTCATTGATTCCTACTACTCTTCTCTGCCAAATCTCACACAAAGATTATTTGACCTAGTTTCAAATCCTGCCTTTGACTCTTGATCCAGTGTGTGAAGGTGAGCAAGTGCTGAGCCTTAGGCAAGTAAAGATTTAAGGCTAAGGTGTAGACGGGTTGTGAAATGCATGGATAGGAGGAGTTTCCCTAACATTAAAATCCCAGATGCTTGGTCTCCAGTATCTTGGGATCTTGAATCTACTTGGGTATTCCCTGTACTGATTCACCATGTGCCTAAGTAGATAATTTCATGAATCAGTATTAGATAAAAATATTCACCACCTGGTGATAAGGCTCTCAAAAATGCTAGGCTGATGATGATCAGGTGGCAGATCCTATCTATTGCTGGGCCTTCTTTCCAGAAAAGTCTTTCCAGCCAGATGGGACTTTCCAGAGTTGAGGCTCTTCCACCATGGTCTTCCAGGATCCAGGGTTGAATTGTGACTCCCACAAGGGGAGACAAAAGAATCCCTCTTTTGTGTGAGAAGTGGGGGACAGTTGGCGCAATATGTTATTCATTGTCACGCCATGATTGTTTTGTCTGGTTTTGTTCTTGTTTTTTCCTTTCCAAACACCATTTCTTCATAGATATTGTTTCTGTGATGCTTCTCTGAAACCAGTTCTACATCCACACTGACTGAGAGGCAGTTGAGTAATTGGATAGGGAGCTGGTCTCGAACCAGGAAGTCCTGGTCCCAAGTCCTGCCTCTGACACATTCAAGCTGCGTGACCTAGGGCAGATCACTTAAGCATATGAGTGTGTCATTTTGTTCCATTGTCAAACATTGAGGACCTTGTTCCATTGTCAAATGGTTGCATTGGTCGAGGCCAATGGTGTCAAACTCAAAAAGAAATGGGGATCACCAATGTAGTATATAAGGATCCCTGCTGGCTGCGTTTTTACTTTATTTTAAATGTAATGTTATCTCTGGTTTATTGTATTTTTAGTTATTTTCTTAAATACTTCCCAGTTATATTTTAGTCTAGTCCAGGTACACTCAGGAGTGTTGCTGTGTGTTTGACACCTGTACTTTATGGCTCAACTCTAAGTGCAGAGAAGGTGCCAGTCTGCATTAGTACAGAGAGTTTCCTCCCTTGGTGGGTCCCAATGCTGATAAAATCAGTCTCAAACCCTAACACCAATTATGCCCATGTGTAGCAGGTATCTTCACCATGGACCATTTTTCTGCTTAAGGGAGTCTTTCTTTGGTCCTCTAAGTTGCTAGTGTCTTACCCTCCCCTGACCCAAAGACTACCTTGTGTTTTAGATATGGTTTTATAGATGCATAGAGATAGACATGGAACTACAGACATATACATCATGATATAGATATATCACTCAACTCTCACCTGTGGCTCCAAAAAGCTGTAGCATGCTTAGTGGCCACACCCCATGTAAATCAGATGGGATAAACCAGGCTGAGGGTAAGTGACAGGCCTCAAATCCATTCATGAGTTAGGGGGTTCATCTACCCCAAGCATATGAAGACTTCCCTTGGTGGAATGGGTGGATGAGAGCAGTTTGTTCCATCAAGCATGAAGGCAGCTGAAGCAGGCTCTGTGGAGCACTTAGAGCATGGCTAGACATTGAAGCTGCCAAGGGCATCAACTGCATCCCAGGCCATTGACAGTCATTGTCACTGGACTTCAATGACTCTGGAAGAGAGTGAGGCTGACGACTTTGTGCAGTTCTGCCTCACATAAATCTAGTTCACACATATCAGTTCATCATCCCATGATGTCATTGGTCCTCTTTGAAAATGAAAGACAAACAACAACAGCAATCTCTGTCTGTATCTCTATCTGCACGTTGGCTTCCTCCACTTAAAATATAGGTTACTTGAAGGTGGGGGTTGTTTCAACTTTTTCTGCATCCCCAGGGCTTAGTACAGTGCTTGGCCCCAAGTAGATACTTAATAAATACTTGTTGATTGATTGAGTGATTAACCAATAGGAAACCAAGTCTAGGAAGAAACTAGTTTTAAATCCATCCAGCAAAGAAGAAAAATAGTTTAGGTTTGCCTAATGCCTTAGAGTAGACAATGTGCATGGAATCCACTAATGTCCCCATTTTACAGAGGAGCAAACAAGCTTGGCCAAGACCAGGAAGTTAAGTGGCAGAGCTCTGGGCTTCAGACCAGGATTTTTGGACTCTAAATCCTGCATTTTTCCCATGGTGCTGCTCTGCAATTTTGACTGAGGTGTGACCCCAGTCACATGCCTAGGCTCCCTACTGGAAACAGCTTTCTCCCCACCCCCAGTTTCTTCTGTAACTTTGATTTCAAAAGGGTAGCATTGTTGACTGAGTTGCCTTTGTGATCTTCTTCTCAAGTCAAATAGAACATACATAGCCTTTTGTATTTTTTGAGCTGGCAAGGACCCTTAAGAACTTATCATTTCAAATGAGCATGCTGGATACCATGCCCTCTCAGGATTGACTGAAGGAACTGTGCATATTTTGACATGGAGAAGAGAAGACTCAGGGGGGCATGAGAGAGGCCACCAAACATTGTGCAATTTGGGTTAGGCTTGTTCTGCTTGGCCCCAAAAGGCAAAAACTAAGAGCAATGAAGAAAAGTCATAAACAGGTGAAGAAAAAACATTCTAACAAGGAGAAATGGGCAATCTTAAGAGGAGTGATTTGCTCATCACTGGAATTCTTCTATTGAAGAGACTGGACAGCCATTGCCACATAGAAGAGATTCCAATCCCCATCTGGGTTGGACTCCATGACCTCAAAGCCTTTTCTAACTCTGATATTCTCTGGTTCCTTCAATCTTTTCATTGGGTCAAACTCAGGCTTACAGAGTAAAATGACTTATGTAAGGTCACACAGCCAGTCAGTGTCACATGTAGGCCTTCCTGATGAGGGCCTTTAATATTTTATCATTTTTAATATGTAAGGCCACACTTGGTTTTTCATCTGACAACATGACACATTCCTTTCCAGTCCATATTAGCATTACCAGCATATCCTGCCTGGGAGTTAGAGAGAGCTCATTTAAATAAAAACAAGGGGGTGGCAGAGCTGTCATTCCTGAAGCACTGGTATTCATAATGTCTTTGAAAGACTGAATTTCCCAAGAGATTCTGCTGGTGATGACACAAGGGGTGTGGCCAAGCAGCCTATCTTTATAAGACTTCCCTGAACTTGTCCCTATAAACCAATTCAAAGAATTACTTTAGAAGGGCAGGAAGTCAGCAGAATATTCCTCCACTGGTAAGTCCTCTTCTCCTTCATCAAGCATGTGGGTGGTTAATTTACCTCTGTTTTCATAGTTGTTAATTTGCTCCCAGGGTTTCAAATCTCTCCTTCCTCAAGGGAAGATTTGAGAGAAGCCACTTTCTGTAAGTAGGAGTAGCCTTCCATGAAAAATTGATGTTTCCTTCTTAATATTCCTTTAAAACAGGGATGTCATCAGATCTAGAACTGGAAGGGCTCTTAGAGACCCTCTAGGCCAACTTCTTCATTTTATAGGGGAGCAAACTGAGGCCTGGAGGAGGAGTTCATGTAGGTAGGAAGTAGCAGATTTGATTTTTGAATCCAGGGCCTCTGACTAGAACTGGAGGGGTAGTGTAGTGGAAAGAATGCAGGATTCGGACCCAGGAGACCTGGGTTCAAATCTGATCTGCTACTTGCTACCTGTGTGGCCTTGGTTATATCATTTCTTGTAGTTGAGCCTTGATTTCCTTACATGTAAAATGAGAAGGAGGTTGGACTCAGTGAGATGAAGTTCCTTCTCCCAAATTCAGTGATCCTGTGATTTCAGATCCAGGGCTTTATCAGCTGGCATTGTTCTAATCCAGAGGTGGGAAACCTGCAGTCTTTAGGCCACCTAGAGGCCACCTCTAGGTCCTGAAGTATGGCCCTTTGAATCCCAACTTCAAAGAACAAATCCTCTTAAGAAAAGGATTTGTTCTGTAAAACTTGGCCTCAGTCAAAAGGCTGCACCTGAGGACCTAGAAGGCCACATGTGGCCTTGAGACCATAGGTTCCCCACTCTGTAGGTGGTACTGCTGTAGGTTAAGTGGTGTCTTGGGGAAACATTAAGGCAAAAACTATTACTTCCACTTCCCTCAAACCTACCTTCCTAGGGTAGTGAAATCTGCAGTATCTCTTTGCCAAGTGGTTTTCAGTTCATCTCCTTGCCCATGTCTATATTTGGGATGGATTTAATTTATTGTCAGCATGAATCAACAGGTAACATATATGTGTAAAATGAAAGAACATATTTCTTAGACATTTGACATTTGAGAGCTTTTACTTTGAGACCCTGGGTAAGTCAATTCCATTTTTTTTCTGTGCCTCAACCTCCTTTCCTGTAAAATGAGGGGTTTGGATTAGATATGGGGTTGCTAAAGTCCCCATCAGGTCTGTGATGCTGTGAGGAGCTGTCACTCAGATCTTCTAATCATATTGAAGGATTGGACTGGATAACCAACAAGGTCTCTCCTTTCCAGCTCTATGATTCATAACTCTTCAGTAGCACTGAAAGTATCTTAAATATCAAAACTGATCTGGATATTCCAAATGGCCTTTTTTGGGTAGCTTGTCTTGCATCTCTTTTTCCTCCTGTCTTTTGATTATGTGCATCTTCAGAAAGTCAAATTTATCTGTATTTTCAGCTATCCCAATTCAGCTACCATAGGGACTTAACCCAGAGGAAGCATTTGGGTCGAGAAATTCCAATTTTTCTGATAAGCACTCACACAACCTCTGCCAACCCATTGACTGGCTTTGGGCCCCTTTTTCCTATGTGCCTTTCATCTATGGAGCCATACCCTTTGTGGGTGAAACTTGGCCACATTCCCAGGTGGGCAAACCAGTTTATCACCTAGGGCAGTACAGATTCAGCAATAGAATCTGAAGTTAACTCTTGAGACTGCCCTTTACATACTAGGCCCCACTTTCAGGCTTGGCTCCTGGGAATGCCTGTTCTACCTTCACTAAGGAGAGTAGGCCCATGGACTGCAGTGTATTGCAGTCTTTCAACCTGAGGGACATAGATGGTCAAGTGCACTGTAGGAAAATCAGGAGGTTGGTGCGCTTTCATCGTCTCTTTGGTGATGAATCATGTACTTGGTGGTTGCTTTTTTCTTTTGAAGCCTTGGTGGTTTATAAGGAAGTGAGGGGGGAACAGGAAGTAGAGAATTAAAGCCCAAAGCAGTTTAATCTTTCCACTTTGCTGGAAATTGAAATTAGTCCTTGCTGTTGGGGTGATACCAAAATATGTAATGAATTAGTGGTGGTGGTAGAGCCAAGTGAAGAGATGTGCATCCTTCTTGAGCCATTTTCTATCTCTATCCCCTACCTTCTTTGTACCAGACTTGCCAGTAGCTGTCTTGGTCACTGGTAGGATAGAAGACAGAAGACCATAGGCAATGAGTACTTGGAATCTATCTGGTAAAGAGTTGGAGTTATCCTTACTTTCCAAAGCAGCCTCCACCTGAGTAAGCTTCCAGAGGTCAGTTATAGGCTTCCCCAAACCAGCTGAGTCATGGAAAAGACTGATCCACTCCCACCTATCCCAGCTGGAGTGTCCCACATTTACCACCCACTCAGGAGCCAGAGTGAACTCTATGGTCAATTCAGACCCGGTGGAGCAAGTTCTGAGGGTATTCAATGTCTGTTACTGAAGGCCCAAGCCCCTTGCACAGTGATAAAGGATTGAGTAGTAGTTCTTACAGTGTGATCCAGGCACCACCGATGGTATGTGAATGTCTTCTGCGTGGTCTATGTAGCATTAAAGTGTGTGGTGCAAAAGTACCTCTTGCATTGATCTCTGATGTGGATATATTTTTCTGAGGAAAGTCCTGCTATACTGTGTACTGTTGGAAGCTCCCAGAAGCATGCAACAGATGCTTCTTCAGCAATCTCAGACAGGTTAAGAAAATAAGGACCCCTGGAAAGAGAAGATGAGTCTATACAGGGTTCTTCCCATGACCAATCAAGGCTATGCCACTTTTTAGTTATGGGGCAAGTTACCTCCTCTCTGCATCCCAATTTTTTCATGTTGATGGCCATCTTCACAATTAAAGTTGCCAATCTTCCCCCTCTCCCCACACCATCCCTTTGCATTTATTTGTTTTGTCTACATCCCTTCCCAAGCCTCAGTAGAAGCACTGCTTGAGGACAAGGACTATCTCCCTAGTACGTGTATTTCAGCATACACAGTAGGTGCTTAATAAATGCTTCTTTCATCATTGAGTCAATTAGCATTGTTTAATTCTTAAGTATATACTATGGCTGATCCATAGGTATGCTATGTGGCTACTGCAAAGTTCAAGGAAGTAAGCAACAAGTCTGTGTGCCCAGCATTGTCCAAGGTGCCAGAAACACCAAGACCAAAATGAGCTAGTCCTTGCTCTCAAGGAGCTTCTAATTGGGCTGGAGAGACCCAACTGCTACATAGAAAGCAATTTGAGAACTAGCTAATGATACACTGCATTATTTTGCCTATTAGTCCCCTTCCTGGAAGGCCGAGGAGGTGGAGATGAATGAAGACTGAAGTAGCTGTTTAAGACCTTTAGGTGAGGGTGGGACTTGAGCTGAGCCTTGAAGAATAAATAGGATTCTGAGGATTTTGTCAAGAAGAGGGGAAGAATCAGAGCATTCAAGGGGGAGAATAATGGGATCAAAAGGGCAAAGGTGAACATTGAGAATTTTTTACTTTTTGCAATTGGAAGAAATTGCCTAACCCAATCTCCTCATTTTTACCAAGGGTACTACTGAGGTCTAGACAAGGGAAGGGACTTACCCAATATCACACAATAAGCACAGGTATCAGAACCTGGACTAGACCCAGGTCTCTTAATTTTGAGTTTTCAAAAGCTCTTTTTTAAAAACAAGTTTGAATATGCCATTTAAAAATTATTTTTACATGCTCTAGTTTTGCTGGATTCCTCCCAATGGCTGAATCAACAAGGTGTGAGACCTTCGTCTTCCTGGATTTGGAGGCCACCGGCCTTCCCAATGCCTATCCTGAAATTGCAGAGATCTCTCTGTTTGCTATCCATCGATTTTCTCTGGAGCACCCTGAGAGGAATGAGTCAGGTGCCCTACAGCTGCCTCGGGTCCTAGATAAGTTGACCCTGTGCATGTGCCCTGAGCGGAACTTCACTCCAAAGGCTTCAGAGATCACAGGCCTGAGTAATCAAAACCTGACTGACAACCACAAGCCAGGTTTTGATAGCACTGTGGTAAAAGCCCTTCAGGAGTTCCTGAAGCGACAGGAATCTCCAATCTGTCTAGTTGCCCACAACGGTTTCGACTATGACTTTCCCCTCCTTCGGACTGAGCTTCAGCGTCTGCGTGCAGACATGCCTGAAGGTACCATCTGTTTTGACACACTCCCTGCACTGAGGGGCTTGGATAAAGCCCACCACCACAGCACCAGGGCAAGCCATAGCAAGAAGAGCTACAGCCTTGGCAACCTGTATCGCCAATATTTTGATAATGAACCCAAAGCTGCCCATTCAGCTGAGGGAGATGTTTACACACTAGTCATGGTTTTTCTTCATAGGGCTCTAGAGCTCCTTCAGTGTTTCGATGATGAAGCCCAGAGTTGGGATGAGATCCAACCCATGTATACCCCTACTACCAGAAGATTCAACAGTAGAGGCCACAATGCCTGAGATGCCCTATTTCCACCCCTAATTCTGAGGTTTTATAGTCAAAGGCTGTGTTTTAGGTATCTAGGTGAGAAGAGGACCAGCATTACCCTGGACACTACTGAGTTGACAACTCTGAAAGAGAGGGAGGTGAGGCTTTTGGAATCTGAATTAGAAGAGACTTCAGAGGTCATTAATACCAACAAAAGTCCATACATGACCAAGAATCTCTTCTACAACATCTTTAACAGGTGGCCATCCAGCCTTTGCTTGAAGACATCTAGTGAGGGGGAACATACTACCTTATGAGGCAGGTCAGTTCAGTTTTGGAAAGCCCAAATGCTAGAAATTGGGCTGAAACCTGCTTCTCAGTAACTTCTCCACTGATCCTGGTTCTGCCCTCTGAGGCCAAGCAGAATAAGTCTAACCCGTTACTCTTCCTTGTGATAGCCCTTCAAAAAATTGATAGCTCTTAGGTCCCTCCTAGGGCTTCTCTAGGCTAATCATCCCTAATTTCTTCAACTGATTTTGATACATAGCATGATTTTGAGGATCTTCATCATCTCAACTTGCTCTTCTGAATATTCTAAGAACTGAAAAAAGAGTCTCCAAATGTCTAACCAGGACTGAGTAGGGTTCAGTAGGGCTATCACCACCCTCTTTCTGGGCATTCTGCCTCTCAGTAGAGCCTTTCAAAATTAGCTTTTGGGGTTACCATACCACCCCATTGACTCATATTGAGTTTATAATCCACTGAGACCCTCAGATCTTTTTCAGATGTACTGCTGGCTACCCATCCCTGCCTCTTCCAGCTTGTGCTTGTGATGCTGACTTTTAACCCAAATAAATATAACTTATTAAATTTGGCCCAACATTCGTTTGTTTTTCTTGCTTTCTCAATGGGAGCATGGGGGAAGGAATTAGGAGGGGCAGAAGACTGATCTTAGTTTAAAAATAAGATAAAACTTGATAAAAAAAAGAAACGATGAATTTATATGTATAAAAAATATTTTTGTTGTTCAATTGTGTCTGACTCTTCATGACCTCATTTGGGGTTTTCTTGGCAAAGACACTATAAGTGGTTTGTCATTTCCTACTCTAGCTCATTATACAGATGAAGAAACTGCATCACAGGGTTAAGTGACTTGCCCAGGGTCACACAGCTAGTAAGTGTCTGAGGCCAGATTTGAGCTTATGTTTTCCTGACTCCAGGCCAGCCACTCTATCCCCTGTGCCATCTAGCTGCCCATGAAAATATTTACCACAGCTCTTTTTGTGGTGGCAAAGAACTGGAAACTAAAGAAGTGCACATCAATTGGAGAATGATTGAATAAATTATGGTAGATGGATGCAGTGTAATACTATGATGTCATAAGAAATGGCAAAAGATATAATTTCAGAGAAACCTGGGAAGACTTGTATGTACTAATTCACAATGAAATGAGCAGAACCAGGAGTACAATTTATATAACAACACTGTAAAGATTTTAAAAAATCTTTGAAGAACAATAATTCTCATCAATTCAGTGACCAACTGAGATTCCAGAGGACTGATAATGAACTACCTATCTTCTAAAAGAAAGTTGATGACTTCAAGACTCAGAATGAAACATACATTTCTGGACATGGTCAGCATGGGATTTTGTTTTGCTTGGCTATTCATTTTTTACAAGGATTTTTTTTATTATGGGACAGAGAGAAAAAGAAATGTTTCTTAAATGAAAAATGAAATAAAATTAAGAAACAAAAAATAATACAAAAGAGTGGGATGGAGAAAAAGCTGAAATTAAAAAAAACCAAGAAAATAGATATCTCATATTAAAAAATTGCTGACTTGGAAAATAGGTTAAAGAGAGAGAATCTGAGACAAAAAGGGGAATAAACATATAGCACCTACTATATATCAGGCACTGTGCTAAGCACTTTACAAATAGTATCTTATTTATTACAACAATCCTAAGAAGTGGGTGCTATTATTATCCCCATGTACAGTTGAGGAAACTGAGTTAAACAAAGGTTAAGTGACTTGCCCAGGGTCACATATCTAGTAAGGGTCCTTGGGCTGGATTCAAACTCTGGTCTTTGTGACTCCAGTTCTAGCACAAGCACATTGTGCCACCTAGCTGCCTCTATCTGAGAATCATTGCACTCCCTGAAAACTATGATAAAAAGCCTTTTAAGAAATTATAAATAAGATTTGCATAAATCTATCAGAAACAGAGGACAAAGTGAAGATAGAAAGAACTCATCGATCACCTTCTCAAAAGGAAAAGTCTTAAGGAACCATAGATTACATAAAACCAAATATCTCCTAAAAAAAAAGATACATTCCAATTTGTAAAAGATATAAACTTGTGACTGAGAGTACTTAATCCTGAAAAGCTGAATATAATGCTACAGGGGGAAAAGGAATTTTAATGAAATAGAGGACTTTCAAGTATTTCTGATGAAAAGAGCAGAGCTGAGTAGGAACTCTGAAATGACACAAGTGTCGAGAGAAATATAAAAAAGGTAAATGGGTTCAGGCAATTAAAAGGGGCTGTATGATGATGTAGTGCTAACATTATAACAGGGAGAGAAGAAAAAAATAGTTCTTTCAGAACCTTAATTGCCTTAGAAGGGAATTGAAGGAGTTAAATAAGAAGAAGGAGGTTCTGGGAGTGGATTGAATCTGTTATCGGAGTTTGAAGAGGGAGAAGCAGAAAGGAGGGTAAAAGGAGGAAGAAAAAAGTGCAGAAAAGATAAAGAAGGGTGTGGGACTTGCTACTCCTCATAATTGGGGCACATGAGAAGAAGAAATAAAATACACACACATATACACAGAAGAAGGGGTAAGGATGAATCTCACTCTAATCTGAGATAGACAAGAAGAAGGAAGAATATACACACTCCTACAGTTTGGTGTAGAAATACAACAAACTCAACAGGGGGAAATAAGCACGGATAGTCACAGTGCTGGAAATACAAAAAAGGTAAGAGACAGTCCCTGGTCTCAAGGAGCTCCCAATCTAATGGGAGAGACAGTATGAGAGCAGTTATGTACAAGATATATAAAGGATAAATAGGAACTAATCAACAGAGTGGAGGTACTGTAAGGGGGATCAAGAAAGACTTGTTGGAGAAAGCTGGATTTTAGCTGGAAAATGAAGGAAGCCTGAGAAGCCAGTTGGTAGAGATGTCGAAGAACATTCTAGGCATAAGGGAGAGCCAATGAAAATGCCGGGAGTGAAGAAATGTAGTGTCTTGTTTGAGGAACATTGAGGCCAGTTATCACTGGATCATGGAGAGTGTGTATGTATAACACACACACACACATATACACACATATATACGCACATATGTATGTGTATATAAGTATGTATATACCTTCTCAGAAAAAAAGGTAATTGAGTAGGGAGAACACCAAGAGTTGGGGGCATCAGGGAATGAAAGACTTTATGTAGAATGTGGTTCGAGTTGAGTCTTGAGTTAAATAAAGGGAGGTGGTATGGGGTATGGAGTGCAAAGATGTGGAGATGGGGAGTGTGTGTGTGTGTGTTTGTGTGTGTGTGTGTATGGAGAGGAGGCAGTGTAAAAAGACTGGAAAGGTAGGAAAGGGCTGGGTTATGAAGAACTTTAAAAGTCAAACAAAGGATTTTATATTTGACTGTGGAGGTAATAGCGAGGCAATGGAATTTATTGAGTAGGACATTATTATTGTTGTTCAATTGTTTCAGTCATGTCCAACTCTCCATGACCCCATTTGGAATTTTCTTGGGAAAGATATTGAAGTGGTTTGCCATTTCCTTCTCCAGCTTATTTTATGGAGGAAGAAACTGAGGCAAACAGGATGAGGTGACTTGCCCAGGGTCACTCAGCTATTACGTATGTGAGATGAGATTGGAATTCAGGAAAATGAATCTTCCTGACCTGCACTTTAGGAAGATCACTCTGACAGCTGAGTGGAGGATGGACTGGAGTGGGGAAGAGCCTTGAGGCAGGGAAACCAACCAGCAGGCCAGTACAATAATCCAGGCATTAAGTGATGAGAAGGTCATTAAGATGGTGATGGTGTCAGAGAAGGGGACATATTGGAGTGATGTTACAAAGGTAAGATCAACAGATCTTGGCAACAGATTGGATGTGAGAGTGTGAGAGGGAGTGAGGATTTCAGATAATGCCAACCAATGTTGAGAGCTTGGGTGACTGGGAGGAGGGTAGTATCCTTGACGGTAATAGGGCAGTTAGGAAGAGGAGAAGGTTTTGGGGAAAGTTAATGAGTTCTGTTTGGGGCATGTTGAGTCTAAGGTGGTTATGAAACATCCAGTTTTGACAGCTTGAGGCATAAGATTGGAGGTCAGTGGAATAGTTAGGGCTGGATAAGTAGATTTCAGAATCATTAGCATAGAGATGCTAGTTGAATTCGTGGGTGCTGATCACTAAATGAAATAGAATAGAAGAGAAAAAGGCTCAGGAGAGAGTCTTGTCGTACACCTGCAATAAAAAACACAATAATAATCAGCATTTATATAGTGCCAATTATGTGCTAGGTACTGTGCTAAGCACTGCACAAATGTTATTGCATTTGTTACTTATGACAAATCTAGGAGGTGTGTGTTGTTGAGGAAACTGAAGCAAATAAAGGTTAAGTGACTTGCCTAGAGTCACACAGCTAGCAAGTAAATGTCTGAGGCTGGATTTGAACTCAGGTCTTCCCAATTCCAAACCTAGCACTCTGTGAACTTTGCCACCTAGCTGCACTTAGTGGGCATGATCTGGATGAAGATCCAGCAAAGGAGACTGAGGAAAGGTCAGGAAAGAGTAGTGTCATGAAAGCCTAGAGAAAATATTCAAGTTGAAGAGAGTGACTGACAGTGTCAAAGACTGCAGAGAGGTCAAGAAAGATGAGAATAGAGGAAAGGCCATTAGATTCAGTAAGTAAGAGATCATTGGTATCTTTGGAGAGAGAATTTTTGGTGGAATGATGAAGTCAGAAGCCAGATAGACTGTAGGGAATTAGGAGAGTGAGTGGAAAAGAAGCTGAGGCACCTACAGTAGATGGCCCCTTCAAAGAATTTGACCACAAAATGAAGGAGAGCAATGAGAAGAGAGGGGAAGTGACTCACACATGTAAGGGAAAAGAGCAACATTGGTGCTAGCTGAAACACAGCATCAAAGTCACTGGCAGGTGTGTAGAAGATAGGAGTGTGAACCTCTTGCTTTATCTAGCAATGTTTTCTTGCCCCACCTTCATTTACATGTCAATAAAAGAGGATCTCGAAGCGTAAGGGAAGCCTTAGACCTCTATGGGTTTTTTTCCCAGTGGAGTCTTGAAAATGGCTTTTGGGGGATAAAAATTCACAATCAGGGATTTAACAAAAGATAAAAGGAAGGTTCTAACACTACATTAGATGGCTGGCTGGGGAAAAGTTTCTCTAGTCCACGCCAGGAAGAAAGGAGTCAAAAGAATAGATTTAATACAAACATTGGACAATCTTCTGTTCGTGGTGGTTTCTTGACAAAGTGTGGTAGTGCATAGGTTATATATGCAGAATGACATATCTGTTTTTGGACATGGCCAATTTGGGAATTAGTTTTTCTTGACTAATGCTCGTTTATTATAAGCATTTTGTTTTTTTCTAATGGGAGTGGGATGGGAAAGAAAAATAAATGCTTGTTAATTGAAAAAAATAAAAGCCAATTTCTCCCCCATAGTTTATGCACTCAAGAGCTATAAGTCTTCTTGTCTGCAAGAGGAGTCCTAGTCTTGGCATATCAGCAGATAGGAGGGGGAGAGACAGAAAGAGAGAGAAAGAGACAGAGAAAGAGAGATATATAGAGAGATAGAGATAGAGAAACAGAGACAGAGACTGAGAAAGAGACAAAGACAGAGAGAGAGGTAAATGAGGAGGAGGAAGAGCTTTTTTTGGGGGGGGGGTCCATGGTTGGTACATTTACATTCTTATACCAGGAACTACCTATATTCATAAATGCCTTCATCTGTGAAGTGAACATAGTATCTATCTGCCTCACAGGATTATTATGAGGAAAGGGATCAAAGTACTATAGAAATGGGGGCAATGGATACTTTTAGGCATTTTCCCACTTTTCCAAGTAAGGTTCTGAAATGGTGACCTTGCAACAATACTGCCATCTAATGGTCTATCTTTTCTCTGCTTAGTTCTTAAATTCTCAATTCTTGCCATCAATAGGAATGGCTCAGAGATGTGGAAATTAGGTCTTTTTTCCATGTCCACTAGTCCTTTCTCTTTTTTCCATCTGCTAACATCTTGACTTGGATGCCCTGTAGACATCTTAAATTCGTTTTATCCCAAACTGAACTTATTACCTTTTTTCTCAAAGTCTCTCCCCTCCTGAACTTGCCATTACTGTCAAGGGTAACTCTTCTGATCACCCAATGTGGTAACCTAGGTGTCATCTTTGACCCCTCATTCTCAGCACCCTCTCCATATCCAGTCCCTCACAGATACCTCTGTCTCTCCTCTGATGCTGACACCCACACTGGTACAGGCTGTCCTCACCTATTGCAATAGCCTACTGGTTGGTTTCCCTGCCTCAGGATTCACCCCACTCTAATCCATGTCACTACCCCCCCCACTCCACATCTTGTCCCCCCTTTCTTTTTATTTTCAAGAATGTCATTTATGGGAGCCAAGATGGCGGCGTAGAAGCAGCAAGGTCCAGCAGCTCCCACACTGCCACCCTAAACACCCAGAAAATATGAGCCCAGACAAAGTCTAGGAAAGTCTAGAACTCTCAGACTCACAAAAATACAGAGAACACACCTCTCACTGAAGGCAGCTCTGCAGTAGGGGCTCATCACGGCAGCCAGAACAGAGGCCGGAACAGCTTGAAGCCAAGACCGTGGCCAGGCCTGGGACTGTGGGAAGGAACTGGGCTGAGCTGAGCCGAGCCCCGCAGCCAGTCTTCAGAGGTTCTACAGCCCCCAGCACCTCCACATCTGCCAAGGCATGAGGAATGGGACGGGAGAGGGGCAGCTCGCACTGCACCACAGCACCGCACCACAGCACCGCACCACAGCACAGCACCACAGTGGAGCAGAGACCCGGGCAGCCCAAAACCACAGCTGCAGCCAGGCAAGGCCCCAGGGCGGCCACGAGGAGCAGAGCCTCCGAAGCTTGAGTCTACTTCAAAGAAAATTGGAGAATGGATGAATAAGTTATGATGTATGAATATGATAGAATACTGCTGTGTTGAACTTTCATCAGTCATTATATGGCCAACCAGGATTTCAGAGGATTTATGAAATTTGTTCTTTCTCTCCTGATGCTGAGGTGAAGGCTAGGCAAGAAATGAGGCAAAAGATGGCCTGGTTTACCCACTTCAAAAAAAATCATCTAGGAGGGGACGACCCTCAGGGTCTCTGGCCAGTTCAGAAACAGTTCCTATTTATACTCACTCTGAGCCATCAAAATCCAATGACTAAGTGAGATTTTGACTGGGACCTATTATTGACCAATCATTGAGAGCCAGAGTGATTTGTGTTTAAGGCATGGTCAGGTAACTCTATTTGAATCCCAATGGGTTTCATCAAAGCCTATTTTTCCAGAGCTCTATTTCAAGAAATCACAAATGAAACCACTTGGGACAAAAAAGTTAATTGTCCCAGTTGTTTTTTTAATGGTAGAATTAATAATTAGAAAATAGAAAAAAATCTAGCCCCAAACCCCAAGTTATCTTGTGAGGTTTAGGTGATTTGGGCAGAGCATCCACATGTAAGGGTATTATTGCCCATGTGGAGAAAGGGAGAGGAGGAAGGAAAGAAGGAAGGAAGGACGGAAGGAAGGAAGGAAGGAAGGAAGGAAGGAAAGAAGGAAAGAAGGAAGGAAAGAAGGAAGTAAATCACTGAATGGGTATTGCCTCAGACAAGGGAAACTGAGATCAAACTGAGACCCGAGAAAGACCTTAACTTAAAAAGCTAAGGTCTTGCACTGCATCTGGGGTCATCTCCAGTTATCCTGACCTATATCTTGCTGCTAGATTCAGGTGACTCTGAAAGACAGAGTGAGGCTGATGATGTTGCACAGCTCTACCTCACTTAAATCCAATTCATTTGCAAGTCAAGACATCATCCTCCTGATGTCATTGGT
>CM053602.1:54547002-54558443 GCA_028646575.1 Pseudocheirus occidentalis
TCTAGAATTTAAAGTTCTGTAATACCTGCAACTAGGAGTTAAGATATACAGGGACTGGGGTAGGGAGACTCTCCCTGCCCTACTAGAGCAGGGGAGGGGCTTTACAGTGGGATTGCTGTTTTAGGGTTGGGGCAGGGGCAAGACAGGGAGAAAATGTGTAATTCAAAAATGTAATGAAAATGAATAATGTAAACAAGACAACAACTAAAAAAATAAATAAAAAAAAAAGAAGCTTACATTCTAACAGTAACAGTGAAGGGAAGGGTAGATGCTGGGGAAGGAACCTTGATCTCAACAGTCCACCACCAGCTCCATGCTTGGCTATAGGTTAAGGGCCAGTAGCATGGGGAAGGTTCCAAACCCTGTCCCTAGGAGGGGCCAGGACTGGGGCATTCTCTCTTACTGGTCCATTGATAATGGTTCCCCTTCCCTGGCTAGCTGGGCAAGTAGCCAGTGTTCCTCTATTGTTCATGATGGCTATTGCCAACTGTCTGAAAAGATGTCATTCAGGAAGGGGCTAGTCTTGTCCTGTTCAGTCCTGAAGGGCAGAATAAGCAGCAATGAAAAAAAAGAATGTCATTTATTTTGGGTTAAAATTCCATCGTATGTAATACAATTATTCAGTTTTTAGAGGCTAACTTGTTTTTGCCCTTAGAGCAACTCTTTGATTTTTTTCTCATTAAGCACCTATTTTCTACTTTGTTATTTTTACATTCAGGTTTCTTAATTGACTTGCTTCCCAGTTATAACATTTTAGACACTGGTACTACCATTGTTCTAGTTTGCTAGGGTAAAGATTTTGGAACCATCTTTGACTGTTCAATTCTATTTTTTACTTATGAATAATACCACCAAATCTTGTATTTTCTTCCTTTAAAATATCTTCCAGATTTGCCCATCTCTTTCTATTACTCTTATTTTTTTAAAAAAATATTTATTTTCTTGTTCACATAATTCATTTCCACAAGACTTTGAGCTGCAAAATTTCTCCCCATCTTTTCTTTACCCATAACCTCAAAACAGCTATCCCATTGTATAACCCCTCCCCCAATCTGCTCTCTCCTATGTCCTCCCCCATTGCCCCTCTGACTTTCTGGTAGGGCAGGATGGATGGCTCTCCCTACCACAGTGCCTGTATATCTTAATTCCCAGGTGGATGTGGTTAATAATTATACACACACACACACATACACACATTTTTTTTAACATTTTATTATAGAACTTTAAATTCTAGATTCTTTCCATTCCTCCCTCATCACCCACCACTACTGGAAGGACAAGCAATTCAATACAGGCTGTACATGTGTGGTTACACAGAACATCTCCACAATGGACATATTGTGAGAGACTGATTATATGTCCCTACTTCCTATCCCGCCCCCCCCCCACTTGTTCTATTTCTACCCTGTCCCTGTTCTTTTACAGAAGTGTGTACTACCAGCAGTCCTCCCCACCCCAGCCCTCCCTTCCATCATCCCACCTCTCATCCCCATCCTCCCTACTCTCCTGTGTGGCATGATAACCCGTTTAGAGTTTACGTCATTCCTTCCCTAAGCCAAAATCAATGAGAGTAAGGTTGACCCTTTTCCTTTTGCCTTCTTGTTCTTCTCCTCCATTGTAGCAATTATCCCTTGCCTCTTCTATATGAGATGATTAACCCAATTTGGTCTCTCCCTGTGTCCTCTCATTCTAATCCTCTCCCACCTCAGGATTTCACCTTTTAGAGTATCATCCCTTCCTATTCAATTTATCCTGTGCCCTCTATGTAGTTACATATATACATACATACTCAGATGTGTGTTTGTACACATATATAAACCCTCCTATATAGACATATGTGTATGTATATGTATATATACATTTGTATTCCCTTCACCTATCCTCATACTGAGAAAAGTTTCATAGGTTACAATTATCATTTTTCTATGTTGAAATGTAAATAGCTCAACTTTGATAAGTTCCTTATGATTTCAGTTTCCATGTTTACCTTCTCATGCTTCTTGTATTTGAGTGTCAAATTTTCTTTTCAGCTCTGTTTTTTTCAGCAAGAATGTTTGAAAGTCCTCCACCTCACTGAATGACCATATTTTCCCCTGGAACATTAAACTCAATTTTTCTGGGTGGGTGATTCTTGGTTTTAATCCTAGCTCTCTTGATCTCTGGAATATCATATTCTAGGCCCTTCGATCCCTTAATGTAGAAGCTGCTAAATCCTGGGTTTTCCTAATGGTGTTTCCACAGTATTCAAATTATTTCTTCTTAGCAGCTTGTAATATTTTCTCCTTGATCTAAGGACTCTAGAACCTGGCTATAACATTAATAGGAGTGTTTTTTTTGCGGGGGGGATCTTTTTCAAGAGGTGATTGGTGAATTCTTTCAAGTTTTATTTTGCCCTCTGGTTCCAAAATATCGGGCAATTTTCCTTGAGAATTTCTTGAAGGACACTTTCTAAGTTCTTTTTTTTGATCATGGCTTTCAGGTAGTCCAATAATTTTTAAATTGTCTCTCTTGGATCTATTTTCCAGGTCAGTGGTTTTTTTTTCAAGGAGATATTTCACGTTGCCTTCTATTTTTTTTATTTGTTTGGATCTGTTTAATAGTATCGTGATTTCTGACAGTCATTTGCTTCCATTTGCTCCACTCTAATTCTGAAGGAATTATTCTCTTCAGTGAGCTTTTGAGACTCTTTTTCCATCTGGCAAATTTGACTTTTTCTTTTTTTCAAGTTCTACTTTTTAAAGCATTCTTCTCCTCATTGGCTTTTTGGGCTTCTTTTGCCATTTCAGTTAATCTCTTTTTAAGGTGTTATTATCTTCAGTCAGGTTGTTGACTCTCTTTTCATTATTTTCTTGCATCATTCTTGTTTCTCTTCCCAATTTTTCCTCCACTTCTCTTATTTGGTTTTCAAAATTCTTCTTAAGCTGATCTATGGCTTGTAGGCACTCTTCATGTTTCTTGGAAGCTTTTGTTGCCAGAGTTCTGACTGTGCTGTCTTCCTCACATTCCATGCCTTGATCCCCTTTCTCCCCAAGGACAGAATCCAAAGTTCAGTTGCTGTTCTTATTTTGCTTCCTTTGCCTGCTCACGTTGCCAGTGAATTACTTGATTTTTTAGCTCTGTGGAACTCTGCTTCCAGAGGGGAGAGCTCCGTCCCGAATTGCTGGGGTTTTCACAGCTTCTGGAGCTATTGGGAGGGCACAGTTTTTTTTACCACCTCCACCAGCTTTGGCTCACTGTAAACCCACCCAAGAACCACCACCCAAGACTACAATCCAGATCCAGGTTACTCAGTGGGGGAGCATTTAGCCTCTGAATGATCACTTGGCCCCCTCTGCAATCTGCAGGCTGGGAGCTCTGAAGCATCTGGGTAGAGGCCACTGCAGGGCTGCCACTTCTGCCACTTCCTTGCCCTGGAGGCAGTTTGTCTGGACTGTTTTTCTCCCCCAAATTTAGCTGAGTTCCACTGACCTTTCACTTAGTCCTAGTTTCTTATGGCTTGATAATTCTGGAAACTGCCACAGCTGCAGCTGATCCACTCTCCTGAAGGTTCCAGCTACAGCTCCTCCTGGCTGCCCCAGGGCCAAGACTCCATTTCAGGCTGGACTGGTGTAGGTTCCCAGTGTGCTGCTATAAGCCCTTCCTGCTGAGATGCCTTCAGCGGGGGATGTGTTTTTCTGTATTTTTATGAGGTTTGGACCTCTAAAATTTGTTTAGAGTCATATATCATGGGTATTTGAGGAGGCTATGTGGGAGCTGAGTAACCTTGTTGCTTCTATGCAGCCATCTTGGCTCTGCCCCCTTGTCCCCCCTTTCAATAAACACACTTGAAGACCTAGAGGGCCACATGCGGCCTCAAGGCTCCAGGTTCCCCACCTCAGCTTTTCTCCTAAGGACCCTTCCACCTCCAGTTCTGCCATTCCAGAACAACAGCAAGGAGGCTGGTACCACTGAATCACAGAGAGTATGTACAGGGGAGTAAGGTGTAAGAAGTCTAGAAAGGTAGGAAAGGGCCAGTTTATGGAGGTCCTTAAAAGCCAGCTGTTGTTGTTTTTCACAGACAATATGCCATCTAACTTTGGCACCACCTGAGACCTCTGCCTGGAATGCTCTTCCTCCTTACTTTCCTGATTTCCTTCAAGTCCCAGATCAAATATCCCCTTCTATATGATGCCTTTCATTATCCCCCTTAAAGCTAGAGCCTACCCTTTGTTGGTATATTTATCTTGTTTGTACAGTTGTTTTCATATGGTCTCTCCTATCATATTGTAAGCTCCTTGAAAGCTGGGGCATTTTTTGCCTTTCTTTGTATTCCTAGAACTTTAGCACAGTGCTTGGTACACAGTAGGCACTTAATAGATGCTTGTTGACTAACAAGGAACAAAACAAATCAGAATTCTGCCCTTATTAATGCAATAATTATTACATACTCATGTGGTGATGGTAAAGTGAAGTATGCCATCAAGGGTGTGCTGGAGTTAGCTTATACTGGTTCAGAGACAATTATTAATTTTTCAGTGTGAACCTTGGAAATAAGGGCTTGATTTTATTTTGTTGATTGTATATACTTAAGAAATTGATGGAAACTTTCTGATTGGCAGAGGTGCCTGTGAGGAAGCCTCTAAGCAGCCATGGCACCCAGCTGAAATGGCATTATTCCAAAGCCCAATTTCCACAAAAACTGACAAAGACAAGTTGCCACATGGTTTAACCAGCCAGCCAGGAACATCAGAAGGTGAAAGGCTTGTCAAGCAAAAGCTTTCTGAATTGCTCCTGGCCCTGCATCTGGTCCTATCTGGCCCATCATGAGGTGCCTACCATCTGATACCACACCAAAGTTGTTGCTGGTAGAGGATGTAGCTTGGAAGAGTTTTGGGTGGCTGGTATCCATAAAAAAGTGGCATGGACCATTAGTATCTCTGTGGACCCTTGTCGCTGAAATAAGTCTACAGAGTCTCTCCAAGCAAATTGCAGCTACTGAAAGAATATAGTTCCATACTGATCCTCTTCCCAAGGAAACCATCTGCACCCAAGAAGGGAGATAGCTCTTCTGAAGAACTCAAGTTGGCAGCCCAGCTTACAGGACTAGTTATGCCCATCAGAAATGTCTACAAGAAAGAGAAAACTCGTGTCATTACTGAAGACGAGAACTTCAAGGCATTTGCTAGTCTTCAAATGGTCTTCGAATTCTTTGGAATCCAAGCAAAATGAGACAAGGAGGCTGCAGAGCAAGATGTGGAAAAGAAAAAGTAAACAGCCCCTGAGAATTTTGAATAAATAATGCAAAATTTTAAAAAAGAAAGTGATGGAGAAAGTGTTGATAATGCAGATCAGAAAACTGATCAATAAATCAAAGAAGTCTGAAAATATATTCAGTGGTCCATACTATTATACCTCCCACTTTTACAAAAGATAGTGGTAAAGGTGTTTCCTCATATCTCTCCTTTAGGTAGGTTTAAGTTTGTTCTTTATAATTTTACAATGTTGATTTTTTTTATTGTTTTGTAGTTCTTTCTATTTACATTGTTTTAATTGGGTATAATACTTTCTTGGCTCTGCTTAGTTCGCTCTGCATCATTTAATATAAATCTTTACAAGCTTTTCTGTATTTATTATATTTATTTCTAATAGCACAGTAACATTACATTGCATTTCTGTGCTATAGTTTGTTTAGGTTTCTCTCAGTTGGTGGACATCTACTTTGTTTCCAGTTCATTACTACTATAAAGAGTGCTGCTTTAATATTTAGTACAGATGACAACTTTCTTCTTATCAATGACCTCTTTGATCTACTTCTAACAGTGTAATCTCTGGGTCAAAGGGTACAGACATTTTACTTACTTCATCCGTATACTTCCAAACTACTTTACAAAATTCTTGTGCTGATTCACAGCTCCAACAATGCACTAATGTGCCTATCTTTCCATGTTCCCTTCAACAACTATTCCCATCTTTTGTCATCTTTACCAATTTGTTGGATGTGAGGTGAAACCTCAGGGATGTTTGGATTTTCATTTCTTCTGCTTTTAAGGATTTGGATCATTCAAATGGCTCTTAATGGTCTTCATTTATTCTTTTGAGAACATTTTGTATCTTTTGACCATTTATCTACTGGAGAATGGCTTTTTTATGCACATACACTTATTAATTGGTGAGTGTACATGTATATCAATACCTATCTGTAGATAAAGGTATCTTTTGTTCTTACCTCTAGCTCTTGTTTGATTAAGAAGATTAAAAAAAAACATTTTGTACTTATTTTGATTGGGATTTTCCCTTGAAATCCTTCCCCTTAAGCTATTATTTCAGGATTTTTTGCTGATCCCCTATGATTTTCTAAGTAAACCATCATGTCACCCACAAATAGGGATAGTTTTATTTCCTCCTTGCCAATCTTTATGCTTTACTTTCTTTCTCTTGTTTTATTGCTGGCACCTCTAGAACTATATCAAACAGGAATGGATAAGTGGACATCCTTGGTTTACTCCTATACTTACCAGGAGTTTCTAGCATACCTCAATTGCATATGATGTTTGCTCTTGATTTTAGATAATTTCCATATTGTAAAATGGTCCCTTTTGGCTTATACTTTGTATGTTTTTTTAAGCATAAGTGAATGTTGCACTTTATCAAAGGTATTTTTACATATATTGAGATCATTACGCAGTTTTAGATGTTTTGTTTTTAATGAGATTATATTGATTGTTTTCCTAATGTATCATCTTTGTCTTCCTACTATAAATCCAATTTGGCAATAATGAATGGTTTCTTGGATGAGTTACTATAGTCTGACAGGATTTTATTTACATTTTTGAAAAGATATTCATTAATGCAACCTTGAGGTACCACATCTCACCAGTCAGATTGTCGAAGATGACAAAACAGGAAAATGACAAATGATGGAGAAGATGTGGAAAAACTGGAACTCTAATGCATTGTTGGTGGAGCTGTGAACTGACACAACCATTCTGGAGAGCAATCTGGAACTATGCCCAAAGGGCTATAAATAATTGCCTACGAGCAATACCACTTCTAGGGTTGTGTCCCAAAGAGATCATAGAAGTGAGAGGATAACCCATATGTACAAAAATATTTATTGCAGGTCTCTTTGTGGTGGCAAAAAAACTGGAAATTAAGGGATGCTCATCAATTGGGGAATGGCTAAACAAGTTGTGATATATGAATGCAATGGAATACTATTGTGCTATAATAAATGAAGAGGAGATGGACTTCATATTTACCTGGAGAGGCTTATACGAGCTGATGCTAAGCGAGAAGAGCAGAACCAGGAGAAATTTATATACAATGACAGACACAACATATGTGTGACGACCAGCTTTGATAAACTGGACTCTTCTCAGCAATGCAAGGTTACAAGATAACTCTAAAAGTCTCAGGATGGAAGGAGAGGTCTACATTCAGAGAAAGATCCAGAAAGAACAGAGTTTAAATGGAGACTGAAGCGAACTACACGATCTCTTTCTTTTCCATGTTTGGTTTTGTTTCTTCTTTCCCATTGTTCATTCCATCAGTTACAGCCCTTCTATACAACCAGACTAATGTCCAGTGTGCATAGCAGGTACTGACCAATCTTTTTATTTCTTCTAGTTTTCCTGTGAGTCCACCTTGTTCATTTGCTATGTCATTTATTTGATTTTCTGCCCTCTTCTTTTTAATCAGGTTAGCTAAAACGTTGTTAGTCTTTTATTTTTTATTTTATTTTTTTGGAGGTGGGAAGGCAGGGCAGTTGGGGTTAAGTGACTTGCCCAAGGTCACATGGCTAGTATGTGTGTCAAGTGTCTGACATCAGATTTGAACTCAAGTTTTCTTGACTCCAGGGCCAGTGCTCTACCCACTCTGCCAACTAGTTGCTGCTAGTCTTCTCTTTTTAAAAAAATATTATTATAATTTATTTTAAACTTAAATACAAAATTTAAATATACAATAGGAAAAGAAAAAGAAGTATATTATAAACTTAAATATTAAAACATACACAAAATAAGAAAAAAATTATTGCTATGTGCACAGCAGAACTTAAGAGAGGATTCAAAATAAACAGCAATACATTTCCACGTCAAGAAAGCCTATATTATAAATACTACTTGTTGTGTTCAGAGCTGGCCATCTTTTCTTTGTTTCCTTGTAAGTTTTCTTTTGTTCTCTGCTGTGCACTTTTTATTTTGTTCTTTTTTTCCCTTCTTCCCCTACCCTAGATCATGATTGTTATTCCTACTTTTTCCCCTAATAAATTCTACTCCTCATCTTTATTTTGTGTTTGTGTGTATCTCTTATTTCCTATCCCTCCTGACTCCTCTACTTTACTTTTACCAGCTACCTTGCCCTTCTATTACTTAACCTACTCCACCCCCTCCAAGGATCCCTCCCTTATCCTCCCATTCCCATTAATCTAAACATTCTTCTATTACCCCCACTTATCCTAATCCCTCACCCTCCTCTTTAGAAATCCCTCTCTTATCATCTACCCCCTCCCAATCACCTTAGCATTTTATTTCTTTCAGAATTTAGAAGACTTTTCTACCCTTCTAGCTTCTTAAATCCATTCCTGATGAAAGTAGGGTGCCAGAACCTCCTCCCCCATCTATGTCCTCTGTGTCGGTTCTCCCTCTTGGACCCCATCTGTATAAAATAATTACTTTTTTTACCTGTTCCTAAACAGGTTTACTTTTTAAAATCATATACTCAAGTCAGCCCACTCTTTCATATGAACTACCCAATTACTAATAAGAACCTTAGGCATACATTTTTTACATTTCCTCACATAAAAGGTAAGCCATCTGTTCTTATTGAGTCCCTTGTAATTAGTCTTTGGCATGTACCTTATATTTCTCTTGGATCTTATATATCAAATCTTCTATTAAGGTCATGTTTTTTTTTAAACAAAATCCTGAAATTTTGACAATTCATTAAATATCCATTTTTTTCATTCAGTATTATGCTTAACTTTGCTGGGTATGGTATTTTCAGCTGCAATGCCAGTTATATATTTTTTGCCTTTATTTTTTTGGAGGAGGAAAGATGGGGCAATTGGGGTTAAGTGACTTGCCCAAGGTCACACGGCTAGTAAGTATTAAATGTCTGAGGCCAGGCTTCATGGGGGTGGAGTCAAGATGGCAGCATAGAAGCAGGAGGAGAACTCCACAGCTCCCCCCATAACCACCTGAAATACCTATAAAATATGACTCTCAACAAATTTTAGACCTCCAGAACCCACAAAAGTACAGGGAAACAAAGCTTCCACTGAAGGCAGCTTGGCAGGTGGGACAGGAGGGGCTCATCTCAGCATCCTGGGAGCTGAGATCAGCCAGGACAAGCTACAGCTGGAGCCTTCAGGAGAGTGGATCAGCAACAGCTGTGGCAGTTTCCAGACTTATCAACCCATAAGAACCAAGGACAAAGTGAAAGGTCAGTGGAACTCAGCTAAATTTGGGGGAGAAAAGCAGTCCAGCCATCTATCCCCAGGGAAAGAAAGCAGCAGAACAGTGGCCCTACAGCTGCCTCCATGTGGCTGCTTCAGAGTTCCCGGCCTACAGATTGTAGAGGGGGCCAAGTGATCATTCAGAGGCCAAGTGCTCTTGCCTTGAGCTGCCTGTATTGGGATTGTGGTCTTGGGTGGTGGTACTGAGGTGCATTTTTAGTGAGCCAAAGCTGGTGGGGGCTGCAGAGACAGCAGCCTCCTAATAGCTCTTTGAGTGTCAAATTTTCTTTGGGATTTGGGACAATGATTTGGGACAAAGCTCTCCCCTCTGGAAGCAGAGTTCCATAGAGCTAAAAAGTCAAGTAATCGATTGGCAACATGAGCAGGCAAAGGAAGCAAAGTAAACAGAGCAACCCAACTTTAGAGTCTTTTTTGGGGACAAAAAGGATCAAAGCATGGAATGGGAGGAAGACAACGCAGTCAGAACTCTGGCACCAAAAGCTTCCAAGAAACATGAAGACTGGAAGCCATAGAGGAGCTTAAGAAGGATTTTGAAAACCAAATAAGAGAAGTGGAGGAAAAATTGGGAAGAGAAATGAGAATGATGCAAGAAAATCATGAAAAGAGAGTCAATAAACTGACTGAAGAAAATAACACTTTAAAAAAATAAATTAACTCAAATGGCAAAAGAGGCCCAAAACACCAATGAGGAGAAGAATGCCTTAAAAAGTTGAGTTTGCCAGATGAAAAAAGAATCTCAAAAGCTCACTGAAGAGAATAATTCCTTCAGAATTAGAGTGGAGTAAATGGAAACAAGTGACTTTGTCAGAAATCAAGATACTATTAAACAGATCCAAACAAGTGAAAAAAAATAGAAGGTAATGTGAAATATCTCCTTGAAAAAACCACTGACCTGGAAAACAGATCCAGAAGAGACAATTTAAAATTTATTGGACTACCTGAAATCCATGGTCGGAAAAAGAACCTAGAAAGCATTCTTCAAGAAATTCTCAAGGAAAATTGCCCAGATATTTTAGAACCAGAGGGCAAAATAGAAATGGAAAGAATTCACTGATTACCTCTTGAAAAAGATCCCAAGAAGAAAACTCCTAGGAATATTATAACCAGGTTCCAGAGTTCCCAGATCAGGGAGAAAATATTACAAGCTGCTAAGAAGAAACAATTTGAATACTGTGGAAACACAATTAGGATAACCCAAGATCTGGCACCTTCTACACTGAAGGATCAAAGGGCCTGGAATATGATATTTCAGAGATTGAGGGAGCTAGGATTAAAACCAAGAATCACCTACCCAGCAAAATTGAGCTTAATGTTCCAGGGGAAAATATGGTCATTCAATGAGGTGGAGGACTTTCAAGCATTCTTGCTGGAAAAAAACAGAACTGAAAAGAAAATATGACACTCAAATACAAGAAGCATGAAAAGGTAAACATGGAAAAGAGACCATGAGGAACTTATCAAAGTTGAACTATTTGCATGCCAACATGGAAAAATGATAATTGTAAGTTATGAAACTTTTCTCAGTATGAAGATAGGTGAAGGGAATATAAATGTATATATACATATATATGTATACATAGACATATGTCTATATAGGAGGGTTTATATATCCGTATGAACACATATGTGAGTATGTGTGTGTGTGTATATATATATATATATATATATATACATATATATATGAGTACATAGAGGGCACAGGATCAATTGAATAGGAAGGGATGATATTTTAAAAGATAAAGTTCTGAGGTGGGAGAGGAATATAATGAGAGGAGACAGGGAGAGACAGGATGGAGTTAATCATCTCATATAGAAGAGGCAAGGGATAACTGTTACAATGGAGGAGAAGAACAGGAAGGCAAAAGATAATGCATCACCCTTACTCTCATTGAATTTGGCTTAGGGAAGAAATGACATACACTCTAAATTGGATATCTTGCCCTACAGGAGAGTAGGGGGGCTGGGGATGAGAGGGGAGATGATGGAG
>CM053602.1:54566889-54586360 GCA_028646575.1 Pseudocheirus occidentalis
TGTAGATCCTATAATATCTGAGTGCACGCCGCCATGCTGGGGGTGGGGGGGAAAGGAAGGGGGAGAAAATCTGAAACCCAAGGGACTGTGGAACTGAATGTTGTAAACTAAAGGTAAATAAAACCAATTTATTAAAAAAAATCTATACTCAAAGGGCATGCCCTTTGACCCAGCAATACCACTACTAGGTCTGTATCTCAAAGAGAAAAAGGAAAAGGTCCTATATGTACAAAAATATTTCTAGCAGCTCTTTTTGAAATGGCAAAGAATTGGAAATTGAGGGGATGCCCATCAGTTGGGGAATGGCTGAACAAGTTGTGGTATATGATTGTGATGGAATACTATTGTGCTGTGGGAAATGATGAGAGTATTTTCAGAAAAACATGGCAAGGCCTCCATGAACTGATGCAAAATGAAGTAAGAAGAACTAGATCATTGTGCACAGTAACAGCAATGTTGTAATGAAGGTAATTTATTAATGTTGTAATGATGCTTCACATCCAACTCTATCTGACCCCACAGACTCTTATCCATGAGGTTTTCTTAACAAAGATACTGGAGTGGTTTGCCATTTCCTTCTCCAGTGTGTCCCCACTTTATAGATGAGGAACTGAGGCAAATGAGGTTAAGTGACTTGCCCAGGATCACATAGCTAGTAAGTGTTTGAGGCCAGATTTGAATTTAGATCTTCTTGACTCCAAGCCTGGTGCTCTATCCATTGTACCACCTACCTGTCCCTAATTTATATAATATTGTCATTTTTATTACATTGATTTGACCTACTCTTATTATTTAGATCCATCCTTATTTGTGTGAAGTGTTTTGTAATTGTGTTCATATAGTTCCTGTGTGTGTCTCGGCAAGTAGACTCCCAAATATTTTATATTGGGAATTATATATTGCAGTTATTGTAAAATGAATAATCTCTTTCTATCTCTGCTGGGCTTTGTTGGAAGAATATAAAAATACTGATGATTTGTGTGGGTTTACTTTGTATCCTGCAACTTTGCTGAAGTTAATTGTTTCGACTTTTTTTTTTATCAACTCAGCATTCTCTAAGTAAACCTTTGAACCATCTGCAAAAAATGGTAATTTTTATCTCCTCTTTGACTGTGCTTACTCTTCCATTTCTTTTGCTTATGACTGTAGCAAGTCTTTCTAGTGCAGTATTGAATAATAATGGTGATAACAGGCATCCATGCTTCACCCCTGATCATACTGGGAAGGCTTCTAGTTCATCCCCATTACAGATAATGCTTGCTCTTGGCTTTAGAGAGATACTATTTATCATTTTAAGGAAAGTTCTATTTGTTCCTGTGCTTTCTAGTGTTTTTTAAATAGGAGTGGATGTTGTATTTTGTCAAAAGTTTTTTCTCTATCTATTGAGATAATTATGTGATTTTTGTTGCTTTTGAAAATTTACGTGTATTAATTTGCTGTACAAAAATCCAAACTATGACCATTTTATTTTTATGATTTTTAGGTTTTATCATTGTTGTTTGCATAGAAATCTGAGAAACAACAGAGAATGGAAAAGGGATGGAAGCTCTTAGGAAAGACCTTGTTTTAGCTTATTGGTTACAAGAACCATGTTTCTCAGGACTGTCAGGTATTATGTTACTACTGTAACTTGCTGGTGGTAATATTCACTTGAGAAACTACTATTCCCTGCTTCAAATTTACAACAGTGGATTTTACTGTAACTCTCTTGGGCCAAATATTTTGATTTGATCTGTTTGAACCCAGGTAAAAGTGTCTATGCTGCTGAAAGCCATAATCTATTCAAGGGAAAACACCAACTACTACCCACAAATGGTGAGGACCAGAAGCTCCAAATGTTATTTATTTCTAAGTGGATGGAGATTTTGAGAACATTTGTGAATGGTGGAGCTACGAAAGCTAGGAAGATGGCAAGATTTTCGGGGATGGAGAAGCTTGGCTGGGGTTGGCTAATGAAGCACCAGTTAGGACAACTTGACTCCAAAGATTTTGTTTGTTTGTCTGTTTTTTGGAGGAGGGAAGGCAAGGCAATTGGGATTAAGTGACTTGTCCAAGGTCACACAACTAGTGTGTCAAGTATCTGAAGTCAAATTTGAACTCAGGTCCTCCTGACTCCAGGGCTGGTGCTCCATTAACTGTGCCACCTACCTGCCCCCAAATTAGCCTTGGTCTCATCTTTTTTTTTGAGGGGAGAAGGTAAGGCAATTGGGGTTAAGTGACTTGCCCAAGGTCACACAGCTAGTAAGTTTGTCAAGTATCTGAGGCCAGATTTGACCTAAGGTCCTCCTGACTCCAAGGCATGTGCTCTGTTCACTGCACCACCTAGCTGTCCCTGGTTCCGAAGTTTAAAAGGTTCAATTGTCCACAGAGTCTGGCAGCAACCAGGCTGGAATTTAAAGCTTTGCTAGGGCTTGGTGGATATAGTGGATTATTTAACACATTCACCAATCAAAAGAATGTAGACCTCAGGGTGAGAAAGTTGTTATTTTTTGCATAGCTTTCCAATCTAAATAAATTCAAAAGAAAGAAATGGATGCCAAATTTATAGTAACTATAGCTGAGTCCACAAGATAAGATGGAAACACTATACAAGGCAAAAGCCTCATAAAGTAACCATGGAGAGGGGAAGTCCCTGAAACTCCCACTCATCCCCCCCCCCCAACCTCACCTTCCCCCTTAGGCTAGTTGCAGCCAGAACAAGCAACTTTGAAGGCTTGTGTCTCAGGGGCTGGCCCTGGGAAGAGGGACGAAGAGCTTAATCAATATTCCATGGAATAGGGAGGAAGGAGGAAGAGCTGAATTGCACTTAATTGCACTCTTCTATAAGCAGATCGATATCTTAAGGGTAGGGAGTGAGTAAGAAATGACACAATGAAAACTCATCTGAGCTGGGAGAGGGGAGAGAGGGAGAGAGCAAGAGACAGAGGGGAGGTGAACACGTACCCTTATCCAATCTAAAAGGAGTCAGAGAAAGGATGTGGGAGGGGAAGTAGGGAGACTGTGGACACAGCAGATTAAAGTAACGAAGGGAAGGGACAAGGATGAGGGTTTTGCTCTAGAAGGGAAATAAAAGAATGCATGGAGGCAGCTGGCGAGGAGAGGTTGGGGACAGGTGTATAAAGAGGTGGGGAATATAATAATGGATCTTTTCTGGAAAGAATGGGCACAATAGGAGACCACCTTCTCAGAGCAAGGGCTGTGCTTCCTAGGACAATGTCTCACCCAAAGAGAGGGGATATATGAGTCCCAGGGGACAGCTAAAATGAAGAGATATTGGGGGTGGGGAGGTGAATATAGGTCTGGAGATGGAATAACCTGGCCTTAAGCCCAATGAGTGATCATGGTAAATCTAGGGGCTGGGGTCTCATGCTTTAAGTTGAAAAGTGGCTCACACTGCATCACACCACCTTTTTTGTGAATAAATTTTTTTTTTTTTGCTTTTTTGAAGGGGGGAGGGCAGGGCAATTGGGGTTAAGTAACTTGCTCAAGGTCATACAGCTAGTTAAGTGTCAAGTGCCTGAGGCCAGATTTGAACTCAGGCCCTCCCGACTCCAGGGCTGGTGCTCTATTCACTGTGCCACCTAGCGTCCCCTAAATAAATATTCTATGACTGAGACCCAACAGAAGAATCGTCCAAAATCAAGCAAAAGAAAATAATAAATAAAGAAATACACAAGGGGTAGAGAAAAATGAGGTGACATTTATTTTTTTTTAAATTTTGTTTTTTGTTTTTTGTTTTTTTTTTGCTTTTTGGAGGGCAATTGGGGTTAAGTAACTTGCTCAAGGTCATACAGCTAGTTAAGTGTCAAGTGCCTGAGGCCAGATTTGAACTCAGGTACTCCTGACTCCAGGGCCAGTGTTCCATTCACTGCGCCACCTAGCCGCCCTGAGGTGACATTTATTAATGGAGCAACAATAAAAATGAGAGAAGAATGATCTCAGGTTGGCTCTCCTAAAGTTTCTCTCTCATATTGGAAGGATGAAGTAAGAGTATATTTCTGTGCAAATGGGAGAATTAACTAGAAGAGAAAGTCAATTAACTTTTTTTTTTTGTAAAAAGGAGTCACAGAAGAATATTATTTAAGTAAAAAGTTACAGGGATCCAGGGGAAGGGAAGATTTTGAAGGCTACAGTTCTGGACAGTGGAGGGGGAGAGGTTAAAAGAGGCTGGCAGATAAAAAAAGAGAAAGAAAAAATGACAATTTAACTAAAGTCGAGGAAAGAGGGGGATGAGCTCAATGGGGTAGAGAGGCAATTGGAATAAGTTCCTCAAAGTACTGTAAGTAACAAAGCATTCACTTAAGTGGAGGAAACTCAAAAATCCCAGTCATATTACTGAATGTGAGATCAAACAATCATCAGCATGGATGAGAAAATAAAACCCACCATTTTCCTGCATATGTAAATATATCTAGTAAATAAAAAACGAAAGGCTGGACCAAAACTTACAGTGATGCATTGGATGATTCCAGAAATCAGAAGTGGTGGTAATACTACTGTAGGAAGCAAAAAGAAAAATTCATGAAGTCAAGAGAGTTGTGGAAATTATATTATGCTTAAAGGATTCATAGATCATGAACTAACATCAATGCTAAACATATGAACAAATGGTATAGCTTGAATATTTATAAAGGAAAAGTGAATTGAATTGCAAAAAGATAGAGAGAACACGGTAATTATAGGAAACTCTTAATGTTCCTCTTCTAGATGGGTAAATCTAACAGAAAGATAAACAAAAGGAAAAGTACAGAACTGAATAGAATGTTGGAAACTGGATGGGAAAGCATCTGAAACTTCCTTGTAGGAATATTACAGCATATACATCATTCTCAGCATCATATGGCAGCTTTGTAAAAATAGAGCATCTGCCATGACACAGAGAAATGATAAATAAGTATAAAGGAGTGTTCTTTACAGACAACATTCTTTACACAATAAAATAGTAATTAATACACATGAGAACCTAAGTAGAAGATAGAGATCTAAAAGGGGACTTAATAATGGCATCCTGAATAACGAGTGGCTCGAAGAATAAATCATAGAAACAGTAGCTTGGGTGAGTGACTTCTTGGAGACACAGATGTGCTCTAGCTCTTACCCAGTTGGTAACTGCACCTAGCAAAGGTCTTACTCAATCAGCCTACCATGGTCTTTGCTTTCAAGGCCCTCCACAATTTTACAAAGCCTTGTTCAATGGTTCTCTAAGTCCTCCCTCAGCCTGGCCTTCATGTAGAAGCTCGTTTTCCTATTATCTCTCTCTACCCCAGCCATGCTGGTCTTCTTGGCTCTTGAAAGTATAGAGGTCATAGCTTTTCAACTTCATCATGAACTCCTGAATGAAGAGGGTCTTTCCCTATAGCACATTGAGGATTGCCTGTGGGCCAGAAGGAGGACCATTTTAGGAGTGTCAAGTCTCCTAAAAGTTTCTCCTATCTATTTCCGTGCCTACATTTAGCAGTAAAGGCTTTCTCTGGATGCATGACTTGTGGTAAGTCAGCATCCCCATTAGGACAAGAGAAAAGGAGAAAACACACACAAGACTTGTGTCCAAAGAGTATTCATTAAAGGATATTTGGTACAGCTGACCAATTCCTCATGAGGGCTGGAGACAGGAGCAGAGTACTTTAGTCTTCCAAATCTGGATCCAGTTTGGAATGATCTTGAGTGCTAGAATTGGTAGGGAGGGATAGGCATAAGAATATAATTTTCTTCTCCCCTCTTCCCAGATCATCTAGTCAAATCAAAAAGTCAACAAATGCTTATTAAGCTGGGCCAAGTGGGCTGCTCCTTGAGGCCTTACTGATGCCACGTGTGGTTCAGGTGCTAGCAGACTTTGGCATGAATTCCCGTTTCTAAGAAAGAGAGACAGAGAGGATTTTATATCCCAGGTACTAGGGTGCTGTTTGGGCCCAGGGGAACACTTACCTGTGACATTATAATTAGGCAGATGTCAGCTACTTCTAGGGGTGAAAGTAAAAGAAAGCAAGAAGATTAGGGCTACTCAGGCATGCCCATCCATTGATGTTCCTTGGCCAAATGGGTTGACTATAAATGTGGCCTCTGTACGTGTTCTCTGGGCCTCTATTTTCTCTCTGTGTACCCTTTCCCATTGGTGGCAGGATAACTCGTGTCATCAGGAGGGTGACAGGTGTCAGGGAGTATAATACACTGTGGGTAGAGCTGTCAATGGGAAAACGAACAGATTATGGTATGTGAATATAATGGAATACTATTGCGGCATAAGAAATAAAAAAGACCATTTCAGAGAAACCTGGGAAGACTTGTATGAAATTATACAATTAGGTGAGAACCAGGAAAAGTATTTATACCATAACAACAGTGTAAACATAAATAATTTTGAAAGCTTTAAGAACTCTGATCAAAGTAATGATTCCAGAGGACCCAGAATGAGGAATGTTACCCACCTTGGAGGCATCTAGGTAGCTCAGTGGATAAAGCGCTGAGCCTGAAGTCAGGACTTGAGTTCAAATCCCATCTTAGGCACTTACTAGCTGTGATATAATAACAGCACTTACCTCCCAGGGTTGTTGTGAGTTTCAAATGAGATAACATCTCTAAAGCCCTTAGTCTAGTACCTAGCATAATAGGTGCTTAATAAATGCCACTTTTATCTCCTTTCTATCCCTTAATAAAAACCAAAAAACTTATGGGGAAAATGGGATTAGGGGCACAATGCTCAAATACTTTATAAAAAAGAACTTAATAAGTTGGCCTTGGGATGCTGCTTGGCCTGTACTGGGCCTTGGCCCCAGAGACCATGGCTGAAGGGGGTCAGAGTAGGATTGGGGGTGGTGTGGACCAGTCCTCTTACATCCACAGCTTCTACTAACAGTACTTTACTTTGATGAAGATTTTTACCTTGCTTGTGGAAGTGGGCATCAGAAGTTGTGAGTTATTCTGAATTTGTACACTTTTCTGTGTTCTCACTGTTTTTCACAATCAATTCATACATGATTAAACCTGAAATTTTTGTTTTCCTTAAAATGTTCCCTAATATATTATTTGCATTGGAATAGTATAGCAGAACTGCCTGTACTTGGATGTATCTCCACTAATAACTCCTCAAGAGCAGGGATTCCTTTTTCCCCCGTCTTTGTGTATGCAGCACCCAGAATACTGTAAGCATCTATTACATAGTAGGTACTCCCATGACTTCATTGCTTGCTTCCTAATCATCCCTCCCCCTCTTCTAGCAAATTTTCTCAGTGCTCCACTTTAACAAATTGCTAAGGACCAGAGTATACCTGCCCTTCCAGGAAGCTAGGTGGCACTTCAGTGGATAGAGTGCTGGGCCTAGTTAGAGTCAGGGAGACTCATCTTTCTTAGCTCCAATCTGGCCTTGGACACTTACTAGCTGTGTGACCCTGGACAAGTCACTTAACTCTGCCTCAGCTTTCTCATCTGTAAAATGAGCTGGAAAAGGAAATGGCAAACCACTTCAGTATCTCTGCCAAGAACTAGTTAAGCATGACTGAAAAGCAATTCAACACAACACTGAGTGTACCTGTGATGATGGAGAGATTGTTTTGCACACAGGACACCCCCTTCCCCCATGCCTTTCTTGTTCTCTGCAAATTATAAGATTTGGCTCAGATGGAGAAGACTGGAAAAGAGTTGGTGACCTTCCTCCCAGTTCCCCCACTAATAAAATCCTTATCTTTTGTTAATTGCCCAGAAGTTTGGTTATGTTGTCTCATTGTTATACCCTAGAACAAGGGTTTTAACATGCTGTCCCTTGACTCCCAACTACGAGACAATTGCAAATGAAGGTTACAAAATTACAAAGAAAGAAGCAACATGAGAAGACACTTCCTTCTTCTGCTACTTTGCAGAGGTGGGAGGTTCAGGAATGTGAATCATTGCATATCTTTTCAGACCTTTTTGATTTATTTATCACTTTCACTGATTATATTGCCAGTGACCACTGTGTCTTTGCAGAAGAAACTGAAGGCTATAAGACCACAAGTTATATTTTCAACTTCGTTGCCAATTGAAGGCAAGCGATGCAGAAGAAAAGAAACATAATTTAGGAAATGACTATCTGGCTAAAAATGTTATGTTAGAGGAAGATACTTGTATTTCTACACCAAAGCTTCAATATAGGCTTCACAGAGTTCTGGCCAGAGGTGGAACACACCTTTAAAAAGACTAGGAGGAAAATAAGAGGAACCAGAACTTCTCTGCCTGCTAACCTTCCCTTTCCTGCTGCCCCTGGTCCTTGAGGACAGTGGGGAGCAGGACTTTCTTCTTTTTCTGTGCAGGTTTGACCCACATGACCTACTCTATACTTTTTGGCCCAATCCCCAGTCCTCAGGAAGAAGAGGAATCCATAAATGAGATCTCCCATCTGACCATCATAGCCTGTGCCTTTCATCTCCAGCTACATGTGTCTCCAGCCTGATCTCTTGCCTCCTTTAGGAAGAGTCAACTTCTGAGAGAGAGTGGCTATTAGAAAAAAGGCAATGTTTGATCGGACTGTGCTCCTTGGAGGTGAAATTTCAAATGGTGAATTAGCAGCCAATAAAGGATTTGCCCTCTAACTGGTTCATGTTTGTACAGTGATACCTTCTTACTGATTCCCTTTTTTTGAGGAGAAACCCTAGACTAGATTCCAAAAGTGGAATCGTTCCCAACGTAACCAGGATAGTGATGAGGAACCAGTAGATTGTAAAACTGGGAAACCTGTGGCCTCATTGAGAAGTCAAGTAATGAACCTAGGCAAACCACAATGACTAGCTAGGAGCCAGATTATTAGCTCTGGAGCCTCAGTGGAGTAGTTGACTAGACAGCCAGATAAACAAAGGGGATTTAAACTAGAAATGATGGGGAAGAGAGAAGATTACCTGTGCATATCCTTCAAGCTGGATACCACAGAGATAGCTACAATGAAGGAAGATGAAGAGCAACTGATGCATCCAGGAATTCCGAGGAGATGGAATCGGAGAAAGCAGCCAGAAAGTAAAGTAATAACCTTGGCTATCCATAAAGCTGTCCCACATTTAACAAGTGAGAAGAGCTAGATGTCTTTGACCACACAGGTTTCACTGAGAACTGGTGGGATGAAAACCCATAACTAGACTATGGATCTGGATGGGTTAACTTTATTTAAAAGAATCAAGATAGGAAAAGGGGGGTGAAGTGGGATCAAATTGTATATTAAGAAGGTATAATTCTGTGAGGAAATCTAGGAGCAGTGAGGTACAATGGAGGTCAAAGGAGGGAGAAACAGGAGGGATGTCATTGAAATATAATCCAGATCATTGGGACAGAATAAGGAGATAGATGAGGAGTTTGGGAAATAGATCCCAATCTCAGAATGGAGGCAGGATATAGTACTTACAGGGGTCTTCAATTATCCAGGCATTGGCTCAAACTCTCCCAACTCTGCCAAGAGCCGACTTCTTGACTTCCCTGAGTGATAATTTCATCCTGCTGTAATGGGCTCTTTTGAAATATCCCCAGCTCGACTAACATGGAAGCATTTGCTACTGTGTATGCCCCTACCTACCACACAATTAACTGTGAAGTCAGATAGGAAGTGTTTTTAAAACCAGCCAACTGGGGCAGCCTCACTGTGAATATCACACATCATTTACCCACAGTGTGGGTTCTATGAACTGAACGAGGGAGTAGGCAGGACTTCTTTTGCCCCTTCCCATTTTTAGGTCTTGTTGCTCTGAGAAATGGATCAGAGAATGTTTTTTTTTCTGTTCTGTTTGTCCTTAGTTTCTAGGTGTCGGCAGTAATCCCCACGGGACCTTGGAGTTAGAGCCATGGTGACCTTGGAGCCAGGATTCCAGATGGAATGTGCAGCCAGCAAACACTGTAAGGAAGGCCTGAAAAACCAGAGTACCTGGCACTGGACCCCAAGTGGGGGTTTGGGCTTGGAATTTGGGATTGTGTGCTATAGGAACTGAGTTATGCTAAGAACCTAAGCCCCTTTTCCTCCCCAGGGACTGAGGTGGTATAGAGGAGGGATTAAGCCCCACATGTGGGGCAGTAACTTTGTATATTTATAATTAGACTTTGAAATGAATATTCCTTTGTAATAGCTAATCTGACTGTTACTGGCTAAATGGATGTCGGGAGTTCAGGGGACTCCACACCCCTAGGGTTAGGGTGAAGGCAATGACAGAGAGCCTAGATACCCCAAACTCCCTTAGGGATACCTGAGAACCTTGAGGGAGGGGGAAATGTGACATTCCTAGCCTTCAGGCACTGAGAGCCAGAGGGGCCAATGTTATATGTGGGCTCTTATCTGCGATAAAAGTGAACTCTTTGCTTTTATGAGGAGCCCTGGAGAGTTTCTTTCCCTGAAATTTTTGAATGAGAAATCCTAGAGATATTGCCCCCCCCCAAATAAATAAATTAGGTTGTAAATGTATAGCCCATGTTTTTAGTGTGTGTTCTCTCACAAGTCTATTTTATTGGTATAATTTTACAAACTTTTCAATGACTGATTGCCTAAATATTTAAATATGGATACTTTTTATATTATTGAATCCTGTATAGTATTGCTATACTGATAGCATATGCTATATTACTGATTCCTGAAAGAGTCCTGATATGAACTTTAAAGTAGTGAAGAGGGTGCCCAAAGACGGTTAGGGCTGCCTGAGACCCCAAAATACCAACATACTGGATCCTGCAGAAAGAATTCCACTCAAATTTTCTCAGACAAAGAAAAAGTAAAGTTTATTGAAAGTTCAAATTTGCCATATGGGGAAGACTCTTATGGAGCCAGTCTATGCTAGGTTGTTCTATGGAGCTTTCACACAGAGCAAGTCTGTGCTAAGCTGTTCCATGGTGCTCTCACAGAGCAAGTCTCTGCTAGGCTATTCTAAGGCGCTCTCACGCAATGGAGGGAAGATGGGGTCGTATATACAGAGGAATCTAGGGGTGGTTCAGAGGAGGAGCCTGGGGAGGGTCTTCAGGAGGAGTTAATGAGGTCAGACTCCAGTAATGAGTTTGGGGAGGGACTTCAGGTGGAGTTAATAAGGTCAATGCAAGAGTGGATTGATAGTTTGTTAGGCTCCAGGGTAGGAAGCAGATGGACAATGGTGGGCCAGGATAGTAACAGGTTTGGGCCCAGCCACAATGAAATACTTATGGCCTCTGCAAATGCCTCCTGAAGATTCAATCAGACTTTAAGGGGTTTCCCAGAGTATGTACCTCAAAGATTCAAGGAGAGCTCAAGGGGGGGGGGGTGGTCCCAGAGCCTACACCTCATCAGTAGGATCTATGGGATCACTAGCTCATTCATGGCCAGTAGAAATACTCATATTGTTTTTTTCTGCATTTAAACTGATTGAGACTGCTTGCCTTTTGCAAAAGCAAAATACCCTACAACTTCTTGGGTGTGAAAGCCTGTGCCTACAATTCCCAGGTAGCTCACATTCTTTGCCATTTCTCTAACTGAACTACTTGTCTTCTTGTCCTGATGGGTGACTGCATTGCCATATGGTTTACCCCGGCAGTGGCAAGGATCCATGCAGGGATTTCAAGTGCCCTTTGGAATAAGCACCAAGCAGAATTTACCTGAACCTCCATGGGAAACATCCATGCTTCAGGGACTCTGAGAATATGGGTACAACCTGTGTAGAAAGGGACACTTTTTGTCCAGATTTCAGTTGAATGGCCTTATTCACTGAGAGAATCATGGAAGAGTTTCCACCCACGACAATTTTCTCATCTGAAAAAGGGGGGATGCTTAGCTGACCTCAGGTCCCAACTCTTAGGGCCCAGCTCCTTAAAGTTTGGAAAGTTCAATGTGGACCAGGTTTCTATCCAAGACAGGAAGTCAGTTATCTTTGTCTTTGGTCTTTTGCTTGTGGGTTGAGAAAAGTCCTTTGAGACTAAGACTAAGCAAGCAGAAATGTTTGGAAAACTTTGAAATGCTTCTTGTTTTGTTGAATCTGCAAAACTTTGTATTTGGGTATAATTGTGATTGGCTATGAATCTGAAACAGAATGGGATTTTGAAAGCTGTTAGATTGGGACAGTCTCACTGTCTTTGCTGGGTACTCTTTCCTGTTGCATCCAGAAGGTGAAGATCACACACATTTGATGTGGAGTATGGGCACCATGAGCTAAGCCAATAAAAGGAAAGGAGAGCTTCTTTTCTCCTTCTCTGAAGATTAGAACATTTAAGATGAAAAATTGGGCCTTGTGTACCTGAGAAATGGGTCTGAGGGCTTATTTGTTTCTGCTCTATTTTATTTATCTTCAGTTCCTAGGTAGAGGCAATAATCCTCTCTGGTCCCTGGAGTTAAAGCAGTGGTGACCTTGGAGTCAAGATTCCAGGCAGTATGTTGCAGCCAGCCAGCCTGATGAGCCGGGGGCTTGAGGTTCTAGTCCAAGAGGGGCTTTGGACTTGGAATTTAGGACTGTGTACTATAGGAACTGAACCAAGCCATGAACTTAACCACCTCCCCTACCCAGAGACTGAGACAGCATCAAGGCAGGAATTAAGCCCCACTTCTTAGGCAATAAATTTGTATATTTGCAACTTTTCTTTGAAATAAATATTCCTTTGTAAAAGCTAATTTGACTGTTTATGTCTAAATGGAAGTGGAATCTAGGAGACACTCCCCCCCAAACACACCCTGACAATCTAGGTAGTACTATCTAGGGGGACTGGAGCCAATGAAAGAGAGCCTAGATACCTCAAGCCCCCTTAAGGATACCTGAGAACCCCAAGGAAGGGAGGAAATGTTACATCCCTGGCCTTCTGGCAGTGGGAACCAGGGGAGTCTGTGTTATTCTATACAATGATAGAAAATTCTATTACATCCCTGATTCTCACTAGCACAGAAGACCTGGTTGTTGGCATAGAAATGAAGGAAACCCTGGGGGTAAGTGAGTATTCCCTCCTAAAGTTCATAATAGGGAAGAAAAAATTCTAGACACACGTCTTGATTTTGGGAAAGTAGATTTCAAAGAGTTCAGATGAAAGATAGGTAGAATCCCATGGAGTAAAATGTATCCAGGAAAGATGGGAGATGCTCAAGAATGATATAATTGTATTTTTTATTAAGTATTATTTTGTTTTCTTATCAATGCTCTCTTCCTCCCGCTGCCCCATTGAGAAAGCAAAAAAAAATTCCTGTTACGAGCATATATAGACAAGCAAACCAAATTCCTATATTAGCTGTATTTGTGTCCAACAAAATGTATCTCGCAATCTCCACCTGAGTTTATTCCCTCTGTATCTGAAGATGGATACAGAGGACACATATATAATTTTTTGAGGATGTATCATTTTGAGTCCTCAGGATTTGTGGCTGGCCACTGTGCTGATCTTTCAAAATTATTTGTCAAGAATGAATTTTTTTCCTCCAAGCCCTTTAATATTTCATTATCAACAGCTTGAGGCACAAGCAATATTAAAAAACCTCATCTTTTATAATACTGAAAGCTCTGTGTAGTTCTTGCTTATCTAATAAACCATCATTCTTGAAATTTCTAGAACATTTTATATTCTGAGCAACACCCTTGTCCACAGGTTGCATTAGTAATGTAACAAAAGCAGGCATGATGATGGTAAAAATACTGTACTCCATTTGGGTAATTCCTAAAATCATATGATAAAATAACTCTTCACCTTCAGGTAAGCACACGTGTCCAAAATGTTCCTGATGCTTTACACCAAGTATGAGATTATGAAACAGATCAAAAACATGTGTCCATACAAAGAAACCTGCCCACTTCTCAAAGCTCATGACTTTCCATTTCCAAAGGTTTTATGCAAGTGTGCACATTCTACACAATTTGTTCTTTTCCTTTGTTTTTGGTCTTTTTTTGAGGGGGGAGAAATGAATAAAGACTCATGAAGATAAGCACAAAGAAGTAAGGGGTAAGTCAAGCTTAATCTAAAATGACATAGTATCAGGATTGGAAGAGACTTCACCTTAGAAACCATCTAATCCAACACATACTTGAAAAGAAATTCCAAAAAGATCATAGTCTCCAATTTAAAGACCTCCAGTTCTGGGGAATTCACAGTATCCTGAGGTAACCCACTATTCTACTTTTGGATAGCCAACTGTCAGAAAAATTTTCTTCACTACTGATTTTTTAACTAAAAAGAAAAACTCAGCAGGATAATAGTAATAGGCCAAGGAAACAATTCTGAAACATGTAAATTAATATTTGTGACTGGTAAGACAAATGTATGAAAAACATACAATAACTAAGTGGCTTTGATGATGAGGAATATAATCATAGAGCTGAAAATAGCTCTGATTACTTAATACAAGACTCTCATTTTATGGCAGTTCTTGGATAAAGGAGTCTGTCCTGTATCAATCACAGCAGATAGTGGCAGAACAGAACTAGAACACAAGTTTCTTGACTTGTTCGGGGCTCTTTCCAATAACTCTGATTTGAAAGACAACTATCCAGGATTCGTAAGCTTGTTTTAAATAAAATTATTTTCAAAGGTTTTTTTTGGTTGCTGATAGCTGTTGTCCTATACACCAAGAACATCTAACTGTATCCATGATTATCTTTATGAATAGAAAATACTTCACATCCAATGACTTTCACATGTTGTTAGCATTGGTAAATTTTTAAAAAAGTTATTAGTTTTCTAATATACTACAAAATTTACTAGGATAAACCAAATCCACTCATTAGCTCTCTAACATGGAGTGCAGAATTCTTTTTATTGTTTTGACTTTTATTTTTCAAAAATGAGCACTGGGTATTTTTAACATGCACTAATGTTGTGTCATATGTATCTTACAACTGTGTATTTCAGTAACAAATGGAATTAGTCATATTTAAATAATGCATAGTGTATTTATGAAATAAAAAATTATCAAAATACACTTTTCATTAAGATAAATAAATAAAATCCAAGCCAAGCTACCTACATGGCATGGTTAGAGAGCAGTTTTTCTGAGAAAGACGTGAGCTTTTTTTAATGGATCTTAAATTCAAGAGCAGTGTGGGGCAGCCAAAAAAGTGAATGGGATCTTGGGGTGCATTAAGGAGATGCAGAGCTTCCAAGAATAGGGAGATACCAGTCTTCCTCTCAGATCTCCTATGGAATATGGTGGTCAGTTCTGGACACCGCAGTTTAAAGAAGTGGAGAAGCTGGAGAGGGTCCACCAGAGGTTAACTGGGGTAGGGATAGGCCTTGTATCTATGTCATATGAGGATGGGTTGAAAGAACTGGTGATGTTTAGACAGGAGAAGAGAAGGCTTATATGGCATAGGATGGCTGTCTTCAAGGCCTGTTAGGTGGAGTACAGATTATGCTATCTCTGAATCTTGATATTAGGAAAGACTTCTTAACGGAGCTATTCAAAAGTGGAATGTACTGCCTCAAGTGCCAGGAATATAGTAGGCACTTGTGACTTGAGCTTAGTTCCTTCTCTTTCCTTGGAGTTCTTCCCTTGCCTGGCATGTTATAGTAGAGGTTCCTTCCAGGTATTCATTATACTAAATGGATGCCAAAGACCCTTCCGACTTACATTCACTCTAGGAGTTTTCCCTAAGGGTTCTCAACCCAAACCATTCTTGTGTTTGTTTTGACCCTCCAGATTTTGGACTCTCTCTAGAGAGTCTCTGGAATCTCTAGAGAGTCTCTGGAATCTGGCAGGTGAACTTATTGTGCCCGGAACCAGACTGTCTACCATACCACTTCTTGGCCATTTGCAAACCATGCTATCTGTATTCTGGCCCTCCTTCTTCTTTTCCCACTGGAACTTGGACCCTTAACTTCCATTTTCCAACTCTATCTTTCCTTTGGGTGTTTTGATTGCTTGTCCTGAATTCTGGCAAACCCAGTTGATGGTAACTTCTGGCCCCAAATGGTGTACGTACCAAGATCATGTCTACTGAGAGTACAGTTCCAATAAGGCAGATATCAAACCTGGTGAAAGTGGCTGCCACCCTTTTCCATTAGTACTTGTTGAGAGCATGATATAATCGGTGTGATTAGGAGACACACTTTCTAGCTCTCCATTGGCTCTGGCTTCCCCTTACCCTAATGGCGAATACCTGGAGCTTCTGGTCTTCCAGGTCCTTGGAACTGGCTCATGTATTTGTCATAGTCCCTGTCTGTGACTTTGAGTGAGCCCTGTGAGCCTCATGTGTGGGCTTAGGGATGAGAAACTTGGTGATTTAGAATGGCAGAGGAATCCCTTGATCCCCATGATGTACCAGGGCAGGAAGAGCTGCCCACAAGTTGACCTTAAAAGGAGTGACTCCAATCTGTAACTTTCTTTTCTTTGACTTTCCAGAGTATATAGAATGTAACTCTCTCTGACTTCCCTGGGGAAGAAAGAGAAGAGCATCCTACTCCTCCCTCCCCTCACCCCAAGTTATGGTAGCCTGTGATACATGTGTTGCCTTAATGAGACTGATCCTGGGCCTAGAATCTCTTAGTGACCCTTCTGCATTTCCTTCTCTGAAGATAAGGACAGTTCTTGGGTCCCTTGGTCAATTCCAGCTGCACTTCATCTATAGAGATTCCAGTGGTCACAGAGAAATAGGCCTGTGCTCAGCCTCAGACCTGCCTCCCCAGAATATTGGGACCTAGAGGGAGACCTTGGCACAGGGCTACTTTTAAAAATAAAAGCCTACTAGAAGAATGTAATAGAATTTCTAAGTTCCTGATTCATGTGGAAGTCTGTCCATATGCTTACATCAGTTTGGATTGCTTTAAGAATCTCAGGATAAGAGAGGAGGAGGAGGGAGGAGAAAATGAAAGGACCTTCCTGAACTAGTGGACTGGGTGGAGCAGCCTAAGTTCCAAAGGGCTAAATTCTTCAAGGCATGGCTTCTGGTCCAGGTAGCAAGGCGACTGACAGGGCTATTAATATGGGATTGTATGGCATCATCTCCTTCTGGACCTCAGGGTCGTTGGAAGAAACAGCCAGTAAAACTCTCCAGAAAGGGGTCAACGAATTCAATAGATTTTCCCCTCTTTGCAAAGAGCTGAAGTAAATGACCTATTGTGTGGCAATGCTGCCATCTTGTGCCCAAAAGAGGCAACACAGAGGCCCTCTGTTTTCTTTTTCAGTCCTACAAATTCTATACTCCCCCTACCTATTGGTCATTGTCACATCCCTTTCCAGTATCAATTGATATTCCCATCTCAATATGTCCTACATTTATCCGATTTGCCATCAAGAAATAGGCTGTCTCCATTGTGACTTTCTTGATTCCATGAGGTCTCCTCGTGTAGAGTGGTGTCTTTATGGTAGAAGGGCTGCCCAGATGGAGTAATCTCCTCCCCACACAGAGAGTAGGGCAATTGTTTAGGTGAATCCTATGAGGAGAAGCCTCCCTCACTATTCATGGGCAAGGCACTGATCAAAGCAGGAATTGCAGAGGATTTCAGGAATTTCCTAAACCACAGAAAGAAGCCTTTCCTTATGGCACCCCCCCCCACCCAATAGATACACCTTGTTCCAGGTTCCCCTTGGGATTGTCTAGTCTTTAAAGTGCAAAACCATCCTATACATTTCTCACGAATTTGACTCGTTATTTTCCCACCTAGAATTCCTCAGGAAAAAAATACAGTTCTTGCCTTATTTCCCATTGAGTCATATTTTCCCCCTTACTTCATGGGACCAATAAGGAATAACTGCTCCCATCAAAGCTCAGGATATCTTTCTTGCAAGAAATCAGAATTTTAAAAGCTACACTAATGAGTCTCCCTCCCTATGGGCCACAGCTCTAAGGTAAAAGGCTAGGAGCTGCCACCCGGCAGAGTTCCAAAAGCCACCCCATTAACGGCCCAGTTAACACCTAGACTTTTCTTCAGATTTCCTTTTTTATTATTATGAACATAACAAAGGTCCACAAATATGAATCTTTTCTTATCCAAGGAGCAGAAAAGAGGTTTGTGCGTGAAAATATGAGTGTTATATACAGCTTACTGTTTTTCTTTTCAGATCTTCTTCATTTTTTTCTTTCCCACCCTGATTCCTGACTTTGGGGATTTCCCAACCATTCTCCTTGTCCTTTTCTCCATGCCTCCTTTCTTTCACCCTTATTTACTCCCCCTCCTGCCTCTCTTTGCAACCTTCCTCTTTTCAACTGCCTTTTGACCATCGTCTTTTCCCATTAAGTTCCTGGAGGCTTTTCATTTTCCTTGTATTTTTATCTCTACTTACTATCCTGATCCTTGTTTCCTTCACTATATACAGGGGGTCCCAAAAATCTTAGGGTACCCTTCAGTTTTAATAGCTGAAAGCTAAGGTTTTGAGGAAACCCTGGACTAAATCTGATTTGTTAATGCTAATGCATCCTGCTTGTCTCCATCTCCTAGACGTCCTTCTGCATGTTTGAAAACGCATCATCCGGTTCTTTTTTTTTCTTTTTTTTTTTGGTGGTGGTGGTGGGGAGGTTATTATCACTCCCCATATCCCTCTTCCCTCTTCCCTCCTCCAAAAAAAGCCCTCCTTAGTAATAAGTTAGTATATTAGAACAAAGCACATCCACACATAAATACATGCACGCACATGTATACATATATACCTATATCTTTTATATGTGAATATATACACATATCTTTGTATATACACATATATATCTTTACATATGCACATACACATATACATATCTCTTTTTATACATGCATATACACACATACACACATCTTTATATATATACACATCTGTCTATGTATACACATATGCATATATCTTTATATATGTATGTATGCACACATACACATATATTTATGTATACATATACACACATATACACATATCCTTTTATATATGTATGCATACCCATCTATCTATCTATCTATCTATCTATCTATCTATCTATCTATCTCTCTATCTCTCTATCTATTTATCTATCTGTCTGTCTGCCTGTCCGTCTGTCTGTCTATCAATCTATCCAGCTACCTATCATCCATCCATCTATCTATCTATCTATCCATTTATCTATCATCCATCCATCCATCTATCCATCATCTATCTATCTATCTGTCTGTCTGTCTGTCTGTCTATCTATCCATCTATCTATCTATCATTCATCCATCCATCCATTTATCATCTATCTATCTATCTATCCATCTATCATCCATCCATCCATCTATCTATCCATCATCTATCTATCTATCTATCTATCTCTCTGTCCGTCCGTCTGTCTGTCTGTCTGTCTATCTATCTATCTATCTATCCAGCTACCTATCATCCATCCATCTATCTATTTATCTGTCTATCTATCTATCTATCTATCTATCTATCTGTCTGTCTGTCTATCTATCTATCCATCTATCTATCATCCACTTATCTATCTATCTATCCATCCATCTATCTATCATCCATCCATCTATCCATCATCTATCTATCTATCTATCTATCTATCTATCTATCTATCCATCCATCTATCTATCATCCATCCATCTATCCATCATCTATCTATCTATCTATCTATCTATCTGTCTGTCTGTCTATCTATCTATCCATCTATCTATCATC
>CM053602.1:54586860-54610134 GCA_028646575.1 Pseudocheirus occidentalis
CCTTCTTTTCTCCTTTTTTCTTTCCTTCATTCTTTTCTTCTTTCCTTCTTTCCTCCCCCCTTCCTTATTTCTTTCCTTCTTCCACCCCATTGCTTGTGTGGAGTCAGTAATTAATCCATACTTGCATGTATGAAGTATTATTAAGCTTCCAAGCACTTTTAGAGCCACTGCTGTGATAGTGAAAGTGATTTCTGGGTTCAAGAAATGGAAGAAAGAGAGTAAGGATTTGATCCCTTGCCTATAAGTCTATGGACTTTTTTTTGGGGGGGGTTGTTGGTACAGAACCTGATGGCAAAGATTTGCTGGTAGTTTTTGAGAAGCACCAGTAGTAGGATAAGGTGGGGCACTCTGCTAACCCTCAGTAGTGCTATGATGAGTATGGAAGGAGAAATGGTGGCAAAGGGAAATTTCAGGACCTGTAGATCAGAGAAAAACCTGCCAATCTTTTGCCATAGGAGTTTAACACCTTTTGCCATAGGGTAAACTCAAGTGGCTTCCCTACATCTCTGGGAAGAAAGAGAAGCTTGTGTGTGTGTGTGTGTGTGTGTGTGTGTGTGTGTGTGTGTGAGAGAGAGAGAGAGAGAGAGAGATGTAATGTAAGCATATTCTGTCAGTGCTGTTTGTGTATATTCTGTGTCCTGGTCACATGGACAGCATTTCTTTCTTCCTATGGCCTGATCAGCCAAAAGAAAAATGAGTGGAAACAGGGAGGGTTGAGAACATGTGGTGGTTTCTAAGTTTTTACACAGTTCTGGCCAATCAAGATGGGAGAGAGAAGAAAGATGGAAAAATTCTCTTCCCCCAATCTGCATAAGTTTATGGCATTGGAAAATGAATAATTTTTTTTGACTTAGGTATATATTTTTAAAAAAAATATATGGACTTTCAAATTATCAGGAGAGTGTTTAGCTCTTTACACAGAAATAGCCTCGAGGATTTTTCAGGGTGCACCTCACTAGGCCACTAGGTGGCAATGTGCATACAATGTTGGGTTTGGAACCTGCACAGGCCTGACATCATAAGCCTGTCTCAAGACACTAGTTAGCTATGTGAATCTGGGCAATTCACTTAAATTCTGTCTGCCTGAGTTTCCTTATGTGTAAAATGGGGATCATAATAACACCCACATCATAGGGTTATTGTGAAGATCAAATGAGATAATTTATGTAAAGTGATTTGTAACCTTAAAGTGATTCATAAATGTTAACTATTACTGTCAAAAATAAAGATTTGAGAGGCAGCTAGGTGGTGCAGTGAGTAGAGCACTAGCCCTGGACTCAGGGGGACCTGAGTTCAAATCTACCCTCAGACACTTAACACTTAACTAGCTGTGTGACCTTGGGCAAGTCACTTAACCCCAATTGCCTTGCCTTCCCCCCTCCAAAAAATTAAAAAGATAAAGATTTGAAAAACTTTAGGGGGCAGAGCAAGATGGTGATGTAGAAGCAGGAAAACTCCATGAGCTCCCCCCATAACTGCCTCAAATACCCATAAAATATGATTCTAAACAAATTTTAGAGCTATAGAACCCACAAAGAGACAGAGAAAAACAAATCTCCCTCTGAAGGTAGCCTGGGAGGTGGACAGGAAGATTCCATCACAGCATGCTGGGAGCTGAGCCCAGCCCCAAGTGAGCTGTGGTTTTAGCCCCAGGGCTGCCCTGACCAGCAGCTGTAGCAGACTCCAGGAGAGTGGATCACCAGCAGCTGTGGTAGTTTCCAGACTTATCAACCTATAAATGCAAAAGAAAAAGTGAGAGGTTAGTGTAGAACTATGTTTGAACTTGGGTGGGGGGACGACAGAGGAGAGAGTCCAGCCCCTGCCCCCAGATCTAGAAGTGGTGGAGGTGTGGTGGCCCTGCAGCCGCCTCTGCGTGGCTACTTCAGAGATCCTGGCCTGCAGATCACAGGGGCACAAGCAACCATTCAGAGAGTAATCACTCTTGCTTTAACCTGCCTGGATCTGGGTCACAGTCTTGAGTTGTGGTCCTGAGGTATGTGACCAGTGAGCCAAAGCTGATGGGGGCTGCAGAGACAGCAGCCTCTGTAATGGTAATTAATTTGTTTGATCTAATAGCTCCGACAGTTGCGAAAACCCCAGCAATTTGGGACAAAGCTCTCTCCTCTGGAAGCAGAGTTCTACTGTGGCAAAGAGCTCAAAAGCCAAGTAATTAAGTGGCAACATGAGCAAGCAAAGCAAGCAAAGCAAGCACAGCCATCCAACTTTAGATTCCTTTTTTTAGGGACAAAAAGGATCAAAGCATGGAATGGGAGGAAGACAACACAGTCAGAACTCCTGCACCAAACGCTTCCAAGAAAAATATGAATTGGCTACAGGCCATGGAGGAATTCAAGAAGGATTTTAAAAATCAAGTAAGGGAAGTGGAGGAAAAATTGGGAAGAGAAATGAGAATGGTTCAAGAAACTCATGAAAAGAGAGTCAACAACTGACTGAAGAAAATATACTAACTCAAATGACAAAAGAGGTCCAAAAAGCCAATGAGGAGAAGAATGCCTTAAAAAGCCAAATTTGTCAGATGGAAAAAGAATCTCAAAAGCTCACTGAAGAGAATGATTCTTTCAGAATTAGATTGGAGCTAATGGAAGCTAATGACTTTATGGGAAATCAAGATACTATTAAATAGATACAAATAAATGAAAAAATAGAAGGCAATGGGAAATATTTCATTGGAAAAACCATTGACCTGGAAAATAGAAATAGGAAAGATAATTTAAAAATTATTGAACTACCTGAAAGCCATGATAAAAAAAAAGAACCTGGAAATCATCTTTCAAGAAATTCTCGAGGAAAATTGCCCTAATATTTTAGAACAAGAGGGCAAAATAGAAGTGGAAAGAGTTCACGGATCACCTCTTGAAAAGGATCCCCAAAAGAAAACTCCTAGGAATATTATAGCCAGGTTCAAGAGTTCCCAGATCAAGGAGAAAATGCCACAAGCAGCCAAGAAAAAACAATTTGAATATTGCAGAAACGCAATCAGAATAACACAGGATCTAGCAGCTTCTACCTTAAGGGATCAAAGGGCTTGGAATATGATATTCTGGAGATCAAGGGAACTAGGATTAAAACCAATAATCACCTACCCAACAAAACTGAGTATAATGTTTCAGGGGAAAATATGGCTATTCAATGAAATAGAAGACTTTTGAGCATTTTTGATGAAAAAACCGGAGTTGAATAGAAAATTTGACATTCAAATACAAGAAGCAAGAGAAGCATGAGAAAGTAAATAGGGAAAAGAAATCATAAGGAACTTATCAAAGTTGAACTATTTACATTCCTACATGGAAAATTGATAATTGCAACTTATGAAACTTTTCTCAGCACGAAGATAGGTGAAGGGAATATAAATGTATACATATATGTGTATATATGAATACACACATATATGTCTATATAGGAGGGTATATGTGCATATGAATACATATATGAGTGTGTGTATATATGTGTACAGGTATACATAGACAGAGGGCACAGGATCAATTGAATAGGAAGGGATGATATTTAAAAGGTGAAATTGAGAGATGAGAGAGGAATATAATGAGAGGATGGGGAAAGACAGCATGTGGTAAATTATCTCATATAGAAGAGGCAAGGGATGACTGTTACAAATGGGGGGGGGAAGAACAGGAAGGCAAAAGGGAATGGGTCAACCTTACTCTCATTGAATTTGGCTTAGGGAGGGAATGACATAAACTCTAAATTGGATTTCTTGCCCTACAGGGGAGTAGGGGATAAGGGGATGAAAGGGGATATGATGGAGGGGAGGGCAAGTTGGGGGGGAGGGTTCAAAGCACACACTTTTGAAAAGGGACAGTGTCAAAGTAGAGAACAGAACAAGTGGGGGGCGAGATAGGATGGATGGAAATTTAGTCAGTCTTTCACAATATATCCACTATGGAAATGTGTTGTTTAACTACACATGTACAACCTATATTGAATTGCTTATCTTCCCAGTAAGGGTGGAAGATGAGGGAGGAAGGGAAAGAATCTGGAATTCAAAGTTGTAAAATCAAATGTTTAACAATAATGATAATAATAATAATATTTTTACATGCAACTGGGAAATAAGATATACAGGCACTGGGATATGGAGATTCTTCTTGTCCTACCGCAAAGTGGGAGGAGGGATGGGTGAGGATATAGGAGAGAGCAGATTGGGGGAGGGATATAAAGTGGGACTGCTGTTTTGGGGTGGTGGGTAGGGGAAAGATGGGGATAAATTTGTAACTCAAAACCTTGTGGAAATGAATGATGTAAACTAAAAATAAACATAAAATTTAATTAAAAAAACTATAGTGTTAGGGGAAGGAGGTGATTTACAGTGTGGAATTTGGTTCCGTGTTCACAGCCACCTCTCACACTAAAATTTATTAGATACACACACACACACACACACACACAGCCAGAGCCAAAGAGAGTGCTGTGAAAGAATATCAACTCCTTTAAGTTTTCAGCCATGGAGAGATCACAGAACTTTAACAACTCTATGAGAGAAGACACAGGTGTGTGTGTGTGTGTGTGTGTGTGTGTGTGTGTGTGTGTTTGTGTGTGCTTGTGTGTGTGTGACAGCCTCATAAATTCTGACCTAAGACAAATTAGGATATTGGCTTCCTGAGAGGTCCTAAGGTTCCCAGCTTCCATCACCTGCTCAGCCACCCCCACCCCAGAAAGCTGGGAGAATGTTATTCCTATGACAGTCTCAGAGAAAGACCCCCCAAAGTTTACTTACATAGTATAGAAATGATTTACATGGAGATTTTTCTTACTACTGATGATTATAAAATCTTATGGGAACCAACTAAAGAAATCACCAATTGACTGTTGTAGCCTAGTTATTCTTTTTGCCTGTATGCTAACATCGACATCTTGGGTGAAATCATGAAACACCAGATCAACTTTTCATCTTTGAATATAGGGAATTTGTCAGTTGTTATATGTAAAATATTATATTCCCAGGCCAATACCCTGTTTCAGTTCGTCTGGGAGAGAGACATCCCTGAAACCAATCGAGGAAAGCCCCTAACCAGAAACCCCAGACCCTGAGCCCTGCTGCTTGAGCTTGGATCCACAGAGCACAGTTTTAAAATCCTTTTTTGCTCTTGGGGTTGATGTAGAATGTAGAATGATGTAGAATCTAACCAGTGCCTTTCTGGGTTTGAGTGAACAATCATGTACTCACTTGCTGTATGAAACCCCAGAATGTGATTAGTTTATTAAGCGGTGATGATGGGTGTTTGCATGTATTAAGCCTGGAAGAGAAGGAAAGAGCTCGGTTTTTCAGGAATCCTTAATGGGTACAAAAGCTGGGTCACTTTTCAGTGACTTACATATTTTGTTTAAACTCTGGACTTGTTTGTATTGCTGTTAACTTGAGAAACAGCTGTACTCTCCCTTAACTACTTGCTTTGCAAGCCGTGGTGAGGTGGAACCTCTGGAGACTTTAATTTTGATTTCATTTGAATTTCAATACCAGTGAAAATGTTTATGTGGCTGCTGAATCAATAATACACTAGGCAAGGGAGGATGCCAAAAACTGCCCACAGGGAAAACTTCTTTTCAGCTCCAAATATTAGCCAGCTGCATGCACAGAGATTGCTGAGAAAGTTGGGAGAATGGCCTTGTGAAGGTGATGGCAGGGGCTTCTTGACTCAGTTTCCTCACAGTGCTGTTTCCCTTCTAAGATGACAGACCTGGTTACAAAATCCCTTGAATATGTGGAGTTCTAACTCATGAATTAACTGTCCTGAAAGGCACCTGTAACAATTTGCTTGAGGGAAATTTTGTCCCATTATACCTATGATAGGTCAGTCTGTGACTCTCAGGACCAGGCCTGACTGAACAATTTTGAAATTGTTAAAAAGGCACGTCTCTCTTCCTGACATAGCAAATTATTCTGACCGTGCCAAGAGAACATCAGTTGTTTTTGCAATGAACCTTACTACTGTTTTCAGGGATCCTTGTGTCCTCAATGACATGACTGCAAGGGTAGACAATTCTATTTATATTTCTACTTCTATTAATTTATAGATGCTTATATCTTATTTTGGGGAGTCCACTTTCAATTCCACATGAGTGACACCTATTAGGACCCTTTGCTCAATTAGAAAGTCCCAGTATCTACCATGAACTTGAAGGCAAGGGGACACCAACACACTGATGGCCTCTGGGATGGTGGGGTGAGATGCTAGAAGAAGGCCTAGATGTGTGTCTACATACATATATGTACATGAGAATATATATGTACATATGTATATATACACACATAGTTGAGGAAAGAATGTGTATAAAAAATTCTAATAATCGCACTCTTTTTTTTCCCTTTTAGTACATATTGGGAGATAAGGAATTCAACTTGGTAGTGTCTCAAGCAGGAGAAATAGATTCAGAATTACCCAGGAGACACAACCTAATTTCAGATTTTCTTTTCCAGTTGGATAGTTTGATCTGATATAATTGCAGGGCAAGGAAGTGGTCTAGCATTACTAATATCCAGTGATTGGTTGGTGTGTATGGGGTAATAAGTATTTCTCCCTTAGAAGCAACTGCTGGCACAGGAAGTTTGAATCAGAAAGACCTGAGTTCAAATCCAGCCTCAGACACTTGTTAACTGTGTGACTCAGGGCAAGTCACTTAATCTCTGTCTTACTCAGTTTTCTTAATTGTAAGATAGGAATCAATCATAATAATGCCTTCCTCCCAGGGCAGGATTAAATGTAAGGATCATATTGTGGCTTGTGATGGCCAAATAAGATAATATTTGTCAAGTACTTAGCACAGTGCCTGGACCAGAGAAGGCACTTAATCAATGCTTGTTTCCCTCCTCCTCAGTTTCCTTATCTGTAAAATGGGAATAACAACAGCATTCTTCCTCTTAGAGTTGTTGCAAGGATCAAATGAGGCATTGTTTATAACATGCTGTGCAAACTATTGCTTTGCAAACTATAATCATAATACCTTCCCTTCCAACAGATTGGGGAAGAATCTACAATGTTTGAGCCCTGGGCTCTACAAGAAAATGACTGCATCTGGTTTTGTTTTCTTTTGTTTTCTCCTCATTGATTGATTGATTGTTGTTTATTCTTTGCTCTTGAAGAGGACCTTGGTTCAGTCAGTTATCTATTTAGCTTTATCATGAATTTGATCCTGGCCCTGAAGCCTAGCAGAAATGAGACTCCTTCTTTAGCACAAGGACTGAGGGAACAGGCAAAACACAATTGATTGTCACTCACTCTGCAGAATCACTTGGACCTAGACTTTAGATTTTAGATTGGCAAACAAGTCAGGGGAGTATACTGCCCTGGAAAAGAAGTCCCTGCTGTTAATATCAGCGACTACCTCACATGGATGGAAGGAGGCGAGACGGGCCAGCATGGGGCATGTGTGGGAGAGCTCTGGTTTGGGATGACAAACCAGTTTGGGGCCCCAAGCTTTCTGAGGCAGTAGTAGCACTCATAATACTTTCAGCACTAAGTTTTATTGTTTGCTTTTGGTGATATTGCTCAGAATTGGGGTCCCTGCAACTAAGCAGTCCTTGGTGCCTCCACCTGTCAAAGAGGTCTGGGTCCTGCATAATAACTAAGGATGATTGGGATTGATGACCTCAAACAATGGTGGGTAGTAGTAGACTATGGCCAGACTTATATACCATACAAGGGAGAAAATAGGTCCATGGGAGTAGCCAGGATTTTCAGTCAAAGTTCCAAGGTTGCAATATGTATAGAATTTCATAGAGGAAGTCCCTCATCTATGGACGGGATTACAAAGTAGGGGGTGCTTATGGACAGTCCCATATAGGCCACAACAAGTTTCACGTACAACTTAAGGCTTCACACTAGCAATGTGGTACTGGAACCCACTCCCCACCAGACATAAATTGCACAATGCATGGGCCTCAGTGTTTCTTCAGATATGTCTGTATTTTTACACCGTGCAGCCCTTTACTGTCATCAGCCACTGCTATGTTGTCTCTTTGGGGAGAAAGGGAGACAAAGAAATCTTGGAGTTCAACTGGACCCAAACCAGAACTAAGAAAATGTATCCTTGCCCTGAATTAAGCAGCTTCTTCCTTATAAACTAAGAAAACCTCTTCTCTAATAACTCCCAACTTGTGCCAGATCAGCATTTGTGCCAACCTCAGACACTTGTTAGCTGTGTGACTCCAGGCAAGTCACTTAATCTCTGTCTTACTCAGTTTTATTAACTGTGAAATAGGGATCATAATAATGCCTGCCTCCCAGGGTATGATTAAATAAGAGGATCACATTGTGATTTGGGATGGCCAAGTAAGATAACATTTGTAAAGTGCTTAGCACAGTGCCTGGCACAGAGTAGACACATGATGTTTGTTTCTTCCCCATCCCCCCCCAGTTTCCTCATCTGTAAAATGGGTTTATGGTGTCTCCCTACACCACATAGCAGACCTGACTTTGCTTCCATCTTCTTTACATTTTCTTTTCAAAATCTAAGTTGATTGGTGAGATCCCTGTGTGTCCACATCTATCTCTTAAGACAAATTCCATTTTTGATCCTCATTAGCATTTCATTCCCCAGCATCACCTATCCCTCTTGAACTGACTTCCCCTGGAACATTTTATAGCCATTGAGATTCTACCTATGTTTTCTCTGAACCCAATGGAATTGGTTTCCTTAGAATTAGATTATATATCAGATTATACCTACATTTCACCTCTCCTAATCACAGACGTGAAGATAGAGTGGTCATTTCCCCCCAAGGTTCCCTTCATTTCTCCCCTAGCAAGCAGTTCCTTCCTGTTAGTGAGAGTCAGATCTAGAATAGAATTTCCTCATTTTGTAGGATGAAATTATCTCTAAGCCAAGTCAGGAAGTTATTAGTTTCTCTGTTTTGGCAGAGCTCTAAAAATGTTTGGATAATTGAAGTATTCCATCATTGCTAAATCTACAAGTAGACTGTAGCATAATCTAATTACAAAATCACTTTGGTTTCTTTCTCCAATCTTCATTCAAATATTCTCAGTCATGCTTCTCTTTTCTGGTTCTTGGATTTCCTCATGTGACTATAGCTTCTTAGTATACATTTTTACCCCATATGTAATCACCATGCTACATGCCCTGAATTCTAAGTAGCATCACTCTGTACCTTTATGAGTCTTTGTTAGAGGTTGCTGGGTGGAGAGAGAGCACAAGGCCTAGAGTCAGAAAGACCTAAGTTCAAAACTAGCCTCAGACACCTGATAGTTGTGTGATTTTAGGCAAGTCATTTCATCTCTGCCTGTTTCCTCATCTGTAAAACGGGATTATTAATAACACCTACCTCCCAGGGTTGTTGTGAGGATTAAATGCGATATTTGTAAATGCTTTGCAATGTAGAAAGAATGCTTTATCATGTTATTTGAAAAACTCATTTTTATATCTAGTATTAAATTTAGCTAGGGGGGTTGCCCTGTCGTACTGACCCCAGTAACTCTAGGAATGTTAGAGATGGTTACAAGGAATCCTGGGTTCTCCCGGGTCCTGAAGCTACCCCAGGTATTCTTTTGGGTACATCCAAGCTTGTGTTTCATGTTCTCTTTGTATGATTCATGTGTGCAGAAACCTTTGTCAAAATCCTATATAATGTAAACCTTCTACAGCCTGGATGGGAGGGAGCCATATACTCCTTTCTGGCTCATGCTCCTCTACCAAATGACCTAATAATTTCTTTCTTAAACTGTTTCCAATTTTTGGGTTTACTCTTATGGGCAAAACAAATCTTAAAGTGATACATAAACACTAGTTATTATCATAATTACCCCATACTCTTCCTCCTTTTTTGTGGCTACTCTTAATAATATCTCATTTGTGGTTATAGGTAGACAGTCTTCTCCTTCCCTTATCCTGTTTTAGTTTGAAGTTATTTTGTTAACACCTACAAGATACCCAACAAATACACTAATGGCCAATTTTTGTTATGTTCCATGTCTGGCAAGAAATTTGTCAATTCTATGTTATAAGCTGTGGGCCAGAAATCCAAATCTTATTCTCAGATACCACTTTCTTAGCCAGGTATTCACTCCCCAAATTCATTTTTCTCTTTTCATGCCTTGCTTTTAATGGGTAGTAGTGAGGGAAACACAATTTATGCTCCTATGATCTCCAGTTCCCCTCTCTCCCCAGATTTCATAATCATTGGCAATACTTTTAAAAGCTCTTCTGGTAATGTTCTTTGTGCCCATGTGAATCACCATTTTGGTAAGTGGTGGGAGCTAATAGAAAGAGAAGAAAAACCCTCGACCCCTCAGGGGTATCCTTTGAAGCAAAGGGAGAGATGTAGCCTTATTCTAGGGGATTTGATTCATCAGCTTCAAATGGAATTGGAAAGATCTCTAGAGCTTGATCATACCCACCAAACCACTTGATCAATTTGCTTAACCCTCTAATTGTTCCACTTGTCCTTTTCCCCCTTTATTTAGTACCTTCTTTTTATCCTGAAATAAACCTCTTCTAGTTTTACTATCTAATCCTTCAAGATATTCCTTAAGCCTCCTTAATAAGGAAACAGAAAAACATTCTCTTTGATCGTTCTTAATCCTGCTTTTCTTACAACCTGAAAGTCGATTTTGGACTAGGGTCTGGGTCTGGAACATGTTTGACTTTCTCTCACTTTTCCCCAAATTTCTCCAGATCTCTTCTCCCCAAATTCCATCTGACCTCCATATTGAAATCCATCAAGTCACTTGAATGATTTTGTCCTCTGCATTTGGCTCAAGCCCTTCTCTTTTGTTTCTTCTCCCATGATATTCACCCATAGGAAGGAGAACCATAGAATCTTCCATTCATTGTGAATTCCCACACCTTGGGGTCCCTAGGCCTGCTTGCTCTGGCCTTCTAGGTCCTCAAGTGCAGCCCTATGACTGAATCCAAACTTCACAGAACAAATACCTTGAATAAAAGTATTGGTTCTGTCAAACTTGGACTCCATCAAAAGGCTACAACTGAGGACCTAGAAAGCCACATGTGGCCTCGAGGCTGCAAGTTCTCCACCCCTGGCCTAGACCTCGCCTTTAGTAACACAGAGCACTACTCATGTACTCCAAAACCCCATAGCAAATGAGGAAACATTGTTTAAACTCTTCCACCCATTACTCATCCCTTCACTGGCCAAGAGATAATAATATAAAGTTCCTTCTTATAGCTTGGGGGCTCTGACCCTTTGCAGAGCTGCTTCTCCTCAGGGCTTCTCTTTCTCCAGCTTTCAGTGCCATGTGTTACCCAAGAATTGAATGGGTAGTTTTTCCTCAGGAAGCAGAAAGAAGAAGAAACTTGGATCAAGAGGATCAGGTCTGTGTTTGCATTGGCATCTACCAAAAAAGAAAAGCAAACAAAAGGGAAAAAGGAAGTTCTGTCATGGGCAGGAGCTGATTAAAAACAAGATCAGGCGTGCTTTGGCTGATGATGACTTTATTTCCTTGCCCTTCATTATTCTTCATTTTATCCACACTTAACCTGCATTTCAATTCTTGATGGCCCCATTTGTTCCCTCTGTGCTATATAAGACAATATAAGACCTATAAGACAATACAGAAAGAACACTCAATTAGAAATCTCAATGGAATGGAAACATTTTTATTAAGTACTTACTATGCACCAAGCTTTATAAGCACTTGAGAAATACATAGAAAAGTGAGATAGCCCCTGCTCTCAAGGAACTCACATTCTAGTTGGGTGAGACCACACATAAAAAGGTGGCAGATGGAATGACCAGATGGACTTTAGATCTGGCAGGCGAAGGAGTGGACAAAGCTTGGTCATTGCAATTACATTGCATTCTGGTTTTGTTATTGTTGTTGTTACTGGATAGCCTTGAGCTTGGGGTTTGAGAATCCTGGGATGAGTAACACTGGAGGGGAGCAAAACTAAACCAGAAAGAGCAAAAAGAAACCAAGAGGCTACAAGTAATGTAATGGCCCCCCAGAAGAGGGAGAAGTTGAAAACCACAAATTCAAGGTTTCATGTGCTCCCTTTGGAAGGACCAAGACTTGGGTCTAAACAGTCCAATCCACATGGTGGGGTGACATCAGATCTTTGCAGTTCACTTGGGTCTCCTGATGTACAGGACTGGCTATGAGCAGGAACAGTACTTGGATCATTAGGACTATAGTGAAGGCAGCATCATGGGTCAGGGGCATCAAACTTTTTCTGGTCAAGACCCCTTCAGCAGTTCTTAAGATGTGAGTGGAGACTGATACATTGAAAGGTAGGGAAGAGACCATTACCTTCTTGCATACAACCTGTCCTAGTGACATGTCCTGTGCCACCACCTACTTAGTCTATCAAATCTGTGCCTCTTAGGCTTCTGGGGGGACTGCTCCCTTTCTTTTTCAGGAGCTGGGTCATCATTTTCACCTCAGTACTTAAAGCTGGATGTCTTGTGGCCATCTCTAACTCAGTGTTTGCAAAAGAGAATGTATCTTTTTCTCCCAGTCCCCCTCCTTCTCCTAACATCCTTTTGCCTGTCTAATGCATCCCCCATGCTTGCAGTCTCCCAGATTCACTATCTTTTGTCATCCTTGATGTTTCACTCTCTCACTTCACACATCTAATTAGTTGCCCAATCATGTTGCTTTTACCCTCACAACATGTCTCCAATCCTTCTCATCCTAGTTTAGACACTCATTACCTTTTGTCTTGGGTATTGAAATAACCTCCTAATTGGTCTTCAAGTATCTCCCTTTTACAAAACATCCTCTACAGAACTGCCAAAGTGGTTTCCCTAAAGTGCAGGTGGGATCACAGCATCCCCTTGCTCAAAAAGCTCCAGTGGTTCCTGATTGCTGCTAGGATCCAATATAAACTCTCATTGACTGTTAGAGCTTTTTTTTTATCACCTTGCTCCACCCTCCCATTTTTTTCCATTCAATTTCATTTTGTTTTCAGTTCCAGATTCCCTTTCTTCTTCTCCCCCTTCCCTACCCACTGAGAAGGTAAAAATGCAAAACCCATTACAAATATGAAGTTACACAAAACAAATTTCAACATTAGCCAATTTCTGGGAAAATAAAAGAAAAAGAAAGAGAAAAAAATGCACCACTCTATACTCTGAGTCCATCAGTTCTCTGTCAGAAGGTGAATAATATTTTTTATCCTGAGTCCACCAAAATTGTGGTTGATTGTTGTGTTGATCAGTTATTACATCTTGCACAGATGATTATCTTTATAGTATTGCTGTTATCATGTAACTTAGTCCCCTGATTCTACTCACTTCATTTTGCATCAGTGCATATAAGTCTTCCCAGGTATTTCTGAAAACATCTCTTTCATAATTTCTTATAACACAATAATATTCCATCACAATCACGTACTGTAATTTGTTCAGCCAATACCCAATTGATGGATACCCCCTCAATTTCCAATTATTTACCACAACAAAAAGAATTGCCATAAATATTTTTATACATATGGAGGTCTTTTTCCTTTTCCTTTGATATCTTTGGAATTCTTGTTCATCTTTCATTTTTGAATAGGACCAATGACATCATGATGTTGAGGTAAAATAGTAAAATAGTGGATGATGGGTGATGTCTTGACTTGGCATGAATTGGACTTAAGTGAGACAGAGCTCAAAAGTCATCAGCCTCACTCTCTCTTCCAGAGTCATTGAAGTCCAATGGGCTGAGATGTGGTGGTTGATCTTGGCATCTTAGATATCTGACCAAGCTCTAAATGCTTAAGCCATGTTCATTGTTTCAATTAGTTTTTTTAATGGCTCTAGTTTTTGTTCCTTCATTGCCTATTCTCATTTCTCCTGAAAAGTCTATTTTGCTTTTGAACGCTTCCTCCCTTAATCCTCCCTCGTTCTCATCATCTTCCCTTTCTTTTGTCCTTTTCCCCTCCTACTTCCTCTTTTTTAAGATAGATTTTATAACCAACTGAGTGTTATATCTATCTATATCTATATCGATCTATCTGTAAATTTTTTTCCTCTTTGAACCAGTTTATAAATGAATGAATATCACTCAAACATTGCCTATTCCCCTACCCCACAACCATTTCCCTTTCCACTATAAAAGCTCTTACTCATATGCCTCCTTTGTGTAAGATATTTTCCCCATTCTTCATCTCCATTTCCCTTTCTTTTACTTCATTCACCTTTTTCACCCATGCGTTTTTTTGAGATCATCCCAACATAATTGATTTACACCTATGCCCTCTATCTATATTGGCTTCTTCTAGCTGCCCTAATACTGATGAAGTTCTTAGGAGTTAGAAGTATCATTTTCCCATATAGGAATGTAAACAATTTGATTTTATTGAATCCCTTATGATTTCTCTTTCATGTTTATCTTTTTCTGTTTCTCTTGAGTCATATTTAAAAGTCAAACTTTTTTATTCATGTATTTTTTTCCCATCAGAAATGCTTCTGAGTTCTCTATTTCATTAAATGTCTACTTTCCCCTGAAAGATTTTGTTCAGTTTTGCTGGGTAGGTTGTTTTTGGTTGTAATCTTAGTTTCCTTACCTACTGGAGCATCATATTCCCAGTCCTATACTCCTTTAATGTGGTATCTGCTAAAATTTGTGTGATCTTGACTATGCTGCCATGGCATTTGAATAGTTTCTTTCTAACTACTTGCCAGATTTTCTCCTTTACCTGGAAACTTTGAAATTTGACTATACTATTCTTGGGAGTTTTCATTTTGGGATTTCTTTCAGGAAGTGATTGGTGGAGTCTTTCAATTTCTATTTTACCCTCTGGTTCTAAGATGTTGGGTAGTTTTTCTTTATAATTTTGGAATATGATGGTTAGGTTCTTTTTTTGATCGTGACTTTTGAGTAACCCAATAATTCTTTTTTTTTGGCTTTTTGGAGGGGGAAGGCAGGGCAATTTGGGTTATGTAACTTGCCCAAGGTCACAAGACTAGTAAGTGTTGTGTCTGAGGCTGGATTTGAACTCATGTCCTCCTGACCCCAGGGCCAGTGCTCTATTCACTGCTCCACCTAGCTGCCTCTTGTCTTTTTTCCCCAATAATTCTTAAATTGCATTTTCTCCATCTCTTTTTACAGGTTGATTATTTTTCCAGTGAGATTTTTCTTCTATTTTTTCTTTCTTTTGACTTTCTTTTACTTTTATTTTTTGATATCTCAAGGAGTAGTTAGCTTCCCCTTGCCCAATTCTAATTTTTAAGGAATTATTTTCTTCAGTGAGCTTTTGTGCCTCTTTTATCATTTGGCTAATTCTTTTTTTTAAGGTGTTGTTGTCTTTAGTATGTCCTGTGCCTCTTTTTATTTTAACCAAGCTGTTAATTGTCTTTCCATGGTTTTCTTGTATTGCTTGTATTTCTTTTCCCAATTTTTTCTAACATTCTTATTTGATTTTAAAAATAATTTCCTTTTTAGGTCTTACAGGAATTTTTGTTGGGTTTGTGTCTAATGTACATTATTTTCCTTTGGGGCTTGTAGCTGTTTTGACATTGTTGTCTTCTTCTGAATTTGTATCTTGATCTTCCCTGTTTCATAGTAGCTTTTTGTCATCAAGTTCTTTTGTTATTGCTTGCTCATTATTTCTGTCTATTTCTTGACTTTGAACTTTGTGTTAAAGTTGACCTCTGCTCTTATCTGTGGACCTGGGGGCTGGGGTGTGGTGAGGTACTGTCCCAAACTTCAGACTTTTTGCATTGTCTTTTTCAGAGCTAGTTCTGGGGGTCTGGAAGTTTTCAATGCTTCCGAGGAGGTGTGACCCAGAGAGAGGTGTGATCATTGCTCTCCTGGTCTGCCAAATGCTATTGTTCCCAGGGAACCTGCTTCCTTGTCACCAAAAGCACTCCTCTCTGCCCTGGAACTGCAATTTGGCAGTGTGTATGGGCAATGAAATTGTCAAACAACAGTCCAGTGCACAGTACTAACCCAGGGGTCCCTGTAAATCTCTTTCTGACTAGCTGCCTAATCCTCTTACCATTTCTTTCTTTTTTTTTCTTTTTGGAGGGCAGTTGAGGTTAAGTGACTTGCCCAAGGTCACACAGCTAGTTTTTGTGTTAAGTGTCTGAGGCCAGATTTGAACTCAGGTCCTCCTGACTCCAGGGCAGGTGCTCTATTCACTGTGCCACCTAGCCGCCCCTCCTCTTACCATTTCTGAGATAAATACTGCTACCTCCAAGGCCCACAGCTAATGTTGCCACCAAGTGTGGTCCACACTAACTCATACCCATCATCACAGATCTCTCCTTCTGACTTCCTAAGTTGTTTTTGGCTGGAAAATGTCTGACCTCAACGTTTTTACTCGCTCGGTTGCTCCAGGATTTGACTTGAGGAATTATTTTAAAGTTCTTTGGAGGGAAATGTTGGGAGATCTCAGCTAAAGTGCCTCATCTACTCTGCCATCTTGGTTCCACCTCTGAATTTCAGAATTCTTGAACATAAAGGTAGCATATTTGTGGGTGATGGTAAGAGCAAAGGTATGACCCTGTAAGTGTGTGGCTGAGGTTGAGTGGAGGAGTTGCTCATGGGAGGTGAGAAGGTTCAGGAACTGAGTGGTATTTGAGGGAAAACCAAATACACATTGATCATATAGGGAAAACTTCTAGATAATCTCTATTACATATAATGCTTGCTCTTGGTTTTAGATAGATACTACTTATTTTAAGAAAATCTCCATTTATTCCTATGCTTTCTGGTGTGTGTGTGTGTGTGTATGTGTGTGTGTTTGTTTAATAGAAATGGATAGTGTATTTTGTCCCAAGATTTTTCTGCCTCTATTTATTTAATCATGATTTTTGTTGTTCTTGTTATTGATATGATCAGTTATGCTAGTAGTTGTTCTAATATTGAACCAGTCCTGTGTTCCTTTCATAAATCCAACCTGGTCATGTTGTATGATATTTTTGATATATTGCTGTAAACTACTTGCTAGTAGTTTAATTTTTGCATCAATATTCATTAAGAAATTTATCTATTTTTTTCTCCCTCCTGGGTTTAGATACCAAAATCATGTTGGTATCATAGAAGGAAGTTTGTTGGACTCCTTCTTTACCTATTTTATTTTCATTTTATATAGTATTGAAATTAATTGTTTTTTAAATGTTTGGTAGAATTTTCTTGGTCTTGGTCCTAGGCTTTTTTTCTCAGGGATCTCATTTATAACTTGCTCATTTTCTTTTTCTAAGACCAAGTTATTTAAGTATTCTATTTCCTGTTGTGTTAATCTGGGCAATTTATATTTTTGTAAATATTCATCCATTTAATTTAGATTGTCAGTTTTATTTATTGGCATATAATTGAACAAAATAGCTCCCAATAATTGTTTTGATTTCATCTTAATTGGTTGTGAATTCACCCTTTTCATTTTTGATATTGGTAATTTGGTTTTCTCCTTTCTTTTTCAAAATCAAATTGGCCAATGGTTTATCTGTTATTGTCATTGTTGTTGTTGTTTCAAATAACCAGCACCTCTTTTTATTTCTTAGTTCAAGTTTTTCAAACTTTTAATTTAATTAATCTTAACTTTGATTTTCAGGATTCCTATTTTAGTGTTTAATTGAAGGGTTTTAATTAGTTGTTCTTCCAGGTTTTTTAGTTGCATGCCAATTTACTGACCTACTTTTTCTCTCTTTTATGGGTGTAAACATTTAGAAATATAATTTTTTCCCTAAGTACTACTTTAGCTGCATCCCACAAATTTTGGTATGTTGTCCTATGGTCTTCATTATCTTTAATTAAATTATTGATTGCTTCCATTGTTTATTCTTTGACCTTACTCTTTCTTTAGGTTATTTAGTTTTCAATTAATTTTTAATCTATGCTTTCTATTCAATGTAATTTTCATTCCATTGGGTTAAAAAAAGTACACTTAATGCTTCTGTTTTTTTTTGTTTATGAGGTTTTATGCTTTAATACATAGTCAATTTTTGTGAGAGTGCCAGGCACAGCTGAAAAAAAAATAGATATATTCCTTTCTGTTCTCATTACTTTTCTCCAAATGTCTATTATATCTCACTTTTCTAAAAATTCTATTCATCTACTTAAGTTTTTTCTTCTTTACTTTACGGTTATATTTATTTAGGTCTGAGAGGAGGGAAATTGTGTAAATATGGTTTTGCTCTCTATTTTCTCTTGTAACTCATTTAATGTTCTCTTCAAGAATTTGAATACTATGCCATTTGGTGCATTTATGTTCACTAGTGATATTATTTCATCACTTTTAGTATTTTAAAAATAAAACATAGTTACCTTTATTATTTCTTTTGATTAGTTCTCTTTTTGCTTTTGCTTTGTCTGAGATAATGATTACTATTCCTGTCTTTTTTATTTCTGCTGAAGCATAATAGATTTTGCTCTAGCTGCATATTTTGATTCTATGTGTATCTTTCTGTGTCAAGTGTGTTTCTTGTGTGTATTGTTAGATTCTGGTTTTTAATTAATTCTGCTTTCTGCTTCTGCTTTATGGATGAGTACATGCCATTCACATTCATATTTATAATTGCTAACTGTGTATTTTTCTCCATTCTGTTCTCTTATACTTATCCTTCTCTTTTTCATCCTGTTCCCTCCTCCATAGTCTGTTTTGCTTCTGACCACTGCCTTTCTTAATCTACTCTTACTCCTGTTTTTCTGCCCCCTCTTTCTCTTATCCCCTTTCCCTAGTAATTCTCTGTTGAGTAAGATGAATTTCTGCACCTAACTGTGTCTATATGTGTATTCTTCCCTCCTTGAATGAGTTTGGATGAGAGTGAGGTATGGTTGTTACCTGTTCCCCACCTCCATTGTATAATCTCTTCCTTGTGTGCCCTATTTTCTCCCTTTCTTCCCCTTCTCCCAGTATATCCTTCTTTTTTTATCATTCCATTCTTCTTTTGAGATCATCCCAACATAATAGAATTGCAGCCATGCCCCCTATCTAAGTAGATTCCCTCTAAGAGCCCTGGTTATGATAAAATTCTGAGGGGTTATAGGTATCACCTTCCCAAACAGTGATAGAAAAAAATTAACCTTGTTTAGTCCCTTTTGATTTCTCACTCATTTCACCCTACCTTTCCAAACTTATCATATGTTATTTCACATCTCTTCTACCTTTGTATTCATTGCTGCCCATGTCTGGAATGCACTTCCTGTTCATCTCCACCTCTTAGAATGCCTTGTTTCTTTCAAAATTCCTCTTGTTTGCCATCTTCTACAGAATACTATTTATGATCTTTCCACAGGCTAGTATTCTACCCCTCCAATTTATTTTTTCTTTATCTTGTATGTGTTGTGTATATACTTAATCTTGCTCAGGGATGGTTTCTTTTTGATATTTGTATCTCCAACACTTTGTACAGTTCCTAGCACATAGTAGGTGCTCAGTAAATGCTTGTTTATTGATGGATTGGTTTTCTAGTTTTTATATTGCATGCTTGCCTTATTAATCCTTTTTTCTTGTTCATATAAATGTTCAGGGATATGCATTCTCCTCCACTGCCCATAAATTTTGATATATAAGTTTTTCTTTTGTTCATATTTGCTTTATTGATTGCCATTTTAATTATATTATAGTCTAAAAAGGACTCATTTACTATGTAAATACTAAAATATATCATTTATATATAATAAATAATAAAGATAACATAATATATTTCTGCATTTATTTGTGAGGTGGTTAGACCCTAACCTATGAAATGTCATAACAATGCCATGTCATTCTAAAAACAACCTTCCTTAAGATTCCCATTAATAAATTAGTAAATCACTAAAGTGCTATCACATTCTGCTTAGATGCACACTTTCCTGCTTGTTACTCTATGAGTGCAACTTGTCAGAGTCTGAAAGAGGCATGTTGAGGTTACCCATCTCAGTATCTTTTGGCAATTAGGCTAATTTTTCCTGTAAGTAATTAGGTGTTAGCTAATATGGTTTAATGGTTAGAAGGAATCCAGAAGATCTGGATTCATATCCTGTTCTAATACACACTAGTTCTGTGACCATAACAAAGTTACTTAATCTTGCATTGACTCAGAAAATTCTATAAGACTCTAAGTTACACATAAGTTGCTGATATGCATCAGGAGAGGGAAATTCCACACTAAGAGCTCTTTCCACTGATTTCAGGCACAGAAATAGCATATGTCAAATCCAGTCACCTAACATGTTTCACGTGAATGATGGGAAGCTCTAAAGAATGAAATTCTGGAGATAGAAGCAGAATGAATTTCAGTATGGAAGAAAAGATAAACTATTTAAAAGCAAAGTGTGACTGTACAAGGAGCTCTTTTACAAATCAGGTTTTTAAAGCACATTGAGCAAAAATATATAGCAGAGGAGTAATACCATAAGAATAGTGTCAGCATGGGCTGAGACTGGCAATGAATGCAGTGTACTACAACAAAAAGGTATTTTTAAGTTATTTGGGGTAAGAGGAGCAGATAAGATGTCAAAAATGGAAGATGGTGAGAAGAGTGAACCATGTAACTTTTGTCTTATTTCTGTTTTCTTTTGCCAAGGGGAATGAAGTTTGGAGTGAGAGTGGAAATGTTTAGCAGACAAATGGATGTCCCAATAAATGAAACAATGAGAAGGCATCCACACTGTCTTCAATGAGTTCAAATCACTAGGCTTAGGGAAATGGCATCCTACAGTACTGAAAGAATTAAATCCCCTTTTACTGCTATTTGAAAGATCACAGATAATGCAAGAGGACTGGAAAAGGAAAAAAGTTCTCATCTTCTAAATGAGAAGATAATATTGTTTGCAAACAATGTTGTTTAATCATTTTAGTCACGTCCAACTCTTGATGACCACATTTGGGGTTTTCTTGGCAAAAATACTCAAGTGATTTGACAATTCCTTCTCCAGTCCATTTTTATAGATGAGGAAACAGGCAAACAGGATTCAGTGATTTGCCCAGGGGCACACAGCTGCTAAGTGTTTGAGGCCAGATTTTAACTCAGAACCTGGCTGCAGATATGGAATGCTATCCACTCTATCCTAGCTGCCCCATCAATGAGTTGGACCTCAACTCCTGGCAAAATTCTAGGACAGATTAAATTGAAAATATAATCCCATAGAAAAGCAGTGATCACAAAAATCCAGCATGAGTTCATTGAGAACAGGCCATAACTGGGCTGACCATTTCTTTTTTGGAGAAGGGAACTAGATTGGGAGAAGGGTGGAACATTGTAGGCATAACATTTTAAAAATTATTATGAACAATAACAGTAATAATAGTTAGAATTTAACTGCCTCTCAATGATTTCTTAATTGCCAAACATAATGACCTTTTCTCAGTTCTAATCCTTCTTGACTGCTTTGCAACCTTATCAATTATCATTAACCCTCATCTCCTTGAGACTCTCTTGTGTCTAGGGTTTCCCCGGTACTACCTTCTACCCTGTTTTTCCTCCTATCTGACCACTTGTTAGTCTCCTTTGCTGGATCTTCATCCAGGTCATGTCCTCCAAAGAGCACCCTGGCCCCTTCCTCTTATCCTAATCTTTCTCCTCCCCTCCCCTCCCCTTCCCTCCCCTTCCCTTCTCTCCTCTCCAGTTCTCCCTCTGTATTATTTCACTTGGGGATCTTATCAATTCTGATAGACAGAATTATCATCCCCATTCAGATGATTCTTAGGTTTGTTTATGCAGCCCTAATTTCTTTGATGACCTTCAGTATCATGTTTCAAACTGCCTATTGCAATTTAGATCTGAATGCCCTCTAGACCAGCAGTTCTCAATCTGTGGATTGTAACCCCTTTGAGGGTTGAACAACCCTTTCACAGTAGTCACAGGAGTCCCCTAAGACCATCTGAAAACACATAATTCTGAGGTCTTAGGAACCGAGACACCGCTCCAGGTGGACCCAACCACATGCAGATACACCTACATACAAATATTAAAGGGTTGAGGCATTAGGAAGCTTGAGAACCACTGCTCTAGACACCTTAAACTCAACTGATCTAAAAATGGCCTCAGCTTCTCCCCTCCACCCCCTCCCAAGCCTCCTTCTTCCTAACTCCCCTGTTGTTGATGGCATCACCATCCTCTCAGTCACCCAGATTTGCAACTTCCATGCCATACTTGACTCCCCACTCTCCTCACCCATGCCCATATCCAATCTGTTACCAAAGCCTGTTGAATTTCCCTTCATAGTATCTCTGCTATATGTTCCCTTTTTCTCCTCTGACACTCTTACCAGCAGGGTTCAGGATCTTATCACCTCATGCCTGGACTGTTGCAATAGCTTGACATCTCTTTTCCTCAAGCTTATCCTCACTCTGATTATCTCCTTCACTCATTTGCCAAAGTGATCATCCTAAAGTGTGAGTCTGACCATATCACAAACCATTCAATAAACTCCAGTTCAAAACCATTAATTGCCTGCTTCCTTCCACTCCCCCACCCCCACTCTTTTGCCGTCTTCTTTGACCTTACTTATCCCCAAGTACATTCAATTCAGTGACACTAGAATCCTTGTTGTTCCTTACACAAGACTCTCTTCTCCCTATTTCAGGCCTTTTCACTGTCTATCCCCCATGCCTGAAATGCCCTCCTGCCTTATCTTTGCCTCCTGGCTTCCCTGGCTTTCTACCACTTTCTGTAAGAAGCCTTTCCCAATATTCTTTAAGCTAGCAGAGTGCCTTCCTTCTGTTGATTAGCTTCAATGTACCCCATATATAGCTTGTCTGTACATACTTATGTTCATGTTGTCTCACCCATCAGACTGTGAGCTTTTTGAGAACCTCTTGAGAGCAGGGACTGTATTTTTCCATTCTTTGTATCCCAGGCACTTAGCACTTAATAAATGTTCATTGACTATAGCCCTTTAAGGTTTCCAAAGCACACCAATATGATCTCATTCGTTGTTATTCAGTCATTTAATAGTATCTGACCGTGTGTGACCTCATGGACCATAGCACACCATATTGTTCATTGGGTTTTCTTTTTTTCTTTTTTTTAAATTTGTTTTCTTGTTTACATCATTCATTTCCGTGAGATTTTTGAGTTACAAATTTTCTCCCCGTCTTTCCCCAGCCCCCAAACCCAAATCAGCGACCTCACTGTAAAGTCCCTCCCCCATCTGCTCTCTTTTATGCCCTCCTCCAACACCCCTCTAACTTTCTGGTAGGGCAGGGAGGGTCTCCCTATCCCAGTCCCTGTATATCTTAATTCCTAGTTGCATGTATTGCAGAGCTTTAAATTCTAGATTCTTTCCATTCCTCCTTTGTCACTCACCCCCACTGGAAGGCCAAGCAATTCAATACAGGCTGTGCATGTTTAATTACACAGGACATCTTCACAGTGGACATATTGTGACAGTCTGATCATATGTCCCT
>CM053602.1:54610634-54635141 GCA_028646575.1 Pseudocheirus occidentalis
AGTGGGCATCCTTGTTTCACCCCTGATCTTATTGGAAATGCTTCTAGTTTATCCCCATTGCATATAATGCTTGCTGATGGCTTTAAGTATATGCAGCCTATGATTCTAAGGAAAACTCCATTTATTCTTATACTTTCGAGTGTTTTTAATAGGAATGGATGTTGTATTTTGTCAAAGGCTTTTTCTGCATCTATGGGTGGTTCTTGGTTTTAATCCCAGCTCCCTTGATCTCCAGCATACTATATTCCAGGCCCTTTGATCCCTCAGTGTAGAAGCTGCTAGATCCTGGGTTATCCTAATTGTGTTTCCACAGTATTCAAATTGTTTTCTCTTGGCAGCCTGTAATATTTTCTCCTTTAACTGGGGATTCTGGAAGCTGGCAACAACATTTCTGGGAGTTTTCTTTTGGGGATCTTTTCCAAGAGGTGATTGGTGAATTCCTTCAAGTTCTATTTTGCCCTCTGATTCTAAAACATGAGGGCAATTTTCCTTGAGAATTCCTGGAAGGATGCTTTCCAATTCTTTTTTTGACCATGGCTTTCAGATAGACCAATAATTCTCAAATTGTCTCTCCTGGCTCTATTTTCCAGGCCAGTGGTTTTTTCAAGGAGATATTTCACATTGCTTTCTATTTTTCATTTGTTTGTAACTGTTTAATAGCATCTTGGTTTCTCATAAAGTCGTTAGCTTCCACTTGCTCCACTCTAATTCTGAAGGAATTATTCTCTTCAGAATGCTTTTGAGATTCTTTTTCCATCTGGGAAATTTGACTTTTTAAGGCATTCTTCTCCTCATTGGCTTTCTGGGCCTCTTTTGCCATTTTAATTAATCTACTTTTTAAAATGTTGTTTTCTTCAGTTAGGTTGTTGACTCTCTTTTCATGATTTTCTTGCATAGTTCTCATTTCCCTTCCCAATTTTCCTCCACTTCTCTTATTTGGTTTTCAAAGTCCTTTTTAAGTTGATCTGTAGCTTGTAGGCAATCTTCACGTTTCTTGGAAGCATTTGGTGTGGGAGTTCTGACTGTTATCTTCCTCCTGTTCCATGTTTTGATCTTTTTTGTCTCCCCAAAAGAATTCTAGAGTTTGATTGCTGTTCTTATTTTGCTTCCTTCTCCTCGTTTTGGCCAGTCAATTAATTGCTTCATTTTTTAGCTCTGTGGAATTCTGCTTCCAGGGGGGAAAGCTCTGTCCCAAAGCCCTGGGGTTTTCCCAGCTGCCAGAGCTATTATGTGTGTGCTGCAGCCCCCACCAGCTTTGGCTTGCTGAAAGCATATCCCAGGACCACCACCTGAGACCACAGTCTGGATCCAGGCTGCTCAATGGAAGAGCCCTTGGCCCTGATGAATTGTCTCAGCCCCCCTACAATTGGCAGGCCAGGAACTCTGAAGCAGCCCAGTGGAGGCAGTTGCTGGTTGCAGCAGATCCTGCCCTTCCCCCGCTGCTTCCTTGCCCTGGGGGCAGGTTGGCTGAATTGCTTTTCCTCCCCCAAATTTAGCTTGAAAGCTTGAATTCTACCATTGACCTTTCTTTAATCCTTATTTTTCCTAGCTTGATAAATGTGGAGATTGATCCAGATGCTGCAGATCTGCTCTCTGGTAGACTCAAACTGTGGCTAGGCTCCTCCGTAGGGTACTGGGGCCTGGCCACTGTTTCGGTTTCGGACTGGGCTGGCCTCGGCTCCCAGTCTGCTGTGCTAATTCCCTCCTGCTGAGCTGCCTTCAGCAAGAGATGTGTTTTCTGTATTTTTTAGTGTGGGAGCCCTAAATTTTGTTTAGAGCCATATTTTATGGGTATTTAAGGTGGCTGTGTGGGAGCTGTGAAACTTTGCTGCTTCACCGCCATCTTGGCTCCCCCCCTCATACTAATCTAATTAAACTACTAAAGAATTACGTTTTAGAGCTGGAAAAAATAATAACAAAATTCATCTGGAGAATCAAAATGTCAAGAATATCAAGGGAATTAATTTTTTTAAAACCCCAAAAGTTCTCAGGGTTAGGTTAGACAGCCTAACAGTACCAGATCTTAAACAAAAGTGATAATCATCACAACAATCTGATCCTGGATAGGTAATAGAGTGGCTGGTCAGTGGAATAGATTAGGTACATAATATTCAGAAGCAAATGAGCACAGTAACCTAGTCTTTGATAAACCCAAAGATCCCAGCTATTGGAGCAAAAACTCACTATCTGATGAAAATTGGCAAGTGTCCTGGCAGAAACTAGACACAGATAAACATCTCACACCATGTGCCAAGAAAAGCTCAAAATGGGTGTATGATTTGAACATAAAGGGTGATGTCATAAGCAAATTAGGGAAACATGGAAAAAGTTACCTGAAGATTTATGGTAAAGAGAAGAGTTCATGACCAAACAAGAGATAGAAAGGATTATGAGAGATAAAATGGATAATTTTTATCACATTCAATTACATTTAAAAAATACCACAAGACCAGGATAGCCAAATACAGCCAAAATAAGAAGAAAAACAGAAAACTGGGATCTGGGTAGGGAAATTTTATAGCAAGTTTCTCTGATAAAGGTTTCATTTCTTAAATATATAAGGAGCTCAGCCAAATTTATAAAAAATAAGATCCATTTCCCAATTGATAAATGGTCAAAGGATATAAACAGGCAGTTTTCAGAAGAAGAAATCAAAGCTGTAGTCATACAAAAATGTCTTATATCATTATTGATTAGAGGAACTCAAATTAAAACAACTCTGAGGTACCACCTCATACCTATCAGAATGACTAATGTGACAGAAAAGGAAAATGACAAATGCTAGAGGGCATGTAGAAAAACTGGGACTCTAATATACTGTTGGTGGATCTGTGAACTGGATCAACACCTTTGGAGAACCATTTGGAATTATGCCCAAAGGGCTATGAAACTGCATACTCTTTGACCAGCAATACCATTTTGAGCCATACCCCAAGGAGATCAAAGGAAAAGGGCATGCATGTACAAAAATATTTATAGTAGCTCTCTTTGTAGTGGCAAAGAATGAGGGGATACCTATTAATTGAAGAATGTATGAATAACCTGTGGTATATTAATGTGATGGAATACTATTGTGCTATAAGAACTGATGAAGGAAATGATGAAGGGGATGATTTCAGACTTATATGAACTAATGGAAAGTGAAATGAGAAGGACCAGGAGAACAGTGAGCACAAAAATAGCAATAATATAATGACAATCAACTGTGAAAGACTTAGCAACTCTGATCGATACAGTGGTTCACAAGAATTTCAAAGGACTTGTGATGAAAAATAGTATCCTTCTCCAGATAGAGAACTGATGAGCTCTGAGTGCAGATTGAAGTGTGTGTGTGTGTGTGTACAAGTATATTTATTTTTCTTGCTTTTTTCTCACAACATGATTGATTAAGAAATATGCTTTGCATGACATCATATGTATAATGGATATCATATTTCTTGCCTTCTCAATGGGTGGAAGAGGGAGTGGAGGAAGGGAGAATTTGGAACTGAAAATTAAAGCTATAAAAAGGAAAATGAGGATTGATATGTGTGTGGATTCATTTGCCAAAACCTTCTCCATCAAACTAGACCATATCTCTCTCATCCTGAAAAATCTTACCATCCCTGCTACCTTTCAAATTACATCTTTCATTTTCTTTGTGGCTAAACTCCTCGAGAAAGCCATCTACATTTACTCCCTTTACATCATCTCCTCTCACTGTCTTCTAAGTGTGTAGTATGGCTTCCAATATCATCACTTAACTGAAATTGCCCTCTACAACATTGCCAGTTGTTTCTTCATTACCAAATGAAGCATCCTTTTCTCAATCCTGATTCTTCTTGACCTCCCTGATGCTTTTGACACTGTCAATCATCTCCTGGATACTCTTTTCTCTCTAGGTTTTTGTGATGCTTCCCTCTTCTGCTTCTCCTTTCTCACCACTTCTCAGTATTCTTTGCTGTTTCTTTATCAATGTCATGCTTGGTAACCATGGGTTTTCCCCCAAGGCTCTAAACTGGCCTCCTTCTCTTTTCACTTTATTAGTTGGCAATCTCACCAGCTACTACATACTCAGTGATCATTTAGATGCCAAATCTATAGCTCTAGTACCCATCTCTGTTGAATTTCAGTCACACATCTCTAATTGCCTTTTGGATGTCTAGGACTGGTTGTCCTTTAGGCATCTCAAATTCACTATGTCTAAAACAGAGCTCATTCTCTTCCCCCCCATGCTCCCTACTTTGGAACTTCCCAGTTATTGTTGAGGGTACTGCCATCCTTCCAGTCACCCAGATTTACAGTCTCTTTGTCATCTTTCAATCATTCTCCCTTACCCATATCTCCAAACAATTACCAAATCTTATTTTACTTCCACAACATCTCTTCCACATTTGTCTCCTCTCCACTCATGCAGCCACAGGCCTAGTCCAGGACTTTATCACCTCCTGCCTGTCCTATTTATTTTAAATTTTTTATGTTTTTGCTTTTTGGAAGGGTTATGGCAGGGCAATTGGGGTTAAGTGAGTTGCCCAAGGTCACATGGCTAGTTTTGTCTGAGGCCGGATTTGAACTCAGATCCTCCTGACTCCAGGGCTGGTGCACCACCTAGCCTCCCCTTGCCTGTCCTATTTCAACAGCCTTTAAACTGTTGTTATTCCTCAAGTTTCCCATCACTTTAAATCTATCCTCAGTTGTCAAAGTTATTTTCCTCTAAAACTTATCTGATCATGTCACACACTAGTTTCTCACCACCGCCACCATCCCAGTCTGGGGAGCACCAGTGGCTCACTCTTGCCTCTAGGATCAAATATAATCATCCTCTTTTTGACATTCAAAGCCCTTCATTAATTAGCCCCTTTCTATCTCCTGTTTTATTGTATTTCAATTTCCTCCAATCCCTCTATAATCCAGCTACTCTGATCTTATTATTCCTTTAACATAGCATTCCATTTCCTGCCTCCATCTCTTTGCACTGGCTGTCCCCCATGCCTTAGCCTAAGCTCAGTCTTCTAGTTTCCTTGGCATTTTTCAAGCCTCAGCTCCAACTTCATCTTCTGTGGAAAGACCTTTTCCAATCCCTGTAGTGCTAATAACTTCCTGTCTCAGATTACCTTCATCTATTTTATACACACGTGTCTGTATGTGCAGGTATATGTATGTGTATACATACATATAGTGTGCATCTAGTTATTTGTAGGTTGTCTCCTCAGCCAGAATGTGGCCTTTCTTTGGATTCCCAGAGCTTAGCACAGTGCTTGGCACATAGTAAGTGCTGAGTAAATTCTAGTTGATTGAGTGATTGACTGTCATCTGAGGAAAAGAAAGGTGTAGAGAGGGGAGATGTAGTCCAAGAATGGTTGGTAGCTGGACAAAGAATTAGAAACCATGTTTCCTGGCTCCCAGGGCAGGGCTCTTTCTACTACACCTCTCTCATCATGTCATTCTCTTGTGCCTTTGGGTCAATTGTAAAGATGAACTATGAACTTTGTTTCTAGAACAATATCTATCTATTCCCTATCTCTTAGCTCTCTTTCAGCACCAGGCCATGGACAATGCACCTTATAGTTCATATAGTTGAACTTTCTTATTTAACACATTTAGAGTGAGGGTTAGAGGGGCTTCATTCTACCCACTCTTTGTGGCCAACAGGAAGGTTGGAAATACTGAAAGGGAAAATCTAGTAGGTGGATAGGTGGGTAGGTCAACCCTATTTTATGAAGGGGAGTCCTTATCCTTACACACATCCCTCCCAACCCTATCTCAGCCCTACAACTAATACACCTTACAGGAAGGACCTGTGAAGTAGTCACATCCTACCTATGTGCCCATCCCAGCCATCTCCCTCAGATGGCTTTTTGTTACACTAAATTGCAAGGATCCATCCAGTAATCTCTGAGTTGCTTCAGCCCAGCTCTGGTTGCTTCTTCACAGGTGGCTGGTGGGCAGTTGGTCATGGCCTAGAAGCTGCAGCTTGAGACCAGATCCCCACTCCTCAGTTCCAGAAACTTTAAGATCCGAATTAGCCCAGCCACTGAAGATCATGGAGCCTCAGGACGTTCTTTATTTCTGGTGGGGGAAGTGGGGAAACTTCAGGCCCAAGGCTTGAACTCTCACTGTCTAGGTTGCTAGGGACTTTGGTAGGCTGTGGGGGGAGTGGTTGTGATTTTAGAAAGGGGGATTTTGGTATTTCCCCCCCTCAAGAGGAGAGAAGGGGTTCATAGACTTCCTGGACACTTTGGGTATCATCCCTTGTTTTGTCATTTATAGTTTGTTTTATTTTTCATTCCCCAGTCTGGCAAGGTCTTCTCTCTCCCCTCCTGCTCCCCAGTGGGAATGAATAACCATCATCCACCAAGCCTGCCCTTGCCTCGAGAAAAACACACACACACAACAAAAGAATTGATCTGCAGATAAAATACTTTATTTTTCACCACAGTTCAGCACAAGATGGGAGAGCAAGCAACCCGAATTTCTTTAAGAATTTACTATAGACACATTGAGAGATACACAGGTGGAGATAGCAGGGGAAGGGCTTACTGAGTTCAGAACATCTATTCTTGCACCCTCCTCTATCCCTTCCTGGCTCCCACAGCTACAGTCTGTAAACACTCAAACTCCCACCCCTTCCAATGGGAACCTGATACTTTCATGGGTAGGGACGATGGGGATTAGCTCCCCCTAAGCCTGGGGGGTGGGCTGTGGCGGGACTTATGCTTCTAATGGTCACCCGATTCCCTTTGCCAGGAAGGAGGGGGTCTTCCAAAGTGCTTTACAAACTCTACAAAGATTGGGAGTAGGAGTCAGCCACCTCTGGAATGACAATTTAAACCCAAAATGGCAACGACTCAGAGGTCGTTGTGTGTGTTTTTTCCCTCTCTTTCGAGTCCTCCAGTGACTCCATAACCTTCCTGAGAGGGAGGGAGCAAGCCTGCAGCCTCCCCAGGGGACTTGCTTTGTAGAACTCAAGACTTCTCCCAGCCGGGAGCTCTCCATGCTTGCTAGTGCTGAAACATAGCGCTCCAGAGGTGCTTGGGGGCAGAATGCCCATCTTGGACGGAGGAAGGGAAGTAGGGAATAGGGTCTTGGGGGGAGGGAGAGAGCGGGGGACAGCAAGGGAGAAGCCTCCCCCATTTCCAGTTGAGGAACCCAACCCTCATCTTCCCCCAGAAGATCCTGGTCTTTCCTTTTTCCCAGCTTTGGGTTCCTTAGACGGCCCCCGCCTCGAATTGAAGAATTTTGGGATAGTGCTCCTGCTTCCACCAGCACATAGGCACAAACACGTACAAACACGCACAAATGCGCACAGGGCAGCCAGCGTGAAACCGCTTCAGAGTTGGAGCGGATAAGAGCATGGAGCTGGGTTGGGGGGAATGCCTTGCACCCCGGGAGGGAGGCAGCAAGGTCAGGGGGCGAAAGGCCAGAGGCTGATTCCATCATGAGGGGGCAAGTCCACCCGGAAGGGGTCTCCCACTTCTCTCCCCACTTTGCACTGTACTCACACCCTCTGACCCAGGACCTCTCAGCCGAGAAACCCCAGACTCGTCCAGCCCACTGCCTCCTCAGACCCCTCGACATTCCTCAACCTCTCCTCCCGGACCCTCGCCCCACTCCCTCGGCCAGAGCCTCAGACATTGCTGGTGGCAGCCCGAGGTCGGGAGAAGAGGGAGCGCAAATAGGTGGTGTAGGCAGCCGACAGAGACCTCTGGATCTCTGGGTTGCGAAAGCCGTAGACCACCGGGTTAATAGCCGAGTGGCAGGCGGCTGGCAGAGCCAGGTAGTAGGTGTAGACCTGCGGATAGGTAGGGTCAGCCACCATCGCGTAGACGGCCAAGGGCACCCAGCAGAAGGCGAAGGTGGCCAGGACCAGCGAGAGAGTGGACACGCCCTTGCGAGTGCTGGACACCAGGCAGAAGGCGGACGGCAGAGGAGAGCCAGCATTGTTAATAATGTGGCGCTGGACCGCGATCTGCTGCGCGTGGCGGAAGGCGACCCGGCAGATCTGCAGGTAGAGATGCAGGATAAAGGAAAAGAGGAACAGATAGGAGACAGACAGCCCGGCCGCCTGATCTTTGGTCAGGGGGCTCAGGACGCTGCAGGTGTCAGGGGTGTCCAGGCAATGCCAGCCCATGGCGGGCAGAGCGCCAATGCCGAGACAGGTGAGCCAGAGAGCCGCCAGGAGACCACAGGTGAAAGGTAGAGTGCGTTCGGCCTGGTAGGTGAGAGCGCTGTACAGGGACAGGTATCGATCCACCGTGATGGCCAATAGACTACAAGCCGAGGCCGAAAAGGCGGACAGCAGTAAACCGGCCAAACACAGGGCTACAGCGTCGCTCACCGGATCCATCACGCATCGGACAACAAAGTTGGCCACCAGGCCCACGCCGGCGAGCAGGTCGGCCAAAGCGAGGCTACCTATAAGCATAAAGGTGGGGGCCCGAAGGCTGGGAGTACAACAGAGCACGGCCAGCACCAGGGCGTTCTCGCAGGCCATGACTGTGCCTGCTGCGCACAGTGCGATGTCCCACGGGCTCACCCCCTCGCCACCTCCCAGACCCCGACCACGGCCCATAGGCCAGGAGCCGTTGGGGGGCCAGGGACTGCCGTCTGGCGGTGGGGGAGGTGAGGCATCCGTGGCGGTGCTGGGGCTGGTGCCTGGTCCAGGGCTGGAGCCGGTGGAGGCGGAGGAGTGGAGCAGGAGCTGGAGAGGCGACTCCAGGGGCGACTGCGTCGGTGGGGGGACCATTTCTGTCGAAAGGAAGGCAGAAAGGAGAAAGAGGGATCAGGGGCTGGGGCTGAGGGGCGGGGCAAGAAGAGCGGGAAAGGAACGGAGCAGGGAGAAAGCAGTCTCACCTCTAGACTCTGGGAATTTGGGGTGGGGGAGACAATGAAATAGGTAGAAGGCCCTCGAAGCTGACCACCCCACCCATGACCCTCGGGGGCGCCACGGTTTGGCATAGTCAGAGATGAACCGCCCTTCTGTCTGTATTTGTCTGGTGGTCTTGAAGATCCAAAGGGACTGTCTGTCAGTGTCTCTAAACCTCATAATACTGGACTTCATGTTCATTCTGAGCCCCGGGTTGTCTTTCTGTCTGTTCGCCTCCCTATGTCCCAGGTTTCTTCCTCGAGGTCTTTCTATGCCTTAAACTGTTTCTATCCATCTCTCTAAGGCCCCAGAGAGTCCTTCTGTCTGTCCACCCCTCTCCGTGTCCCAGGGCTTGTGTTTTCCTCGCCCACCTCAGTGCATCAGGGTTGTCTTTCTGTCAATTTTCTAAGTCCCTAGGTGAAAACCAGCCCTTTTTACATCTATCTTCATCCTCTATGTGTGGGTGTGTTTGACCTCCTCCCCTCCCCGCCGTGGTCATGGTACCCCTTCTCCATTCACGTCCCTTGTTTCAGAACCCCGAGGGGGGGTCTTTCTGCCTGGATTCTTGTTTTTTTGCTTCCTCTGAACCCTGGGGTCTAGTTTCCCCCCGGAGAGCCGCCCCTCAAGTACGCGGCTGAGGGAGAAGTCTGGGCTCACTTTGTTTTAGGGATTTTGGTGGTGGTGGTGATGGTAGTGTTTTGGTGGTGGTGATGGTGGAGGCGGCAGCGGCGATATGTGTGTGTGTGTGTGTGTGTGTGTGTGTGTGTGTGTGTGTGTCGCGCGCGCGCGTCCGTGTATGTTTGGTGCAACATTTCCCTGGACACCGCTGCATCCGCTGCAAAGATACCCAGCCTGGGCGCTGCGCTCTGCGCTCTGCGCGGAGCCGAGCTGGGCTCCCTTCTCCTCCTCGGGCGGACTGTGGAAGCTCAGTCCAGCCTGCCTCCACTGCTCTGCCCTTGGCTTGGTGGCAACCTGCGGTCAAGGTGTCTCAGGACTCGTGAAGGAGGCAAGTGCTCTCCAGCCACCCTGAGCTGTTCCTTGGGAGGGAAAAGGACCTGCCCCCCACTGTTTGCCCCAGCCTCAGCCCGAACCCCAGCTCCAGCCTCCGCCCAGCCCCGATCGGGACCATGGACAGAGGCTCCCCTATTCATTCCACATCTGTTTCCTGATGCCATACCCCTGCCTCCCACGCCCCTTGCCGTCCACTCCATTGCCTCTGATTTTCCGTTCCCTGCCACCTCATACCCCTGCCCATGCCGACCCGCGCCCAGTCTGGAATCATGCAATGCCCATCTCTTACTTGGGCCGGTTTGGCCAGCTGGTCCGGTCCCAGCGATCAAGGCTCAGCGGAGCCTTTGAAGACTGTTGCTCCTCCTTCCTCTTCCTCTGCCCAGTCTCCGGATCTGAAGCCTTACTCCGCGGTTGAGGCTGCTAATAAAGCTATGGTATCGCCTCGCACTTAATATTCTTACCCTATTGGGTCTGCTGATAAAGCTCACTGCTGACGTCAAAATGTTCTCTGATATTCATGATGGGCTCTAAAGCCTGCGAAGCCGAGGAGGTGGGAGCAGAATAGCAAGGAGGCGCTCGCGCATACCCCCTCCCCTCTCCAGCCCCTCACAAAGAAGCTGAACAGCCCCCTCTCCACACCCCCTCCCACTGCACCTCCTCAGCCCTCCCCACTCGCTCCAGGGACTCTGGGATCCTGTTCGGGGGCGAGAAGGAGGGAGAAAGAATGGAGTGGAAAGGAGAGAAAACTGGTTTGGGAGTCAGGCAACCTGCCTTTGAATCTATGTTCTGCTCTTTTCCTCATGAGGCAACATAGATTAGGGGAGTTTTGCATTTGGAGTCAGTAGACTTGGGTCCAGATCCTACTTACTGTGTGACCTTGGGCAGATGGCTTTACTTTTCTGGGCCTCCTTTTTCTCATCTTTCAAATGAGGAGGCTGGTCTCTAAAACTCCTTGAAGCTCGAAATCTCCAGTCTTGGGATCTGTTAACTCTTCTAAAGAGGCTGTTTAGGTTCACCAAGATGTATGCTTATAACTAGGTGATCCAGAGTCATGTAGGATCATGTAGGATCCAGCAAAGAGCTCACCCATGGCCACATGGAAGGATCACTCTTCCTCTCTGCTTGGCAGAATTGGGAGCAATGGCTGGTGGATGTTGGCTCAGTGTCAACTGAATTATGGAAGCTGATTTATGGGTTTTATAATTTTCTATGGAGTGTAATAAAAACTATGCTGTATCTGATATACATCAATACCTTGAAATGGGGACCCTTTTACTCACATCTGTGGAGACTTAGATGTAAATTATATTTGAGCAGCATTCCAAGATTTCCCAGATGCCACTGGGAAGGAGGGCATTAGCCAAAGAGAAGTGTGTGTGTTTTTAGGGGCTGCCCACATGTCCAACTCTTTGTGACCCCATTTGGGATTTTCTTGGCAGAGATACTGGAGTGGAATTGGAGTTGCCATTTCCTTCTCTAGCTCATTTTACAGATGAAGAAACTGAGGCAAACAGGGTTAAGTGACTTGCTCAGGATCACATAGCTAGGAAGTGTTTGAGATTAGCTTTGAACTCAGGAAATTGAGTCTTCCTGACTCCAGGCCTGACAGTCTATTCACTGCCCCACCTAGCTCTCCAATGGACCACTCACAACATTAGAGGCAGCTAGGTGTCAAAGTGGATAGAATAGGTAGGGCCTGAAGTCAGGAGGACTCATCTTTGTGAGTTCAAATCTGGTCTCACTTTCTAGCTTTGGCCCTGGGCAAGTCACTTGACCCTGTTTGCCTCAGTTTCCTCATCTGTAAAATGAGCTGGAGAAGGAAATGGTTAACCACTCCAGTATCTCTGCCAAGAAAACCCCAAATGGGGTCACAGAGTCAGACCTGACTGAAATGACTAAACAACAACAGTAACAAAACAACTGTGGACCTGGTCTGGGCCATGACTTATAGAAATATGATCTGCCAAGACAATTGAACTGTACATAAGGTGAAATACGCTTTTCAGCAGAGAATTCCTTTTCACTGAATTTATTCAAATAAAGGTTGGATGACTGAAAAAAGAATTGTCAGAGCTGAAAGGAACATCATCTAGTCCGCTCCCACCCCATACTTTTAAAGAAGAAGAAACTGAGGCCCAAAGAGGAAAAACAATTTGCAGCATGAATTTGTTGAAGCCATGTTTCTGATTTCATGCCCAGTGCTCTTCCCATTTAATCTAGTCCTTCACTTGTTGGGAGCAGTTGCAAAGGGCACTATTTGCTCAGGGTTTCATTAACTACCCTCTGAGGTCCATTCAACTCTGAGTTTCTGAGATTACCTATGGAGGGTGAGAAGCCTCATGGGAAAGAGACCTTCGGGGCTCTTCCTACCAGAGGCTAGTCCAAGTCCACCCATTTCAGCTGCAGCCAGGGGGATTACTGCGGAAGTGCAGAGCTAGCGTAGAGCTCCAAAATTGCTGTCCACTCCTGAGTATCCCTCTGGGCCAGGGCCAAGGCCAAAGATGTGTTAACACTGCCCCCACTCCCCCCCACATCTCCAGCCACACCTAGCTCACTCTTTAGAGGCACAAGGTCCCCAGCATGTGGATTATACCTGAGCATAGCTGGCTCTGGGAGCAAGGGTTCTGGAAAATTCTATCGCATACTCAATGGGGGGAGAGGCGGAGGGGGAAGGTCTCTGTATGATGAATCCAGAGCCTGGCTCTGACACTTACTAGATATGGAACCCTGAGCAAGTCATTCCAATTCTCTGGTTCTCAGTTCTTTCTCTGAAAGACAAGGGCTGTGTGTGTGTGTGTGTCTGTCTGTCTTTCTGTCTGTTTGTGTCTATGTGTGTGTCTGTGTGTGTGTGTGTCTCTGTGTGTGTCTCTGTGTGTATGTGCAGGGGAGTGATCAACCAATCAGAGGATGGAATGAGGGGTCGTAGCCCACCCTGCCTACAACAGCCAATCATGAGGCTTGTCTCCAACCCAACCACACCTATCCTTATCTTCCAACAATCCCCCACTCTACCCCCTCCTTCCGCTGTGCTAGTTCCTGCCTTCCCCTCACCCTTTTTCTGAGCCCAGCCTCCGCCTAGCAAGACAGTTATAACCTAACCACTCCCTGGTCCCTCACAGCCACAGCTACACAGGTGTCACTGGGAAAATTCCTTCCCTCTCCCCCCAGCTCCCGACTCTGGCCCTCTTCTTCATCTCCACCTTTAGCATCCCCAGTTCTCCAGATCCCCTGAAACTGTGCAGGTGCTCCTAGGAGGCAAGGCTGGGCTCTCGAGGATAATGAAGTCCCCTGCCACTCTCTTTTTCATTTGGGATGGGACAGTGAGTCTCACGGGAAGCTCACACGTGGATGGATCGCAATCTGCTTAGCAGAATCTTCCCTTTTCCAAACTTCCCTATTACTGTGGAGAATACGAGCACCCTTCATGTCAGTCAGGCTCCCAATCTCAGAGGCAGCTACCTTTCCCCCTACCTCTCCCCACTCCTCTAGTCACTTGCCACATCTCATCTTTTCTACCTCCACAGCATCTCCCTCTGCTATCCCCTTCTCTCTACTCACGCTCTCACTCCTTTAGTTCAGACTAATCGTCTCTGCCCTGGAATACTGCAATTACTTTTTTAATTAGACTCCCGGCCTCTCCTCTCCTCCTTCTCCAATTCATTCACCATATAGATGCTAAAGTGAGCTCGAATCTCACTGAACCACTCCCTTACTCAACAAATTCCAGTGTTTCCCTATTATCTTTCAGATAAAATTTTATTTCACGTTTATCTCATCCTTTGAAAATAGCTATTTTGTGAGTTTTATAATGTAAGTAATTATTAGTAAAATCATATAATGGTATAATGGACAGATGCTAGGAGCAGGAGTCAGGAAGACCAAAATTCAAATCCTGCCTCAGACACTTCTTTGCTGTGTTATCTTGAGCAAGTCATTCTTTCAGCGACAGTTCCTTAATTTGAAAATGGAGATAATTATAGGACCTAACAGGATTGTTTGTGAGGATCAAATGAGTGATTGCATGGAAAATGTATGTGCAAACCTGAAAGCACAATGGAAATGTTAGTGATTCTGATTCTGTATATAATTTGTTAGTAAAATAATATACTTAAATGCTCAGAATTAGAACTGTTAACTATTACTATTTTGGATATAATTTGTTAAAAAGAAAATATACTTAAATGTTCAATTAAAATGTGATTTGTAAATGAACATTAGTTTATTATTTTGTATATAACTTGTTAATAAGAAAATATACATATATTAGAGGTAAATTCTTAGAAATTTTATACTTGAGGTGTATGAGATAAAAAATGTTTGGACATCACTGGTCAAGATGATTCTAAGGTCACTTTCAGCTCAAAGTCCAATGAGCCCATTACCCCCTCAGAACCTTACTCTTTGGTAAAATCAGGCTAATATTCTTCCTCTCGACCTTACAGGGACTTAGGGAAGATAGTACTTTGTTAGCTAAATGGGAGTTATTATTTCTTACATATACTTGTGAACACACATAGACACATTCATATGCAGTTGCCCGTGGCATGCATGCTGCCAAATGCATGTTTACATGGATATACAGCTATCAAATCATATATAACCCTCAATAAGGCCACATGTGTAAATATAATATACTTGATGTATTTGTAAACAGGTACACACACACACACACACCAACACATACCACAGGCACTTCTTTTACTGGAATTGCTTCTCCCCAGTCTCTGTAAGGAGAGTCAGAATGACCATATAGTGAGTGAACTCTGGCCCTAGTCCAGTTCATTCTGGAATGGAGATATATGAACTTTGAGGACCTTTGAACCTAGACCAAATCTGGGAGGGACCTGGAAGACCTATCAGCCTAAACTTCTTATTTTATACATAAGGAAAAGGAAATTCCTTGTCCAAGGCCACCGAGCTAGTTAATGGCAGGTGTGACATTTGGACCTAAGTTTATGATCTTTCCACTGTTCCATACTCTCCTCCAGGTTAGGATAGCCCTGGAAAGTTCTAGGATCCCTCTGGAGATGGGTTCTATGGAAAATGGGAATATTTCTGAGTTGCTACTGGTTGCAATAAGCAACTTGAGTAGGGAAGAAAAGGTGTAAAGTCAGTGGCATGCAGGACCATAGTCCTTTGTGGCATGAGAACAATATGGCAAGAAAGCATTTCTTCCCATCATCCTGCACTCTCCCACAAGTACCAACATCAGTTGGGGTGGTGGGCACAGGGAGTGTATATTTGTGGAGAGTTACACAAGTACAGAAATCCCCTGACTAGGGCACATGTAGAGGGACGTAGAGAGGTAATATGTGGGGCAAGGGAGTCTGCATGGAGGAACCCCATGTGGAGAGGAATCATGGCCAAGGAACATGTATGGAGGGGCAACTGCCCCCTCAGATGCTGGTTATTCAGTGCCATCACTGCACTGAACCCCTGGGGCTGCTCCTCACTGGTCTCTTAGGCAACTTAGGTTATTGCTTAGCTGGGTCTATGCCTCTACTGGACACTGCCCTGCTGAATGCTACTCAGTCTGTTGTAGCCTCTGCAACAGAGGCATCAGCTCCTGACTTGGCTGAAACCTTTGGCTCTGTCTTCTTGGGCTTCCCTAGATCCTCCAGAAGGGCAGAAAACTTCAAAAAACTTCCTCTCTTTTAGGTTCTCTTCTCTCATTCTTCCATGTCTTGGCTTCTGAAGTCTCTCATGTTCAGAGCAGGAGATGCACAGGCATGGGAGCTAAGGTCACTGGAGCAAAGCAGGCTCAGGCCACCTGGCCAATGCTCTCCAATTTAATCTGTGCTTGGGAAGCCTCTTCCTGGACAGTAAACATGGGTATGCCTACCAGAGACCTTTCACACTCAATGGAGAGCATCCCACCCACTGCTCAATTTTAATCTATGAAATGTTGACTATAAATCAGGCACTAGTTATTCCCCCCCCCCAAAAAAAACCCTACCAAATAGCTCTGGGACTCCCAGTTCTCTAGTTTTCTGTTCTCCAATAGAGATGAGTGGGTGGGGAAAAGGCTCTGAGTCAGGCCCAGAGGACAAGATGATTGTAGCATTTATGTGTCTGTTTCTGGCCTTTTAGGACCCAGATGCAGCCAGCTCAAATTCTCCAAGACTCTTAGAAACAATATCCTTCTAAAGGTATATTAGGCCTTCTCTTGGCTGCTTCCTTGACTTATCCAGGCTCCAAGAGGATTTTCTCAAGCTTGTCTTCTGTCTGCCCAACTTTCAGAGCTATAGTGGCTGTATGACAAAGTCTGCACTCATTTCTCTGCCCTTCCCTTCCCTCCTTCCCTTCTTTCAGTTACTCACCCAATTGCATCCAGGCTTTCCTTCTTGCTCCATGAAAAAACAATGGTAGGGAGATATCTTTGCGCTCTCTCTTCTCTCTCTCTCTCTCTCTCTCTCTCTCTCTCTCTCTCTCTCTCCCTCTCTCCCTCTCTTGTCCTCTCCTCTCCCTCTCTCCCTCTCCTCTCCTCTCCTCTCCTCTCCTCTCCTCTCCTCTCCTCTCCTCTCCTCTCCTCTCTTCCCTCTTTATATGGGCACTAGATTAAAAAAGGAAGGAAACATATTTATTTTTATTTTATTTAATATTTTTTAGTTTTCAACATTTACTTCCATAAGTTTTTTTTAATTTCCCTCTCCCTCCTCCCTCCCCGAGATGGCCTACAATCTGATATAGACATTACATAAACATTTCTATTAAGCATATTTGTAGAAAAAAGACAGTAATGCTGTTTTTCGTACCTCATAGGGTTGTGAGGAAAGCCCTTTGTGAACTTTAAAGCACTCTAGAAATGGGAGTTATTATATGAGGAAACAGTAGTTCAAAAAGATTGAATAACTTGCCCACAGTCTCATAATCAGTGACAGAGCCAGAAGACTCACATGGAGAAGTCTGGAGTTGCTCCTTTTTCTGAAGATCAGCCCATTTCAAGTAAGCCCCTTTAGAAGTGTTCCCTCCATGAGAGTCCTGAGAATTAATTAGGCCCTGGCTGCTTGGGATTCACCAGGCTGGAGGTGAGGCTAAAGCTTTTGTTGATGAGCAGCAGACCAGGTTGGCCAACAATTCCTTCAGAGGGCAAAATGGGCAGTTTGTTGTGAGAGTGGCAGGGCAGGGAACTGGCACTGTGCCCATGGCTCTCCCACCTTTGGGTGCATTTCCAAAGGGGAAAAGAAATGTTAAGAGTTCCTGGATGTAGGATCATAGAGTCCTAGAACCACAGAATTATAAGGGATTTTGGAGGGCATCTACTCAACCTCTGTATGATACATGAAATCTCTGTAGATAGATAGACCCTTCATTCAGCCAGCCAGCTCCATTAGGTTAGCCCTCATCATTCTTCCCATATGAAGAGTGACCTGGGCTGGAATTCCATCTCTGATGTTTACCAGCTGCATGACTTTGGGCAAGTCACTCCTCATCTCTGCATTTCAGTTTCTTCATTTGTAAGAAATGAATGTTAATACTTAACACTACCCTCTTCATAGACTTGTTGAGAACTATCTAAGTATGATTTGTTATTATTTGGAATGCCTCCCCCTGTATCCCCAGTTGTCAAAATTTTCCATATCCCCTAAGGCCCCATGCAAAGGACTAGTTCAGACAGGAACAGGGACCAATGCTCGAAGCTGAACCCAGTCCTCAGGACGAACTTTGGGGATGCCTGCTTGCCTCCATTCACAGATTTGGAGTTCGGAGGTACAACAAAAGTCCCCCAGTCCAAACTCCTCATTTTATAAAAAAAGGAAACTTAGCCCAGGGAGGGAAAGTGACTTGCCTTATGTCACATAGCTAGTAAGTGACAGAGAAGGAATTTGAAAGGTAGCTTGCCTTCATGGATAGATGACCTGGAGTTAGAAAGACTCAGTTTGATCCAACCATTCTGGAGAGCAATTAACAACCATGCCCAAAGGCCTATAAAAGTGTGTATACCCTTTGACCCAGCACTACCACTCACTTCTAGGGCTGTATTCCAAGGAGATCATGCAAACAGGAAAAGGACCCACGTGTACAAAAAAATATTTATAGCGGCTCTTTTTGTGGTGGCAAAGAACTAAAAATTGAGGGGATGCCCATCAGTTAGGGAATGGCTGAACAAGTTGTAGTATATTAATGTAATAGAATATTATTGTTCATAAGAAATGGTGAGTAAGTGGACTTCAGAAAAACCTGGAAAAGTTTTACATGAACTGATGCTGAGTGAAGTGAGCAGAACCAGGAGAATATCGTATACAGTAACAGCAACATTGTGCAATGACTAACTTTCATAGACGTAGCTCTTCTTAGCAACAAAAGAATCTAAGATGATTCCAAGAGACTCACGATGAAAAATGCTATCCACATCCAAAGAAATAACTATGGAGTCTGAATGCAGATTGAAGCAGACTATTTTCTTTCTCTTTTTCTTAAGGAAAAAGAGACACTAGTTCATTTTTTGTGGTTCTTCCTATTAGTTCTAATTCTTCTTTACAGCATGACTAATGTGAAAATATGCTTAATATGAATGTATATGTAGAGTCTGTATTAGATTGTGTGCTGTCTTGGGGTTGGGAGAAGGGAGAGAAGGAGAGAAGATTTGGGACTCAAAATCTTATGGAAGTGAATGTTAAAAACTAAAAATAAATACATAAATGTAAAAAAACCCACCCAAAACAAAAAAATCTGTTCTTGAACATTTAGTAGCTATGAAACTCTGGGAAAGTCACTTTGCCTCTGTTTCCTCAACTGTAAAATGGGGGAAATAATATCACATACCACCCTAGTTTTTGTGAGGATCAAATGAGAATGCGTAAACCACTGCACAAACCTGATAGCACTATAGAAATGCTGGCTGGTCTTTTTTTTTTTGAGGGCAGTTGGGGTTAAGTGACTTTCCCAAGGTCACATGGCTAGTTTTGTGTGTGTGTGTGTGTGTGTGTGTGTGTGTGTGTGTGTGTGTGTGTGTGTTAAGTGTCTGAGGCCAGATTTGAACTCAGGTACTCCTGACTCCAGGGCCGGTGCGCTGCGCCACCTAGCTGCCTCTGGTTGTTTTTAAATTATACTTTCACTTCAAAGCCAGCATTCTTTCCATGGAAAGTTACAGAGAATATAGAAGCTCTCTCAAGATATTTGTCCTTTTCTGGTAAATAAGAGACATTGGGTTAATGCAGATTTGAGTTTGAATTTTGGCGATACAGCCCTCTGGCAATCCACTCTTCCTCTATTGTACCATTTCTTCATCCAGGAAGCCTTCCAAGATACTGCCAAACTGCAATGATTCCCTCCCCTTTTCTGCCACTATGGCCATCTTTAGATCTTCTCTTTGGTAATATTCCACTTCCACCAGGGTTGAGTGGTAGCAACCCAGGATCTTGGTTAATTCACAGCTAATGTGCTAGAATTGGATTTGGCCCTTTGGGAAAGCAATATGAAATCATACAAAAAAGACATTACCAAACTGTTTGTACCCTTCAACCTTGAAACCTTACTTTTCAGTTTATAGTTGTGACAAAACGAAAGGGTTCATCTGTATAAAAAGATTGGCAGGAGTACTATTTGTCAGAGCAAGAAGTTAGAAACAGACTGTGATCATCAACTGGCAAAAGGCTAAATCAAATCATGATACAGGAACATAGGTCAGGTAGGTGGCCCAATGGATAGAGTGCTGGGCCTGGAGTCAGGAAGACCTGAATTCAACTCTGGTCTCAGACTCTTCCTAGTTGTGTGACCCTGGGAAAATCACATCACCCTGTTTGCCTCAGTTTCTTCATCTGTAAAATGAACTAGAGAAGGAAATGGCAAACAATTCCACTGTCTTTGCCAAGAAAACCCCAAAAGGAGTCACAGAGAGTCCAATACAACTGAAAAATGACTGAAAAACAACATGAACACAATGGAATACCATTGTGCTATAAAAAATGACAAAGCAAACTTTGAAAATATAAAGGAATGTAGGAAGACCTATGAAATGACATGGAGTAAAAAAGACAGAAGGAAATAAAGAGAGAAAAAAGAGAAGGAGAGAGAGCAAGGGGAGGGGAGGGAGGAAGGGAGAGAGAGAGAGACAGAGAGACAGAGACAGAGACACAGAGACGGGGGTGGGGGGAGGGAGGAGAGAGCACAAGCATTGGCTTTACACAGTCCTAAATGTAAAAGAAAATCATATCCCTAAACAGAGCCACTCCTAGCACCATGAATGGACAAGGTTGATGCTACTTTGTTCAAATTAACTGTCCTGAATATTCTGGTTCCAGAGAAGGGACCTGAGCACTTGCTTCCTTCACTTCTGTTCAGAGATGGTAGTCTATAGTTGTAGAATGCTATATACTTTGCCTGTTGCAGTTGCTGCATTAGTCAATTTTTCTTAACTTTTTAACTTTGTTTTAATAAGAGTGGGACCTTTGGGGGAATTGCTGGGGAGTGATTGTGATGTGGAAAAGGAAACATCAAACAACATTTTCAAAGATTCGCGTGTACTCTTATGGTTTCTTTTCTCAGTTGGCAACTAACCACAGAACACAGCTGTACTCATCCACAACCATTTGTCTACATTTTGCTTAATTGCTTATGAGTTGTTTGGGGTTTTTTTGGGAGGGAGGGAAAATTTTGTTTTCCTTATTCTCTTGTTTTCTTTGTGAATCTGTTATTTTGTTTTTGTTGTTCTTCAGATTACACTTGCAATATCTTTCTTTGATTCTTATTGGGTTATTTGGATGGATCTGTCAATGGAAGTTTCAATAAAATTTATCAATGAGAAAGAAAGTTAAACTGGGCTCATTCTCAGAAGCAGGTTGGCTCAGACTCAATGAAGGAGTTGCCTCTGGGAGGAATTTAATTGTGAATGTTTCTTATTCATCTTCCAACTTCTCCCTGGAGAAGCTTTCGATGATGCTGAAGTTGTTTTTTGTGTTAGCCCCCAGGAATTCTGTGGGATGACCACTCGATATGTGTTAGATCTTTTTATAGAGAATCAGAGGATGGAACCTTAGAACATAAAACAGCACAGCTGAAAAGGACATTAAGACAGAGAATATCAGAGCTGTAAGACATATTTGAATGTAGAGTACTGAACAGTCTATATAGTCTAAGGTACTTTCCCCCTGGTCTAGGCCTTTTAATTCATCTGTAATAGAAGAGGTGGGACTAGATAACCTCGAAGATGCTTTCCAGCTCTAAGTCATCTGAGCTTGTCTCTGTCCTCTCCTTGCTGGCCCTGAAGGCTTCCCTTATCTATATCTGTTGAAGTCACCCAAGGCCCAACTCAGATGGGCTTACTCATTTACTCAACCCAACTCTCCCCTTATTAAAGTCTTTTATCATTCCCCCAACCTCCAAATTATCACAGATCATAATATTTGGAGCTGCCAGTGCCTTTGGAATCATCTGGACCAGCCATCTGATTGTACAGATAGGGAGAATGGGGCCCCCAGAAGGGAAGGGACTTGCTCACAGTTACACTGGTGGGATGTAGCAGAGCCAGGAGTTAACCTTAAATTTCCTTAAATTTCCCTCTAACACCTGTTCTTATCCTCTTCGTTGTCACTTCACTCTCAGCCTTTTTATATTCAGAGCATTCCTCCTCAGTAGATTGTAAGTATCTGGAGGGCAAAGTCCTTTTTACTGGTATTTGTATCTCTTATACTTAGTATGGACTTTTGACATCTCTGTTGAGTTGAATATGTTGAAGGAAATGGAAGCGACTATCTCAAAGGCTGGAGTGTTTGCCAGGACTTCACCATGGATCCAGAGAAGCTCCCAAGTTCCCCTGAGATGTTCATCGTGAGCACCAGCTGATGATGCGAATTGGTCAATCCCATCATCAGTTACCTTCACCATGAGGGAATGGCTTAGGGATGAAGGAAGCTCTTCAGGGAATTTCTTGATAATGCTGTGGGCAGGGTCCTGGAGTTGGAGTTGGAAAAAGCCAGGTTCCAATGGTGTCTCAGACACTCCGTGTGACTTTGGGCAAGTGATTTAACCTCTCTAGGACTCAGTTTCCTCATCAGTAAAATGAAGAGGCTCTACCCAGTGATCTCCAAAGTCCCTTCCAGTTCTAGATCTAAAATCCTATGATTTCTTAGTTGCTAAGAACGTCTCAGGCAAGGTGAGGATCACAGCAGGAGTGACTCAGTTGAATTCTCCTATTGCCCAAGTTCTGAGGGTATTTGTGTTAGAGCAGCACTGTGATCCATCCCCGGGAAAGCAGGAAGAATCAAGTCAAGATCTCTAGAGCAGTGGTTCTCAACCTGTGGGTTGTGACCCCTTTGGGGGTCAAATGACCCTTTCACAGGGGTCACAGGGGTTGCCTAAGACCATCAGAAAATACATATTTCCAATGGTCTTAGGAACCGAGACACCAGTCCTCTATCTGTCTCCAGGCAGGTCCACCCACATACAAGTATTAAAGGGTTGCGGTATTAGGAAGGTTGAGAACCACTGCTCTAGAGTCTAGTCTGTTATCTGTGTCAGCTGGGGGTTGGGCAGCAAGTTTTACTCATTTAGTTTAAATAAGAGTTAATATAAAATCATTAGGACTTGGCTTGGTAACAGATAACAAATGTTTTTTGGCCCCTTATTAGTATTGCTAATTATGTTTGGTTCATGGGAAAGTGAGTCAATGATCACAGGCTCATTGAAGGATGGCTAGTGGCAGGCAGCCTGGCATTAATCACAGCACGTGGAGTGGAAAGAAAGCTTGGAGTTAGGTATAACTGGGCTGCCATCCTATCATTGACATTTACAGAGATGAATGCATGGATGGCCTTGGGCCAGGTGCTTCACCTCTCTTTTAGTCTCAGTTTTCTCCTCTTTCAAATATTATTGTTATTACTTAGGAGGAAGATTGAGAGAGTAGCAAGTACTCAGAATTTGGAGTCAAGAGCCCTGGGTTCAAGTCCTGCCCCCAACACTTTTTAGCTGTCTAATCTTGGGGCAGACCCTTCCCACCCTCCATCATGTTTTATTGCAATTATACTTTTGTCCCTTAGATTAGCTTGAATGAGGCTTGGATATTAATAAAGAAGATGGAAGGTGCAAGAATATGGGCAAGTTTCATATCAGAGGAACTGAAGCTCAGGATCTGGAATGGTTTGAGAAATTACACCTATTCCTCGTTCCCCCCACCCAGCACCAATGTAAATAGGATATTCTTCTCTGTGTATGTCTTGTATCCTTTGGTAGAAAGTAAACGCCTGGAGGGCAGATAACTGGCTTTGTTTTGTTTTGTCATTGTATCTCTAGCACCTAACATAGTGCCTAGCATATAGTATGTGCTGAAGAAAGGTCTAGTTCAAATGAATTTAACTGAACTTCCAGCCTTCCCATTACAAAAAAGTCCTGTCCTAAATCATGACCCACAAAGAATTCTTGCCAATGACTAAGTCAGAATGGTTTCCAGAATGGGGGGGAGGATTATTTTAGGATTTAGAGATGGAAAGGACCAACTCCTCTCTTTTTTGCAAATGAAGAAAATAAGATCCATTGAGTAGAAGCAACTTTCCCAAGATTACACAGATAGCAAAACTTTCCCAAGATTACGCAGGTAGTAAGTCTTAGACACACAACAAGTAGTTGGGCAGTTCTGCTGACTCTGAGTCTCATTCTCTCCACTACCCCACTGGGTATCATTTAAATCCATTTGACAGATAAGAAGGCTGAACAAGAAGAAGTTCTTATACAAGGGAGGGTAGTTTCCCTCCTACCTCCAATGAATATAACCACAGAATGTCCAAAATGTAATCAAAAAATGTAAAGTAGAAGTGGAGGAAGTTTTCTACAATCTCACCACAATAAAGACAGACAGAATTAGGTTTTAATGTGTAAACAACTGATCCTCTTTTCATGAGTCAAATTATAAAGCAATGTGATTGGTTAAGACAATAAGTCATTGTCCTTGGGCCTTAATATAAAAAGAGCAAGTAATTCAACAGATGAGGAGTTGGTTTTGAGGTCCAGAACAGCAATTGTGGAAGGAAATCTTGGTCTTCTGTATCAGAGAGTAGCAACATGAGGAAAAGGGATTTTCTTTCCTTTCCTTTCCTTTCCTTTCCTTTCCACTCATACTCCCCCCACCCCATCTCCTGCCATCATTGGTCATGTTAACAATGCTACTGGACCTGTAGGAGCTAATGCATCCATTTAGGAGTTATGTAGACCTGGTTTGAGGTCCTTCCATTGATACTTAAAGCTATGTGACATACACTTAAGACTAGACACAAATGAAGGACACTCACTAGAGGGAAGAGATGGTTTCAGGGTGTGTGATCATTTGCACTTGAAAAGAATGTGGATTGGGGCTGAGCCAAGATGGCGGTGTAGAAGCAGCAAGGTCCCGCACCTCCCACACCGCCACCCTAAACACCCATAAAATACGAGCCCAGACAAAGTCTAGGAAAGTCTAGGACTCTCAGACTCACAGAAATACAGAGAACACAGCTCTCGCTGAAGGCAGCTCGGCAGCAGGGGCTCAGCGAGGCCGCTGGAGTGGAAGCTGGAACAGCCCGAAGCCGAGACCCGCGGCCAGGCCTGGGATGGTGGGAAGGAGCTGAGTCGAGCCCCGCAGCCAGCCTGCAGTGGTTCTACAGCCTCCAGCACCCCCACATCTGCCAAGGCGTGAGGAGCAGGATGGAGAGGCGCAGCTCGCACTGCAGAGGAGCAGAGAA
>CM053602.1:54635641-54674614 GCA_028646575.1 Pseudocheirus occidentalis
GAGAGCAGAGCAGGGGAGGGGATTTACAGTGGGATTGCTGTTTTAAGGTTGGGGCAGGGGCAAGACGGGGAGAAAATGTGTAATTCAAAAAATGTAATGAAAATGTATAATGTAAACAAGAAAACAAATAAAAACTAAATAAAAAAAAGAATGTGGATTGTTAACTCAAGAAGAAAGCAGAACCTGGGACCCTAGGCAAAGAGCCCTCTTAGCAGAGAGGAGGGAGCTCCAAAGGGATCTTCATGATGACCCTATGAAGACAAGAAAGTCTTCCAGGCCCTGAAGTACCAGGAGTTGGGAATTACCCTTTTCCCAATATGTGTACTACACACTATGTAGAAAACACTTCAGATATATATCCCCACTACCATTGTATTTTAAGTGTTAGCCTACTCTTGCCATGATCACTGTGTCTTTTTTTATGGGGGTCCACACCTGTGGGGGCTCATGAGCTACACTAGAAGGAGTAGCTACACAATATTACCTCTAGTACTGAAGGTAACAGTCAATCCTCTGGGAATTTAATTCATGCGTACAATTGCAAGTTGGGGGAGTACCCCAGAGAGAGGGTTATACTTGGAGTCTAGTTTAGTGGTGTCAAACCCAAATAGAAATGGGGGTCACTAATCTGTACATAGGCAGCTAGCTGGTGCAGTGGACAGAGTGCCAGACCTGGAGTCAGGAAGACCTGAGTTCAAATCCAGCCTCAGACACTTCCTAGTCATATGACCATGGGCAAGTCACTTCACCCTGTTTGCCTCATATTCCTCATCTGTAAAATGACCAGGAGAAGGAAATGGCAAACCACTCCAGGATCTCTGCCAAGGAAAGCCCACATGGGGCAGAAAGAGTTGGACATGACTGAAATGACTGAAGAGCAACACAACAATGTGCACATAAGGATCCTGTGGGTCTCATGTTGACTTAGCTTTAAAATGTACTAACTATATTTGATTGTATTTTGATTTATTTTGTTAAATATTTCCCAATGACATTTTAATCTGGTTCAGGCTGTGGGAGTGTTGTGGGCCACATGTGGTCTGTGGGCTGCGTTTTTGACGCCTCTGTGCTAAACCATAGTCTACATTTCCACTGTTCTGGGAAGTTTTCCAGTCTACTGTGTCTGCCTCTACCCATTTTTTCTTGGCTGGGTCAAGGAAATACTCTCAACCAAAATACCCATAATCCCTGAGCACAGCTCTGAGAAGTTAATACAAAGTAATAGAAAGTAATTCAGCAGTGGTAGGATGGATAGAGCACTGGATTTCAAATCAGAGGTCCTGAATTCAAATTCTGGCTCTTGCTTTGAAACATTTGTGATCTTGGGCAAACCATTTAACCTCTATGGACCTCAGTTTCCTCATCTGTAAAATTAGGGGGTCAGACTAAGGTCCCTTCCAGTTCTATGACCTATGGGCAGAAAGATTGCCCTTCAGTTAGTTTGTTGTGTTCTTTGGTGCCTCAGATTTGGTAACTAAAGTTTATTATGGGGCTATTTGAGCAGTGTGCAGTGGAAAGAATCTTGGGTTGGTAGTCAGAGGACCTGAGTTTACATACTGGATCTGCTACTTACTAATCTTGGGCAAGCCACTATCTTCTTAGTCTCAGTTCCCGTTTTTTCTAGAATAGAATGTCACACTTTCTGATTACTAAGGTCCCTTCTATCAACACCCTACATGAATAAGTTTCCATTTATTCCCCAAGAGATTGATGATTTTATGGGCTAGTAATAAATACACTGAACATTTGGGAAGACAATATATATAGATACATTATGTAAGAAAACTGTCTTTGCATGGATATGACACAAATGTTGTGTCATTGTTGCTGAAGCTGCAAAGAGTTCTAATCATTCTAGAAACCAATTTGGGATCATGCTAAGAAATGGAATACTGTCTCCGCCTTTTGAAGCAGAACTCCCAATGGGAGACATATACCTCAAGGAAGTCACAGAAAGACAAAAAATGTTCCGGCAGAATCACAAAGTCTGAGAGGTGGGAGAGAGCTTAGTGGCTATCTCATCCAACCCATGGCCATTATATTCAATTCAATTCAGTTTAGTTAACATTTATTAAGTGCCTACTATGTACCAGGCACAATACCAATTGCTGGGGATAGAAATAAGAAAAAGGAAGACAATCTGCGCTCATGGGGCATTTAGTAAGGCAAGACAACAGACAAAAGGAAAATGGAAAGGGGGGGATCACCAGGGGATAGTAGGTACAGGGGATGATGTTCCATGGAGTCTGAACAAAACAGAACTGCTATTGGAAAGTGGAGAGTTACTTGGAAAGCTCTGAAAATCGAGAGCCCTCTATACAGGAAGGCTTTGGGAAGAGTTTAATGCCTCATTCTCCAGTCCTCTAATTCTAGGAATTCTTTTTCCAAAATATCCAACAAGTGGTCATCGAGTTTTTTTTTCCTGACAACTCCTAGTAAATAACCAGCGACCTCCCTTGGCAGCCCATTCTCCACCTTTTGGATAGTTCTAATATTGAAAGCAACAAGTTTTGTGGTAGCAAAAAATTGGAAACAAAGTATGTGTACTTATAGATTGGAGGCTGACTGAACCAATTATGGTTCATATTACTGCACTGCAAGAAATGATGAATAGGAAATATATGGAGAAATGTGAGAAGACATATGATCCAACAGAGTGAAATAAGGAGAATCAGAGGGGCGGCTAGGTGGCGCAGTGAATAGAGCACCGGCCCTGGAGTCAGGAGTACCTAAGTTCAAATCAGGCCTCAGACACTTAACACAAAAAACTAGCCGTGTGACCTTGGGCAAGTCACTTAACCTCAACTGCCCTCCAAAAAGCAAAAAAAAAAAAAGAAAAAAAAGGAGAATCAGGAAAAATATAGATGACAATAAGGTGAATGAAACAGCTTTGAAAAGCAGTGGCTTTTTCATTAATGAAAATGGTCAATCTTGGCTCTTTGAGATTGTTGATGAAACCCACTTCAGTGATAGATCTAGAGCTGGCTCAGATGCCATTTTGTGTTTGAGGAAACTGAGCCCTCAGGAGTTGAAGTGACATGTTTAACATTACATACATAATAAGCATCAGTAATGAGCTTTGAATCCAGATTCTTTGTCTCCTCAACCAGGACTCTTTCCACTGTACCTTGTTGCCTCCCTAAGCTTTGTAGAAACATGGGGGGGGGTGGGAGGCTACAGACACAGAATGATGTATATGCTATAAGAAATGATGGATGTGTTACTTGGTTTTGCTTAATTATTATTATTATTTATTGCATTATCTTACAATAATTTAAGCTGTGGGAGGATCGATTGTATGAAAATTTTGAAAAAGCATCAATAAAAATTAGAAAAGTATAGAGATTATGTCTCAAAATCACACAAGACAGTGATTGGGGGTTATGTAGCATGTCCTGTGAACATAGAATTTGGAACTAGGAGTGACTTCAGGATATCTAGGCCTATTATTTGACAGAGATGTAAATCAAGGCCCAGAGAGGGGCCAGAGAATTGTCTGAGCTCACATAGCTTGTCAGTGAGAGAGCTAATATTTAACATTAGGTTCTTTGATTCCCTAACTCCGGGTGTTTTCCATTTCATCACATTGTCTTTTAGTCAATCGAGTTCTCCGTGCTACCACCGACTTGTAGGCTCTGGGATCAAATGTTTGATAACTTTCTGCTGCCACCACCTGGAGGGTCAGGATATTTCTCATCCAAACAAAATCTGTACACTGGGCACACCAAAACATCCACCTTCCATAGAATAATTGTAGGAAGAGCTCTTTCTGAACTTTCAAGTTCTATAGATGTGAATTTCTAGTCTAAGTCATCAACATCTCCTTCAAGGAACTCACAACTCACAACTTCAAGGAGATAAGGCACATCAGCAAATACATATAACATTAGAAATGAGAACTTGGCAAAGAGGATCAGGGAAATAGAAAATGCTGGGAGAACATTCCAGGGCACTTCCAGAAGAGAGTAGCAAGCTAGGCTTTCTGGGAGAGGTGCAAGACCATGAAAGACAGGCTCAGAGTAACCGGGTTCAAATCCCAGCTTAACTATATATTATTGGGGTAACCTTTGTGAAGTTACTACTTCATGGGTCTCAGTTTCTTCCTTTGTCAAATGAAGGAGGGGAACTAGATGGCCCCTGAGACCCCTTCCAAGTCTAGATCTAGAATTTTCTGTGTGATCCTTGGCCAGTTACTTCACTAGTCTAGACCTCTATTTCTATGTAAAACCATGGTGGGGTTGGACTCTAAGGTCTTCCAACCTCCAAGGTTCCTTCCAACTCCAAGTCTGGGAGCCTATGATATCTCATGATTTGGAGTTGTGGAATGGAAAAGGGGCAGGTTGAGTCTACGTATGTTTGGGGGATGAGGAGGCATATAACTTCGGCTGGATTACAGTGGAATGAAGGAGCAGTGGGAAATATGGTTGGACAGGTAAGGTGGTAAAAATTGAGGAGGGTCTTTGATGCTAATACACATTGGGTGGCCAGATTTGGGGGGGGCGGTTTACCCACCTTCCTCCTCAGTCTTTGACTACCAAACATGACCCAGGGAAAGACAAAAGAATAAAGCTGTATACCAATAGTGGTTCCAATGAATCAGACATTGGGTTGAGACAATATAAAGATGAGTCCACAAGCTGCAAAGGATGAGGAAAGCTAGGAGACTTAACTTTGAATTCTCAGTCCTTTCTCCTCTCTGGGGCTCAGTTTCCTCCTCTGTAAAAGTACTAGATGTGTCAATGTTCTTTAAGAGTCCTTTGAATTCAAATGACATGAGCTCTGGTTTATCTGAAAGAAGAAGGAGATGTCACCTATGATGTTTGATGATACGGCATTGATTTCCTCTGCCTCTAAAGAAATCGGCAAGCAGAAAGAGCAGAGTGTTGGGGCCACCATTCCCCAGGCATGACAGCATAGCCATGCCAGCAGCAGACTGCCCACTTCCAATCCAAGAGGAGGGGATTAAACAGTTATAAACCACCTACCATGTGCCTGGCACTTTACAAATATAATCTTATTCAATCCTCCTACCTTTCAAGGTAGGAGCTGTCATCCCCCATTTCATGGTTGAGGAAACTGAGGCAGACAGAAACGAAGTGACTTGCCCAGGGTCACACAGGTAGTGTTTGAGGCAAGATTGGAACTCAGATCTTCCTGACCCCAGGCACAATGATCTCTCTAACTGCCCCTGGGAAAAGGAAGTCACGGATTAGGCACTTCAATAAGCATAGGTATTGAACTAAAACATGGCTCACTGATGTGCCAGCAGAGGAGTAAGGAAGGGACTTAAGATTTCACAGATGAAGGGGACTCCTGGATGAGGAAACTCCTTTCACCAATGAAGATTGGCACCCTCTCTAAAGCTTCCAGTCTTTTGAAGATGTCTAGGGACATTGTATAGTTAAGTGACTTGTTTCAGTGTAAGGCAGTCTGTATGTATCAGAAACATACTATCCCACCCTGCCAGTACATTGGGAAGAAAGCATGCCTATATGTATGTACGCATGCATGTATGTGCTCCCCTGTGTCCACAGGTGTCAGAAACAATGAGTCTCTCTCTATGTGCTCAATCACATGCGTGGCTATTGGAAGAAGAGTTGTCTCTGCATATATGTTTGCTCGTGTTTATTTGTACTCAAAGAAAGTATAGTATCTCAGATTTTGGGTTAAAAGGAACCTTAAAGGTTCTTAATTCCAGCCCTCTCATTTTATAGGAAAGGAAAATTAGGAAGAGAGAGGTTTAGTGACTTGCTCACACAGGGTCACACAGTAAATGACTGCATCAGGATTTGAACTCAGGGCTTTCTGGCTACAAGTTGAATGTCCTCTCTGTTGTACCATGCTTCCAGTCTCTTAAGTCCTCTATCTTATTCTTCTTCTCTTTCACAATCATGTGCTTGACCTAACTGATGAGGTTTTGGATACATTTCTTATGTAATATTGCGCATGATCGTGAACTCAGCATTTGTTGGAAAACTACATTTCAAACGTAAGAATGTTACAGGCATTGCAGGCAGAAAGGGGCACTCTTTATTCTCAGCCTGCCCACCCCCAATGCCACCTCTTCTAGGAAGTCTGACCTGATTCCCATGTTGGATCTACATGGAACACTTTGGTTTCCTTCTTTCCAATGCACTTTCCACGTCGTATTGCTTACTATCACCCATTATCTCAGCATTTTTCTTACCCTCCCCCAAGCTCCATGACCCTCAGAATCCTACAGCCAGAGCTGGGAGGCCATCCAATCTAACCCTCTCATTTGACAGAGGAGGAAATTCAGACAGGAAAATTAACTTGCTTAAGATCACAAGGAGTAAGAGAGGCAGAATCTGAATCCAAGTCCTCTGATTTCAAAGCTCTACAACACCCTGGGGGCCTCTTCTGAAGGGTGGTAGGGGACAGTCCCTTCTGGTTCCTTCCAGCTCAAGATCTACAATCCTCTGTGTGACCTTGGGCAAGTCACTTCCCCTTCCTGGCCCTCAGTTTCCTCCTCTGTCAAAGGAGGGATTTGGACTCAGTCTTTACCTTTGGGGTTCCTTCTGTCTCTAGGTTTAGGGTTTTGGGGTTCATGGAGTTTACAGGGAGTAAGACAACATCTCAGCTTCCCCAGCACCCTAAAAATAGATCTATACATCTGCACGTATGGTTGTTTGAAGAGAACCTGTCTCTACATATGTGTGCATGCTCATGTGCTCAGAATGAGGCACACTCTCCTCAAACTGGCTTGAACACTCCCAAGGAGGGCTGCATGCTCTGCCCCCACCATGGCCCCAAGCTGAGTCTCTGGGGTTGGATTTTAGCCCCCATACCTCATGTCTCTGGCCATGCCACACCTGGCTTCTGAATTCCCTTAGGGGTAAATCAGAATCAGTCATGAGCTGGGACGGATGCCCTGTCTGATTTTCTCAGAGAAATAGACTACTTTCGTCACCATGGCTGCCCATCATCACCGTTGCCTGTCACCATGGACTCTTGACACAGACAGGCAGTTTTTCAGCATTTCCCAGAAAACTCATTTTTTCTTTCAAGTCCTTCTCTAGCCCTTGCTAGCTGTGATACCTCCCTCCAGGATGCCCCCACCTGGGGATGCAGACGTGTATAATCACTGTAATTCAACCACATCTGGACAATTTGCTGTTGGAAAATAGATGAGGGTAATAACACCTGTAGAAACCCTATTAGCACTAAAGGAGGCCTTCCTTCCCCCCATTCCTCCATCTTCATTGATTCACTGAGGGCTTTTTTTTACCCCAGGGATACCTGAGGTTGGGTATGGAAGAGAAGAGAGGAGGAGAGGAAGGAGGATCTAAGTGGGAGGCAAGGGCTCATTCCACACTGAATCTGAGGGGCAAGCATACACAGTTGTACACACATACACAATGCACACACACATGCACAATGCACACACACATATGCACATACATACACATATATGTACAGCACAATGCCACCCATAGACATATATACACTTGCTTGCATGCACACTTGTATGCACACACACACACACACCCCTCTACTGCTTCCAAGAGAGCCATATTTATATAGGAAAGAGCTCTGACTCTGGAGTCAGAGAGCAGGGCTTCCAATGTTTTCTCTGGCCACATCACTTTGCCTCCCTGAGTCTGTTTCCCCCTCTGGAAAAAGGATGTGCTGGTCTTCAAGGTCCCTTCCAGCTCTACATATATGAGTCGATGTGACTTCCCTGGTGCTCCATTCCCTACTCTGGAAAATGATGAGACTTTAGCTCTGTATTTACGATTCTATGGGCATGTTAGAGCTGAAAAGTGTCTTGGAACACAGAATGCCAAAGCTGCAAGAGAAATGCATGCAGGGTCTAAGACTGAAAGAGGCGAGAGTCCCATTGTGGACTACCCTGGTCAGATCTCATGCTAGGTTCAGTTCTGGGGGCCTCATTTTAGGGAGATATTAACATATTGGAGTATGTACAGAGGAAAGCCACCAGGATAATGAGAGGGCTGGAGGTCATTCCACTCCATGGTTATTTGGAGAAAATAGTGCTGTTGAGCCTAGAACATCAAAGCCTGATGTCTGGCTTCTCATTTGAAAGGCCATGGCCTGGGAGAAGCTTCTTTTTTGATCTGAGAGGGCAGATTGAGCAGAAATAGGTAGAAGTTGCCAAGTGGAAAATTTAGGCTTAATCTTGAGAACAAACTTCCTGCCAATGAGTGTCTCCAATTGGGAAAACCAAAAGGGCCTGAGATGTTTAGCCTGGGTGATGAGATAGAGAGATAGATGCCTGCCATTAATAAAACTAATGAAGGGCAAAGGAAATTCAGGTTTAGAGAAGGAGCTATTGAGTTCTTTGGGGGCAATATTAAGGTAGAGATGCTGATGGGACATCCAGGTGGAGATGTGGTTCCAGAGCATTTGCCTAGAGCTGAAGCCACAGTAGTGGCTGAGATCAATGAATGTAGAGGAAATCAGAATGTATAGGGAGAATATAGGACCAAGAATATCATTCATGGGGTGGGAAGAGGAAGAAAAGCTAGTGAAGGAGATGCTTTAGAAAAGCAGGGAGAAAACCAAAAGCACATTTTATCCTCAAAGCCAAAGGAGGAGAGAGTATGAGAAAAAGCATGGAGACAGCTTTCTCCAGTACTGCTTTTAAGGACAGCTCCCTTTCAGAGAGAGCTGGAAGGTTCATAGAGCACTTAGAAATGCTGCAGAGACATAGCTTTGGAAAGATGAAGACTGAGAAAAAGATTGTTGGATTTGTCTGTGGGGAAGTCATGGGAAGCCTTAGAGAAAACCGTTTCAGTAGAATGAGTGGTAAAGAAAACAGATTATGAGAGAAGGGAGGATGAGCCAGGGAACAGATAATGAGGAAGGGGTCATGCTGACCTTGGTTCCCTTCTTTGTAAACAGAGAAGTGGGTTAGACAAAATGATCTCTAAAGCCCCTCCCAATTCTGCCAGTCTCTCCTCTTTGAGACAGCGTGGCCTAAGACCTGGGTTCCAGGCTCATCTCTAACACATGTGAGCAGTTTCAGCGTAGGCAAATTGCTGCCCTTCTCACTGGCCATAAGTAACCGACTGTGCTGCAGACCAGGGCCTGATCTGGGCTAGTCAAGGGAGTTGGCTCATCAGGATTGTCCACCCCCAAAATGGAAAGGCACTGAGAGCTCAGCTGTGTGTGTGTGTGTATGCGTGTATGTGTGTGTGTGCACCCTAGTGAGAGTGCACGCCCTTGCAGGCTTTGGGAACCTCCCTGTGCTTCTGTTGAGAGATGCTTTGTCTCTGGGGCAGACAACTGGGACACCTGACTTTTCCCCTCCTCTTGGAAATCTGAACCTGCTAACTGGCCTCCTCTCCTTTAGCTCTGCCCCCCTCCACTCTCTGCTGCCCCATCACTCTCTCCATTCCTCTTCCTATCTGTGCTCCCTTCCTAGCTCTGTCCCCTCCCTAGCTTTGCTCCCTCCCTTCCTCTGCCCCTCCTTAGCTCTGCTCACTCCCCAGTTCTGTCCCCCTCCCTAACTCTGTCCCCTTCCATACCTCTGCTCCACTCCCTAACTGTGCCCCCTCCCTCTGCCACCTCCCTCTGCTCCCTTCCTACCTCTGCCCCTTCCTACCTCTGCCCCTTCCTACCTCTGCCCCTCCCTACCTCTGCTCCTTCCCTAACTCTGCCCCTCCCTACTTCTTCCCCCTCCCTAGCTTTGCTCCTTTCCTAGTTCTGTTCCTTCCCTAACTCTGCCCCCTTTCTACCTCTGCCACTCCCTAGCTCTGCTCACTCCTTAGCTCTGTCCCCCTCCCTAACTCTGCTCTCCTCCCTAACTCTGTGCCCCTCCCTAATCCTCCCTAGCTCTGTTCTCCTCTTTAGCTCTGCTCCCTCCCTCTGCCCCCTCCCTCTGCTCCCTCTCTAGCTTTGCTCCCTTCCTCCCTCTGCCCCTTCCTCCCTCTGTTCTTTCTCCCTAACTCTGTGCCCCTCCCTAGCTCTGCTCCCTCCCTAGCTTTGCTCCCTCTGCCTCCCTCCCTAGCTCTGCTCCCTCCCTAGATCTTCTCCCCCGGCTCTGCAGGATGACTCACTCTGGCTAATCAGAGCCAGGCTGTTGGTTGCTATAGCAATTCTTTGCCAGGTTCTCTGCTTAAAAACGAGAGGACTTAGAAGTGAGGTGAAATGAAGAGGGGTGGGGGAGAGCAGAGAGAAAAGAATAGCCAAGCCACGTGAATAGCTCTGGGTGATGAAGACCCCCAAAGGCCTAAGACAGGAAAAAGGAGCATGATATTCTAGATCTAGAGCAGGAAGGGATCTCAGAAGCCAGCTAGTCCACCCCCCCTCATTTTACAGGAGAGGAAACTGAGGTTCAGGGAGGAGAAATGTCTTCCTTCAGATCATACATATAGCAATCCAGAATAGAAAGGACCTCAGGGGCCATCTAATGCAACCCCCTCATTTTGCAGAGGAGGAAACTGAGGCCTAGGGAGGGAGGAGATTTGCCTAAGATCTGAACCCAGGTTTTCTAACTCCAGAGCTAGTGTTCTCTTCCCTGTGTACTGAGCCATAGGTGGGCAAAACAGCAAGGACCATACTAAAGTCCCTCCAGTTTTTACATTCTATGTTCTAACTCCCTCTGTTTCTGCAAAGGGAGACAGAGGACCCAAGAGGAGAACTCAGTTCCCTGAACTCCTCCAGCTCGTTAGTGGCAAAGCTGGAGCTGAAGCTTGGCCTAGACTTTTGACTTTTAGCCCGGACCTCTGCCCTTCACTCCAGGCTCCCTTTCTTTCCCCCCCCCCCATGGAGAGGGGCATGTCCCCTAGTCTCCATTGGCCAGTCAATAGATCAAGTCTGGACTGTGTACTCATTCTGTGTCCAACCCAGTTCTAGCAGAGGTGTAGGTGAGGCCAATCTCTGCTGCTGGGAAGTTCAGCTGGGTTGGTATGGCAAGCCTGAGAGAGGAAATCAGTAAATACTTTTCCAAAATGAGACACTTAGTGGAAAGAATTCTGGATTTAGAAATACTGGGAATCAGGAGACCTGGGTTCTAGTGTTGCCCTTGGTACTAACCCGCTCTGGAATCATGGGTATGTCACTTGATTTTTCTAGGTTTCAATTTTCCCATACATGAAATGGAGAAGTTGGAGTAGAGATCACTAAAATCCCACTCAACCTTGACATTCTACATCTTAAGGTCCCTCACATTCTGCCTAGTGAAGTCTCTTTCCAGCTTTAACATTCTACCCTGGGAGGTCCATTTTAGCTTCCCTGCTCCACCAGCTCTGATCTTCTATGACCTATGGTCCCTTCCAGTTCTGATGGTATCTTTTCTAAGGTCTCTGCCTTCTCTGACCTTCTGTGTTTCAAAGCCCCTCCCAGCCCTGATATCTTACATTCCACAGTCAATGTTCACACCCACATGAGCTACAGCAACAAGTGGTGAGTACTGATTACCTGGGGACTGGGAATGGGGGGAAGATTTGGGGTTGACCTCTGCCTCTGGTGACTGCATGTTGTATAACCTTGGACAGGTCGCCCAATGTTTTTGGGCTTTGCAAGGATACACTATACAACAGGGTAAAGCTCTCTGGAGCAAGACATTAAATAAACGAAGGCATTATCATCTAATAGTATTTATTTAGATGCCATCTGGGGAGTGTGTGTTACCGGAGCATCTGTTGCTATGATGACCTTCTCTGCGATTCATTCCAGCTTCTGGACACATTTTAAGAGGCCTCCAAAAATACAAGGTGACCAAAAATCGGAGCAGAGACAGCAGCCTTGGGAGTCCCAGCTCACACAAGTCCCATTTCATTATGTTCCCAAGGCCCCCCATACCCTTTGGATCACTCCCTTTGTGAGTGATGTGCTGACCAACACGCCATTTTTTCCTAATTCTGCCCACATATCCCTATATTGTGAGATAGCTCCACTTTAGTGGTCTAGCCTTCATGCTAGGACAGAACTGGGGTTGAGAAACTGAGGGAGGATACCTCTTTACTCCAGGAAATGTTACAGGTATGGATAACAGTGGCAGGGAACCACCTCAATGGAATTCTCAGAATAACCTTGACAGAAACCCCAGATTCTGCTTGGAAACCTCAGTTCTGCCTCCATTTCCTCTCTCCATTCCCTTCCCACCTAAAGCAGCTCAAGATACATGTCGCCTGTTTAGTCTTGCATGTAAGCGGATCTTGCTAAGACAAAGTAGGGTGGATCCAAGGTTATAGACTAAGAGTCTGACGTAAGGTGTAGTACATGCATGAGGTTTTCAGCCTTTTCAAATATCCCTAGAGATCTTGGTTGGTTGGTTATTTGTCCTTTGTTTTTGAAGAGGATTAATGACATCATAGGGTGATAACTTGACTTGAATGTGAATTGGATTTAAGTGAGACAGAAGTATCAGCCTCACTCTCTCCTCCAGAATTATTGATGTCCAGTGGCAAAACAAAAGTAAGGATGACTGGTGATGGTTAGAATCTAAGGACTTGTTGGGGGGTAAAGGAGGGGAGAGAGGACATTCAGTGCTACAGTTACATTGTAGGCTCAACCCTAATATAAATCAGCTTCCCACACCTTTCCATGGTGCCACTCATTCACTCAGGCTTAAAATCTTGATGGTATCTTGACTGCCTTGGTCTTCCTTAGCCAGTGTTATTGATTCCCGAAATCCCAAGTGTTATTGATTTTTCCTTTGAAATGCCAAATATATGTATGTATATATCTCTCTCTATATATATACATACATACATATATATCTTCTTCTATAATCAATATCATCTACCTTGACCAGACCTTCTGTCTTTCTTGGGTCAAGATTATTTGAATAATCTCCTAGATTAGGTAGGTCGCACTGCATCCTCCATAGTGTGACTTTCAGAGCATCCATCAGTCTTGTTTTTCAAGTTCCATGCTAGTCCATGGCAGACTTGGGGCCTGGACTTCTGAGTCTTCTTAGTCTTAATCCCATGTACTTTCCACTATTTCATGCTGTATCCTTAAGAAGGAGAAGTCCACACTCACTCTAATTCCTTGTTTCCTTCATGTCACCACAGGGAAAATTCATCTGTCAGTGGTAGCATGTTCCACGATATTGCTTCCTGACTCATTCATTCAATACAGCATCTGTTAAGTAAAGACTGTGTGTCAGGCAACAGGGTACAAAGACAAAAACAAAGTGGTCCCTGCTCTCCAAGAGCTTATGTTCTATTACATGCAGAGGAGTAAATACAAAATACATATAAAAATATAAAGTATTATTGTCAGATGTATGGATCTATTTTAGCAGTACTGGGGAAGCTGAGATGTTGTCTTACACCCTGTAAACTCCATAAACCCCCAAATCCTAGACCCAGAGCTAGAAGGAACCCCAAAGGTAAAGATCAAGACCAAATCCTTCATCTGACAGAGGAAAGAACTGAGGGCCATGAGGTCATGCAGAGGATTGTAGATCTAGAACCAGAAGGGACTGCCCCTTACCAGCCTTAGGAACTGTAGCAATCAGGATTAGCTTTGAAGTTTTCAGAAGCCAAAGATTCTAAAAAGTCAGAGGTGGAATGGAGTGCCTTATAGCTACAGAAGCAGGCCTGTGCAAAAGTCTAGATTGGGCAGAAGGGGTTCCAACTTGGAGAAGAGCAAGGTCAGTGGTTAAACCATACAGATCATGAAGGGGAGTGATATACAACAAGCTTGTTAAAGATGGGTTGGAGTCAGATTGTAAAGGGTTTTAAATGCTGAATGGAGGAGTTTTTCCTAGAGGTAATAGGGAGCTGCCAGAGCAGGGGTTCTTGACCCTCTTGGTGCCTGGAAGCCTTTTGTAGCTTTTGTAGCCTATGGATTCTTCTCAGAATCATGCTTGTTGCCTACTTTCATAATGGAAGGAAATGCTGAAGTTCAATTAGAGGTCAGTGAAAACAAAGACATTTTTTCCCATCCAAGTTTATGGCCCCCTGAAACCTATCCACAGACCCCTTTGGGAAGGAGTTCACTCTGTGGACTCTGGTTTAAGAACCTCTGCCTAGGCTTCTTGAGCAAGCAACAGATCTTGGCAGACATCAACTTAAGCAATGTGATTTTGGCAGCTGTGCGGAGAAGAGACTGGAGAGAGCAGAGAGACCAATTTGCACTCAGTTCATATTCCCTGGATCAGCTGTAGGGCTTTGTCCAACACAGCCACAATATCTAGGGACAGACTGAGTCAATTCCAAAGAGGCTGAGAGCCAAATGGGGTTGTACCTGTAAGGTTTCAGGCACCACTGAAAGTTGACTAGGCCCTCCTCACCATTCTTGGGACTTTGGGTGCAAACTGGAGTCATTGCTAGGTGCCCACCATAGCATGGTAGAACACCTTTTGGGCTGGGATTAAAAGTACTTGATTTGCCAAGAACTCCTTGTGTGACCTTGGACCAGCCTTGGTTTCCTCCTCTATAAAATGAGAGCCTTGTCCAGAATCAGGAATCCTTAACCTGGGGTTTGTGAACTTGGTTTTTTTATTTCACAAACTGATAACTGGATTTCAGTGTAATTGGTTTCCTTTGGAATCCCTGTGTTGTTTTTTGTGGATTTAAAAACATTTGGAGAAGGAGTCCATGATCTTCCCCAGACTGCCAGAGGGGTCTCTGACACCAGAAAGGCTCAGAATTCCCAATTGAGATGATCTTGAAGATTCCATTCAGCCCTGCCTTCCATAGAAGTCTAGAAGAGCCCAGATTACAGAGAAGAAAACTGAGACCCAACCACATTACAGCCAAGCAGAATGAAGAACATTGCAAATGAAGGGGTCTGACTAGAAGAACTTGAACATCCTGTGAAATACCCTGGGAATTCTGGGATTTGACAACGTCTTCCTAAGTGTTGATTTTTTCATTTGTTAAATGGACGTGGTAGTTGTTCCCCAAGTCTTGCAGGATGGTCATAAGGTAAGTTCCATGCTGCAGCCCTGGCAGAATTTTCAGCAGAAGCTCTGAGCCCAAGGCACACAAGGGCCAAAATCTAATAGTGAGTAAAGCCAACAGAGACAAGCTTCCAAGCTCTCGGCCTTGTTCATGGAGAAATCCTACTGTGTTTTTGCTGAGAGGTTATAGGCCATCCTCCGGGGTCAGGTCTTCTTCATTGTGTTCTTTTATCCACTCTATTCAGTCCCAAGTTTACCAGGACTAGGGCTGACATACTGATCTCTTCATGGCCCAAGGCCTAGGGCCTTCATCCAGCAGCCTGGTGGGGCATGGCCATGTGTACCTCTGCACACAGAGAAGATGCAGGAGAGTCTGATCAAGAGAGCCAGCCTTCTCAAGCCATCAGTCTTGGCTAATGGAACAGATAGGTTCCTGGCTCCACTGAAGGAGTCAAGGGGGTGACAAGTGGGTGAATGGGTTGCCCTTGAGACCCAATTGGGAGAGCAGGCCTTTGTAGAGGGCACAGCAAATGTAGACCTGCCCAATGCTAGGCCCCTGAAAGAGTATGTGGAGGAGGATGAATATTACTAGATAAAGCACTTAATAAGTGTTTTTATGTTCCAGACACCACCCTGAATGCTGAGGACCCAAATGCAAGAAAAAGACATTTCCTACCCTCATGGGACTTACATACTAATAGGAGAAATACGACATAGAAAGGGAGCTAGAAATGATAAGGGTGGAGAAAGGAAAAGGGGGGGGGGGTCAAGGATTCTGAGGCAGAGGTGAAAAAAGCTGGAGAGTCAGAAATAAAACCAAGAGTGAAGTGAATGTGGTCCATGTGCCTCAAGAAATGATAGTCTGCCTCATGAACTCACCAATGGGAAGAGAGAGCTCTCCTCCTCCTCCTCAACCATATAATAACATAAATAACAAAAACTACGTGATTATGTCAATAGATGCTGAAAGGACTTGAAAAAATTCAACATTGGTTTATGCTAAAAACATAAGAAAGCATAGTAATAAATGAAGGGACTTTTTCCTGAATATAGTAAATAATATCTATCCAAAATTAAGACTAAACATTAAATGTAATGGAGAAAAGTCAGAGGTCTTTACAATAAGACCGGGGTAAAGCAAAGAGCCCATCACCCTTATTTAACATAGTACTAGACATGCTAGTTGGAGCAATAAGACAAAGAAGAGAAATCAATAGAATAATTAGCACAGGCAAACAAAATGATCCCTTTTTGCAGAAGATATGATGACTGACTTAGGGAATCCTCAAGTGTCAACTAAAAATTAATTGAAATAATTAGTAACTTCAGCCAAGTTGTAGGATATCAAATAAATCCTCAAAAATCATCATTGTTCCTATATATTATCAGCAATAACTAGCAGGAAGAGATAGGAAGAGAAGTTTCATTTAAAACACCTCCAGAGTATAGAAAATACACAGGAGTCTATCTACCTTGAGCCACCCAAGAACTATATGAACTACAAAACATTTTTATTTATAGAAATAAAAGCAGACCTAAATAATTGGGGAAGTAGTAATTGCCCATGGATAGATCATGCCAATACAATAAAATGACAATATTGCCTACAAAAATTTATTTATTTTGTGTTAGACCAATCAAATTACCAAAGGATTATTTAAAGAGTTAGAAAAAACAATAATGGAAATCATCCTAGGGAACCAAAAAGTTAAAAAAAAATCAAAGGAAGCAAGGGAAGAAAAAGGAAAGGAGGGGGCCTAGCAGGACCAGATATCAAACTAAAACACAAAGCAGTACCCATTAAAATGATTTGTTACTGGTTGAAAAAGAAGAGATAGAGAGGTTCATAAGTGAAACATCTCAGATGCTCAACATAATGAAGCAAATGAACACAGTTAATATGGTGTTCACCAAACCCAAAGACTCCTGTTACTGAGTTAAGGACTCATAATTGAACAAAGACTTCTGGGGAAACTGGAAAACAGTCTAGCAGAAATTAGGTATAGACAAACATCTCACACCATATACCAAGAGAAACTCCAAATCAATTCATGATTTAAACATAATATGTGATATAATACAAATTAGAGGAGCAAGGAAGAGATTACCTGGTAACTCTGGCTAAACAAGGGATAGAGAGGTTTGTGGGGGGAAATGGATAATATTTTGATTACATAAATTTTTAAAGTGTTTTGGAATAACAAAACCAATGAACTTAAAATGAGAAGAAAAATGGGTAACTGGGGGAAAAATCTTTTACATCAAGAGTCTCAGATAAAAGGTCTTGTGTCAAAGAATTAGAAGAAACTTTCTCAAATGTATGACTAAGAACCATTCCCCCACAGAGAGTCAAATGGTATGAATGGACAGTTTTCAAAGGAAGACATACAATGTATAATTATTATATGAAAATTTTCTTTTTAAAAAAATAATTAATTTTTTTGTTTTCATATTCACTTCCATAAGATTTTGAGTTTTGAATTTTCTTCCTCATCCTTTCCTCCCCTTCCCCAAGACAGCATGTAATCTGATATAGGCTCTACTTATACATTCATAGTATACCTATTTTCCCATTAGTCATGACATAAAGAAGAATTAGAACTAATGGAAGGAACCACGAGAAAGAAGAAATAAAACAAAACAACAAAAGGAAAGGAGAACAAATAATATGCTTCTATCTGCATTCAGACACCAAAATTCTTTCTCTAGATATGTATAGCATTTTCTATCATGAGTCTTTTTGGAGTTGTCTTAGATCCTTGCATTGCCAAGAAGAGCTAAGTCTATCAAGGTCAGTTGTCGCACAATGTGGCTGTTAGTGTGTACAATGTTCTTTTGGTTCTCCTCATTTCATTCAGCATCAGTTCATATAAGTCTTTCCAGGTTTTTCTGAAGTCCACCTGCTCATCATTACTTAGAACACAGTAGTATTCATTACATTCACATACCACAACTTGTTGGACACCCTCTTAATTTCTAATTCTTTGCCACTGCAAAAAGAGCTGCTACAAATATTTTTGTACATGTAGGTCCTTTTCCCATTTTTATGATCTTTTCAAGAAACAGATCTAGAAGTGATATTGCTTGGTTAAAGGGTATGCAAGGTTTTATAGCCCTTTGGGCATAATTCTAAATTCTTTCCAGAATGTTTGGATTAGTTCACAACTCCATCAACAATGCATTAGTTTCCCAGTTTTCCCATATCTTCTCCAACATTTATCATTTTCCTGTTTTGTCATGTTAGACAATCTGATAGGTGTGATGTGGTACCTCCGAGTTGTTTTTGATTTGCATTTCTCCAATCAGTAGTGATTTAGGGTATTTTTCATATGGTTATAGATAGCTTTAATTTCTTTCTCTGAAAACTGCCTGTTCATATCCTTTGACCATTTATCAATTGGGGAATGACTTGTATTCTTGTAAATTTGATTCGGTTCTCTATATATTCTAGAAATGAGGTCCTTATCAGAGACACTGGTTGTAAAAATTGCTTCCCAGCTCTGTGCTTCTCTTATAATCTTGGTTGCATTGGCTTTATTTGTTCAAAAACTTTTCAATTTAATGTAATAAAAATCATCCATTTTGTATTTCATAATGTTCTCTATCTGTGGTTATAAATTCTCCCCTTCTCCATATATCTGGCAGGTAAACTTTCTTTGCTCTTCTAGTTTCCTTATAGTATCAACCTTTATATCTAAGTCATGTATCCATTTTGATTTTAAGATGTTGATTCTTCTTTACGTCATGACTAATGGGAAAATAGGTATACTATGAATGTATAAGTAGAACCTATATCAGATTACATGCTGTCTTGGGGAAGGGGAGGAAAGGATGGGGAAGAAAATTCAAAACTCAAAGTGGTGGCAATTTTAAGATGTTAACCTTTTGCCATACTATTTTCTAGTTTTCCTAGCAGTTTTTGTTAAATAGAGAGTTCTTATCCCAGCAGCTGGAGTCTTTGGATTTATCAAACTGTAGATTACTATAGTCATTGACTATTGCATTTTGTGTGCCTAGCACATTACACTGATCTACTAGTCTATTTCTTAGCCAGGACCAAGTAGATTTGACGATTGCTGCTTTATAATACAATTTAATATCTGGTTCAACTAAGTCACCTCCTCTTGCATTTCTTTTCATTAATTCCCTTGAAATTCTTGACCTTTTGTTCTTCCAGATTAATTTTGTTGCTGTTTTTTCTAGCTCTATAAAATAATTTTTTGGTAGTTTGATTGGTATGGCACTGAATAAGTAAGTTAATTTGGGTAGAATTTTCATTTTTATTACATTAGTTTGGCCTACCATGAACAACTGCTGTTTTTATAATTATTTAGATCTGACTTTATTTGTGTGAAAAGTGTTTTGTAATTGTGTTCATATATTTTTTGGGTTGGTTTTGGCAGGTAGACTCCCAAATATTTTATGTCTTCAGTAACTTTAAATGGAATTTTTGTTTCTATCTCTTGCTGTTGGACTTCATTAGAAATACATAGAAATTTGGATGATTTATGTGGGTTTATTCTGTATCCTGCAACCTTGCTAAATTTGTTTATTTCAAGCGTTTTTTTTACTTGTCTCCCTAGGATTCTCTAAGTATACCATAATATCATCTGCAAAGAGTGATAACTTTGTTTCTTCTTTGCCTATTTTAATTCCTTCCATTTCATTTTCTTCTCTTACTACTAAAAGTAACCTTTATAGTACAATATTGAATAACATTGGTGATAATGGACATCCTTGTTTCACCCCCAATCTTACTGGAAATGCTTCTAGCTTATCCTCATTACATATAATGCTTTCTGATGGTTTTAGATAGATACTACATATCATTTTAAGGAAGACTCCATTTATTCCTACACTCCCTAGTGTGAAAAATAAGATCATGGTAAGGTCCTATTAAAAATGTGTCTAGTAGAATAAAACTCAGAAGGAGCAGAGGTTAGCCATTAATGTAGCAGACTACAAAATGGGACTTTTTCCTCAGCTATGTTGGAGGCAAGAGGAGACTCAAAGAAAAAATCCTGCCCAAGGTCGATGGGACCATAATAATTGTCCCAAAGAGAATGTTGATCTGCTGGACTCTGATTTGACATCTGTTTTTGCTGTTAAGGAGAAGTACCTCTATGTTGTAAAGGTCAGAACACAAGTTCAACATTAATTAATTAATAACTCATTGTTTTGAATTCATGATTTAAACATAATATGTGACATATGTGACACTATTTGCCAGGTATTGTGCTTGGTACTTGGGATGCAGCTGTCTCTGCTTTCAAAGAGCTTCCATTCTATTTGAGGAGAAGTGGTGGTGATCCATTCCATTCCTCAACTCCACCATTTTGCAGTGCTGTCTGCTGGGAATGCAATGACCTGCCACATCCCCTCTGCTCTTACAATCCCAGAGGATTGGTCCTTCAAAACTTCATACTAATTATGCCTTCTACATGAAACCTTTTCAGCTATCTCCAAATAATTTATCTTGCATTTATTTTATATACACCTATTTATGTCAGAAGAACGTAAGGAAGGTCTTCAGGATGTGGGGTGGACCCCCACCTCTGTCCCCAATAAACTGAGTAGGTGATTTGGATCAGAAGAGGTGGCAATATGGGCAGTAGAGATGGGTTGCAATTTGCCTCAAAGGGACCCTCCTTTGGGTATTGACGAACATGTAATCTCCCCAAATAGAGCACAGGCTTTCAGAGGACAGGGTCTATTCCATTTTTGTCTCTGTAGCTCCAGAGCTCAAACAGTATACAGCGCTGGGCACCTAGGAAATGATTATTGATTGACTGTAACACAAAATGGCAGTGACTTGGAGAATCAGCATAGGCTTCTTACAGGAGCTGGTACTTGAGACGAGTTTGGAAGGAAGGAAGGAAGGAAGGAAGGAGAGAAGGAAGGAAGGAAGGAAGGAGAGAAGGAAGGAAGGAAGGAAGGCAGGAAGGAAGGAAGGAAGGAGGTGAAGGTGAGGAGGGAGTGTATTTTAGGCATGAGGGGACAACCTGTACAAAGGTATGAGATAGGAGATGGAACAGTAAGAAGGTCTTTTGGGTCAGAACATAAAATACTTAAGGGAGAATCATGTGCAGCAGAGCTGGAAAGGTAGGTTGGAGCTAGCTTTTGAAGGGTTGAAAGGCCAGACAAAGACATTTTCACTTCATCCTTGAAGCAAAAGAGAGCCTCTTTGAGGAGGGCGGTGACATGATCAGACCTGGGCTTTAGGAAAATCAGTTTGGCAGCTCTGTGGTGAATGGAATGGTCAGTTGGGAGGTGACTGCAGCAGTGTCACTCAGTGAGTATTCCATAAACACTTGCTAACTGATAGCCCAAGCAAGGAGAGCTAGAACCTTGAGCTAGAGTGTTTTCTGTATGGTAGAAAGAAGGGAACAGAGGTGAGGGACATTGTGGATGGGGAATTGACAGATACTTTACAATTTATTGGGAGGAGGGAGGGTTGGTGAAGATTCAAGGATAACTTCAAGTTTAAAACCTGGATGACTAGAAAGATGGTGATATCTTTAGCAGCGATGGGAAAATTAGGTAGAAGAATGGGTTTGGGAGAAAAGATAAAGGGTTCCATTTTTAACAGGTTAAGCTTAAGATGTCTGTAGGATATCCAGCTAGAGATGTCTTCTACATGAAACCTTTTCAACTCAATAATTAGTTAGTGATATAGGATTGGAGATCAAGAGAGGACCTAGAACTGGCTAGATGGATCTGAGAGTCATTTGCATAGAGGTGATAGTTAAACCCATGGGAACTGATGAGACCACCTAGAAGGAGCAGTGAGAGAGAACAAAAGAAGGCTTAGAACAGAACATTCAGGCATGCCTATACATAGGGAGTGGGACAAAGCTGAAGATTTTCCTAATGGGGACTGAGAAGGAATGGACACACAAGCAGGAAGAGAATCAGGAGATAGCATTGGCATGAAATCCAAGGGAGAAGAGAGTGTCTAGGAAGAGGGGGTGGTCAATACTGTCAAATGCTGCAGAGAGGTCAAGAAGGATGAAGGCTGAGAAAAACGAGAGTTGATATACAGTTTAACTGAGGAAATAGTAAGGCAACACGTAGGTGTCACTGCAATAGACAGAAGAATGGGCATGGAGTCAGGGAGACTCTTCTACCAGAGCTCAAATCCAGCTTCAGACACTTAGCTGTGTAATCCTGGGCGAGTCACTCAACCCTCTTTCCCTCAGATTCTTCATCTATAAAATGAGGTAGAGAATGAAATGGGAAACTACTTCAGTATCTCTGCCAAGAAACCCCCCAAAGGGGGCACAAAGAGTCAGACACAGCTGAAAATAACTAAACAACAAAGGGAGTTCCTAATCGCCCGTGATGAATGAATGCATGTATGCATTTATTAATGTGCAAACAACTGCACTAAGCACTGGGGATATGAATAGAAAAGTCAGGCAGTCCCTGTTCTCAATGGAGCGGAGTAAAATACATATGGAAGCTTTCAGCTGCAAGTTGGATGGAAAGGCCCCATTGTCCTTCGCTTGTAGCAGCAAAACAAGTGGTAATACCTCTTCTTTGGTGTTTTTTCTATTTAGAAAAACATGCCCATTACTGCTGTTGAACCTTTTGAAAGTGCCAAGGACTTTGGGGACAAGAACTTTCCTTTTGGGGTCTTTAGTAACCTGCTGCATCACCAGTCATAGTAGGTGCCTGAATATGGTTTGCTTCCCAGGAGGATGGCTGAGGCCCCTGTTGGCGATGAATTTAAGTCACTTAGCCTACGTGAACTGCATTTTCAGCTACTGAAATAACTGGCAGATGTGATTAATGAGCCACTGTTGGTGATATCCGTAACTTTATGGAGATGAATAGTGTTGTTGGACTGGAAAAGGGCAAATATTGTCCCTTTGACCTATGACAAAATTTTCAAATTACTGTTAATAGAGAGATGGCTAGTAAGCTTCTAGAAAAGGAATTGTCACTCCAAAGATCCAGTATGGCTTTACTGAGACATGGTTACTGGCCTGCTAGATCTGAGAAATGTAATTCACTTAGATTTGGGGAAAGTATTTGAAAAAAGTTTTTCACATTGAAAAAAGGAGAGGCATGGGCTAATGAGTTTTGGATGGAAGAAATATAATCTGAGGCAGGTTATGTGCCTCTGGATCTGGTAGAATGGCTGGACTCAAAGAGCCATTATTAATGGCTTTGTTGTTCATCTTTATTTGTCCCAAAGTGATTGACTTGTGTCTGAATTGGATTTAAGTTAAGCGGAGTTGCACAAAGATCATTAGCCTCTTTTCCAGAGTCATTGGAGTACAGACAGTGGCAAGAAAAAAGTCAGACTGACTGTGATGGCCCAGAATGATGACGTTGGTGCCTTTGACGTCTGACCAAACTCTAAAAACACTACATAGTGCCTGTTTCAGTTATCTTCATGGCCATTGGAACAAATTGTTCTTATCCATTCATTCTGCCAGGGGAGGTCTTCACGTGCTTGGGAAGACACTCCCCTAATTCAATAACAGGTCTGAAGGCCTGTAAATTCCCCTCAACCTGGTTTAGCCTCTCTGTTGAGACAGTTTTATCAGGGTGTGGCTGATGTACATGCTACAACTTCTTGGAGCCACAGGTGAGTGTTAGGTGAAGGTGGACCCCAAAGGTGGATGAGGAGCCCTGAAAAGGACTCAGAAGGACCTCACACCAGAGGCACCAGTCTTCCCTGAGCACCGCATACAAAGATATGATGGCTTTATGTCTTTGTGGAAGGAGGTTTCCAGTGGAACACCCTAGAGGCCTTGTGCTTGACCCTATATACTTTAGCAATGCCTTAGATCAGCAATTCTCCAAATGTGATCTGTGGACCCTTGAGACCCATTTAGAGATCTGTGAGGTCAAAACTATTTTCAGAATATTACCGAAGCTTTGTTTTTCTTGCCTCCTCAATGGGTAGGGTGGGGGAGGGAAGAGTAAAAGAATTTGGAGCTAATTATAAAACTGAATTTTTAAAACTCCAAGCAAAATAGTACCAAAGAATTATTGGCCTTTTAATATGTTTTTCCCTTTCTAACTACATATCTGTGTGATGCCAGATTTTTTTGTATATGCTATAACCACAGCAACATATTGCAAGAGATTGAATGCAGAAGCAGATATGACAATCCATCTGTCTTCTTTTAAGCCACATATTAGAGAAATTTGCCAAGATTTGTAAAACAATGTCACCATTCTCGCTAAATTTTTGTTTTGGAAAATAGAGTGATTTTTCAATTAAAAATATGTTGTTCATGTTATAGTTTAGTATTACTTAAAATGAATTAGTGAATATATATTTTAAAAATTCATACGTTTTCATTTATGTTGATAAACAGCTATACTCCACATAAACAAAATCTCTTTGGAGTTCTCAGTAATTTTTAAGAATTTAAAGGGGTCCTGAGACCAAAAAGTTAAAAAAAAATCCCACTGCCTTAGATAAAGGAATAAATGATGTGCCAAATGTGATGAGGATACAGAACTCTGTGGTATAATTAGAGCATCAGGTGGCTTTTGAAATGCAAAAATGTTCTTGACAGACTAGACCATGGGGCTGCATCTCATAAAATGAAATTCAATAGGCATAAATATAAAGTCTTATGTTTAGGTTTGGGCAGCTAAGTGGTACAGTGGATAAAGTACCAATCTAGACTCAGGAGGACCTGAGTTCAAATTCAGCCTCAGACACCTCAGTTTCCTTAACTGTGAAATGAACTGGAGATGGAAATAGCAAACCTCTCTAGCATCTTTGCCAAGAAAACCCCAAATGGGGTCACAAAGAGTTGGACATGACTGAAACAACTGAACAACAACAATTTGGGCTTCAAAGAAATCAACTACATAAGTAGAAGATGTGGGAGATGGTTAGAGGGCTGTTTGTGTGAAGAAGATCTGAGGATTTTAGCAGACTACATACTCAAAAGAAATCAGCAGTTCAGTTCTGGGCACCAGTTTAAGAAACTTGTTGATATGCTGGAGAATGCTCAGAGGATTGATACCATTGACTTCATAATCTCGTTTCTTATGCTTACTAGCTGTGCAACTTTCTGGATCCTACTTTCCTTGTTTATAAAAAGAGGGCTGACCTCCAAGGCCCTTTCCAGCTTTAGGTCTCTGACCCTATGGTGAAAGGCTTCAAGGCCATGCTATATACATACCAGCTGAAGGAGCTAGGGAGGTTTAACGTGAAGAAAAAGAGTTAGAGAAGACTTGATGATAACTATCTTCAAGGATTTGTCCAGCTTTGATATGAAAGATGGTGTATGCTTGTTTGGCCCCAAAGAGCAGAATGGGAAGCAATAAACTTGCAAAGAATAAAATAAATAAATTAATAAAATAAAAAATAAATTTGCACATTTAGAACTGATGTCAGGGGGAAAAAACAACCAAAGAACTTCCTCCTAATTAGGGCTGTGGAACAGGCTCCTCCAGAGGGGGGTGTGTGTGTGCGTGCGTGTGTGTGTGTGTGTGTATTTGTGTGTGCATGCATATGTGCACATGTGTGGGCACATGGGTTTATGCATATATGCGTTTGGGTACATGTATACACATGTGCATGCAGTATGGATATGTGCATATTTGTGTGCACATGTGTTTGTGTGTGTTTATGTGTCGTGTGTATGGAAATGTTTGTGCATGCACGAATATGTGTGTGTGTGTGTGTGTGTGTGTGTGTGTGTTTGTCTTGGGGGCAGAGGGTCCCTCCTCATTAAAAGTCTTAAAGCAGAGTCTGGACTACTACTCACACATGTTGTAGTGATTGTTATGGGGGTGGTATAGATTGAAAAAGATAGAAGCTGAGGTCTTCTTCAATTCCACAGTGCTGTCATATTGTGATGCTCTCATTCCAAAACCTGTAAGTTTCCAACTCTATCTCTGGAAAAAGCTTTTTTTATTGTTGATTTTAGGTAGAAGAAGAAGTGAAACAGTCTCGACCTCCTCCCCCTTCTTCCCCCGCTCCCTGCAGCTTCCTTCCCTATTGTCTTTTGGGAAGCTGTAGCCTTAATGTTCCCATTCCATCAAAGCTATTGGGCAAGGGAGTTTCAAATTACCCCTGTCTCAGCTAAGGAACTAAACATGTACAGTGCCTCCTCGATATTTCTTTGTGCATATTCCTTTCCAGGCTCAGTCTGTCTCTCTAATTACTGCCCCCCCCCATTATGTACCCATCAGCCAGCTAGCAAAGGTGAAAAGCAAGAATGGGCCAGACTCAACACAGTTGACTTTTTTCTTTTTGAAGGTCAACACTGAATAACCGACTACTGGAAAGTCACACTCTAGTAACTCTGGCTGGCAGACAGAGGGATTATTTTTAGACTTGAGACACACCAGAAACACTGCCTTCCTGTACTCAAGCACTGGGCTCTAGTCAGTGTGGCATATGCTAAAAAGAAACTGACCCTTGGATTTTTGTGGATAATTCTGCCAGGATAGGACAATGTTACCCCACACTCTTTGTCCTTAGTGCTCAGGTTGGGGGAAGAGAGAACTGTCTTGTCAAGGGATTCAAAACCATGGGCACCATGGTATCATGGAAATTTGCCTGGGGATTTTTGTGGAAGTCAGAGTATACACTTTGTGCAAGGGAAAGAATATCAAATTCGAGGTAAAAATACCTGGGTTCAAATCCTCTCTGTGCTCTTATGTGGTATCTCTGACAAAAAAAAAAACCAAAACAACAAAACACCTCAAATGGGATCACAGAGAGTAGTACAACAACTAAAAAATGACTCAACAACAACAATAATTCTTCTGATTCTGACATTATGTGAACTTGTAATTCCCTGTTAAAAATATATTAACTTGTTTTAAGCCTAGGATGACATATATTGGTCCTTAAGGCCATGTGTTTCCCTACTCTTCAACTCTAAGGAGTTTACTTTATGTTGTTTAAAGTAAATTTTTATTAATTGTTTTTATGTCATCTAAATTTCCTCTTGTATCCTTTACTCTCTCCCCTCCAAGAAAACTATCCAATATAACAAAGATTATATTTTAAAAAAATCTATAAAACTAGCCAAAACATTAAAAAAAACCTAGCAATATCTGTAGTGTTCTACATCCATGGACCTCCCATCTCTGTCTTCTCTCATCTTTTCTTTGGGCCCATACTTGTTCTTTGCAATTTTGCAAGATTCATTTTCAATTGTGTTGTTCTTTCAAAGGGCATTGTTGTAGTCATTCTGTATATTGGGATTTGGTTTTTTTTTCGCTCTGCTGACTTCACTTTGCATCAGTTCACATAGATCTTTCCAAGCTTCTCTGTATTCATCATACAAATAATTTCTTCCAGCACGGTTATATTCCATTACATGTACCACTATTTATTTAGCTATTTCGCAATTGATAAGCATTTGCCTTGTTTCTCATTCTTTTCTATCACAAAAAGCGGTGCTATAAATATTTTGGTGTGCATGGGAACTTTCTTCATATCAATGGTCTCCTTAGGGTATGGAATCTCTAAGTCAAAGGGTATGGCCATTTTGGTCACTTTCTTTGCATAATTCCCAATTACTTTCCTAAACAGCTGTATTATTTCACAGTTTTACCAGCAATGTATTAGTATGTCTGTCTTTTCACTACCTCTCCAGCACTGACTATTATTCTCTTGTGTCATCTTTGACAATTTGCTGGGTGTGAAATGAAACCTTAAGGTTGTATTGATTTGCATTTCTTTTATTATTACTGATTCAGAACATTCTTTTATGTGGTTGATAATAGTTTGTAATTATTTTTTAAAGAACTATTTGTATCCTTTGGTAAGCAGTTTGCTTCCAATGAAAGGTTATAAGTGGAGTTATAGTTATTTTGAACATTTAGGTAAAGGTTGGGCTCTCTTTCTTAATTTACATTTATGTCTGTATCATTAACTCCTGGAGTCTTTGTGGTTGGGGAAAAATTCAGTTTTAAATAATATGCAGGTATGTGGGAATTCTCAACATGCCAAGTCACCATGACAGTTAATGTCCTTTTCCCTGCTCAGTCTCAGAAGACTCAGCCAGTGTATCCCCACTGTAGCAAAATGAACATACAGAGAAAACACAGCCACCATCCACCCACCAAGTCTTCATTGAGACCTTCTATATCATCATCCCTTGGTTAAGGAGACAGGATGTTAATGAAATGGACTCTTCTGGTTGGAGGAGAATTAAGAAGTTGTGTAGGCCAGGGGTGGGGAAACTACAGCCTTGAGGCCACACTTGAGGACCTAGAGGGCAAGTACTTGTTCTGTGAAGTTTGTATTCAGTCAAAGAACCACATTTGAGGACCTAGAGGACCACCATGTGGCATTGAAGCCACAGGTTCCTCACCCCTGGCTCTAGGCCAATCCCCACTTGAACCACGAATCTCCTCTAAAACATTCATTCCCAACAAAAAGTTATCCAGGATCTATCTGAGCACTTTCAGTATCCTTGGAGGCAGCAGTGTCTCAGAGGCAGCCACAATTAAACTGAACAACTCTAATTGTTAAGAAATTTTTCCTCACATTGAACTAGAATATGCTTTCTTATAATTTCTACCTGTTGCTCCCAATTCTGTTCTCTGGGACCAAACAGAAGTAGTCTGATTTCTCTTATACAAACAAGACAGTCATTGAAATACTTGTAGACCACTATTATGTCCCTGTCATGTTTTAAGGATAGCCCTTCCCGCCCCCCCCCCAAGTCTTTTTGGTCATCTCAGAGCTCAGAACAAGCCAAGCTACAGCAACACCAGCAGCAGGTCTTGGGGATGGCTACATAAATGGCAGCAGCAGCCACAGGAGCTCTCAACCTACAGATGTTTAGGGGCTTGAACAATTGGTTAGAAAGAGATTACAGGAAACCTTTTGCTGGTGCTGGGTTCAGGACCCTGTTGCATTGCCTATATGCAGTTCTGAGTCACAGTTGCAGGGTGGAGAAGAGTGCTTGTGGTCTCTCACAAGAGAGCAGGGGCTCTGATCTCAGTTTCAAGGCAGAAAGGAGAACTAACACTTGTGACTATAAGAGAGCAGGGGCCAAAATCACAATTCTAAGGCTAAGAGGAATGCCAACTCTTGTGACTACAGGGGAATAACGTCCCTTTCTGAGTAAAGACCAGAGCCCAGGCCAGGAGAGCAGTGACCACACCTCTCCTTAGATCATACCCCCTTGGAAGCACAAAAAAGTTATAGACACAATTATCTTGGAGGAAGCCCTATGAAGTCAATATAGCAGAAATGTTCTTTCTCTTCCGTTCTCTTTGCTCCCGGCGGCAGGAGGAAGATGACGAAGGGGACATCTTCGTTTGGTAAGTGCCGTAATAAGATGCACACTTGGTGCCGTCATTGTGGTTCTAAGGCCTACCATCTTCAGAAGTCAACATGTGGCAAATGTGGATATCCTGCAAAACACAAGAGAAAGTATAATTAGAGTGCCAAGGCTAAGCTACGAAACACCACTGGTACTGGACGAATGAGGCACCTAAAAATTGTCTATCGCTGATTCAGGAATGGATTCCGTGAAGGAACAACACCTAAACCCAAGAGAGCAGCTGTTGCAGCATCTAGTTCATCTTGAGGATTCAACTATTTGTTAAAATAAATGTCCTGAATGAAAAAAAAGTAAAAAAAAAACAGTTATAGACACGCTTCCCCCACTCCCGAACTAGCTTTGAAAACAGCAGCCAAAAAAGCCTAAAGCTTGGGAAAGTGCCCCCTCCACCCCTTCGGAAAAAAGCCTAAGTTTAACATGAAGTTAAAAGTCAAAAAACAGACTAGGAAAGAGAGCAAACAACAACAACAAAAATAACATAACATAATAATGTAAAAATAAATAACATAAAAAACTAACGTTAAAAGTTACTGTGGTGATAGGGAAGATTAAAAACACAAACTCAGAAGATGAGATCAAAACAGCTACCAGCATAACCTTGAAGGGGAAAGAATGTTATTTGGACACAAGAATTCCTGGAGGAGCTCAAAAAGGAGGGGAAAATGAGAGTGACACAAGAAAATTATGAAAAGAGAGTCAACAGCTTGGTAAAAGAGGCAAAAAATACTGAAGAAAATAACAACTTAAAGAACAGAACTGGCCAAATGAAAGAGGCACAAAAATTTGCTAAAAAGAATTCCTTAAAAATAGAATAAAGCAAGTAAAAGTTAATGACTCCATGAGAATTCAAGATACAACAAAACCAAATCAAAAGAATGAAAAAATCAGATAATGTAAAATGTCAAATTGGAAAAACAACTGATCTGGAAAATAGATCTAGGAAAGATAATTTAAGAATTATTGGACTACCTCAAAAGCATGATTAAAAAAAGAGAACATAGACATAATTTTTCAATAAATTATCAAGGAAAACTTCACCTGATCTCCTAGAATTATAGGGTAAGACAGAGATTGAAAAAATTTCACCAATAGCCTCTTGAAAGAGATCCCAAAATGAAAACTCCCAGGGATGTTATAGCCAAATTACAGAGGTCAAAGAGAAAATATTGTAAGCAGTTAGAGAGAAACAATTCAAATATCAAGGAGTCACAGTTAGGATCACAACAGATTTTGTAGTTTCCATGTTACTTAAGCAGAGGACTTGGAACATGATATTCAGGAATGCAAAGAAACTAGAATTTTAACCAAGAATCACCTACCCAGGAAAACTGACTATAGTCTTTGGAGGGTGGGGGGTGGAAGTGATTAAAGTGGAAGTGATTAAATATCACTTAAATATAATTAAATAGAAAACTTTCAAACATTCTGGATGAAAAGATCAGAAATAAATAGAAAATTTGGTTTTCAAATATAAGAACCAAGAGAAGCATGAAAAGGTAAACAGGAAAGAATAATCATAAGGGATTCAATAAAGTTAAATTATTTACATTCCTATATGGGAAGATGATACTTATAACTCATAAGAACTTTATCACTATTAGGCCAGTTAGAAGGAGCATACATAGAGGACATAATGTGAGTTGACTATGATGGGATGATTTAAAAAATGAAATGAAGAGATGAGAAATAAAGGTGTACTGGGAGAAGGGGGAAGGAAGAGGGGAAAAGTGGAGAAAATTACCTCACATAAAAGAGGTGTTAGAGTTTTTACAATGGAGGGGAAAATGAGTGGAGAGCCAGGCAACTCTTAAATCTTATTCTCATTGGAATTGACTCAAAATGGGAATAACATAAACATTCAGTTGGATATAGAAATCTATCTTGCCCTACAGGGAGATAGAAGGTGAAGGGGATAAGGGGGGGGGTGGGGCTGACAGAAGTGAGGATAGATTAAGAAAGGCAATGATCAGAAATAAAACAGACATTTGAGGATAGACAGGGTTAAAAAGAAGGGGGCAACTGGGTGGCATAGGATCTAGTCCTGCAGTCAATTTCCTGAGTCCAAATCTGGTCTCAGACACTTACTAGCTATGTACATAAATTTATATTATATAAAATTATATTTATATAAGTGTAAAGTCTTATGTTTGGGTTAGGGCAGCTAGGTGACATAGTGGATAGAGTACCAGTTCTGGAATCAGGAAATATGAGTTCAAATTCAGCTCAGACAATTACTAGCTATATAACCCTAAGCAAGTCACTAAAACTTCACAGCCTCAATTTCCTCATTTGTAAAATGAGCTGGAAAAGGAAATGGCAAACCATTCTAGTATCTTTGCCAAGAAAACCCTAAATGGGGTTATGTGGAGTCAGTCACTACTGAAAAATGACTTAACAACAACAAAGAATATACAAAAGGGCAAAAAGAGAGAGAAAAAGATAAACAAAAGAAAACAGGATAGAGGGAAATACAAAGTAAGCATTATGGTGAATGTGAATGGGATTATTTCGACTCATAAATCGGAAGTAGACTGCAAATAATAGGCAAAGCAGAAGCCCTACTAAATTCATTTTATGAAACAAATATGGTGCTGATAACTAAACTAGGAAAAGCAAAAACAGAGAAAGAACCCCATAGACTATTTTCACTAATGAATATTGATGTAAAAATCCTAAATAAAATACTAGCTAGAAGATTGCAACAATATATTACAAAGATTGCACATTGTGATCAAGTGGGATTTATACCAGGAATGCAGGGTTGGTTCAACATAAGGAAAACTATTAACATAATTGATTACATCAATAACAAAAGTAACAAAAATCATATGATTTTATCAACAGAGGCAGAAAAAGCTTTTCACAAAATACAATGTTTATTCCTATTAAAAACACTTGAAAGCATAGATATAAATGGTATTTCCTTAAAATGATAAGCATCTACCTAAAACCATCAGGTAGCATTATCTGTAACAGAGATAAGCTAGAAGCCTTCCCAGTGATATCAGCTATGAAACAAGAATGTCCATTATCACCAATATTATTCAGTATTGTATTTTAAATGCTAGCTATTACAATAAGAAAAAGAAATTGAAGAAATCAGAATGGGCAATGAACTAATAAAACTATCTATTTTTGCAGATAATAAGATGATATGTTTGGAAAATCCTAGAGATTAGATTAAAAAGCTAGTCGAAACAATGAATATTTTTAGCAAAGTTGCAGGATATAAAATAAACCCACATAAATCATAGGCATTTGTGTATATCACCAACAAGGCACTTCAAGAAGTAAGAAGTAAGAGATAGTTCATTTAAAATAATTGGAGGGAATATAAAATGCCTGGGAGTGTACCTGCCAAGACAAACCCAGGAACTACACGAACATAATTATAAAACATTTTTATACAAATAAAGTCAGATTTAAGTAATTGGAGAAATATTGGTTCTTAGTTGATGGGCCAAGCCAATATAATTGAAATGAAAATTCTACCTAAATTAATTTCCTTATTCAGTGCCATCCCAATTAAGTTATAAAACACATTTTGTTGAGCTAGAAAAAATAAGAAAATTCAATCAGAAGAACAAAAAGTTAAGAATATGAAAAACATAAAGGAAGAAGGTCTAGCAGTGCCAGATCTTAAACTGTATTGTATGTAAAATGGATAATTTTGATTAAATTAAATTAACAAGGGTTTATACATATAAAACCAATGAAACCAAGAATAGAAGGAAAGCAGAAAATTGGGAAGACATTTTATAGACAGTTTCTTGGATAAAGGCATCATATCTCAAACATGTAGAGAACTTTATAAGAATATGAATCATTCTCCAATTGATAAATGATCAAAGGGTATGAATGGGCAGTTTTGGGAGGAGGAAATTAAATATATATATATATATACATATATATACATATACATGTGTGTGTATTATGAAAAAATTCTCTAAATCATTATTGATTAGAGAAATGCACATTAAAACAACTTTGAGACACACACATATAAGACTGGCTAAAATGATAGAAGAGGAAAATGACAAATGTTGGAAGGGATGTGGAAAAATTGGGATATAAGACACTGTTGGTAGAACTGTGAACTGATTAACTATTTTGGAGAGCAATCTGGAATTGTTCCCAAAGAGTTATAAAATTGTGTATACCCTTTGAATCAGCAATACCATGACTCTGTCTGTATCCCAATGAGATCAAAGAAGAAAGAAAAGGACATATATGTACAAAAATATTTGTGGCAGCTCTTTTTGCAGTGGGAAGGAACTGAAAATTGAGGGGATGTCCATCAGTTGGGGAATGGCTGAACAAGTTGTGGTATAGAAGTATGATGGAATATTATTGTACTATACTGATGTAAAGTGAAGTGAGCAGAAATAGAACAACATACACAGTTACAGAAATATTGTACAATGATCAATTGTAAATGACTTAGCTATTCTCAGAAATACCATGATCTAAGACAATTTCAAAGGACTCATGGTGAAAAATGGCATGCACCTCCAGAGAAAGAACTGATGGAGTCTGAATGTAGATCAAAGCTTACTTTTTAAACTTGCTTTATTTTTCTGGAGTCTTTTTGTCTGTGTTTTCTTCTGCGGCATGGCTAATATGGAAATATATTTTGCATGACTTCACATGTATTTTTGTGTTTTTCTTGTTCAATTGTTTTTCATGTCCACGTCATGGACATGTAACGTCCAACTCTTTGTGACAAAGATACTGGAGTAGTTTGTTATTTCCTTCTCCAGCTCATTTTCCAGATGAGGAAAGTGAGGCAAACAAGGTTCTATGACTTTCCAGGGTCACACAGACAGTGAATTTCTGAGGCCAGGCTGGAACTCAGGAGGATGAATTTTCTCAGCTATAAAACCAGCACTCTAACCATTGCAGCACCACCTCCCTGCCACTTTCGATGTATAATCTATATCAAATTGCTTGCCTTCTCAAGGAGCAGAGAGGTAGACAATATGGGATACAAAATTAAAAAAAAAACAAATGTCAAAACAATTCTTACATGCCATTGAGAAAAAAAGATTCTACCAAAACAAACGACCAAAGATGCCAAAAGATCACAACAAAAACACCAGAACTCATAAATCCGAATGCGAGTTGTTCTCCAAGAACACACCTTGGAGGCAAACTCATTCATTATGAAAATTTTTCTCTCAATGTATCAGAAATTCTTCTTTGGGAATGGCCTTTGGGGCTGGCTTATGAACTATATAAGAAATCCAGGCTCTGTGCTTTATAACCATACCATGCATTTGGCTGCAAATAGAATTATGCAGTGTGATTTTTATGCTTCATTTACTTGACTCACTCAGAATGGCTTTTGGCTGTTTCCAACTGATCAAGCAACAAACAATTATTGTGCCTTTATTGTGGACCAACTATTGGGGCAGCTAGGTGGTACAGTGAAGAGAACATTGGACCTGGAGTCAAGAAGACCTGAATGCAAATCCAAACTCAGATACTTTCTAGCTGTGAGATCCCAGACAAGTCATTTTGCCCTGTTTGCCTCAGTTTCTTCATCTGTAAAATGAGCTGGAGAAGGAAATAGTCACTCCAACATCTTTGCTAGAAAAACTCCAAATACAATCATTAAAAAACACCTGGACAGCAACATGGACCAAGCATAGAACTAGGCCTTAGGAGTACAGGACCAAAAGTGAAATGGCCCATGCCTCAAGGAGCTAATCATCAAACTGGGAGAGACAATACCTATACAGGCATGTAGAAAATAGATAAAAGGAAATATTGGGAGGAAGTCATGAGCATCTGAGGTTAGAGGGTGTTGGTCAAGAAAGCCTTCATGTGGAAAATGGCATTCGAAGTTGAATCTTAAAGGAAACTAAGAGTTCTAAGAGGTTGAGGTGAAGAGATAATGCATTCCATGGATGGGGAACAATGAGTACAAAGACATAAAGAAGATGGGGTGTCCTGTGTTTGGAATAGTAGAAAAGTCAGTTTGCCTAGACCTCCATGAATTTGAAGGGGAGTAGTATGTAATAAGGCCAGAAAGTTAGCTTCTGGCCAAATTATGAAATGTTTTAAATGTCAAACAAAGGAACTTCCATTTAATCCTTCAAGTAATAGGGAGCCAATGAAGTTTATTGAAGAGGGTAGTGACATCATCAGACAAGAGTTTTAGGAAGCAGTGTGGAGTTTGACTCAGAGTGTGGAAAGACTTGAGACAGAGATATCAATTGGGAAGTTACTGCTGGAGTACAGACAAGAGGTAACGATGGCCTGAACTAGGATGATAGCCATGTGAATAGAGATAAGAGGACAAATATGAGAGATGTGAAAGTAGAAACAGGAAATCTGGCAAATGATCAGATGTGTGGGATGAAGGAGCCTGAGGAGTCAGGGATGACACTGAGATTATAAATTTGGGAGACCAGATGGCAGTGTTACAAACATTAGTAGGGAAATTAAAAGTGAGGGTAGGGTTGGGGGAGGGGGAAGGGAATGGAATGAATTCTGTTTGGGATATGTTGAGTTCTAGATGCCTACAAATCTGTTCTCAAAGGACAATGTTGTGACCTCAGAGGTGATCCAAAAGCATGAGATGTAAGCAATTCAATGGTTCCATCAGTGTTTTGTGCCAGAGGTTAGAAAATAGCAAGGGATTAACCTTTAAGGTGTTATTGCTTCTGGACAATGCCTCCAGCCACCCAGAACCCCATGAATTCTTTGTCGAAGGCACTGAAGTCATATACATGCCACCAAATACATCTCTCATTCAACCTCTTGATCACGTGGTAATACAATCCATGTGCTACACAATGGTTATTTTTTAATGTCCTTTGTTATCCATGCAGTATATTCAGTATTACTCTGCTCAAATTTGTTTTATTTTTTAAAATTTTCATATATATTTCATATCTTAACATTTCTATTTCATACGGTATTTTTACTTAACATTGAACTGTATTTAACTTAACTTAAATTTATATAACCTGTATCTGATTGAATGCCATCATGGAGAGGGTGAAGGGGAAGGAGAGGGGAAAACTTATAACTCAAAATCTTATAAAAGTGAATGTTAAAAATGAAAAATTAACAAAAAGAAGGTGATGTTACTATTAGGGAAAGACTAGAACAATCACCATGGAGAAATCAATACAGAATTACAGAATATCCAATCTGGGAGGAACCTCAGAGAGCATTTAATCTAACTCATACCTGACCAAGAACATGTCTACAAAAGAAAAGCAGCATAGTATAACGAAAGAGCTTTGTGAATGAAGTAGGAAAACATGGGCTATACTCTGCTGCTTTGTTGTTCACTCTGTAATTTTGTGTATGTCACAACTCCATTCCCTCACCTGCAAAATAAAGGGGCTAAGATGGATGATTTCTAAAGTATCTGAATCCTGTATCAACCCTAAACATCAACAAAAAGGCATGCTTCATCTTGAAGATCTTGAGGGGAAAACCTACTCCAGCCCAAATCGGCCAGGGTCACACTGGAAATAAAGCTTTTTAGTGGGCCATGATCCTTTTCCTCTAGTGGTCTTGGAGTGGAGAAAGGAGATGGCGAGAGGGATCCAGGATACAGCAAAATATTGGAGAATGGGAATGTGGGCTAATGGTAAGGCTAGAACTAAAACTGGTGAAGACAGAGCCCAAAATTCCATAATTCTAGTGCAGAGAGGAGTGGCCTACTGGACTAGGTGAAGTGGGAGGAATTGAGGGATCAAAGTATTAGCTATCTCATTTTCCTTGAGTGAGAGTTCAGGAGTTGGGGTGAAGCCTGGCTTGATTTTTGTGTGCTTAATTGATGCTAGCATTGAACTTCCAATGACTTTCTCCTTCTCTACCATCAGGCCATTTGTTTCTTCCTCACACTGAATTCAAGTCATTCTGTTCATCACTTGCTCTAGGATGCTCCAACATGGCATGCTATGGATGCTCCAAACTTGGCCTGTCTTCAGTCTCTCTACTTCTCCTTCCACTGCCTCCTGCTGGAGACTCCTCTAGGTCAAATTTCCATTCACCCCTGCTTTGCCATTAACTTCCTGTATGATCTAGGACAAACCACTTAAATTCCATGAGCCTCAGTTTCCACATCTATAAAATGAGTAGATTCTCTGAAATTCCTTTCAGCTTGGATGTTCTGTGTTTAAAGAATTCTTCCTGACTGCAATGCAGGGATAAGCTGAATAGGGATTATAGGATCTGAGCTCTAGATCTGGAAGGGACCTTAGAGGCCAGCTAGTCCAACCTTTTCACTTTACAGGTGGGGAAACTGAGACCAAGGGAGGAGAAGGGATTTGGGTCATACATTGGATCCTAGGTCTACATCCAGAAGGGACATCAGAGGCAATTGAGTTCTCCTCCCTCCTTTTATAGAGGAGGAAACAGACCCAAGGAGGTTAAGGCATGCATTTATTAAGCACTTACTTTGTGCTAAGCAGGAGCTTAGACATGGGCTTAAACAAAAGTCACTATAAAATGACAAAAGCAACAAAACTACACATTATTCCAATTCTCAATTCTAATGGGTCGGGGGCTAACATGTAAATAACTAGGTACCTATGAGACATGGACAGAATATATGAAAACAATTTGAAAGAGAAAGACACTGGCAGAGGGAGGGAGATGAGAAAAAGCCTCTTGCTGAAGATGGCATTTGTGTGGAGTCTTGAAAGAAGCCATAGAAACTGAGTTGAGGGAGGAGAGCATTCCAGGCATTGGGGTGTGTGTGTGTGAGAAACAGCCAATGCAAAAGCATGGAGGTGGGAGATGGAGTATTGTGTTCAAGGAATTTAGGATTAACTTGCCCAGTCACACAGATATTATTTGTCAAAGACAGGATTCAATTAGCTATTCTCAGCAATACAAGATCCAAGAAAACTCTGAAGGACTTGTGATGAAAAATATTATCCATCCCCGGAGAAAGAGCTGATGGAGTCTGAATGCAGATTAAAGAATACTTTTTTTGCTTTCTTTATTTTTCTTAAAATTTTAAACCTATGTTTTCTTTTGCCACATGACTATTACAGATATGTTTTTCATGATTACACATGCATAACCTATATCCAATTTCTCGCTTTCTCAATAAGGTGTGTGGGGGAAGGAAAGAATTTGGAACTCAAAGTTTTATAAATGAATGTTAAAATGATTTTTACATGTAACTGAGGGGAAATCAATTATTTAATTATTTTTAAAAGATGGAATTCAAGCCCAGCTCCTCTTTTTTTAATATAATTTTTTATTTATTTTCTTGTTAACATCACTCATTTCCATGAGATTTTTGAGTTACAAATTTTCTCCCCGTCTTTGCCCTACCCCCAACCCCAAAACAGTGATCCCACTGAAAAGTCCCTCCCCCCGATCTGCTCTCTTTTATGCCCTCCCCCAACACTCCTCTAACTTTCTGGTAGGGCAGGGAGGGTCTCCCTACCCCAGTCTCCATATATCTTAATTCTTAGTTGCATGTATTGTAGAGCTTTAAATTCTGGATTCTTTTGGTTCCTCCCTTGTCACCCACCCCCACTGGAAGTACAAGCAATTGAATACAGGCTGTGCATGTGTAATTACACAGGACATCTTCACAGTGGACATATTGTGACAGTCTGATCATATATCCCTCATTCCTATCCCGCCCCTCCTTGTTCCGCTCTCTACCCCGTCCCTGTCCCTTTACTGAAGTGTGTGCTTCCAGCATCCCTCCCCCAGACCCTGCCCTCCCCTTCGTCATCCCCCCTCTCATCCCCATACACCCTACTCTCCTGTGTGGCATGATACCAAGTTTAGAGTTTATGTCATTCCTTCCCTAAGCTAAATTCAATGTGAGTAAATGAAAGTAAAGTTGCC
>CM053602.1:54675114-54712855 GCA_028646575.1 Pseudocheirus occidentalis
ACCACTCAAGACCACGATCCCGATCCAGGCCACTCAACGCAAGAGCCCTTGGCCCTGATGGATTGCATCAGCCCCCCTGCTATCTGCAGGCCGAGGGGTCTGAAGCAGCCCAGTGGGGGCCGCTGTGGCTCTCAGACGTTCCTGCTGGTACACCCACCTCCTGCTGCCTCTTTGCCCTGGGAGCAGTTTGGCCGGACCCGCTCTTCTCCTCCCCAATTAGCAAAATCCACTGACCTTTCTCTTAGCCTTTTTTTCTTCTGGCCTGATAGATGTGGTAATTGTGCCTCCAGTGCAGCTGATCAGCTCTCCTATAGCTGAGGTTCCCCGCCCGATGCCCCAGGGCTTGACCTGGCCGGAGTTTGGGCTGCGGGTCCCAGACTGCTGTGAAGAGCCCTGCCTGCTGCGCTACCTGTAGCAACAGATGTGCTTTCTGTCTTTCAGAGAGTTTTGGAGCTTGAAAATCTGTTTAGCATTCCATTTTATGAGTTTTTTAGCGTGTTTGTGTGGGAGCTGTGGTGCTTTGCTGCTTCTATGCCGCCATCTTGGCTCCGCCCCCCCATTTAATTCTTAATTGAGTTTGTATTGGGACAACTTTGTTTTGTTGGTTTTCTCCATGAGTTTTTTTTAAACTTGTCTTACTCTCTACTGTGTCTCTCTTTTATAAGAGAGGTCATACTGCTCGTGGTTGTCCACCATCTTTCTCCATAAAATATGACAAGCAAGTTTGAATTTTAAATAGATGCTGTCCTTCACTTCCTGCTTGACAAATAAACCGTTTGTTGATTTAAAGATTGTTAGGATTTTTTTGTCTCATTATGGTAATTTATTGACATCAGTTAAATTTCTGAGTGAAATTTGCATCATTAAAGTTAATGTACCAAATTATATTCAAATTCCATGGATTTTTTTTTTTTAGGTTTGAAGTTACATCCTCTAATATGTTACCATCCTGCTCACCATTAAGCCGTCTTTTTGGAATTGTTGCCAGACTTTTAAAAGAATTTGGTGAAGAGCTGAAGTCAAACTGGTGCATATATTTGATCATTTTTGCATTAATATTTGAAGCTATTGTTGCTTAATATCATGACCAGTTAGTCAGTCAGTCAACACGGATTGATTAAGCATTTGCTGTATGCTACGTGTTGTATTAAACCCTGAAGATTCAAAGAAAGGCAAAACCACAATCTTTGCCCTCAAGGAACTTATGTTTCCAAGGTTGGAAATGACATGTAAAGCACTAAGTACATACGAGATCTATACAAGTAAGGCACCATGAGTGAGGAGGGAATGAGGGTTGGGAAAAGCCTCCTGTAGAAGATAGAATTTGAACTGAGTCTCCAAGGAAATTGGGGGAGAGAGGGAAAACATTCCAGGAAGGGGGACAGCCAGAGAGTTGGGAGATGAGTATCACATACAGTAGCATAGGAATTCAGATCAACTGAACATCAGAACTGACAATCCTGTGTTCACCCTTTTCACCTTTGTCCAAATTGCCAATGACTCATTGTACACATAACATGGAGATATATAATACATCATCCCATTCTTGGCTTCCCCTATTGACCATTTACAGCCACTGGGAGAATACAATCTTTTAATTGTGAAGACCAATTATTATTAAATACTAATACTGAAAAAGCAAATTTTTTACTTGAATTATGGCAGAGGTAAATTAGTTGTGTTCTTTGTTTTTCCTATTCACCAAGTGATATTATTCATGTCAAAGAAAGCAAAACTCTTGCCAAATTTAGCTTCATTGGGTGGGAAAACAACAATAATCCCAGAGACAAGGAAAACAAAAACAGTACTTATTGGCAGGGACATTCCTGTCTCTGTCACACATGGGCACATGCCTAACTTTTAGATGAAGGCTCAAGCTAAAAAAGCCATGGATACTGAAGCTGGTGGTCACAGCTACCACATCTGGGGGCCTGTGAGCCAGGTGAACTGGGAAATATTTTTGCCATGGAAACGTGGAAGTGATAAGTTGTTTGCTTTATGATATGCAAGTTGCATGTGAATTCTTCCAAGCAATACAAGGACCTGTGGATTATGAGGCATGACAAACCTTTTCTATTCATTTGACCTTGAATATGTCCATTGTTTTACCAATGAAGTTCACTTGACTGTCCATAAACATAAATATAAACATAAAATTACTCTGAAATTTGCTCCAGCTCATAATGTGTCATTATGACTGATCAGACACCAACTTTCAAACAGTTCTCAAAAAACTATGGAGAAGTAGGTTTGTGCAGTAAGCAAGCAAGTCCATTTGAAAATAAATTCACAAATAGGATCAGAAGATGAAATTTAAAAGCAATCTTTAGATTTATCCCATTGAAAGACTCCACAGTTCTAAGAGATTGACCAATGATGACTTCAGAAGACTGATAGAAAAGCGTACTTCTTGTCTCTCCTTGGCAGACGGGAGGTGGACTAGAGATGTAGGAGATATACATTGTTAATCTTTCTCTCTGAATTGACTTTTTTTTCTTGAATACACTTGTTCATTTAAGCAGTGGATGGGGGTGAGAGTTGGTGGATAGTCACAGGCAAGGCTGTTTGTGGGATGTGGCCAAAGAGGAGGGAGGAAAGTAGAGCTTAACAGGGGTTTATCCTGAAATAGTGATTCAGGAGGGACTGTCCCCAATCAAGAGGGGGGAGGGGGACAGGGCAGAAGTTGCTCCTGGGGAAAGAAAGACAGTTAGTTAGGCTAGGGAGAAGTCTATGGAAAGTTCGAGTGAATTTGACATATACTTTAAATAAAAACAAACAGAAATTCACAATTTTATACACAATCTTTTATTATCTATTTTGTGTGTGGAAATACTCATAGTTGTTGGTGTTCATTGGGTTTATAGTAAAAAAAAAGATGTCTCTTTTTTTTTAAAAGAGAGAAACAAGGATGCCCAACTCTGTACAGATCGTTTGGACAAATAGAGTCTCAGACAAGGAATATGACTGGGGCAAAGTAATGAGGAAGGCTCTCAGGAAAAAAAGAGTCTAGCTCAGTGAGTTGGCTTAAAGGGCAGCTCTGAGCCCCAGTGGCCTCAGGAAAACAATATTCTGCCTGTACTGCAACAATGGACTCCCTGCAAGTGGTCTGAGTCATACCTGCCTATATTACTGACAAAACAAGTGAGTACACCCCAGTTCAGAGTTGCTGCAGGAACAATCCTCTCTGATGTCGCACCCACTTAATTACCAGTTAAGTCTGGAGTCCAAAATATTTGTAGGTGGTTATGGTTAGTGAGACAACAGAAGGTGGAATGATGACAGATTGTCAGGTACTTCAGGGTGAACCTTTTGGGGCCTTTTAAAAAGGCAGTTTAAGTTTGATTGATTGATTAGACCATAGCCAAAGAGTTTGTGTTTAGAAAATGGGAATGACACTGAAATGTTATTGGTATTTTAGCTTTTTTTTCTAACCACAAACATAGTTTGTTAAAAGAGACACTGTAGACACTTTCATTTAGCTTTCTTTCAATGGACCAACAGGTTAGAAAATTCTCAAGAGGGTTGTGGCAAGGGGCCACCTCCACTGAAAGAACTCATGCTCATCCTTGCCCTGAAAATGTGCCATCTGACCTGGCATCGTGGGTAACATCTTTGGGCAAGAGGATGGGGGGAGTGTGCAAGGCCCGAGAGACTCTCCAAGCAGGTGAGCTACAGGAAGTGTCCTTTGATCTTTCCTGGGCTACCAGATGGTGTAATGAGCGTCTCATTAAGGTGGAAATTCATGCACCCATGTTTGTTTGTTTGTTTTCCTTTCCTCCCATCCCCACGGCAGAAACTGAAAGGGATTAAGGAGAAAAAGGACACACAAGCCATAGAAAGTGTGAAGCCCCACCAATGTTCATGCAGCAAAATTTCATCATAGTTGGGGGAAATGGATCACAGGGTATGAGAAGGAGCTATAACTCTGGAGTCAGAAGATCTGGGCTCAAATCCTGCCTCAGGCATTACCACTTGTATGACATTAGGCAATCAATCAGCAAACATTCTGCTCTGTGCCAGGCACTGTGCTGGGCACTGTGAGATACAAAGACAAGCCACTTCACCTCCTCGGGCATTATTTTCCTCATCTATAAAATATGAAGAGTGGGAGTAGGTTGAACTTGATGGCCTCTGAGGTTCCTTCCAGTTTGAAACCTATGATCCTGCATGTGACCTTGTCTTTTCCCCTCCCTGGCCCTCTGTTTCTTCCTCTGTAAAATGAGGAGCTGTGACTATAACACTGCTGAGTCCCTTCAAGCATTAGATCTTCCGTGAAAACAAATCCTCTCCCTATCCCTGGAAGGTTATTTAGATTAGCTTCTGGTTCACTGACACCATCTCCACCTTGTTCAATAATATCCTTAACAAACAGCAACCAAAGCCTGTAACTCTTTGCCATAGGGTTATAATGACAGCTTGAGACAAGGAATGACTATAATCTTGGTTTCTGAAATAGATCCACATGTTTGACATGGGGAGAGGTCACAGCATGAATGTGGTAAGATCTCATCTGGAGCGCTGTGTTCAGGATGGGATATCACAGTTTAACAGGGATATGGTTGAGCTGGAGACCACTCAGAAGAGGGCTTTTTTACCTTGTTCCCTCCCCTAACAGTCTACTTTGCTTCTGACCACTGCTTCTCTCAATCTATCCTCCTTCTAATTCCACCTTCCCTTTCTCTTAACCCCTTTCTCTTCTATTTCCCTGTTGGGTAAGATGAATCCCTATACTCAACTGTGAATATGTGTATTCTTCCTTCCTTGAATGAATTCAGGTGAGGTTGTAATGGTAATGGGATTTGGAGGTACTTTTGGGGAGAGCAGTATCCAGTGTTGTTGAGCCTGAGTTGCTGAGAGAGACTGCAAAGAGCCCATTGGAGCTGGCCAGGCCTTTTGAAGACTGCCACCTGGAGCTGCTGAGAACTGAGGAGGCATGTCTGTGATACCAGTATTTTGTCTGTCTGTTTTGATGTTGTCTTTCCAGATTCACCTGATGGTGGACAGTGCTGCTGTTGTAGAGGTCCTGGAACTTGACCATTGGTACAGAAGCCCTGAAGAAGGACTTTCTTGTTGTATGTTCACAGAAATCCTGGAAGGGGGCCTTGCTGGTACTTTCAGGGGTTCTGGGACTGTTCTACAGGCAGAGTGTGACTTGATGAGGACACTGGCTGTGGCTTTGTTGAGCCTTGTCTCCCCAGGAACTGAGATTGCTGAGGGCTTGCCTGGAGTGAAGATGAAAGAAAGGCCTTTCCTTGGCCTTCTATGCTGAGATGTTATCTTGACCTTGTTATGGCTTAAGAGTGGATGGCCTTTTGTGCTCTCCTGCTCCCTTTTGAGAAAGTGCTTGGTGTTAATGGATGGTATTGTAATTACTTTAAGTCCAGGGGTGGGAAACCTTGGGCCTTTTTGTGATGATTGGAAACTGATCTCCATTTGAAAAGAACTCTCTCCATTTGAGAAGAGACTTTGACTAAAAGCATGTACCGTCTACAGTGGAGTAGTACCTGGATTGAATTAAGAACTTACTTGTGAAATGAATGAGTTATACTGTATTTTGATTTTCCCTGTTCTGTGAATGTTGGCTGAATAAGTGGGGTTTGCTATGCTGGTAATCTGGACCTTGGAAGTTGCCTTTGCTTGGCATTACAAAGGTTCTAGTTGCCCACCCCCTCCCACTTTCCCCTTTATTGTAGGAACTCTTCTTTGTGGAACTCATTAGTACCAGATCATTTTCCCCATTCTTCCCATCCCTCCCCCCTTCTCCCAGTGTATCCCTCTTTCTTACCTTTATATTCTTTTTTCCTCTTTTTTTCTTTTTTATTCTTCTTTTGAGATCACCCCAACCTAACAGACTCACAGTCATGTCTTCCAAGTAGAATTTGCTCTAGATGATAAAGTTCTTAGGAGTTACATGCGTCATCTTTCCATATATGAATGTAAATAACATAGCCTTATTGAATCCCTTGTGATTTCATGTTTACCTTTTTATGCCTCTCTTGAACCTTGTATTTGAATGTCAGATTTTTGGTTTAGCTCTGGCCTTTTCATCAGGAATCCTTGAAAATCCTCATTTCATTTAATATCCATTTTCCCTTTTAACATTATACTTAGTTTTGCTGGGTAGGTGATTCTTAGTTGTAATCCTAACTTCTTCTGAAATATCATATTCTAAGCCCTCCACTCCTTTGACATGAGAGTTGTTAAATCTTCTGTAATCCTGACTTGTATTATCCATGGTATTTGAATGGCTTCTTTCAGGCTATTTACAGTATTTTATCCCTGGAACTCTGGATTTTGACTCTAATATTCATGGAAGTCTTCATTTTGAGATTACTTTCAGGAAGTAATGGGTATATTTTTTCATTTCCTATTTTCCCCTCTGGTTCTAAGATATTTGGGCACTTTTCCTTTATAATATCTTGAAATATGATGTCTAGGTTCTTTCATTGCTGCTGATAGCTTTCAGGTAGTCAAATGAGTTTTAAAATTATCTCTCCGCAATCTATCATCCAGGTAGGTTGTTTTTTCTTGTGAGATATTCCACATTTTCCTCTATTTTTCCAGTCTTCTGACTTTATTTTATTGTTTCTTTATATCTGATGGAAATGTTAGCTTCCACTTGAATAATTCTAAATTTAAAAAAAAGTTACTTTCTTCAGTGAGATTTTACCATTTAGGCAATTCTAATTTTTAAGGAGTTATTTTCTTCAGTATTTCTTGTACTTCATTTTACCAAGTTGTTAATTTCTTTTTCATAATCATGTTGTATTGCTCTCATTTCTTTTACCAATTTTCCTCTACCATTCTTATTTGATTTTAAAAATCATTTTTTGCTCTTTTTAAAAAAATCACTTTCTTGAGCTCTTCTAGGAATTCCTGTTGGGTTTGTGTCTAATCTACAATTTTCTTTTCTTTGTGGCTTTGCTTTTTTTTGTTCAGCATCTGACTTTTTGTGGTCCCGTGTGTAGTCTTCTTGGCAAAGAGACTGAAATAGTTTGTCATTTCCTTCTCCAGCTCATTTTACAGATGAGGAAACTGAGGCAAACAGCACTAAGTTCAGGGCCACACAATTAGTGTCTGAGGCCAGATTTGAACTCATAGAGATGAATCTTCCTGACTTCCTGACAGGCCTGGAACTCCATCCATTGTGCCACCTAGCTGCCTGACTTGTATATGTTTTTAATTCGTTGTCTTCTGAGTTTGTGTCTTGAGCTTTCCTGTCACCATAGAAACTTTTTCTGATTGGGTTATTTTTGTTGTTGTCATTTGTTCATTTTTCTAGCCTACTTCTTGACTTTGGACTTTATGCTAGACTTGTGCTCTACTAACCTCTTGGGGTTTGGGGGGCACAGGATGATTGGCCTGACCTCCTTTCTTTCATGTCTGTCTGCTGCTTTCAGAGCTCATTCTATAAGCCTGTGGGTTTTCAGTGCTTCCAGTGTGGGGTGATCCAAGGAGAGGTCCATTCACTGCTCTCCTGGTCTTTACTCTGGTCCTTACACAGGTAGGGTCCCTACTCCCTCAGGACTGTGACCACTCCTCTCCAACCTGGAACTGTGACCCAGAACTGAGTAATAGTTCTATGTAAGCTGTTAAATGGCACCTGTTCCTACTCACAGTGCTAGTCCAGGGGTCTACCTGGACCTCTTTATGTCACCACCCTAAACTGGTGCTGCTTCAACTACTGCATTGCATGCCTGGCCAATCTCAACTGCAGTACCCACAGACTTCTCTTTTCCTAAGCTTGCCTTGGCTGGAAATATGACTCATTTCAACTTTTTTTGCTTACTGCTCAGTATTCAGTTTTGTGTGTTTTTTTAGGTCATTGTGGAAGAGTTTGGGGAAAACTGAGACTAATCTCTTACTTTGCCATCTTGACTCCAGACAAAAGTTGTTTGTTTTTTTTAAAGGATGGAGCAGACATGGGTATGTTTGTAGACAGCAGGAAAGAACCAGTAGACCAGGAGAGATTATAAATTAGGGAATTGGGATATTAGAGGGAGCAATCTTCTGGAGAAGACAGGATGAGATGGGATTAAGGATTTACATGAAATCATACTTTACCTTGCCAAGGAGAAAGGTCACCTCTTCATGGGAAATGGGGTGAGGGAGGAGGTGGTGACAGAAGGAGTCTGAGTGATGTGAGATGAGGAAAGAGAAAGGAAAAGAGGGACATCTTGGAGAATGGCCTACTTTTTTTTTCAGTGAAGGCCCTTTAATGCTGAGAAGGTGAGGGATAAGTGCCATCAGAGGCTTGAAGAAAGATAAAAAAATATTTGGAAAAGGTATTGTGGTGTGGGAGGAGAGAAGATTGAGTATTGTACTATAACCAGTGATTTTGTGGGGGTGGCAGTGGATGGGAATAACTGAAAGGGTAATCAATACTGAAAAGAGAATCCAAGGAGACTGTATCATTAGAGGGATCTAGGGATCATTGCAGAAGATGGAAGGAGTAATTTTGTTACCTTTGGAGGAGGCATTCCAGAAAGCATGGTGAAAGGGATATTTGGGGAATAGACTTGAAAGATATGGGAAAAAGGGAGCAGGCAGTGTTGTAGAACAGGATTTATTCAGGGACAGTTTAGCGTTCAGAGTCATTGGCTTGGGGAGAGTATCAGGGTGTGAGCATATGTTAACTATTAAAAAATGAATGAATCCAGACAGAGTATTAGTGGCTAGAGAGACGTCTGTTGAATGAGGCAAGTGATTAGACTGTTCAGGGCTCTCTCTACAGAACAGACAGGTTCAATTATCAAGGTATGGCCCTGTGACCAAGCCTTATCCCCTAGGCCTTACCCTGAACCCTTAGGACTGCCAGGCCTTTCCCTCTATAGCTGAACTTTCTTTTATGTGTTGTCTCCCCTGTTGGAGCATGAGGTCCTTGGGAGCAGGAACTGTCTCACTTTTTCTGTTTGTGTTCCCAGAGCTCAGTACAGTGCTTGGTATATAGTAAGAACTTAGTGAATTCTTCTTCATTCATTCAGCTGAGAAGGTAAAGGGCTTTCAATTCATGGGCCATGAGAATCTGTTGGAGAAACAGACAATGTTTCACTTGGAGAAGATAAGACATAGGAGGACGTGATAGCTTTGAAAGGTCTGGCATGTGAAGGAGGGATTATTAGACTTATTCTCTTTGGCACCAAAGGGAATAACCAGGAATAGTGGTGGAAAGGGGCAAATAAGTCAATTTTGGCTTGATGCCAGGAAACACTTCCTAACATTTCAAGCTGTTTCAAAGTGGAATGGGTTACTTCAGGAAGCTAGGTGGCCACTCATCAGGTATTTTATAGCAGGGGCTGGTCTAGACGGAAGTCAACTTCCCTTCCAACTCTCAAATTCTGTGATTCAGTGAACTGAGAAAGTTTATACTGGGGAACAGAAAACTCAGAGGACCCGAATAACTACATTGATGCATCAGAAGGGGAATTAGACTTGGTCCATTTGTCCCCAAAGGCTAAATTAGGAGCCATGGGTAGAAGTTGGAAGCAAGCAAACTAAAGTTTGTTAGGAAAAATACCTAACAATGTTGTTCATAATTCATTCTCAAAAAGGACCATGGCATCAGGGAGGTGATGCCATGGCTTGCAAGTGAATTGGATTTAAATGAGGCAGGACTGTGCAAAGTCACAAGCCTCACTCTCTCCTCCAGAGTCATCTGGGTCCAGCAGCAAGACCTAGGTCAGGATGACTGGAGATGGCCCCAGATGCAGTGGGAGATCGTGGACTTTTTAAGCCAAGGTCTTTCCCAGGTCTCAGTTTATTTGAGGCAATAACCATTCAGTGATTCAGTGATTTAAGGCTACCTGACAATGAGAATTATACCCAAATGCTTTGGAGTGGTAGTAATTCTACCTCCTATGCCCTACCCCCACTGGAAGATTTCAGTCAAATCTTATCAGGTATATCTGTAGTAAGGATTTCTTTGGGGTTCATATTATACTAGAAGGCTATTTGGGGTTCCCCTCCACTTTAAAATTCTGTTTTGTGAGGATAAAGAAAAACCAATCTTAAAGTTAAAATTGACAAATGCTTCATGTGTAATGTTATTTACCAAAAACCTTGAGGATCTGAACATCACCAGCCCAAAATATCTATATGTTTGCCTCCATTAAGCAAAATATGATCTATTGGTATTGGGGGGCAAACTACTCAAAATCATACTTACATAATTTGATGACGTATGATTTCATTGTCATGGGTACTTCCTCCTTTAGTAGAGAGTATAGGCTCTTTATGTGGATTATTCTCATTCAGTACTGGGAAAAATTCAACAGCACCTGGAGTCTGACTCTGTAGCAGCAAGCCTTTAACTTGAGCTAGGCTGGTCCTTGGATGGCACCAGGTTTGGACTCAAAGTCCTCCCAGCTTGGCAGCCCCTGCCAAAGCTTGTCTTCCATTGGCACAATCTTTGAGAACCCAAGTTCCCCTCCACCTCTCCATGTGGCATAAGAAAAAGTATTAGTGGGAGATCATAATTATGGACTTTGGTGGAAATTAGGCAGCTCCTTTATTCAAAAATTAGAAAATTAGCTTCTAAATAGAAAATCCAGGTTCTAATTTTTCAATTTGGCTAATTTTTTCTTCAGACAAAGTAAGAAGAGGAAAAGCAATGTGAATAGAGGAATAGAGACCTGACCTCAGAATCAGGTTCATGTCCTGACTCTGCCAAGTACCAGGTAGATGACTAGAGATGTCCCTCCACTCTCTCCATGCACCCAGGCAACTCTCCAGCCTGATAAGCTGTGGAGTAGTTAGGTATTTGCATTGGTGGAGGGTGTTTGGAGTCTCAGACCAAATAGACAAACAATTAGAATGGATAGCTAGTCCAGTCCAGTCCTCTCATGGCTACAGAAACTGAGACCCATTGGGGTTAAGGGTTTTGTCCAAAGTCACACAGGCAATGGGTTAAGTAGAGTCAAAATTCACCTCAAATCCTTTGTTTCCAAGTTCTGAGTTACCTACACTGTGATGAAATCATAGTTCTGAGACTGGAAAAAAAGTAAATTGAGTTCTTTTAAGGAACAAGAACATTCTGAAAAAAATGTCCCTAAAAGGACTGTAAGTGATTTTTGAAGTCAATTTCACCAACAAAGTCATTTACAAAATTCCATCCTCATGGAAAATTTAATAAATCCTGCAGTATCTGTATAACAGCAAGTCAACCTTAACTAAACCTTAGCTGTGGAGCTGGTAGATTTCATTTGAGTGTTACTGCTACTTATCATTGTTATGGAGAAAGTTTCATTCATATTCCTTTCAAGGGATTAATCATTTGCCATTTGCAAATTAATTTTATGTACTGGACCTTAATCGCACTTAGATTTTAAGCTCTTGTCTCTTCTACAAAGCATGCTTCAGTGCTTTAAGCTCTAGTTCCTGTCTCCTGTTCCAAATGCATAACAAAGTAAAAATTCAGGGTCTTTTGGGGGTATTGGGTAAAAGGACTGAGAGTCTTCTACCCCTCTGAAAGTCACTGATGAGCTGAAGACATAGTCAGGGAGAGGAAAGCTTGATTAAAGAGGGGAGAGGATGTAAGAGCAGGATAAGAGGGAAAGAGCTAGAGAAAGAAAAGAGGGGACACTGAAAGGAAGACGAGTGATTTTTCATGAGAAGTGATAGAGAGTGTACATCTACTGCTATTTCTGCTTCCACTTTGGTGCTCACCCACCAAACTCTGAAATCATACATCATCAAATTAAGGTTTTGAGTACCTTGCCCCCAGTACCAATACATCAGGCTTTACTTAATGAAGGTAAACACAGAGATATTTTGGGCTGGTGATGTTCAGATCCTCAGGGTCTCTGGTAAATAACATTATACATGAAGCATTTGTCAGTTTCCACCATAAGTTTGCATTCTCTTTCTCAGAAAATAGATTTTTAGAGCTCAGAGAGACCCCAGTGGCTTTCTAGTACAATACAAACTCCAAGGGAATCCTTATTACATACATACAAACATGCAAACATACATACACGCATATATGCACACATACTTGACAAGTGGTCATCTAACTGACCACTGAAGGCCTTCTGACCAAAGCTGTTTTACTTTCCTTCTATCAATCACCCAACAAGGATTTCCTTAGCACCTCCTCTGTGCAGGTACTCTACTAGGTAAGGAAAACACAGACACAGAAGTAAAATAGTTCTTACCACCAAGGAGTTCATATTGTACTTGGGGAAGACAAGATATACAGATATAGTTACAGTATATACAAATATATTAAAAAATTTAATGCTAAAAGATACATTTTATATAAAAGAAATATGAATTGAATGTAAAATGAACTTAATATAAAATGAATTTAATATAAAAATATAAATACAGTATAATTTTGGGAGGAGGGCACTGGGGAGATCAGAAATAGCTTTGTGTAAGAGGTGGTCCTTGAGCCAAATTGAAAGGAAATCAGGCACTCTAAGAGGTGGAAGGGAGGAGGGAGCACATGGCAGATATGAGGGACAGCCAGTCCAGGGGCACAGGAATAAGAGATGAAATATCGTGTGTGAGGAACAGAAAGAAGGCTGGTCTGGATGGAGTGGAGAGAGTGAGAAGGACTGGACTGCATAATAAGCCTGTAAAGATCGATTTGGGCCAGGTTGGGAGGGCTTTAAATGCCACATGAGTTTATATTTGATCCTAGAGGCAATGAGAAGCTGTTGGAGTTTATTGATCAGGGAAGTGACAAGGTCAGACATGGGCTTTAGGAAAAATCACTTAGGCAGCTGTATGCAAGATGGACTGGAGAAGGGAACACATTCTTGGAAGGAACGTGGTATTGAAGAAAAATAATATCAGGGCTAATACTTTGGGGATGGGGGGGAAGATAGTGGCATGCTGGGAACTAGATAGGACTAAAGTATCCCCCCCAATACCCCCAATGAAACCTTCAAAGACACTATTAATTGACAAAATAAGAAGTATCCCCTGGAGATTCTGCCACTTAGGCCCATGATGCCCAGAAGAACCACAGGAATCTTGCAGGGATCTTGAAGTAGACAAGCTGAGGCAGTATACAAAGTATACCAAGGCAACTGGAAAGGTCCAGGAGGATAGAGGATGGTCTAGAAGTGGCCACAGCAGCCCCTGAGCCTAGCAAGAGGAGGGAAGGTTCTTATACAAGGACTAAGCCAAAAGAGAGCTCTGGAACTTTGCATTCCCTTGAAACAAAAGGTCAGGTCTTGGCAACCACATTCCAGACCAGGCAGGGCCTGCCCACTCCATTCAGGAGTATAGGAGCAGAGCCTGACCTAAACCTAGAACCTGTCCTGCCCCACCCCTCAAAGTCAAAGGGAGAATACTATAAGCAGACCAAAAGAAAGAAGGGGGGTGGCTAGGTGGCACAGCAAATAGAGCACTGACCCTGGAGTCAGGAGGACCTGAGTTCAAATCCAGCCTCAGACACGTTACGTGTCTTACTAGCCATGTGACCTTGGGCAAGTCACTTAACCCCAATTTACCTGCATTCTCCCCTCTAAGAAAAGGAAGGAAGAAAGAAAGAAGGGAGAGGAAAGGGAATAGTTATCTATACAGTGCCTACTATGTGCCAGCAAGCCACTAGGCTAAGCACTTTATAAATATTTCATTTGATCCTCACAACAACCCTGAGAGGTGGGCACTACTATTACTCTCATTTTACAACTGAGGAAATTGAAGTTATGTGACTTGCCTAGGATCACATGGCTAGTGATTGCCTGAGGTTGGATTTGAACTCAGTAATTCCTAACTCTAGGCCCAGTGCTCTATCCATTGTGCCACCTAGCTGCACAAATTATTCAAATACCAAGAAACCACACTAAGGATCACACAAGATCACACAAGGCTGCCTCTATAAAGGACAAGTGTGCTTACAACCCAATATTCCAAAAGGCCAGAGAGAGAAGCTTGCAACTAAAAACAACCTAGCTGGCAAAACAAAATATAATCTTTAATGAAATAAATGTTCTCTAATTGTTTCTAATAAAAGGAATGGAACTGAGTAGACAGTTTGAAATTGAAAAGCTAAGAGAAACATAGAAACACATTTATTTAATTGAAAAGGAATATGTGAGGATGGATTGTTTACATGAGAATAGGGAGATAAGAAATGAATGTCTGCTCAAAACCCAAATGTTTAAGGGTCACAGAAAAAGGTTAACATGAGAGAGGCCTTTTGTGATTGGGGGGGTGGCATTGTTCTATTTTAATGATCTCAGGAGAAGACAAAAAAGAGAGGAACAGGGTACTATACTGAGGAAGAAATGGGGGGTAGAAATCATACTATAGAGATTCATGAGATGAAGAGTATTTAATCATGGAAGAAAGGGTCAGGGGAGTGAGCATCTCGTGAGCCTCACTGTCATGGACTGGATAAAGGACTATTGAATACAAATACATATTACCTTATTTCCCCTAACCACCTCCCTGCTCAACACATATATACAGACAGACGGACAGACATTGGTCATTGGTATAAAAACATATTGTGCTTAAAAGTGAAATAGGATGGGAGTGGGACATTGGTGAGGGAGAGAGGGATTTAAGGGGGAGGGCAGGATAGGTAAGGGAGTAGCCAAAAGAAAAACAAATTTGAATGTTGGAGGAACATAGAGAGGTAATCAAAAGGATAGGAAAAAAGATTAAAAACTTGGGACCCAGAGAGAGGGAAGGAAAAGCTACAAAAGAACCTTTCTAGAAAACATGTGTCCAGCAAATTCCCTTTCTTTTACTACCTTTTTATTTGCTAAAAGGATGGGGAGAAATACACAATATGGTTGGGGAAGAGAATGAGATGAACTCATCCATTAAAACAGAGAATAACGGAATCAGTCAAAAAACAGAATCTAATAATACATCGCTTAGAAGAAACATATTTAAAACATAAGATTTATATAGAGTTAAACAGTTAAAGCAAATTCTGCTATGCTTCAGCTAAACTCAAAAAAGCAAGAATAACAATCATTACTTGAGATATATTTACTGTAAAGATAGACACAATAAAAAGATACGTTACAAAAATACGTTATGTTTAAAAGCATCATAGGTAATGAATTGACATCAATACTTAAAATGAATCTAAGGGAAACATCTCTATTTAAAGGAAAAGTCAATAAAATTGGAGAAAGAAATCAATAGTAAAACTAAATACAATGTATCCTTTTTGGACCTAGAGAAATCTAACCAAAAGATAAACAAGAAAGATGGTAAGGATGTGAAAAGAACCTTAGAAAAGTTATAGACAATAGATTGCCAGCAGTTACTGAATGGAAATATAATTGGAATACTGAAAATGAAATATGAAAACATGATTGGAAATACTGAACAGAAAGAGATTTACATGCTTCTCATAGCGCCTTTACAAAAACTGACCATATATTGGGGTATAAAAACCTCATCCAAAATACAAAAAAGCAGAAATATTAAGCATATTATTTACTTATAACAATGTAATGACAATTATATTCAACAAAGGGCCCTTAAATAAAGAATTAAAAAGTAATTGAAAACTAAATTACATCATTCTGTAGACTTAGTGGATCATAAAACAAGTTATAGCAACAATAGAAAATTTCATCAAAGGTAATTACAACATGAGACAATATATCAAAACTCATGGGATGCAGCTAAAGTAGTTCTTAGGCTCAAATACATGTTTGTAAATGTTTTCATTAATAAAAAGAGGAAAGAACGAATCAATTAATTGGGCATACAGCTAAAAAGTCTGAACACCAGATTCTCTCAACTAAGCAAAAAAGTAGAAATTTTGGAAATTGAAGAAATATTAACAAAATTGAAAGAAAAAGCTATTGAACTGATAAATGAGTGTAAGAGCTGTTTTATAATCTAATAAAATAGATACACAGTCTGATTTAAAAAGAAAGAAGAAAACCAAATTGTATAAAAAACTTTTTTAAGGAGAATTCATAACAATTGAAAAGGAAATGAAGGGATTTTTCAGAAACTATTTTGCCTATTTACATACCAATAAAACTGACAAAATGGAACAATTCTTACAAAAATACAGAGAATTCATATTAATGAAGAAAGAAATGTGCTATTTAAATAACCCAATATCAGGGGAAAAAACAAATTGAATGAGTCATAAAATGAACTCCCAAAGGGGAAAAACTCCAGTCCAGATAGATTTTCTACAAAAATTTCAAAGAATAATTAATTTTAATATTACATAAATTATTTTCAATAATAGCAAAAGACATTACCCTTCTGATACTTTCTATGATACAAACATGGTTTTGATTCCTACACAAGGGAGAATCAAAGTAGAGAAAGAAAAATGATAGACCAACATATGATAGACCATGAACACAAAAAATTTTAAACAAAATATTAGCAAATGGGCTACAACAACATATTAAAAAGATCATACACTATGACCATGTTGTTTTTATACCAGGAATTATATTATACCAGGAACACAGGGTTGGTTCAATGTAAGGAAGACAATACATGACAACAAATTGTGTTAATCACATAAATACTTAAAATCACACGATTATATCAATAGATACTGAAAAGGTTTAAGGATTTTTGACTATATCCGACATTGGTTTCTATTCACAACAGGAAAAAGTGTAAGACATAAGTGGACTTTTTTCGGTAGAGCAAAGAATATCTATCTAAACCCAAGAGTAAATATTCTATGTAATGAAAAAAAGTGAGAGAACATTCCAATAAGACCAGTAATAAAACAAAAATCCCTACTACTATTTAACATAGTCTTAGACATTTCCTAGCAATATGACAAAAAAGAGAAGCCAAGGGAATAAGCAGAGGGAGAGATGAAACAAAATTATTGCCTTTTGTAAATATGATGATTTACTTATCAAACCCCAAAGAGTCAACCAAAGTTAATTTTAAAATATCATTGTATTTATATATACAGTTTATGCCAAAAAGCTTTACCAAAGTTGCAGGACATTAAGTAAAGCCAAATATGTCACCAGCATCCCTGTGTATTACTGAACTAAAAAGAGAAATCCCCTTCAAAATAACCACAGGAGGCATAAAATATTTGGAAGAGTATCTACCAAGGTTGGGCTCTAGGTGGCACAGTAGTTAGATCCACAGGCCAAGAGTCAAGAAGACTCATGTTCCTGAGTTCAAATCTAGTTTCAGACACTTAGCTGTGTGGCCATGGGAGGGTAATTTATAGTCCTGTTAACCTCATTTTCTGTAAAATGAACTAGAGAAGGAAACCACTCCAATCTCTGACAAAAAAACCCAAATAGGGTCACAAAGAGTCAGTCATGATTGAAAAAAATACTGAACAACAACATCAACCAAAGCACATCTAACAACTATATGAATCTGACTACAAACCACTTTTTGTAGAAATAAGGATAGAACTAAATAACTGGAGAAACATTAATTGCTTATGGGTAAGTCAAGCTAGCATCATAAAAATGACAATAGTACCTAAATTAATTTATTTAATTTATTTATTAATTATCTAATTAATTTATTCAGGGCTATGACAATCCAACTTGAGAAAGTTAGAAAGATTAAAATGAAATTCATCATGAGATTCTTGACCTTTTTGTTTCTTGATGTGAATTTCGTTTTAATTTGCCTGGGTTCCTCAAATAATCCTTTGGTAGGTGGATTGTTATGGCAATGAATAAATAAATTAATTTAGGTACTATTGTCATTTTATTCAATTTCTTTAGCCAGCCCAGAGCAAGGCATTAAGGTTTGTCTTTATTTCCATAAAGAATGCTTTGTTATTGTATTTATGTAGGCAGACTCCTCATATTTGATGCATTCTGTAGGGGTTTTTTTAACGGATTTTTTTCCAGTCTCTTTCTGCTAAGTTTTGTTGGTAATAAACAAAAATGCTGGTGATTCATGTGGATTTATTTTGTAGCCCACAGCTTTTCTAAAGCCTAGTGCAGTGAATAGAAAGCTGGCCTTGAAATCATATGTGAGTTCAAATCTTGCTTCTTATACGTGTTGGCTGTGACCCTGGGAGACTCATTTAACATCTTAGTGGTGGCTAAATGGTGCAATAGAAGGGATGCTGAGGTTGGAGCTGGGGAAAGGGATTAAGTATTTATATGTACTATACACACATACATATATACGTACACTTATATATACTATATACACCTACTATGTGCCAGGTACTGTACTAAGCATTTTATTTTACAAATAGGGGCTTATTTGATCCTCATGAGAACCCTGAGAATTAGGTATGAGTTGAGGAAATTGGAGTCAGGAAAGTCTGAAACTTCATCAGCTTCCCTTTCTCCTCTAGCCATCAAAGTCCAGTGGCAAGATATAAATCAAGACGACTCATGATGTAATGGGTGACCTTGGCCTTTCTGGGTTAATCCTATCTTCCTGATGTCATGGTCCTCTTTGAGAATGAAGGACAAACACAACAATGCCACAAGTAAAGAAAGTCTGAGAATCCCTGACGGAGGTATGCCTTCCTCTGTGGCAGCGGCCTAACGAGATCCTCCTCATGAGATGCTATAATTGCAAACAATAATATACCTGGTAGCTGACTCTTTGGGGGACAAGTTTCCTCAGAGCTAGTTGGATGGTGCTCAAAGGACACACAGTCCATTGCTAAGTCCATACACAGAACATTGCTAGCTTTGTAGGACCTGTAAGAACAAATATCTTGGGGGCAGCTAGGTGGCACAGTAAATAGAGCACTGGTCCTGGAGTCAGGAGGACCTGAGTTCAAATCTAACCTTAAGATACTTAACACTTACTAGCTGTGTGACCTTGGGCAAGTCACTTAACCCCAACTGCCCCTGAAAAAAGCAAAAAATAAAAAAATAAATTAAAAAAGAACCAATATCTTACTGGCAGAGTTTTACATTATTCAAGAACCAACATCTTGACAAGACAGCAGAGAAGAATCTTAATGGAGGGGATAGGATCCTAGATCCCAAGCCAGAAGGGACCTAACAAGCCATCAAATCCAAGACCCTCAGTTGAACATGTAGCAAAGTGTCAGAGATGGAATTTGAACACATCTTCCTGACTCTACATCTAGTGTACTCTCTACCATATCAAGATGTATGCAAAGTAAAGATGTTATTCATTATTATTTTTGTTTTTGTTCTCATTGTTAACAAAGATAAGTTTCGTATTTTCTTGTTGGTATGAAAAGTACGTGATTTCCTCCAAATGCAAAATTGATGATCATGCTAGTTCTTGCTTTTCTATAGTAACCAAGGCTCAAAAAACCATGATTGGTTATTAGTTTTATGGTCTGTCAAAACAACAAACGAGTCTAAAGTATTCTTTTTTATTAACATTCAATTTTTAAAATTTTGAGTTTTTAATTATCTTCCTTCTTCCAGCTCCTCTCCACCCAATGAGGAGGCAAGAAATATGATACCCATTATACATGTGAAGTCATCTAAAACATAGTTTCATATTAACCATTTTGCAAAAAATAAAAATAAAAATAGTGAAAAAGTATGTTTCAATTTGCACTCAGAGTTGATCAGTCCTCCCTTAGGAAGTAGACTGCATTTTTCATTATAAATCTTTCGGAATTGTTGCAAAACATTGTCTTGATCAGGCTTTCAGAGGTGATCATCCTTACAATATTGTTACTGTGCACAGTGTTCTCCTGGTTCTGCTCATAAGTCTACCCAGATTTTTCTGAAAGCATATTTCTTGTCATTTCTTATATTACAATAGTATTCCATTACAATCATAAACCAGGTCTTCAGTCATTTCCCAAATGATAGTCATCTCCTCAATTTCAAACAATATTCTTTATTCTGCCACTTGGTGGCACCAATTTTTTTAAAGCGAACTTGACCAACAAACTTCATGAGAAGTGTTCTATGGGTCAATCATTTCCCCATTGCCTCCCCAAAAGTTTTCTCTTTAATACAGTTAGCAAAATTGAGTTTGATAAGAAAGGCTTCTATTTTAGGCTGACCATGAATTAAAGTAGAGAACTAAACCCAATATCATAAACAAAAGGAGTCTTAGACTTCTCTAGAAATCTCCATGCAGGGCTTTAGAAGCTCAAGTTTTTGAGTGTCAGAATCTTAGGGTCATTGAAATGGTACTCCACTTTTCTCTGGCTTGGAATAGCAAGATGGGGAGAAGATAGTCATATCTCGATGGAGCCAACATTATGATGGCACCTGTATACTTCACACATTTTGATGGGATATTAGTTACCAATGTCTCTGGAATAGAAAGGGAGATTAAGGGGGGGGGCAAACAAAATCAGGACCAAGAACAAACATTCTCAGAATTCCCAAATCTTCCACCAGCACTGACAGATATAAATATAGAACCTAAAAAAAGCAAGATTAATCTTTGGTGTGTTAATTCATCAATTTGTTCCATTTTCCAAAGTACTAAATTTCATGAATAAATAAGAAACACAATCGAATTGCTTAAATATAAGAATCTATAGTGGCTGCTACTATTTTTCTATTTGGCCAGCTACAATGAAATTCTATTGTTGTCCAAGGAGCATAGCCAGGTATATTAGCAAGCACCCTAGCACACCCAGGATGGCCTGCTAGCACGAGTTCTTTGATCTGCTTTATAAAGAAAAGTCAGATTTTAAAGGGGTTGACAATCCGACTTTGATTACAAAGAAAGAAGTGAGTATAAAAAAATAGAAGCAGAGATATCAGCACAAAGACTAATAGACAGGGCTCCAGCTATCTGAAAATAGCAATATTGGTATAAACATTTTAGAATGTATAGATTCTTTTTCTTTTTCCCTAATCATCTTTGGAAACAGACCTAGTAGTGATATTGCTGGGTCAAAACTTATTTGATGTGTGTGGGGATGGGGATAGGAAATGAAAAAGAATGAGAAGTAGAGGATGGCTCTAAGTTTGGAAAGGAAGGTGAATGGGAGGTTGCTGATGTCCTTGACAGAAACAGCAAAGTTAGGAGGAAGGATAGGTTTTGGGGAAAAGATAATGAGTTTTATTTTGAACATATTTGGTTTTGAGATGCCTATGAGACATACATTTAGAAATGTTCATGATGGTAGGCAGTTGGTATTGTGGCATTGGAGGTCAGGGGATACAAGGGCTAGATGTAAAAACCCGAGTTGTTTGTATAGAAGTGATAACTGATCCCATGTGAACTGATGAGATTACTAAGAGAGAGAGTGTAGAGAGAGAAGAGGGCTCTGAATAATGAGTTGGGGCATGGATGATAACTCAGTGAAAGAGACAGAGAAGGAGCAAGAAGAGCCAAGAGAAAGGTCGAAGAACAGAGTGTTTCCAGAATTAATGTGTGGTCAAAAGTGCCAAATCCCATAGAGGGGCCAATAAAGGATGAGGACTGAAGGGAAATTTCATGAGATTTGGCGATCAATTGGGAGCTCATGGGTCACCCTGGAGAGCTCCCTTAGTGGAGGGAGGAGACACAGAAGCCATGCTGCAAAGGATGGAGGAATGAGAGTGAGAAGAGAGGAAGTGGAAGCAAGGCTAGAAGCAGCTTTCTCTAGGTTTTTGACTGAGAAATGGAGAAGAATGGGATTTTGAAGGACCTAGGACTTACTAGGACTTAAATGTAATAGGATTTAAACTATGATTACTGTGATTCATTTCATAGTGTCTATGACGGCCATGATTTTTTAGCTCACTGCTTAGAATTTTGTAACTGCAAGTGCCCTCCTCCCTGTGAAGGATGCAGTAAATGAATCCATCTCTATTCCCAGAGAACGTACACCTGCAGTCGCCCATTCATACACAGCTATAGTCATAACTGAGGCCATAGCCTTCACATCACCATCTTTGTGTACCGGATATTTATTCCCCCTTCTCTATAGAATCTGAAGAATCCCAAGGGGAAAAGACTCCAGTCACCTGCTCTTCTGATCTAACTCCAGGGAGGAGCCCAACATCCTCCTCTTAGCAATGACTTCTTAATTACTTGGAAGCAGAATTCCCTGGGAAGATCTATGCCCATATCATTGCCATACCTGGATAAAATGAGTCCATGATTTAGACAAATGGGTCCATGATTTAGAAATAAAGAGTGATACTAACATCTTAGATAAATAGGGGGGTTTATTTGCTTTTCATTTTTTTTCCTTAAACCAACTGAGAAAGTTTTTTCCCATCTCCCCAATTCTAACTTCACAGATAAGTAAGGGTCCAAATGGTTCCATTGCATCTGGAACCATAGATGAGATCCTCCATATCCCCTTCTAAACTGACCTTGAGCCTAATCCTAAGTGCCTCATCCCCCTCAACTAATTACTGAGCTCAAAGATCAAAAAGTGTAAATCTGGAAGCCAAGGTAAGAGAGAACACCTTCCTCCCTGTGGATCACCATCCTGGATTGTAGGAAAAAGCATTGCTGACACACAGCAGAGAGGAGACTTTTCCTGTACTAAAAGGGAAAGTTGGGAAGCTGTGTTGGAGAGGTGCCACCTCCCCCCCCACCAGCTGGATACAGATTTGGAGGCCTGGAGCACCCCTCCTGTCTTTCAGTCCCCGTGGAGCCTCAATCAGATACCCAGAATGTCTTTTAATAAATCTCTTTTGGGCACAAAAGAATTGTGCATGGACTTTCTTCCTTTCCTTTCCCTAGTTCAGATGATGAGTTGAACTGCCACTTAATCAGTCCTTTGGAGAGGCCTTTGCAGCTATATATAGGAAGTAAAATGGGTGGAAGAAACTGATTAATTCTCCTTCTCATTGAAAAATTCTTCAAAATCACATAGAGGGTCATTATTCAAATTGCTGCAATGAGTGGCCCTATTTTATAAGATGATAGCTTGAGGGGATAATGATAGGGTCAAGAGAATAGTTTTTTTAAGGATGAGTGAGAACTGTGCATGCCTAAAGTCTATTAATAACTGGACAGGCATGGCTCTGCTATTGCGTAGGGCTGAAGGCTAGGTCGGCTTCTCTATTTTAAGGTCAGTATCTATGCTTCAAAATACTTCCCAAACATGGAGCAGCTGTCAACACCCCTATTAGTTTACACACTTTGGGATGGGGCAAAGGCTAAGTTTGCCAGGTACACTCCCGTCTGCACTTGTACAGCTATGCTGCCTGACTGTGCCACAAAGGGAAAGAAAGAGGTGTTTGTCTCCAGCTTGTACATCTTCAGAGAGAGAGGAAGCCCATGCTTGGAGGCCAGAAGGGATCCCTGGAGACCCTGCCTTCAGATTTCAAGATCCAGCCATTAAGCACCATTTGCTCTGCTGCCAACACCAAAGGACTTCCAATCCTGCTGGTCCTCGTCCCACTTGTCTTCCGTAGGGGTTTGCCCACAAGCTAAAGGTGTGCAAACTTTCCTCTTTCTCTTTGCCCAAGTCTGGCCACACAGCAGATGGCACTGCCATCACTGAGTCTGTCCCTTGAAGTTGCCCTTTTTCTGGGCTGCTTGTTTGCTATAATGTTGCTCACAGCAGCACTTCTCTTTGATCCTGATAGTTTCCATGTTTTCGAGCCCTCTCTGAAAATTAGACCAAAAATCTAAATCGTGAATTCCAAGGGAACCATGGGAAAAGACCAAGCCACTCAATTCTCAGCTGCCACCTGCAGCATTCAGCGTCACAGGGAGGAACACCTTAGACAGAGATAAGGTTTAGACCTGGAATCATTAAAAAACACTTTGTAAAAGCCTACTTTGTGCCAGGAACTGGGGACAAAGACACAAAAGAAACAAGTTCTACATCTAAGGAACTTTCATTCTATAGGGGCACCCTAGTCCTCATCTAACCCCACCTGCCAATTTTTGGATGGGAAAACTGAGGCCCAGAGAAGAGGGAGTGACTCTCCATTTTTAAGAACATAAAGGAGAATTCACAATAATTTATAGTCATATAAAAATGCTCTAAATCATTATCAATTAGAGAAATGCAAATTAGAACAACCTTAACATAACATTTTACACCTATCATATTGGCTAAAATGATTGAAGGGGAAAGTGATGAATGTTGGAGGAGATATAGAAAAACTGGGACACTAATTCATTGCTGGTAGAACTGTGAGCTGGGAGAGTGATCTGGAATCATGCCCAAAGAGTTATTAAACTGCCTACACGCTTTGACCCAGCAATACCACTACTAGGTCTATTTCCCAAGATGGTTAAGGAAAAAGGAAAAGAAACTATATATTCTAAAATACTTATTGCAGCTCGTTTGTGGTGGCAAAGAACTACAAATTGCATGGATATCCATTGATTGGAAAATGACTAAATAAGTTGTGGTATATCATTGTGATAGAATGCTACTGTGTTACAAGAAATGATGAACTCAATGATCTTAGAAAAGCATACATAGACTTGCACAAAAGAATGAAGAGTGAAATGAGCAGAACCAAGAGAATGTTATCTACAGTAACAACAATATTATTTTAAGAATGACTTTGAGTGACTAAGTTATTTCGATTATTATAAATAACCCAATTAACTACAAAAGACATACGCAGGAAAATGTTATCTGCATCCAGAGAAGGAGTATAAATGAGTCCTGAGACCAATATATTTGAGAACCATTGGTCTAGATGATCTCTGATGATCCAGTAAAGGTCCTTGACAGTAGGGCTGTTGCATAGGAAACAGTAAAATTGGTATGTTTTACTTTTTCTTTTGCCCCAAGCCATCACACCATGATGACGTCGGTACTCCTTTTTGAAAGCTTCAGCAAGCCAGAACTCTCTTACTGTTAAAGTCCCACTGTTAAACGTGCACCCCAAGGAAGTCAAGCAAAGAAAGAAAGTCCTCATAGTCACCAAAATGCCATATTCACAAAATTCAGCAAAGATCTGGAAGCCAAGCTGGTGTTTACTTTTGGACAAATGGCTAAGCAAACTGTGGTATATGGATGCTATGGAATATAATAGGGCCATGAGAGGTAATGATATGATGAATTCAGAGAAACAGAGGGAGAGATTGAAAGTGAAGTAAAGAAACAGGAAAACAACAGCCACATTATCTATAATGATGTCAATGGAAAGAACCTTTTACATGCACTGCCAAATGTGGTTATTGCATTATTTGGGGGAAGGGATGTATTTGCAAATGAAGGTGCTGTTAAAACACAAGAGATCAGCTAGAATAAGATGGAAAGTGTTCCTTTCCATATTAATAACTGACATTTTCATAGTGTTTTAAGGTTTACAAAATAATTTACATACGTTATCTTAAAATTCATAGCATTGCTGTGAATGGGTACTAGGTGTATTATTATCGTCCTTTTTACAAAGGAAGAAACTGAGGCTCAGTGCCTTGCTTATGGTCACAGAGTTAATAAGCGTCATGAGTGGGATCTGAACCCAGCTCTTGCTTTTTCCATGTCTAGTATAATAGCAATGGGGCAGCTAGGTATCTCAGTAGATGAGTGCCAATGTCTACAGTCAAGCATATTGAAGTTTAAAGCCAGCCCTCAGATGCTTACTAACTGTATGACCTGGGCAAGTCATTTAACCCTGTTTACCTCAGTTTCCCCATTTGTAAAATGAACTGGAGAAGGCAAACCACTCTAGTTTCTTTGCCAAGAAAACCCTAAATGGGGTCTCAAAGAGTCAGACATGACTGAAGAACCACTGAACAAGAACAACAGTTATTAGCCAGAAGACTAGTCTCCGTTACTTTGCACATTAACTTTTTAAAAAAATAAACAAAAAAGGCAAAAAAATGAGAGGCAGAGTACCATTGTGAGAGGAACACCAGATTTGGAGACCGAAAAACCTGGTTCAAATCCAGGCTACATCATTTACCTTGGGGAAATCACTTCTTCCCTTGGGATAATCTAGAAAATAATTTTCTTGGAAAAGGTGATTGTTCAGGTTCCTTTTAGTTCCAAGAGCCCATCCATCCTGACAGCTACCTCTGAATTTATGCTCCATATTCCAGTGGAATAAATACAATTACTCGGGAGTCAGGGGAACTGGGTTCAAATCCCATTTCTGCTTCTTACTATCTGAGTGACCTGGGTCAAATTCCTTCCCTTCTCCAGACCTCACAGGACTGTGGAATCATAGATATAGAACTGGAACGAACCTCAGAAATCAACTAGTCTACAGGTGTCAAACAGCAAGCCCTCAGGCCTTCCTTAGTACAACTAGAATCAAATTAAAATATAATTGGAAAATATTTTAAATGAATAAAAATACAATAAAATATATATAACATGACATATAAAAATGAAATCACTCTGCAGCCCACAGAGCATTATGTGTAGATTAGTGACCTATTTCTATTTCAGTTTGACACCACTGAACTAGTCCAACTCTGCTTCCCTTAAATCCAACTCATGAAGACCATGAACAAGTCAAGCTGTCACACCTGATGCCATTGGTCCTCTTAGAAAATGAAGGATGAGCAACAGCAACAGATGAGGAAACCAGGACCCAAAGTGGTCATGGGACTTGACCAAGACCATTCAGGTATTGAGTAACAGAAATGACATTCAAAGCCAGGTCACCTGACTCCAAATCCAACATTTTCCATTGTACCACACAGTGGCCTCCTCCTCTGTACGCTGAGGGTTGGATTAGGTGATTTCTAAGCACCCATCCACTCCAAATCTCTCAGACCTTTATGTTTCCTACATTGACCTGCGTATGTCTTTTGTAGTTAATTGGGTTATTTATAATTGAGTTAATTCCCTCTGAATTAACAAACCTCCAAAACTCCATTGGGTTTTTCAAGCCCAATGATAAATCTTCCCAATGAAGAAATGTATGACAACATCCAAACAGAACAGAGTTGGAGTAATTTTGAAAGTAACAGAAACTACACAAAACCAAACTACATAGGCCCAGCATTTTGCTTTTCTTATTTGTTAAAGATGGCCTCCATTAAGAACTCACAGTCTCTCATAGGCCGAATCTTTAGCTTCACAGGTATTTGGATAGCTCTGCTGATGCAGGAACATCCCAAAACAAAAGTTTAAAGAATTATAGACACTCCCCAGTGGCAGAGACAGAGGCATTCACATCAAAACAGCCTACCATAGAAATAAAGGATGGGAAAGAGTTGCTTGAGTGTCTAGTCCATAAAGAAGTGCTCTGGACAGCTTTTCCCTAGTAAGTGCAAGGGGTTCAAAGACCATTCTTCAGTTGGGAGGCCCTTCCATTGCAATTTCTCCCAAATGGTCTTGAAAGCAGCCCCTTCCTTTACGTACCAAGCACAGGAGTGACAGATGTGCTTTTAATCCCCCTAAGTGATTTCTGAAGTATCCTTCTTTAGCTCAGAACAGCTGAACTCATTAGGACCTTAAGACTTTTTCAAAAACCTGCCTGATAAAGAACTATTGTTGGCCTTAGAAAAGAAAGCTGTTCTTATCTGGTGAGGGGCAAGGTCAGTAGCCAAGACAGAGGTGTTCTGGAGCTTTCTGTCAATACAGTACAAAATATATCCATTATAGGCTGTCTGGGGGAACAGCAGAAGCCTTTGCAAGTACTCCCAGCCCACAATGATAGCCAGAATTCTGTTTTGGAAGATTGTAACAAGTTGGACAGCCAACCTTACGAATGATAATCGCATGGATATCTGGGAAAGCGAGATTGTTGAGTGATGCACAATATTGGATGGTTGGATTTGGAGCTGGAAGGAACCTGAGAGACCATGAAGTCTAATCTCTTCATCTTCTAGATGAGGAAACTGAGTCCCAGAGAGAGCAAAAGACTTGCCTGAAGTCACACATGATGTATCAGAGGAAAGATTTCATTCCAAGGCTTAGGATCATAGGATCCTATATCTAGAGGACCTTAGAGACTGTAAAGTCTAATCCTCATTTTATAGAACAGGAAACTGAAGCCAGAGTTTAATTGTCTTACCCAAGGACACAAGGAAGTAATTGCCAGAGGCAAGATTAAAATCCAGGTCTTCTGACTTCCAATCCAGGGCTCTTTACACTTTTCAGGAAGCCTGAAGTTTCCCTTTCCCCATTGAGATGCTGTCAAAGCTACAATGTACTCCCTTTAAACACTTGGCAAGCTTTACCATTTCAGAAATGGATTTCACCTTCATTTTCAAAATTCTCTTTTCCAAGCTGAATGTGCATCTTTTCTTCCCAATAGGCTGCTTTTCCCTCAGGTACTCTGTGAGCCCTTTCTCTGGCCAGCCTAGTACTCTCTCTCCCAAGAGCACAAGCTAGCTCTTTCCATCTGTTACCTCCCTACTCTATGGGACCTTACTAACTACATAATCCCAGTCAAGAGTGTACAATGCAGGGGCTCACTTTAGAAAGAGTTGTGTGATTTGTCCAGTTGAGACTCTGGGCAACCTTTGAGCCCCCCAGCTTTGAAAACCCAAATGTTGGTGCTTCTCTCTCTGATGATTAACTAGGTATGGATGTAATGGTCAGACAGCTGGAAGCCCGTCTGCTGATCTGTTTCTTTGTCTGCTTGTAACTTCCATCTGTATCCTCTCAAGTTCAGGATGCTGACTTTTTCCCCTGAACTAGGTAAATTACATATATTTGATTGATTAAAGTAAGATTGTTAACCCCCCCCCACCAAAGAGTATACAATGCCCAGGTTCCCTTCATGTGTCTGAAGTGCCAATCTGCATCCAGATGGGGGTGATGGTATGGCATTTCCCAGAGACACCTTCCAAGCTCGCCTTTGTTATGAAATTACAACAAGGAATATTTAGTTGGAGCAGAGAAACAGCTCTTGTAGGTGGAAAGAGCCCTAGATTTGGAGGCAGAGGAACCACAGGTGACCTGTTTCCAAAGAGTTTTTGTTTATTTGAGTTATATCAATCAATATTTATCATATTAGAAATGAAAACATCTTAGTGTTATCATGAAAGTCATTTGGATGTTGTGGAGTACCTGAAAGCATCTTAAGAACCCTCAAAGGTCCCTGGACTTTACTTTGAGAACTACTGATCTAAGATAGCCCTTCTTTGACAGAGGGGATTCCAAGACTAAAAGAAACAATATTTGCCTTCAAGAAATTTATGTCCCATTTAAGGCTACAACATGAATATGTGTAAGTATGTACAAAATATGCACATACATTCAAGATAGTTTGGGTGGGGGGAGTGGGAGATGGCAGCAGCAGGATGACCAGGAATCAACCCAACAACCCTGTATCATCACCATTTCCCATTCTATCTGGGAAATGGGAGTCTAGTTGACCAATGAACTAAAACAAAACCAAAAAACTACAGAAAAATAAGTTAAACAAAATGTTTCTAAAACCAAATTAAAATTCAGGGACCTTTCTGTTTCTTCTTTGACATCCAGACTCCCAATTTGGACATCTGTTTCATCTATTCATATCCCCTGGAAGATTTCATGAAGCAGATCAAACCCACCTTGTCATTTATGTCATTCTTAATGCTTCTGCTCTTGAAAGAGTTATTTGGAGGTCAACAATAGTGTTTAGTGGGGAATTGAGGAATTCGTGGTCATCTTGTTGCATATCATTACTGAACAACCATGAAAATAGCAAGTTAAGTGAGACTGTATGCCAGCATCATTAGCACATCAGGGTACTACTTACTGTAAGGAAAGAAAAAAGCTTTTTGCCAGTGAAACAAAATGGTCTTTCAGTTATTTATTCAATCCTGGTTTTATGTTTACTTCTCCTTGATCCAGGGCAAGCTTGCCAACTAATAGCTGAATCCAGCCTAGAGAAAAGGCAGGAAATGAATGTTTGGTCAAAATGATGGAAAATTAGCATCCCCTACTCCTTTCTGGGGGCAACGCATTGTCCAGAAGGAGCACAAATCATCTAATTCAACTCCTCCATCTTACAAATAGCAAACTTATGGTCAGGAGAGGTTAAGCAATTTGCTCAAGGCCTCACATGGAAAGTTATGGGTAAAGTTGAACCCAGGTACTCAAACTTCAAGTTGAATGTTCTTTTGACTATCCAAGGGTGGAGAATCTGCGACCTCAAGGCCACATGTAGCCCTCTAGGTCCTCAAGTTTTACAGAACAAATCCTTTTATTAATGAGATTTGTTCTATGAAGTTTGGATTCGGTCAAAGGGTCACACTTGAGGACCCTTTTAGTCCAAAGAGAAAGGAGTAATTTTGGGGAGTTAGGTCATCGTGCCATTTGGTGAAGGAGGAAAATAGTGGGAAAATTACAAATCCTGTTGCCATGGTGACACTATTTACTTATTTTTAGCCATGCCAAAGAAAGATATTCTAAGAAATGAAATTCAATGAAACTAAAGCCTTCAAAAACTCCAAATTTTCAGTTAAAAAAGTTTATCTTTGAGAAATATAGAGAAAGACTTTTTCTAGGAGCTTTAGGCAACAATGACAAATGGCCATTTTCTATCATTGGTTGGGAGATAAGTATCCTGGACAGGATGATGCCCACTGTTTTTCTTCTTCATGGCAGAGCTGGTAAAGTGTTTTCTTTTCTGGGCCTTCACCTAATATGCCAAAGATTTTTTCCTCTGATATGAATGGTAAGAATAAAATGCCTACAGAACAGAATCATGGAAGCAGGTGTTGAAAAAAGTAGCCAACAATATACACAAAACTATTTCTAGCAGCTCTTTTTGTGATGACAAAGAATTGAAAACTAAAGGGGGAATTTGGGGAATGGCTGAACAAATTATGGTGTATGAATATGATGGAATGTTATTGGGCTGTAGAAAATGATGAAGGGGATGGTTTCAGTGAAAGCCGGGAAGATTTGTGTGAACTGTTGCAGAGTGAAGTGAGTAGAACCTAGAGAATGATTTCCAGAATACTGAAGATGAAGTAAGCTCCCCACTTCCCAACTCAGGGTGCAGAATGAGACATAAATTTTTGGACATGGCTGATAGAAGGGTTTGTTTTCTTTGATTATGCATATATGTTTCAATGATTTTCTTTTTCTTTTCCAATGGGAGGGGGAGAAAATAGATTTTTTGTTCACTGAAAAAATTAAATTTTTTTAAAAAGAAAAATTAGTTAAAATAAAGAGAGAAAGGAAAGCAGCAAACAAGACAAACCAAGAGACAGTGAGAGATTGAGAGGGAGAAATAAGGGAGAACTCTCAAATGTAATTTTTGGGTTGTTTTTTTATGAACAATACACACACACACACACATACACACACATACTAATATCTCATCCAACTATGAGTCTATGTTGCCCTGATTGGTGAGTCACATAGTACAAATGTATATAGCCCACTATATCCAGTCACCTCTAGATCTGAGATAATGTTTGACTTCACATCCTATTCCACCAGTCTGGCCATCTCTTTGGCATCCCTATCACTGCCACCACTGGACCTCCTAAGCCCATGGCAGGGATGACTTAATCCACTCAGCTTTGGAACCAGATAGATGGCGCTGCAGTGGACAGAGTGCTGGGCCTAGAGTCAGGAAGGTTCATCTTATTGAGTTCTAGTCTGGCTTCAGACACTTCCTAGCTGTGAGACCCTGGGCAAGTTACTCAATCTTGTTTGCCTCAGTTTCCTCATCTGTAAAATGAGCTGGAGAGGGAAATGGCAAACCTCTGCGGTCTCTTTGCCAAGAAATCCCTGTATGGGGTTATGAAGAGTCAGATGTGACTGAAACAACAACTAAATTGGAACCACAGATTTGTGGCTATGCTTTCTTCACTGTCATGCCATCCAACACGAATGCACATGTCCTACTCTGCATGAAGCTGGCCCCAGACCATGTTTTGCATTCTATCCCACTATCTATTCCAACCATTTCCTTGCCATCCACCTTGCTTCATGGGAAGCTTCCCTCCCCCCTCCCAGCCCTTCTTCCTCTTTCTCTGGAAATAATAATCAGATCAATATTATCATTGTTCCTGAAAAAAAGGAATGGGTCAACAGACTCTCCCATGGCTCTAAGTTAATTCAACAAGTATTTATTAAATGTTTACTATTTGTGTGCTGTGTTAAGTGCTGGGAATTAAAAAACAAGAAGAAAAACAGTTCCTGTCCTCAAAGAGCTCACGTTGTAATGGTACAGATATTGTACAAAAAGCTATGTACAATCAAGATACAGACAGGATAACTTGGTGACAATCTCAGAGTGCAGATAGTAGCATCAAGAGGAACCAGGGAAGGCTCCTTGCATTAGCTGAGACTTGAAGGAAGCCAGGAAAGTGAGGAAGATCTGCACTTAGTTGTCTCCTCTTGCTGCAATGTAAAAGTTGTGGAGGACAGGGACTGTCTTGCTTTTTATTTTTATCCCTAGTTCTTAGTACAATGCCTGAGACATAGTGAATGCTTAATAGATGTATTTATTTCTTTTATTTCTCTTTCTTCCTTCTTCCTCCCTCCCTCCCTCCCTCTCTTTCTTTCTTTCTTCCTTCCTTCCATTTTCTTATAAAATACTTTACAACCATTTACAACATTATTTCTCTAGACCTCTATGAAAGAAAATGTTTATAACATAAATAGTGTAATCTGTGGATTCGCCACTCTTCTGAGCCCCCTCCAATTTTCTCAATGACATTATAGGGCCCAAGTCTTGCTGCAGACACCTCAAGGGCACCTCCTATGAAGGTGGGCTTGTGCACTGAAACCTTGCTAATTGGATTTCTGATATTGGGGTCACCTCCGGGCAGTTGGTTAACTGAGCTTCCCCCTCTGTGGTCTAGAAGAGAAAACTGTAAATCAGTTCATCTCTTTCCCCCATTTTCTGTGTTTTTTCTCCTTTGGACTTCTTTATTGCAGTGAGGCAGAAAACTTATTCAGGTGAGCCTGTAAACGAATTTCTGGACCTTCAATCTCTGATGGACTTTTCCTGCCTTGCTGTTTTCTTTTTTGAGGGCAGTTCAGACACTAGTGATCATAAACATTCATATGAATTCAAGAGGATCCAAGAGATCTAGAATTCCCAGAGTTAGGCGCTTAGTTTCCTAGAGGGACAACATTCTCCTCAGAGGGCACTTCTCCAAGAAGAGTGTTCTCCATAGAGGATCCCCTTAAAGCCAAAGGACTAAAGCTATGTCATGAGGGGCCAAGGTCTTGTCAGCCTTCTACTATATTGCTGAGAGTTTCTACAGGTTTGAGGCGAAATGGGAGAATTTATACAGTAATCTTACAAAGGGTCTTTACCTTCCAGGTGGTGTCCAATGGGTCTAGTGGACTATGGAAAGGTTATTTTTTTATGCATTTGGTCATTGACTCAGTTACGTTTTCCATGAGTATGAGTGGGAGGACAAAATAAAGTCTGTCCTATCCTCAATACCCATTTTATATACTGGGTGCCTATGTAGAAGTTAAGGAGCCTGCTACTGGAAAACCTTGGTCATGGGCCCCTGCCTACCTATATCTTAGCTTCAGATTTTCTCAGTTGTATGCCCATGTTAGCAAAGAGCAGAAATAAAGAAACTGAGCCCAAGATGGGCTACAGTCCATGTTAGCCCAGAGGCCTTGTGGGAGGAAGCATAGGTCTCAGGGTACATTAAGTACAGGTAACATCTCAATTATTCAAGAGCCAATCATCCAGTTTTTGAATTATTCATACTTTTGGATCTACTTCCTTCTACCCTTATCATATCTTTGGGGAATTTCATTTCTCATTAGTTCTTTGGCGGGCAGGTGAAGGGAGGAAGGAGGTAATATTCAAATAAGCCCATTTTCCTCCTTATTAACTGCTCTTGTGAAAGGTTGGGAAAAAGGGGGCTGAGAATAATTGCTATCATGAGATCTCTGGATTATCATTCTATTTCATCATAATCTTTCTCTCCTCCATTAACACAGCAGTCAATTTCTAGTATTATTCACAAAAAAAGTCAGCTCTAGCTGGATAAAATGACTTGTTCCAGGTCAGCATAAAACAAACAGATAGACAAAAAAGCCCACCTCACCCTAAAATAATCCCGTGGACACTCAGGCCTTGGGATCTACTTCAATTTATCTTGCCCTAATCGCTATTGAATGCAGTCTTAAACTATGGAGGAAGTTCAAGTATTTTTTTTTATTTACAAGAAATATGGGTGGTGCAGTGAATAGAGCACTGGCCCTGGAGTCAGAAGGATCTGGGTTCAAATCCAGCCTCAGACACTTAACACAAAACTAGCTATATAACCTTGGGCAAGTCACTTAACCCCAATTGCCCTACTTTTCCCCCTCACAAAAAGCAAAAAAAAAAATGAATAAACAGCTGACTCTCAAGATAGTAGGACTTAAAAATTAATATGTTATATTTTGATTTCCTTTATTTCTTGATTTATCCTTTCCCCACCTAACCCCTCTCTAGCCCACAAGTGAGCCATCTCTTATAATTAAAAGAAGAGAAATCCAGAAAAACTAACCATGATATCAATATTTTCTGACAGTGTATTCCAGGGGTGGGGAACCTGTGGTCTCAAGGTCGTCTTGAGAAGAAGGTCGTCTTGATGGTCTTCTAGGTCCTCAAATACAACCCTTTGACTAAATCCAAGTCAGAGGATCACACTTGAGGACCTAGAGGGCCACAGGTTCACCACCCCAGTTGTACTCAATGTAATCAACACCAAGGATGGAATGAAAATTCATTTTCCTGTATCTTCATTGGAGACAAGTATGGTCATTGTGACATTATACTACACGTTTATCAGTTTCTTTTGCTGTTACTCTTTCCATTTACATTGTAGTAGTCACTGTGTGCTGTTTTTCTGATTCTACTCAGTACATTATATAGCATCATATAAGTCTTGCTATCTTTCTCTGAAGTCTTCCTAATTATCACTTCTCAGGGTACAGTAATAGCCTATTATACTCATTACCATGATTTATTTGACTATGCCCCTATCAATAGGCATCATTTTGTTTCCACTCCTTCACTATGAATATTTCCCCACATATGGGGACTTTCTTTCTGTCATTGACTTGCTTGGGATATATGCCTAGCAGGGAGATCTCTGGGTTAAAGCATATAAAATATTTTCGTCATTTTTGAGCATAATTCCAAATTGCTCTCCAGAATGCTTAGAACAAGTCCTAGGTCTTCAGCAGGATATTAGTGCACCTATCTTTCCACAGCCTCACCCGCCCCCAGTATTGATTAGTCTCATCTTTTGTCTTCTTTTGTCAACTTCCTGGTTGTGTAGTAAAACCTCATAGTTAATTTGTTTTGCATTTCCTTGGTTGTAAGTGATCTGGAGCATTCTTTCTTGTAGTTGTTAATGTTTTTTTAAATTTTTGTTTTAAGAAGTGTTTGTCCATAGCCTTTTCAACCACTGAAATTCAAAGGTTCCAGACAACTTTTCTAATGTGCATTTCAGTAAACATATTAATGCTTGCAACTGACTCGTTGGCAATTGGACTTATTGACAAAGTTGAGCTTTGTCAACTGAGAAATTCCCACTTTAAAAATGGGGTTGGAGAGCAAGCAGGGACCCAGCTTCCAAGTGAGGAACACATGAGCTCAAGTCTGACTTGCCTCTGAGACCACCTAGTCCTGTAAGCTTGACCTTCAGTCACTTCACTTCTCAGACACAAGACAACTCTAAGAAAGGAAGTTGCAGAGAAAGTGTCCCTGTGAATTGGTAGAGGGCGCTCCTTACATTGATGAGATCACACATCTGGGGCAAAACCAAAGCAAAGCAAACCACACAGTGCTATAGACTTTGTAGACTTTTAGTCTACAACAAAAAATGTGACTATAGTATATGGATAATTACTGAAAGTGAAGATAGTACTAATCACTAGAATTGAACACAATTACTTGAAAAATTACATACTAACAGATGGTTTGATGATACCAAGAAATAGAAATGGGGCATTTCTGGTTCAGTCAATGTTATTTGAAAGATAATGGAAAATGAGAGAGACAAACACAAGACTGAAACTGGACAGACATACTCCTAATTTGCAAAAAGGGAAGAGAATAAAGTCATAAGATGGCAAATTTGACTCTGATTCCTGAGAAAACTCTAGAACAGAGGTGATATGCACTCTGCCTAGCAGCCTCATGAGGCCCCCCAACACTCCCCAGTGTGACCTGATTATGTGACAGATTCATTGGGAAAGATTTAATAAAATAAATAAAAATCAAATCAAACATAGATAGCATTGCATTTTAAAACTAAGTCAATTTGTATCCCATAGGGATCTATATGTATGGATTATGACCCCCATCACTATTTGAGTTCCACAGTACTAGTCTAGAACATTTCCTTAATGAGACAGTTGGTGAATGTATAGAAAGGTAGCTAGCCTGACTTCATCAAAAACAAGTTATAGCAGACTAACTTAATTTCTTATTTCACCATTGGATAGGATTACTGAATAGTAGATGAGGCAAATGCTTAAGATATAATTTATCTAGATTTTAGCAACACTTTTTGACAAATCAGTGGTTTGCCGGCTACCCAGGACAAGTAATAATTTTGTATGGTTTCTTTTTATGACAGCAATGTTCATGTACTTGGGGGTTTGTTGACAGTAGGTTAACTCCAAACATCTGATTTACCAAGTGAAGCCAGATTGGGCTTGTTTTCTCCACGCTTGCTTAATTCTCTGTCAGGCTATTACTGTATTTGCTATTATACACATGTGTTTCATTGTCCTTTTTCTTGTTTTTCATTTTGTGGTTGTAAAAACTGATTGTTCATATCCTTTGGCTATTTAACAATTGGATAATGGCTATTATCCTTATAAATTTGAGTTAGTTCCTAACATATTTGGAAAATGAGAACCTTGTTTATTTTAAAAACTTGCTACAAAGATTTTCCCCAGTTACCTGATGATTTCTTTCTTTTTAAAAAAATTATTCCAATTAACGAAAATCAACCTCTCCATCTCCTCACATTGAAAAAGAAATTTAAAGAAAAAACCTGTTACAAAATGTATAGTAAAGCAAAGTAAATTTATGCATTGGCTATGTCTGAAAGAATATATGTCTCAGTCTGCACTTAGAGTCCATCACCTGTCAGGTAGCATATTTTGTCATGAGGCAATGATATCACTGGTTCAAAGAATATGCAAAGTTTAATAACATTTTTCATAGTTTCAAATTGCTTTCCAAAATGACTAGATCAGTTCACAGCTTCACCAACAGTGCATATTTTATAATAAACAAGTTTTCCCACAACTCTTCATATATCATTTGTCATGTTTCTTTTTTGTCAACTTTATTAATCTGATGGGAATGAGGTAGAACCAGAGTTTGAATGTTTGAATTTCTTGAATTATTAATTATTTAGACCATTTATTTTAATATGGCTTTTGATAGCTTGGATTTCTTCCTTTACCTCTTCTCTATCATTTGAATATTTATCAGTTGGGGAACGGCTGTTATTCTTATGAATTTGAATCAGTTTCAGTTTATAATAGAAGCGAGAGCTTTACCCAAAGACCCCAGTTTCTGTGTTAAGAATTCACTATTTGACAAAAACTGCTGGGAAAATTGGAATATAGTATGGCAGAAACTGGGCATAGACCATCATCTAACACCGTACACCAAAGTCAAGTCTAAATGGTTGCACGATCTAGATATAAAGGTTGATACTGTAAATAATCTAGGGAATCAAGGAATACTTTACCTGTCAGATTTATGGAGTAGGGAAGACTTTATGACCAAAGAAGAGTTGGAGAGCATTATAAAATGAAAAATTGATAATCTTGATTACATTATGTTGAAAAATATCTGTACAAACAAAGCCAATTTAACCAAGATTAATAGGGAAGTGGGAAACTGGGAAAGGATATTTACAACCAGTGTCTCTGATAAAGGCCTCATTTCTAAAATATATAGGGAATTAAGTAAAATCTATAAGAATACAAGTCATTCCCCAATTAATAAATGGTCAAAGGATATGAGCAGGCAATTTTCAGAGGTAGAAATTAAAAATATTTAAAAGCATATGAAAAAATGCTCTAAATCACTATTGATTTGAGAAATGCAAATCAAAACAA
>CM053602.1:54713355-54730472 GCA_028646575.1 Pseudocheirus occidentalis
TGATTGTCCTTACAGCGGGAGTGGGTGACAAGGGAGGAGCCGAAAGAATCTAGAATTTAAAGCTCTGCAATACCTGCAACTAGGAATCAAGATATACAGGGGCTGGGATAGGGAGACTCTCCCTGCCCTACCAGAAAGTTAGAGAGCAGACCAGGGGAGGGGCTCCACAATGGGATCGCTGTTTTGGGGGTGGGGTAGGGGAAAGATGGGGAGAAAATTTGTAACTAAAAAATCTCATGAAAATGAACAATGTAAACAAGAAAACAAGTAACATTTATTACAGATTGCTCACAAAAAAATTAAAAGAGAAATAGATAAATTGGAAACAAAAAAAAACCCAAAATGGTAAATTAAAATAAAAGTAGATTTTTTAAAACTATTAATAAAATTTAGTTAATCTGATTAAAAAGAAGAGGGCAGAGGCAGCTAGGTGACACAGTAGATGGAGTGCAGGTCCTGGAGTCAGGAGTATGAGTTCAAATCCAGCCTCAGACACTTGACACTTACCAGCTGTGACCCTACCAAGTTCCTTAACCCTGACTGCCTCAGCATAAAAAGGGGGAGGCATAAAATAAAACCATAAAATAACAAATAAGCAAAGTGAAATCACAACAAAACAAAAAAATAAAAAGAATAATAAGAAAATATTATGGATATTTATATGCCAACAAAACAGAACACAAAAGAAACAGAAGAATACCTTCAAAAACACAAAATTCCAAAACTGTCAGAATACCAGATAAAGATTTTGATTAATCTAATCTCAGAAAAAAAGAAATAGACCTAGCTATAAAGGAACTAACCCCTCCCCCCACCCCCAAAAAACTTCCTTGTCTTAGTGGATTGGAGAATTCTATCAAATTTTTAAAGAACAATTACTATCAATACTTCACAAATTATTAAAAACTGAGAAAGAAAACATCCTGTCAAAATCCTTTTGTTAGACAAATAGTGTTCAAAACAGGGGAAACAATCCAAGAAATGACCAAATGGGATTTAAACAAGGAATACAAGGATGGTTCAACATTAGGGAAATGATAACATAATTAATCATATTAAAAGCCAATCCCCCTACAAAGTACAGGCATAAAAGAACTTTTAAAAATATTGTTAAAAAAACATCTATCTAAGATCAAAAACAAGTATCGTATGCAATAGGGATACACAAAAATCTTTTGCAGTAAATACAGGAGTGAAGAAAAGGTGTCTACTCTCCTCACTATTATCTGAAATGTTCTGGAAATGTTATCAACAATAATAAAAAAGAGAAAGAAATTAAAGGCATAGATAGGTAAAGAGGTGATAAAACCCTCCCTATTTGCTGATGATTTGATAACATATTTGGAAAATCCTAGATAATCAGTAAAGATAATGAGACAATTTACAGCTTTAGCAAAGTTGCAGGTTACAAAATAATCTTCAAAAAGTCAAGAGCATTTGTTTATAACAATAACAAAATACAAGAAGCAATAATAGAAAGGGAAATCTAATTCCAAATAATTACAAAATGCTTTTAAAATCTGGGGATCACCCCTCCCCCACAAGCACACAAAGGACTGGTATAGAATCAATTGCAAAGATATTTATATGGAAGGAAATAAGAAGCAATTTAAATAGCTAGAGGAATATTCAATGTTCATGGCTAAGCCATGCCAATATAATAAAAATGACAATACGTCCCATGTTAATTTATACTTTTAATGATATACCAATCAAATTATCAAGGGGATACTTCATAGAATTTGATAAAATACTAACAAAATTCATTTAGAATAAACAAAAAATGAAATGATGAAATATTGAAAAGAAATAGGAATGGAGAATAGTAGACCTCTTAATTATTAGAGATTGAAAAATGTCTATTAATATTTACTAATGAGAAATTAAAAAGAATTAGTATTTTTATGAAAATAGTTTTGACCTCACAAATTCCCAAACATGATTGTACTGGAGCTAGCTGTTAAGAGCTTTAAAAACCCTAGACTTAAGAAAGTGATAGTTGTTGCTGCTGTTCAGTTGCACCTGACTCTTTGTCACCCCATTTGGGGTTTTCTTGACAAAGATATTAGAGTGGTTTCCTTTTCCAGCTCATTTTACAGATGAGGAAACTGAGTCATGCAGGGTTAAGTGACTTTCCCAGGGTCACACAGTGTCTGAGATCAGAGTTAACCTCAGGAAGATGAGTTTTTCTGGCTCTAGGCCCAGTGTGCTATGCACCGCACCAATTAGCTACCCTAAAAAAGTAATGAAGAAAATATTAATAATGATGGTTAAATTTAAAAGGCCATTAGATTTGATAATTAAGACCTACACATATTATGTATACATATATATATGTATATATACATACATGCACATATACACACATACATGTGTGTCTGTATACACGCATACTATGGGCAGTCACTGAAGGCATTCGATTAGAAGAGTGATATAATAAGAACTTTAGATCTGAGTGATTACACAGGCAGCTGGGTGAAACAGGGGTGGAAGAATAAAAGGGAGAAGTCAAAGAAAGGCAGGCCATTAGGTAGACCATTAAGGAGCCATAACTTTTACACTAGTGTAATAATAATAATAATAATAATAATAATAAACAACTAGCATTTGGGGCAGCTAGGTGACGCTGCAGTGAATACAGCACCAACCCTGGAGTCAGAAGGACCTGAGTTCAAATCCAGCCTCAGACACTTAGAACTTACTAGCCATGTGACTTTGGCAAATCACTTAACCTCAATTGCCCTGCCTTCCCCCCTCCAAAAAAAAGCAAAAAAGAAAGAAAGAAATTAAAATATTTTTTAAATAATAGCTAGCATTCATATAGTGTTTACAAAGTTGACAAAGTACTTTACAAATACTATCTCTTTATCCTCACAACAATCCTAAGAGATAGATGCTATTATAAACACCATTTTGTAGATGAGGAAACTGAAGTTTCATGACTAGTAAGTGTTGGAGGTGGGATTTTAACTCAGCTCTTCCTGATGCCAGGCTCACTGCACTTAACTAGCTGCCTCTCCCATTAGTTTAAGATATTTTACTGCAAAAGTCTCTCTCTGTCTTTCTGGTATGTTAGATAAAGTGCTGTCAAAATATACACACGCAGAGTCACACACAGAGAGTCACTACACACACAGTCACACACACAGTCACACACAGCCAGAGACACATACACAGAGGGTCACACACAGAGTCTCTCTCTCTCTCTCTCTCTCTCTCTCTCTCTCTCTCACACACACACACACACACACACATACACACACACTCACGGAGTCACACACAGAGAGTCACACACACAGTCACACACAGCCAGAGGCACAAACACAGAGGGTCACACAGAGTCTCACACATACACACAGAGTCACACATACTATTTTTTTTGTCATTATAACTAAATCAAGAGCAGAAACTGTTAACTTGCTTCCTAGTGGATAGAGTAAAAAAGACCTAGTTTCAATCCCTGCCTCTGACATAACATCACTGTGTGACTGTGGACAAGTCACCTAACCTTTCATTATTCTAGGTCACTTTTTCAGACTGTAAATTTACGAGCAGGTACCTGTGCCTACTGGTAGAAGAAGTTTCCACAACAGGAGCTCACCATTCCTCTGAAATGTAAACAACAACAATAAAATCCCCACTGGCTTCTTTTCCTTAATCTCCCCTCACCATACCCCTGTATGGACTGGATTGTGGACTCTTTCTTACAGGTTCTACCAGTAAGAGAACAAATGCTAAGAAGATCCTGCTGAATTGGCTATGTTTCTGGTATCTGGCATGTCGCCTTTGCAATATCCTCCAAATGCTCCCCATCTTTCCTCTGCCCCTGCCACCTCCCTGGTACAGGACTTCATCACCCCTCACCTGGATATTTGCCTGCTCATGGGTCAGCCTGCAGGCTCAACCATGTCACCTCTCTACTCAATAAACTCCAGTGGCTCCCTATTGCATTGAACAGCAAATAGAAAAAGCCCTTCATAACCTAGTCCCCCTCCCCCTTATATACCAGTACCTGCTCTTTGATTTAGTGACACCAGCCTCCTGGCTATGACTCAAACAAGACCTTCTACCTCTTAGCTCCATGTTGTCCCCCATTTCTGGAATGCTTTCCCTCCTTCCCTCCAACTCCTGACTTTTCCAGCTTCCTTCAGTCCTGACTAAAATCCCACCTCCTACAGTAAGCCTTCCCCAAACCCCTCTTAATTCCAGAGTCTTTCCTCTGGTCATTATCTCCTATTTATCCTGTCTGTACCTTGCTTTGTAATGTATTTGTTTGCCTGGTGCCTCCTCCATTAGACTGGGGCAGATTGTCTTTTGACTTTCTTTGTGTCTCTAGAGTTTATCACAGTGCTTGTGGCATAGTAAATGCTTATCTACTAAAGGTCTGATGTTTGCTACTTGTATGACCACGGATATATCACTTCACCTTTGAGGGTCTTTCATCTATTCCTTTCAGCTTTATGCTATATGTTCTAAGACTCCTTTTCATCATCTTATGATGCCATGGTCTAATTTCTTTTTTTAAATTTATGTAGATTTCTTACATTTATATCACCTCCATTTCTGAATGTATACGTCTATGCTCCTCTACTCATGGAGTGATGAGAGAGAGAGAGAGAGAGAGAGAGAGAGAGAGAGAGAGAGAGAGAGAGAGACAGAGAGAGACAGAGAGAGACAGAGAGAGAAAGGGAGGGAGGGAGGAAGGAAGGAAGGAAGGAAGGAAGGAAGGAAGGAAGGAAGGAAGGAAGGAAGGAAAGAAAGAAAGAAAAGGGAAAAGAACAATTCAGCAGAATTAACCAATGCATCAAACTGAGGTTCGCAGTTTATGCAATATTTTATACCCATAGTCCCACTCACCCGCCTTTGCAAATCAGGGAAGGAGGTACATGTTCTCATCTCTCCTTTAGGAATAAGTACAATTTCTAAGGGTCTCTTCAAACTTGAAAATTCTAGAAGCCCGTAATCTGTTCATAGGAACGGGCTAGAGGAGAAACAAGTCTTGGAAATTTTGTACAACAAGACAACTGGTCTCAAGAGCTGAATTTATGTTTCAACAGAAGTTCTCTACGAAAGACCAGGGATGGGAAGGTTGGCTCCCTCTTCTTCTGTCACCATCCCTGGTTTAAAATCTCTGAAACTACTTCTGAGATAGGCTGCATTGGGGGGGGGGGGTTGTTCATTCTATGGTTTTATTCTGTAATTCATTACCAACCATTCTTCAATCAAATCAATCCCTTTTCTCCAACTCTCCCACCATTGGGAATTGACAGCTTTAAACTCACACATGACAAGCTATCTGGAAAGTGATTTTCTTCATTTCCATGCTCACCCTTTGTCATTAAGTTTCCTTTATTAAAAGGATTGTAGAGGGGAGAGGGGAGTAGTAAGTACGGAGAGGGGATGGAGAGATAACCCTTGCAGCTGGTATTAGATTAAAAAAACATTCTGTAGTAAGTGGATCCTGACTCAGATCTGAAACACGCTATTTGATATTTATCCTCACCCCCTTCTACCATAGGCATCAAATAATATTCACTCCCACTTATTGCTTAATGGTTTACAAAGCCCTTTCCCCCCATGATGATATAAATGTTTCTTCCTTTTTTACATGGAGGCCTCTGAGGTTAGCAAGGTTAAAGTGATTTGATCTCTCTATCTCTGTCTCTCCTCCTCCTCTCTTTCCCTGTCTCTTTGTGTCTACATCTATCCATCTGTCTCTCTGTCTCCTGCCCCATCTCTCTGTTTCTCTGTCTCTTTGTCTCTTTCTCTCTGTTTCTGTCTCTCTCATTCCCTACGCATCTCTCTCTGTCTCTGACTGTCTGTCTCCCTCCCTATTTCTCTCTGTCTCTATATCTACCTCTGTCTCTATATCTACCTCTGTCTCTTTGCTGTTTCTCTCTCTCTCCCCATACCATGTTGCTCTCTGCCTAACTGACAAACAAGGGGATAAAAAACTGGGATAGATAGATTTGAAACCGGAATATACCCATGCAAAACTGGAATTTCAAGATGAATTATTGGAAATATATTAGTACTGGAAGTAGTACATTGCTAATTCCTCCATGGGGATCTGTCTGTCCATGGAAGAGAGTGCTAAGTTGAGGGGAGAGGGTTCTGCTGTTCAGATCACATATTCTTCTTTCCTGTACACTCTTCAGAGCCCCAGGTTATTTATATCACAGTATGACATGCCTTCCATTTTCCCCATTACTGGTGCAAACCTCAGAAGCCTAGGAACAGTCATCACCCTTACCGGATGATTCAGTGCCCTTACATCATTTGCTGTTCGAGAACACAAGAAAACAAAAGCCACTTAAATCAAATGAGTTAACAAAGTGTTGCCCCAGGCAAACAATATTTGAGTAACCATATCAGACTTTGGGAAATTAAATAAGTGTGTATTATTACAGGAGTCTACTTTTCAACTCGGCTGCCAAAAAATCTGTCTTGTCAGTTTAAGGGGATTATAAAGGGTGGCAACTGTGAGTAGTGAGAAGCAGTGTGGCTAGAATGGAAAGGTCTTTCAGAACAGAAAACCTGAGGACAAGAACCAGCTCTGGCAGGTCCTAGCTGTGTGACACTGGACAAATCATCTCAGTTTTTGAGCTTGGAATTACTCATGTGTAAAGTGGGTTGTTGTAAGGAAAATTCCACATATATGTGAGTGGGTATTACTATTATTGCTACCAATGAAGTGAATGAGGGCAATTATAACTCAGAATACTTAATAGTTTCCATTTGTAGCACTGAGTTGTCAACAAGAAAATTTTATAGCTTTTGCAGCTGCTGGCCTTACCAAAGTACTTTGGGATATATCTAGTAAAAACTCTTACTCCCTGTGTCAGGCAATTTGATTCTATGAGTTAAATTAACAGTCCTTGGCTGCTCTAATTTGCCATTATCAAAGGCTGGACCAGGCTTTCCTAGATGTACTAGCTGAAAATAAGGCAAAGAAAGGTCATATGACCATGAAGATGGTAGAGCAATTGACTTCCTAAGTCATGCAAAAATCCAGAAAGAAGGTATACACCAGATAGAAGCAAAGATGATCCCACAAGATAAAGGGAGAAATGATTTACAAACCCATGAAATATCATCAGAGGACCTAAATATTTGGCACTCGCACTACACATTGCCAATCTCCAACCAACTCCAAGTGTCAGGCACAGACAGAGGAAGCAACTTCATAGGCTTGTGCCTCCATGATTCCCCATGATAATGACGCAGTCCAATCACACCTCAAGACCCTCATCCCTATTTCACATGGCAGATACTGATTCTGCCCAGCCACCTAAAGTGAAAGGAAGGTGATTGGAGGAGGGTAGGATGAAGATGCAGCAAGTGCAGAGCTGACCACAGAGTAGAGGGAGAAGAGAGATCATCCTCCAGGAGAAAAAGATTAGCAACTTGATAGAGCCTGAATTTTCTTCCCAGAATTTTCTCTGAATTGGCCTGGACCAGGTCAACCCCCATACCTTTCAATGTGTAGAGATGAATGATGCTTAGCACACGTAGCCTTGGAGATACATTTAGCAGTGGAATGGGAAGGGAACAAAGAGTGAGGAAAGTAACAAGGGACACAAATGACTAAGAGACCAAAGTTCAAGAGAGAAGGTCTGAATGAAAAGCTAGCTCACAAACAGAAAAAAACAAAAGCTAGAATCAGCAAGACAGAATAAAGAATGAGTAATATCTAGCAGCTAGGTGGTGCTGCAGTGGATAGAGCGCAGGACCCGAAGTCAGGTAGACTTAAGTTTGAATCTGGCCTCAGACACTCACTAGCCAGGTGACCCCAGACAAGTCACTTCACCTGGTTTGTCTCAGTTTCCTCATCTGTAAAATGAGCTGGAGAAGGAACTGACAAACCACTGTAGTATCTGCCAAGAAAACCCCAAATGGTGTCATAATGACTCAGACATGACTGAACAACAATATCTATGAAAGAGACTAAAACTAGTATTATACTACATAGACAGATAAGAAGACAGACAGACAGACATATAGATAGATAGATAGATAGATAGATAGATAGATAGATAGATAGATGGATGGATAGATAGATAGATAAATGATAGATAGATGGGTAGATCAGTCTGGAGTATACAGAGACATTCTATAATTGGTTTCAGTCTGCTGACTATGTCGCAAAAAGACACACTGTTGTAACTGGACCTGAGGTACATTTAAATGGTGCTAACTTGGAAGTGAGGCTCTTTCTCTTCCTCTATCTTGCCTATCTGTGTTCAAGTGAGAGAAACATGCTGTAATATAGTGGATAGAAAGGGAATTCAGGCCCTCCCCCATCTGGGACTGACATGTGACCCATGCCACATATAAGTGGCCTCTGTTTCTTAGCTCTTTGCATTTGTTCTCTTCTCTTTTAGGTGAAGTGGTATTGGCAATGCTTACACCCTTGTGAGCTTTGAAAGGCTGAAATTGCAAGTGCCAGAAGGTAGGTAGCTAGCATCCATGCAGTGATTTGCCAGAAACCAGATGGTAAAAAGCAAAGTCCCAAGCAATCTGTTTGACTCAGCTTAGAATGAAGGCAGCCAAGAGAGAGCTACAGACTTAAGTATAGGTTTCACTCCTTTTATTTTAAACCAGTACTTTGTTCTCACAATTGGTTTTGCTAACACTAATATGATACTTGTCTATTCCTATAGGTTTTCCTCCAAATGTCCTTTACCTGCTCATCATAATTATTTTGAATTTATTCATACAAATCATTTCTTTTTTGTAATGCATTTAATTTCTTTTTCCTTTGATCCTTCTCTTTCTCTGTAAAGATAAAAGTGCTGTTCAAAATCTTCCCTCTCCCTTCAGCTTCTTATTTGAAGTAATATTATTTCACCTATGCTCTTTCCCAAGAAGGTTTTCTTTGCCTTGTCCTTTTGATTCTCTTTAATTCCAGTCTATTCTGACTTTTTTTCTGATAATAGGTGGGTTACCACTCTTGTTACTCTTCTTATTTGTCTCTGCTTTATTTTCTACATACCTCATAAAGATGTTGAAGCTTATGAAGTACCAAATTTATACTCTATTCCAGGAGTGGGGAACCTGCGGCCTTGAGGCCACATGTGGCCCTCTAGGTCCTCAAGCACAGCCCTTTGACTGAATCCAAACTTCACAGAACAAATCCCTTTAAGAAAAGGATTTGTTCTGTAAAACTTGGACTCAGTCAAAAGGCCACACCCAAGGACCTAGAGGGCCACATGTGGCCTGAGAACCACAGGTTCTCCCTCCAGGGTACCTTTGTACATTACCCCATCATAATATTACCCTGTTGTTCTGGGCTCAGATTGATTCAGGAGTAGAGTATTTTAGGTTCAATAAGCAGTTTGCATTCGATATTGGAATGAAATGAAACATTTATGTTATTTAATATTTAACAGGAAATTTAAAAATTTAAAAATTTTAAAAATTTAAAAATTCACTTAGCTCTCGCATGGGAAGACTGAGGGTACTCACTGAGGACACTCCAAGTTAATTCAGCTTAACAAAGCTCCCATGCCTCTGAGTTGCCTACGGTCATATTCCAAGTAGCATCAATAAGAGGCTGGAGTAGTTGGTTTTTTTTTATTATTCAAGTGGCCAGGATATTGTCATGTCAACAGGAAGTTGATGTCATTAGTGAGTAAAATTTCAAGAACAGTTTCAATACCTTTTATGGAAAAAGTAGTCAAGCTTGTATGGAAGCATGAGGCAAGGATATTGTTCCTGCCATAACTATCCTTATCATTTTATGTTGTGCTTTGTTCTTAGAAATATCAATTCTTATTTTATTTTATTTTATTTTGGAGGGGGGAAGGCAAGGCAATTGAGGTTAAATGACTTGCCCGAGGTCATACAGTTAGTAAGTGTCAATTGTCTGAGGCTGGATTTGAACTCAAATCCTGTTGACTCCAGGGCCACTGCTCCGTTCACTGTATCACATAGCTGCCCCAGAAATATCAATTCTTGAAAAATGTCAAACAGGAGCAGTGTCATTTGGTGGGAGTCACTCTGTGACCCAAGTTATAATACCCATTCATATCCCCTCCTCTTATAATGACTGGTTTCTATTCCTAAGGCAAAATTATGTGTCTCTTGTTCTATATCCTGCTCTTTTTCTCCAAGAACTACTTGCTCCTGGAGAGCCATGCATTCTCTGTCCTGGGGTGGTAAGCAATTCTGATAGATACAACCATCTCTCAGAGAAGGTAGCCTCCAAAAATGGCCTTTGTTCCTGGAAGAAGCTCATCAAGCCATACCTGTCTCTTATGAAGACAATGTGGTATAGTGAATAGCATCTACCTCAAAGTCAGAAAGGCATGGCTTAAAGTCTCACCTTGGAACATTTTGTGACCTTGAACAAATCATTCAACCTCTTAGTGCTCTAGACAACTGACTAAGGCTGTAAGTAATACAGAAAGCACCACCTTGCGTTGATAGAGGAGTTTCTTAACCCAGAAATGTCTCCATACCAGTGAAATCAAAGGTCTACTCCCAATAGTGATCCCCCCACCATGGAAATGTTTTTCAGTGGAATACTTTCCTTTCACCTTCTGAAATGAGAGCCCGATTTTTCCATCCCTTTCCACTCCCCTATTACAATACCTCTTCTCCATTGCATTTATCTTATTTTCACACATAGTATAGTGGTAACAAGGCATGTGGGGACTCATGACTCCTGGGACTTGAGGGCTCAATAGTCCTTTTTCTTTTCATAGAGTCCTCACGCATCTCCATTTATTTGTAGCATCTATATGGAACAGGTTGCTCTGTTGGCTTCCCAGGGTCTGCTACTCCCTTCTCTGCTACTAAGGGTCTCTATTCCTCAAAGTCACTTCATCCCTAGCATGGCCACCTCTCCTGTATCTATGTCTGACTGGAGTATGTGCCTCTGAATCCTTCTGGATGTGGTACCTCCTACCACTTGAGTAGCTCTGCTTCAAAACAACATGGCCAATGGGGGACAGAGTGCACAGTCTCTAGAGTGTCCTTATTCCTAGCTAGAGACTTCAGGGAATTTCCCCTCGGGGGAGATCTGAAGTTCTTGGTTGAGCTGAGCTATGGCAATCACAATGGGAGATCTCATTCACTATGTTTTGCCTAGCACATATTCTAATATTTATACTTTTTCTGGTTTCTGTTGTGCTATCAAACTTAGACAAATGGGTTTATTTGCTATTTTTTACATGTGAAGAACTAAGATTTTGTGGGAAAGAAGTCAAGCCTTGGCTATATAGCTCATGGTCCTATTTCCCTATTAAGAGATAGTGATCAGGAGCACAAGCTGACCCTAAAAATAATGTCCCTTCAATGAACAAAATGTAAGGGAGCAAGTACCTCTAATTCCAGTTCAGTGAGAAAGCAAATTGGCCAGCCTCTGGCCCCAACATCCTGCTTCCCTCCTGACAAGAATCGAAGAAGCAGGGGGAGGGGAGGGCAGAGAGGAGACTCTAGACATATCTTGTCTCACCTCCCTGTGAGACACATCTAGACACACATAATCAATATGGGCAGAACATGCTACACAATATCTCATATATCTATATACACATACATCTCTACGTACATATACACTTAACCGTACATATGCATATATGTGTGTGCATATATACACATATACTTAAAAGCTGCTACTATTTACAATGAGAGAAACACTAAAAGCTTTTTTTGATTAATAAAAGAGTAAAGCAAATATAGCCTTTTTAAAAACCACTTCTATTTAATACAGTTCTAGAAATGCTAATGATAGTAATAAATCAATTGAAGAGAATTGAAGGCATAAAAGTTGGCAAAGAAGAAAGAAAATTATCCTTATTTGTAGACAATACGATGGTTTACTTAGAAAGTCCCAGAGAGTCAACAAAGCAACTAATTGAGATAATTAATAGCTTTTGCAGAATATGAAATGAATAAACAAAATGAATCCATAAAAATCTTCAGCATTTTTATGTGCTCAAATGCTCTTTGATTTTATCCATTCCTTCTGTAATGCCTTCCCATCCTGAGTGACTCTTGTCCATATCTAATAATTTTGCTACAGGGTGACCACTCAAGGTGTTAGACTCTTTTCTCGCTTTGTCTTGACACCATAAGAATACCAATGGAATAAGTGATGTGCCCAACTGTAATCCTTCTCCCTTGTCATATGCCAGTCCATCTTCTTTTCCTACTCTAACACCCTCTCTATGATACTCCCACAATTTATTCTCATGTTCACAGACTGAGTACCTAGATCAGGTTCACCAAAGAATTTCATGCAGTCTGTGAAAATGTAGGGTCGCCACTGCACACTCTCCTGTTTGTCACATGACCTGCGGCAATCAACCATCATCAATCTATCTCTAGTCTAACCTGTCTGCAACCCAAAGAAGTTTAGCCTGTTTTAATTTTGGCCCCTACCTACTGCCAAGTAGTGCAAGTCTGACCTAGACAGTGGCCACTACCTTTTGATTATAAAGGTAACTTTGGGTACCTATCCCTACTACCATAGGCCAAAAACCCCCACCAGTGTTTCCCATTATAACAATCAGCCCATGGACTTAATTAGCTTTTAGGAAAGGCATTTACTAAAATGATATAGTAAAAACAATTGGTATAAAACTTCTCCATTCCCCTTCCCCCAAATATCCGGAGTGTAGATGGGCATAGTTTATAGGACAACTGTTCTATTTAGAATGAATATTTATCTTCTCCAGGCAAAAGAAATGCTTAAAACAAAAAATACTATAAGTGAATATTGACAAAGACTTAAAACATGAGATATCAGCTTTCTATTATCCAGTCTTAGAAAGTTGATGCTTAAGGCAACAAAACATGAAACATTTCCCAGGACTTCTGAATTTCTACGTCACCTTCACATTTGTTCTGCATTTTCCAGATAGTTTCCTCAACATCCCTACCTTCTGTCAAGCCTGCCTATGACTTGGGCTCATCTTCCTATTGGTGGTCTTCTTCTCTGAGAAAGGAATAGTTGCTAAAAAAATTCCTGCTCCAATTCAGAGATGAATGACTGAGAGATGCAGGAGCTCCCAAACTCTTTGGCTCATGGAGTTGCCTCCAAGACTGGAAAGATATGTCTCAGGATCATTATTTAATCACATATACTCAGGGTAAAAAAAACCATAAACAAAAGAGGCACCCAAAGCCTTAATATCCAGTCTTAGCCTCACGCAACTAATACATGTTCTTTATTCTATGTGCAACTAGTCAACATTACTGCTGTAGTGTTCTCCTCTTGGGAAATCTCAGGGAGAGTTCTTAGCCACATGTTCATGGAATGGAGAAGAAAAAAGAGAACTTGACTCCACATATAGCACCGTATTTACTGTACTACCTAGGAGTGTAGATTAGAATAGTTTATAGGACAACTGTTGTATTTAGATTGGATATTTATCTTTTCCAGGCAAAAGAAATGCTTAAAACAAAAAATGCTACAAGTGAATATTGGCAAGAGGTCAATCCTCTTCCATCCAGTGCCTTCCCACTCTCCTATCACGGGGACTACAGATTGCTGTTTAGCCTCAAATCCTTTAGAAGTGAGCAGATGTGTCCCTGAAAGTGGCCACAGGAGCTCGATCCCAAACATAGCCCTGGGAGAGTGGTGGAACCCTGTTTCACATGAAGAGTGAAGTTGACATAAGAAGGGAAGCTGTCAACTGAGGGAAAAAATCTTTCCAGCAAATTCTTCTGATAAGACTCTGATATCCAGGATATATAAGGAGTTAATACAGCTGTATAAGACTTCAAACAATCCCCCAGTGAAAGGTGGTCAAAGGATATGAACAGCGTTCAGAAGCTTTTCCAACTATTAACAATCATCAAAGGTCTCTCTGTCACTGATAATAAGAGAAATGAAGGCAGGGAGGCAATAAACATTTATCAAGCACTGACTGTGTCAGACACTGTTAAGTATATTACAAATGTCTTCTCCTTCTGCCTAGGAAATCAAAACAACTCTTGAGATTTCACTGCACACCGAGCAAATTGGCAGTGATGACAGAAGATGAACATATTCCATGATCAAAGACCAATAGAGAGACAGTCATAGACATGCAGTATTAATGGCATTGTGTAGATGCTCCAATCATTCTGGAAAGCAATTTAGAATTATGCAATAGCAAAGAGACTAAGATGTCCATACCCCTTGACCTAGAGATCCCATGGCTAGGCACATGTCCCAAGAAGATTAAGACAAAAACGAAAGCCCCATATACAGTAACATAGTTATTGTATGGTTTCTGTGGTAGTAAAGACATGGAAACAAAATAGATGCCCACTGAGTGGGGAATAGCCAAGTAAGTTGTGGTCCATGAATGTTACTGTGGTATATACAGATATAGATATAGAGATAGAGATAAATAGAGAGATATAGATATAGATATAGATGTGTGTATATAAACGTGGAATGTTACTGTGCTATAAGAAATGACAAGTACAGTGAATACAGAGAAGAATGAAATGACTTCTGTGAGTTGATGCAAAGGAAAGTAAACAGAATCGGGAAAACGATATAGACAATGAATCCAACAATGTAAACAGAAAGAATAAAAAATCTGGAACTGAATGCTGTGTAATTGTATTAATCGCTGTGAACTGACTCTGAAGAAGTGCTGGAAAAACATACCATTCTCCTTCCATGAAAAAAGTTGGGGACTACAGATGTACAATGCTGGGGATACTGTCAAACAGAGTGGCTGCTTTTTATTTTCTCTTTCTTTTTAATCTATTTTACCAGGGATGACTTTTTTGGATAAGGGATGAAGACAGGCTAACTCCAGAAATACATGTAATGTGAAAAAAGAAGATATTAATTAAAAGAAGACAAAACATGTTTTTAGAAAGAAAATGAAGCAAGCAAATGGGGTGTCTTGAAAGCCTTGGTAAGTTGTCATCTCTACATTAAATAGCAGGGTGAGCATGCGTGTCTCTCTATTTATATGAATGATGTGAAGCTCTCTGACTGTGGGAAGGGGTCCAGGGTGACTAAATTGGAACCTAAATATTGGATCTGCTAGAGCGGCAGGGCCAGATGTTCCTTCTAAATATTTACAGAAGTGCCTCTCACCATAACCTCTCATTCAGTAGCCTTACTTCATTAGCAGAGACCCCTACATGGAAATTGTGCCCCCAAAATCCATTAAAGTGGAAATTCTGCTGTGACCTTTCATTCACAATTAACTACTTTGCTCTGTCCAGTCCTTCTCACTCCTGCAAGGATAAAATCTTCTGAGCCAGATCAGTTTTAAAGGAATGCCTAGGTAGATTATGGAAGCTTGGGTAAATAGAGTACAACCCTTCCTAGAAGGACTTCTATGAATGTAGGATATATTGGGACTTTGCTGGCTGTATTTGTTTTTATACAAAATCCCTCCCTTATCATCATGTTTTTCCTGCTGTTGGATCACACAGAAAAGTCCAAACCAAGTATACATGGAAGGGAAATTTGGCTCAAGTTGCATGAGTTTAAAAATAAAGCATGCAGATCAGTCTAGTACATATTTAACTCAGACAGATTTCCCAGATTCCCACTGTCTGAAGCATCTTCTTCAATGGGCTCATGGCCCACCATGATCAAGTTTGAATGATGAAACTGACCTATGAAGGAGCATCAATTCTCAACTATTCCAACTTCTTAGCCAGCTGGTTTCATCTCCTCCCTCCCGCTGATTCGATTTGGGCAATTTCACTGTTGGTTTGCACCTCTGCTAGAGGAGGTACAAAGGAAATGAAAGTCCCATCATTCAATTTTGTTCTCTGTGAGTAACTCCCAATCTGGTGGGATAAGAAGGCCAAACCAAGCTAAAAATGAACTTTTATGATTTTCCATTATTTTTTTTTAAACTTACACTCAGACAATCAAGCACTGGTTATACATTAGCTTTCTTGTCCTCCATCCTTTTGCATTTTAAGGCAAAATTTAGAATTTTGTTTGGTAGCACAAATGTTAGGTCTCTTTGCTCTCAAGCCCATGGTGAAAACCCCCACCCCCTGTTCTGTGTGTCTGTTTTGTTGCTTAAAACTTTGCTCCTCTGGGGTGTGGCAAGTACACCTTGTGAAGTTCCATGAAGGCAAGGGATGCTTTTCAAAATGATCGCTCATTTCTTATTTTTTTCAAAGAATGCTTATTCACAAGGGAATTTAAGCAATGAGCCATATGGCCATGGCCATGGTGACATCTCAATAAATGGAGAATAATAGCAAGTGTAGAAATCAACTCTGTTTAACGGGGAAATCTAGTACAATGGCAAGAACCATTTATCCTGCTTTTTAAAAACTTCCTTAAATCTCAGTGGCTATAAGGAAGGGAACAATTATTTATCAAGTACCTACTATGTGCCAAGAATTATGCCAAGCACTTTACAAATATTATCGTGCTTGATCCTCACCATAACCCTGGGGAGAGGTGTTATTACTATTCCCATTTTACAGATAAGGAAACTGAGGCAGACAGTATTTTACTGACTTGTCTGTGGTCACAAATCTAGGCATTATCTGTGACAAGATTTGAACTTTTTGGTTTTCCTGACTCAAGGGCTAGCATTCTCTTTACTGCAATACCTAAAATGTTAATAAGAAATTATGAGATAACAAACGTCCATACTCTGGACTTGCCATTCTTGTTTTTTCCTGAAGGAATCTGAAGTAATAAACATATTGATAGAATAAGAGAACCTTGGAGCTGGAAGGGCCCTTAGATGCCATTTACTTCAACTTCCTCTTATTTACAGACAGGGAAACTAAGACATAAAGAAGGGAAATGAATCGTCCAAAGTTACATAAGTAGGTAGAAGAAATGGAGAAGCAACATAAGAAAATGGAACAAGCACAAGATTTGGAGAAAGAGAATATGGGTTAAAAGTCTGCCTCTGTCATTGCCACTTGTGGGATCATGATGAAGTGACCCTGGACCTCAGCAGTCTCATTTGTGAAATGCGTGAGTTGGATTAAATGGTTCCACCTTTAATTCTAAGATCCTATGGTGGTTTAAAGTGCAAGAGAAAGGGATGCCCATCAATTGGGGAATGGCTGAATAAGTTATGGTATATGAATGTGATGGAATATTATTGTGCTATAAGAAATGGGAAGGAGATGGACTTCATACTCACCTGGAGAGGCTTATATGAATT
>CM053602.1:54730972-54751551 GCA_028646575.1 Pseudocheirus occidentalis
CCACATCTCACCAGTCAAATTGGCTAAGTTGACAAAACAGGAAAATGACAAGTGCTGGATTGGATGTGGAAAAATTAGAACTCTAATGCGTTGTTGGTGGAGCTGTGAACTGATACAACCATTCTGGAGGGCAATCTGGAACTATGCCCAAAGGGCTATAAATAATTGCATACCCTTTGATCCAGTAATATCACTTTTGGGGTTGTATCCCAAAGAGATCATAGAAGTGGGAAAGGGTCCCATATGTACAAAAGTATTTATTGCAGCTCTCTTTGTGTTGGCAAAAAACTGGGAATTTAAGGGATGTCCATCAATTGGGGAATGGCTGGACAAGTTATGGTATATGAATGTGATGAAATATTATTGTGGGAAGGAGACTGACTTCATAATTACCTGGAGAGGCTTATACAAATTAATGCCGAGTGAGAAGAGCAGAACCAGGAAAAATTTGTACACAGTCACAGATACATCATATGTGTGACGACCAATTTTGAAAAACTGAACGCTTCTCAGCATCGCACAGTTAAAAGACAGCTCTACAAGTTTTAGGATGGAAGGAGATATCTACATTCAGAGAAAGATCCAGAAAGATCAGAGTTTAAAAGGAGACTGAAGCAATGCATGCTATCATTCTTTTCTATGTTTGGCTTTTGTTTCTCTTTTCTCATTGTTCACTCCATTGGCTATAACACCTATTCAACCAAACAACTGTACAATGTGAAGGAGTTTGCAGATCCTATACATGATTGTATGTCACAATGGTGGGGGGGGGAGGAAGGGGAGAAAAATCTGAAACTCAAGTGACTCTGGAACTGAATCTTGTAACCTAAAAGTAAACAAACAAGTTAATAAAATTTAAAAAAATTTTAAAAAAAGAACACTGGAGTTGATTGTGTGACCTGGGAGACACTGGTGCAAGACCGCTCAGCATGGCATGCCCTCATCAGAGAAGGGGCTGAGATCTATGAGCAAAGCAAAATTGAAGTAGCTCAAAAGAAATTCCAGATGTGTAGATTTAGAGAATCCAGCTCAAATGTTCACACAGCCTATCTCTACCTGACCTGTGGTAGAGCATTCTGAGTTCATACTGGTCTGGTCAGACCACATTGAAACTTGACTCTAGCATAGTGATGGCATTTTGGTCCTCTTTGAGAACAAAGAAAAACCATACATACATAAATGTAACCCTGATCCCAAAGTCCACTACTATGGGCATCTCTCCTTATTGGTGGAGATCAACAGCCTGTACCCACATGAAGGACAGAGCAGAATTGCTGAAAATGGGAGAAAGGAGAGTCCAAATCTTCAACTTTTTTTTAATTCTGTGGTCACTTTCAGCCTCTTCTGGTTGAAGAGAGAGAACACGGATGGTGCCAACTCCATTTCAGGTTTTTGAAGGAAAAGATTCTGTGAAGAAGCCAACATGAGAGGAGCTGGCAGGCTCTGTCATGTTCCTGCCTCAGCTTGCTACACTAGAGACTTTAGGGAATTCCCCTTAGGTGAGATCTAGGACTCTTTCTCTTAGTTGAGCTAAGTTACATCACTACAACAAGAGACCTTTTCACTATGTCTATTGTCTGGTGTATATTCTCCTTTGTATTGCTTGCCTGACTTCTGTTTTGCTATAGACTTGGAGAAATAGATGGTTTTTTTTTTGGTAATTGCTATTTATCTTCATTGTGGAACTGGTATTTGTCAAACCTTGGCTACAGAGCTTGGGGTGTTGCTTCCCCCATTAAAGAAAGAGTGATCAGAAATTAGCTAGAACCTGAAAATCACACTCCCTAGATAGATATAATAGATATAATTTTAGCCCAATATTCCCTTTCTGAGGACAGCAGAATGGCCAAGCTTCTGGCCACAATATTCTGCTTCTTTAATTCCCTAGCAGGACTTAAAGTCTCCTTTGGAGAGGGGTAGGGAAAGAAGAGCCTGGAGATGTCTATTCTACCTTCCTTGGAACCAAAAAATGACACCCCCATGTTATATGTGGGGAATAGTTTTTGCTATAGGTTTATTACACATGCACAAGCGCATACACACATACACATTCATACTTAACAGTGACTACTCTGGCCCCTACTACTTAATGGTCAGATGTGTTACATTTTACCCTTTCCTTAGGGTTCTCTGATACTCTTAAAAAGATTTGGGGGTATCTGTCTCTCTGCTATTGGCTCCAGCCCCAACTGACAGTATTCTCCCAATTTTAGAAGTGCCCAGCATCCTCAGATCCATTAACTTTTGCCAAGGAACACTTGTTTCAAAGTTATAACAAAAATAACCACATAAACATTTGCACATTCCCCCCCCCCCATACTACCTATTAGACCAGATCCTCCAAGTTCCAAGTCCAACTCTCCCCTTGGGCTCAAGTCCCTGCTACCTGGAGTTTTCAGTGCTTCTCTGCTGGGCTGACAATAACATCTAGCCTGGCATAATGTCTCCAAAGTTCCCCACCCCTGCTCTAGTTCATGGCTAGACTCTACCACCTGGATCTGAAAAGGATAAACAAAACAAAACAGAATAGTTCCCCAAGCCTGTTTCTTGGGGCCAGAAGGTCTTAAAAGGGGAGGGGGAAGGTAGTCCATCTCTTTGCCCAGTTCAGTTTATGGCACCTGTGAATAAGACCTGAATGGGATGGGGGAAAGAAACTGTTGTAGGTAGTCTGGCAGTCTCAAAGATGCAGTCTATTAAGGCTGCAGAGACGATGGAAAATGTGGGGACCTTAGAAGGTCCTTGCCAGAAGCATGTCCCTACATCTTAGGTGAACTGGCCATGTCCACAGGAAAGCCCTGTCACACATATCTGTTTGTATACTCACACTGTTTATATACTTTAGATATTGGTGTATCTGTGGAGATCTGCAATCTTATTGGTATAAGAAACTCCAAGGATGATAATTTCCTTCCATAACTCTGATTTTTACTTGCTCTGAAACTTCTAGCCTTCTGAGTAGGGAAGAACTATAGAACAAAGAGCACAGAATGTAAAGGCTGGAAAGAAGTAGAGGACAGAGAAAATAAAAGTTTAGTGCTTGAAAGAGCATTAAGACATAAAATATGGAATGCTAGAGGGCAAACAACCTTGGAGCCTAAAAGACAGAATGTTAAAGTAGAAATGGACCTAAGAATACAGAACATAAAATGGCAGAGAAAGGAAAAGTTTTCAAACATAGAATGCCAGGACTGGAGAACCTTAGAACCTAGAATACACTCAGAAGTCCACTCACCAAAGGTCCATATTCCCAGTACTGACTTTTCCCTGTTCAGTCTCCTATTGCAATATAATCATAGGAGTGTAAAAACCTTAGACCTCAGAACATAATCTCTAAGCTGAAAAGAACCTTGGCCTACTGAACATAAAATGTGAGGGCTTGAAAAAACTGAAGAATGTAGGAAGTCAGAGGTAGAAAGAACCTTAATACATAGAATGTTGGATGACAAGCACCTTAGGAGAAATAAAATAGAAGATTGTAGCTGGGAAGCACATTGTAATATTGAACATAGGATATCAGAGTGGTCAAGGACAGTAAATCAGGAAATATAGAATGTTAAATTGGGAAAAAAGCTTAGAAATACAATATAGAATGTCAGACCTAGATTGAACCATGCCAAAGATAACATATAAAGTTAGAGTTTGAAACAACCTTAGAAAAAAGAACATAGAATATCAGATCTGGATAGAACATTACAGTATAATATAGAATCTAATACTAGAGAAACATAGACCATAGAGTGACAGAGCTTTCTAGAGCCATAGACAATAAAACATAGAATATTTGAGCTAAAACAATTACAATATCTAATATAATATGTTAGAGCCATAAAGTACTTGTTAATTTGCAATGGTTGAGCAGGAAATGATCTTAGGACACAAAATGCTACAGTTGGAAGTGACTTTCTAACAGAGAAAAATAATATTTGTGCCAGAAGGAGCCCAAAAATGCAGAATATAGAACATGAGATCTCCAAAGAACATAGAAGTTAGAAAGTACATTAGAATATACAACCAATTATTTTAGAGCTGGAAAGGATTTGGACACATAGAACATAGAACAAAGGGAGTCACATTGAAATGTCTCTGTTGTGATCATCAATAGATCATCAATCAATCAATCCCATCCACCTTTGGTGTCCACCTTTCACCCACCTCTCATCTGTGGCTCCAAAAAGATGTAGTATGCACAGCAGCCAGACTCTGGAAAACCTTCTTGGCAGGTGAGCTACATCAGGTTGAGAGTGACCAACAGGCCTCAGACCCACTGGTGAGTTAGGGAAGTGTCTACTCCAAGCACATGAAGACTTCCTTGGGCAGAATGGGGGGGGGTGAGAACAATTTGTTCCAACAGCCATGAAGGTGGCTGGCTGCACCAGGCTCTGTAGAATGTGTAGAGTGCAATCAAACATCAAAGATGCCGTGGTCGTCGTTGGCACCTAGGACATTGCCAGTCCTCTTGATTTTTGTCTTGTCACTGGACTTTGATGACTCTGAAAGAGAGAGTGAGACTGAGGACTTTGTACAACTCTGCCTTTAGATTAGGGCAGCTAGGTGGCACAGTGAATAGAGCATTTGCCCTGGAGTCAGGAGAGCCTGAGTTCAAATTTGGTCTCAGACACTTTACACTTAGTAGCTGTGTGACTTTGGGCAAGTCACTTAACCCCAACTGCCAACCAAAAAGCAAAAAATAAAAAGATTTAAGATTAAATTTAGGAATCTAATTTACAGTGAGTCAAGACATCATTCCATGATGTCATTGGTCCTCTTTGAAAAGGAAGGATAAGCAATAACAACTTCTAGCCTTAGGGTGTTGCCTGGGTCACTAACCTATGGATTCCTCAAGATCACTTAGCCAATATGTGCTTAAGGTATGATTGGAAATTCAGCCTTTTAAACTTCATGCCTAGCTTTTTAGTCAGGATGGTACACTGCAGAAGATGGGTGTGTATACACACGTGTGCATATTTGCAAATATAAACACATACAAATACAGCGGAGAGAGAGCCAGCCTCACAGTCAGGAAGTCCTTTGTTAAAGTCCTGCCTCTGACAGACACTAGCTATGTGACCCTGGGCAATCTTTTAACCCCCTCTGGGCCTTGGATCTGAGGCATCAGAAACATAGAGCTGACAAAATAGATTAAAAATGGAACTGGGAAATATGTAACCAAAACAAAACAAACCAAATACAATGAAACATAAATAATGTTACTACATGATTTTCTAAGGTAATATGCAGCCACAGAGATTCTTATGTACAGTTTAGTGGCCCTCATTCCTATTGTTTGACACCACTGATATATGCAGCTGTAGGTACTGACCTATATTGGTAGAGGGAGTTTCTTACCTGGGAAGTTCCCTATATCAAGGCAATCCCAGGTACTTTCTCTCTCTCTCTCTCTCTCTCTCTCTCTCTCTCTCTCTCTCTCTCTCTCTCTCTCTCTCGTTCTCCCCTTCCACACATGTACATGTATATATACCACCTAAAACATGATACAATAACCTTTCACTCTTATTCTATTCTATTATTCTATGATAATTATTATGTATATATAATATATATATATTCACTCCTACTTCTATTATACTTTCTTAGGAGGTTGACACTGAAAACATTACAACATGAAGCACTTAGTGGGATTACTAAATATACTTCTCTACCATCACCTCAGCTCTGCACTGTCTAAGCAAATATGCAGTTAGATCCACATACACCTTATACCTATCACCAATATTATTACATTTAAATGTAAATGTCACATCTGCCTTTTTTCAGGGAAAATGGAGATAGCTGCAACACAATAGGAAAAGCACTGGATTTGGAATCGGAGGCACTAAGTTCAAATCCCAACTCTGCTACTTCATAGCTATATAACCTTGGGCAAGTCCCTCCTTCCCCTATTTTAGCTTGACTTTCCTCTTCAGTAAAATGAGGTTTGACTAGAAGATCTCCAAAGCCTGATTTCAGTTCAAGGATCCATGACTAATGCAAACCAAGATGACACTTAGAATCAAGTGCCAACTCTGGGAGGAGGGTCCTTTTTAGCTGTAAAAGTTTTTTGGCTATATGCAGATTGTGTGCCTGCCAAGCAAGAACATATGATTCCATACATATCTACATACATATGCTTATATAATTGTGTATGTATCTAGAAACAGATAGAAAATGTGTGTACAATATAAATATGCATACTGTATTATGCATAATTACATATAATTATAACTCCATTTGTGTGTGTATGCATTCATCATTTGTGTTAGACAGCACTAGCATTCCAGATTACAGCAGGGTTGCTAGGAGAATGCTTCGTAAGCCTCTAAGCATTACAGCAATGTGAACCCTTCTCATGATGATTGGGACTGACCACGAGTTGAGGATTTTATAGCAGGTGTTCTTAACCTTTCATGTGTCCTGCACCCCTTTGGCAGAGTCTAGTGAAGCCCATGGGCCCCTTCTCAGAATTAAGTTTTTAAATGTACAAAGTAAAGTACACAGAATTACAAAGAAAAATAATTACATAAAAATTCAATGAACCAAATATTAAACACACACACACACGGTTGTGAACCCCAAAAAACTCCTGTTTTAGGGTTAATGTCTTTAATGGCAGGGGGCTGGACTGACTGCCTACTTCAAATGATTTGTCAGTTTCCTCCCAACATTGAGGTCATGTGATCTCAAACCTCTGGGAAATCTCAGTTTCCTCCTCTGTGAAGTGAGGAGGTTGCATTGGATGAGCTCCCAATCTCTTCTGGCTTTAAGATTCCATTCCCTCCATAACACCTCTGGGCCTCAGTTTCCCCCCTTTGAACTCTGAGGTCTCTTGAAATTCTTCATCTGTGGTATCTGGTAACTCTTTATTCTGTATAGAGTTAGGGTCACCAGCAAAGTTACAGTCAGTCAAGGGTGATGTGAAAATAAATGCATATTATAAGTATTTAAAAAATAATCACACACATTCCCCCCCAACGGATTTTTACACCTCTTCATTCTCCTCATTTGTTCATCAAAGTTACAAGATTAAATGAAACTCTTGAGTTGCCAAAACATTGCAGAAATATGACTCAGACGAAACACGGCTATTTCTGTGGATCAGATACCTTAAGAATTCTATTTGAGCTATAAATAAGTGGATTGAAATAGAAATCTGGCAACTGACAGATCCAATGCAAGGTAATACTACTTTTCACAGACTTCCAAAGTCCTCTCATAGAGTAACTCATTGGGGGGGGGGAGTTTGAGGGGGTGGATATTGGACTCCCTTCACTTATGAGTAAAGAAATGAACTCTTTTCTCATACTATATACACCCTCATTTGGAGGAAGGCTTTCTTTTGGAGCTGAGTTCTCTGAAATTGAGTCTTTTATCCAATTAGATAGAAATATAATACAAGACTACCTGTCACATTTTCATACCAGCCTATTTAACAAACCCATGAAGCATCTGTGACTCACTTGAAATTTACTTACGGAATATAATGACTATTCTGTTCCCTCACTCTTTGTTACTTGTAATGTTAAGAGGATAAGCACCAGAAGTGAAATTTATTTAGTATTTTGAACTTTCAGACATGGAAAGTTCCTTTATCAATGTCCCTTGACATTTTCTCTGCAATCTAATTGCAGAATGGTGTGTAGAAATCTATCTTGCTATACAGAAAAATAGAAGGGAAGGGGATAAGAGAAGGGGGTAGGGTGATAGAAGGGAAGACAGGTTGGGAGAAGGAATAATCAGAATGCATGCTATCTTGGGGTGGGGGATGGGAGAGATGGCAATAAAATTTGGAACTAAAAATCTTGTGGAAGTGAATGTTGAAAACTAAAAATTAAGTAAAAAAAATCTACTTGCATAAGTCTTAGAAAGTCTTAGTCTTAGAAAATTTCCTAGAGGGGTGGCTGGGTGGCGCTGCAGTGAATAGAGCACTCGTCCTGGAGTCAGGAGGACCTGGGTTTAAATCCGGCCTCAGACAGTTAACACTTACTAGCCCGGTGATCTTAAGCAAGTCACTTAGCCCCAATTGCCTGTCTTCCTTTGCCCTCCCCCAAAAAAAGTAAAAGAAGAAGAAGAAGGAGAAGAAGGAGAAGAAGGAGAAGAAGGAGAAGAAGAAGAAGAAGAAGAAGAAGAAGAAGAAGAAGAAGAAGAAGAAGAAGAAGAAGAAGAAGAAGAAGAAAAAGATTGCGTAGACCAGTGGTGGCAAACTCAGAAACAGATCCCTGTCTGGCACATACTGACTTAGAACATTATATATTAACACTGTTCATTCTACTTTTATTTATTTGTTAACCATTTCCCAATGACATTTTAATCTGGTTGGAGCTATAGCAGGGAGTTTTACTGGCTTCAAGGTTGATACCTCTAGTCAGAGGTTAAGTGACCTGTTCAGGGTCACACAACCTGTATGTGTGAATGGTGGAACTTGCTCTCAGGTCATCCTGGCTCTGAAGCCAACTCTCTATCCACTATACCAGACCTGCACAACTTGGCAGTAGGTAGGGGGCCAAAATCAAAATAGGTTTAACTTCTTTGGGCCACAGATAGGGTAGACTAGAGACAGACTGATCATGATTGGTTATCTCAGGTCATGTGACAAACAGGAATGAGTGTCCTGTGGGAACCATCCATTTTTCACAGGCTGCCTGAAATCCTTTGGCCAGAAGCATGCTGTGCAGTCCTGCATTAAACCATGCTGCCTTTCTTGCAATGAGTGCAGTTCAGAAGGCTAGTAGGGTCCTTAATGTTTCCCTTCCTTTGACAATGTGGATTGCAGCTCCAGTGTGGCACAGTAACAGGAGTCCCAGATCATAGCCAGAGGACTTGTTGCTGTCCCATGTGGGACCTTGGGGCAATACTCCTCATGTTTCATGTTTCCTCAGTTATCAAATGAAGTGGTTAGACTAGATGACCTCAAAGGTCCCTTTCATCTCCAAATCAATTGGCACACATTAATTAAATGCCCAGTATATTGCAGAGGGTGGTGAGAGGGCTGACCTCAATGTCAGAAAGACCTGGACTTAAGTCCTGCTTCTTTGCCTCTGACTGAGTGACTCTGGGCAATTCACTTAACTTCATAGTGTTCTAGGCAACTTTCAAGACTAGAGGTCCAAACTTGCATTAGTAGAAGGAGTTTTCTCATCCAGGAATGTCCTATGTTAATAAAATCCCAAGTCTTCCTATGCCTATGTGATATACGTGATAAAAAGACAAAGATTAGACAGCCTCTGTTCTCAAGGTGCTTACACATTGTAGGGGGAAAGTAAATAACATAAACATCTAAAGATAACAATTATTTTGGAATCAGAACACTGGCAGCTAGGACAGAATCTGCCTTTTATGTCTGTCTGTATCCTTGGTGCTTAGTGCATAGTAAATGTTTAGAAATGCTTTTTTGTACATTGATTCAGGGACTCATTCATTCATTCATTCAAAGGAGGAGGAGGTGGTATTTTAGGTGAGTCTCAAGCAAACTAGCCATTCTAAGAGGAGATGAGGAAGGAGAACATTCCAGGAATAGGCAATTGTTTATGCAACGACACAAAGTTGGCAGAAGTGTTATATAGAAGGTGTGTGTGTGTGTGTGTGTGTGTGTGTGTGTGTGTGACTGGCCCACAGAATTGTTGTTGTTTGTTGTCCATCCTTCATTCCTGATATCAGGGAGTTGATGTCATGACTTGCAAGTGAATTGGATTTGAATGAGAGAGGGCTGTGTAAAGTCACCAGCCTCACTTTCTCCTCCAGAGCCATCTGGGTCCAGTGGCCAGATATCAGTCAGGATGACTGGAGATGGCCCAGGATGCAGTAGAAGACCTTGGCCTTTTTAAGCTAAGGTCTTCCCCAGGTCTCAGTTTGTCTGGGGCAACACCCATTCAATGATTAAAAACTAGCTAAGAAATGAGGCAGAAGATGGCCTAGTTTGCTATCACAAAAAGAATCAACCTGGAAGGGGAAGACCCCCAGAGTTTCTAGCCAGAACAGAAATAATTGCTCACAGAGCAAGTGAAAGGGAATAATAGCTACATCACACACACACACACACACACACACACACGCACAGACACTTGTGTCTTGTTTTATATATATATATATATATATGAAACACATACACTTTCCATATATAAAGAAAGGCAGGTTGGGGCTGAAGAGTGGAGAGCAGGGTTTCTACTGGATCCTAGAAGTAATAGTGGAATTTATATGACATGGTCAGACCTGAGGTTGGAAATTCACTTTAGGAACTATGTAGAAGATAGAATGAGCAGGGGAAAGACCAGAGGCAGGGAAAACAATTAGGAGTCTATTCTAATAGTCCAGATGAAAAGTCATAAGACCCTAAGCAAGTTTTGGCACTCGATTGATTGTTTGGGGTGAAGGAGACTAAAGTTATGAGGATGATGCTGAGGATGTTAGCCTGAGTGATTGGAAGAATGGCAGGGTCCTCAACAGAACTACGGGAAGTTTGGAAGAAGAGTGTGGGTTTAGGGCAGCAGTTCTCAACCTGTGGGTCGCAACCCCTTTGTGGGTCAAACGACTCTTTCACAGGGTGTCGCAGGGGTCGCCTAAGACCATCAGAAAACACATTATTTCTGATGTTCTTAGGAACCCAGACGCTGCTCCTCTATCCATCTCCAGGTGGGTCTGCCCATATGAAAATGCACTCACATATGAGTATTAAAGAGCCATGGCATTAGGAAGGTTGAGAACCACTGGTTTAGGGAGAAAGGTAATGAATTCTATTTTGTACATATTAACCCTAAATGAATGCCTAGATCGTTGGTGGAATTGTGGACTGATCCAAATATTCTGGAGAGCAATTTAGAACTATGTCCAAAGGGCAATAAAACTGTACATACCCTTTGATCCAGTGATACCACTGCTAAGTCTGTATTCCAAAGAGATAATAAAAAAGGAAAGGGACCTACATGTACAAAAATATTTGTAGCATGTCTTTTTGTAGTGGCAAAGAATTGGACTTTGAGGGGATGTCCATCAATTGAGGAATGGCTGAACAATTGGAGAATAAATGTAATGGAATATTATTGTGCTATAAGAAATATTGAGCAATTAGATTTCAGAAAAGCCTGGAAAGACTCATATGAACTGATGCAAAGAAAAGTGAGCAGAATCAGGAAGAACATTGTGCACAGTAACAGCCACATTGGGCAATGATCAACTCTAATAGCCTTAGCTCTCCTAAGCAATACAATGATCTAAGACAATTCCAAAAGACTCATGATGGAAAACACTCTCCACATCCAGAGAAAGAACTATGAAGTCTGAATGCAGACTGAAGTAGGCTCTTTTCACTTTCTTTGGTTTTTTCCCCTTGTGCTTTCCCCCCTTTTGTTCTGTTTCTTTTCTTCACAACATGACTAATGTGTAAATATGTTTAACATGATTACACGTGTATAACCTATATCAGATTGCTTGCTGTCTTGGGGAGGGAGAAGAGAAAGAAGGGAGAACAATTTAGAACTCAAAATCTTATAAAAAATGAATGTTGCAAGCTATTTTTACATGTAATGAGGAAGAAACGAAATACTTCTTACATAAAAAAAACAGAAACAAATGCCTAAAGGCAGCTGATGATGTGGACCAGAGCTCAGGAGACATATTGAATATATGTGTTGGCATAATGATAACTGAACTCATGGGAGTTGATGAGATTACCAAGTGAAAATGTAGGGAAAGAAGAGAAGAAAGATCTGGGGCAGAGCCTTGGGATTTACCCATAGACTGGAGGCATCACATGGAAGATAACCCAGCAAAGATGACTGAAAATAAGTCATCAGACAGGTAGAAGGAGAACCAGGAAAAAGAGTCACAAGAAAACAGAAAGAAGAGAATATCTAGGAGAGAGTGGCTTGTGGTATTCGATGTTGTAAAGAGGTAGAGAAGGATAAAGGCTAAGAAGAAAACATAAGAACGAGTCATTAAGAGATCACTGGCAACCTTAGAGAGAACAATTTCAGTGGAGAGATGAGTTCAGAAGCCAGATTTCAGGGGTTTGAGGACTGAGTGAAAGGAGGGTAAGTGAAGGCACTGGAGTTTGGCTGAGAAAGAGAAGACAGATGTAGGAGACTATGAACTGCTGTGACCAGAACTTGTTGGTGGCCAACCTTTTAGAGGTGGACACCAACCAATGTAGTGAACTTGCTTCTTGGATGATGGATAGTCCATGGTACCACTCATTCTTTGAGCCTTCCTGACTTAGTTGGACCTTACAAAGTTTGTAGAGCTTTCAAGATTTGTCCTGCTCGTAGAAGGTATCCCTGGAAGACACCTTATAGACTTTCCAGCCCAAGCTTCTTAATCTACAGACAAAGAAATGGTTATCAGGTCCTCTAACTCTCAGACACAGCTCTTTCTGCCCCTCTTAATAAGAGCTGATAATTCCCTTGAAACTTATCTTCAGAATCTTCACAACTCAACTTTGAAGTAAGTAGTGAAGGTTTTATTAGGCCCATTTTACAGATAAGGAAACTGAATTTGGGAGGAGGGAGTTAAGGGTCTTGTCCATGATCATAGAACTAGGAAGTGTGAGTCAGGATTCCAGCCCAAGCCATCTGCACCTTCAGTCTTGGGCTCTTTCTGCTACAAATGAGTCATCTCATATTCTGGCATCCTCATCATCATCATGTGGAACATTGATGTGGCCCTTTAACATTTGCAAAACACTTTAGGCCCTGTGAGATGTATGCTATTATTCTCCCTCCATGTTATAGGTAAAGAAACTGAGTCCTGGAGAGGTTGTGTGCCCTTCCTAAGACCATACAGCTAGTAAGAATCTAATATCTAAGGTGGGATTTGAATTTGGATCTTCATCACTGGAAGTGATAATATAAAGCTATACTACCTCTCATTCAGTATTAAATACACAACTCAAAAATAAAAATTTTGCATCAAGAAAAATCAATGGTTGCCTTCATGTAAAACCTAACACTCAGGTACTTTTATGAGGTTATTTTACCCATACTGTTCATTGTGATGATTCTAATCTCACCTCTGAGAGGCCAAGTTTCAATCATTCTCACTTAAAATGGTATTAAAAGTCGCAAATAGTCTTCCTTGTAACAACCCTGTGAGGTAGGAAGCAAAGTGTTACTATTCCCATTTCATAGATGAGGGAATTGAGGCTGTACATCAATGGTGTCAAACTCAATTAAGAAAGGGGGGGGCCGGAACACTAAACCTTAGCTAAGTATCCCTGTGGGACATTGAAAACTACATATTGACATTATCTACTTTTTATTGTATTTTTATTTATTTTGTCAAATACTTCCCAAAGGCATTTGGATCTGGTTCTGCAGCCCTCAGTGTTGCTGGGCCATGTGTTTGACAGCTCTACTCTGTACCATGCTGCTATCAAGTCAGTTCTGGGCCATATTTATTTTTAAGTTGATGAGGAATTGTACAATCACTGACTCTGGGAAGATGCAGTGAGGGCTTTCATTTTTTCCTTCTTATAACTAGAGTCCTGGTTCACATTTTCCCATAATTGGTTTATGAAAACAAATGTGCTTTCTACTCTGACTTTGTTTGTGTGCCAATTTCCGGAGCAAAGATCTTTTGGGGACTTAGAAATATGCTAAAGTAGTCAGGAATATGGAAATCCCAACTGGCCTTTAGCTTCTAGTACTAGGCACCTTTTTCTTATGCTTACATATGTACATATATACATGCACATACATAGAGAGGAGAAAAAGAGAGGGAGAGAGAGAGGGGGGGGAGGGAGGGAAAGAGGACCAGATCTGGAGTCACAAAGACTCATCTTCCTGAATTCAAATCTGGCCTCAGACACTTACTAGTTGTGTGACCCTGGCCAAGTCACTTAACCCTGTCTGCCTCAGTTTCCTCATCTGTAAAATGAGCCAGAGAAGGAAATGGCAAACAAGTCCAGTATCTCTGCCAAGAAAAACCCAAATGGGGTCATGAAGAATCAGGCAGGACTGAAACAACTGAACAACAACAAAATGTATGTATTTGTATCTATGTCTAATATATATGTATAATATGTTTGTCTGTAGGGATAGATAGTACATAATATATTCAAGACTTTCAATACAATTTATCTATTGACCTCCCCGAGGAAGACTTGATATCCTTTGGTGTATATTAGCAACTCTTTAGAAACTGGGCTATGGAGATAAGTGATTTGCCCAGTCACACAGTGTGTGTGTGTGTACATGTACATGTGTATGCATATACATGTATGTATATTCATAAATTATATGTGTGTTGTTGTTTATCCTTCATTCTTGAAGGAGACAGATGACATCAGGACAGGGATGTCTTGACTTGCAAGTGAATTGGATTTAAATGAGGCGGGGCTGTGCAGAGTCACCAGCCTCACTGTCTCCTCTCACACACTCTATATGCTGCAGCCAAATTTGCTTTAGTATTCCCAGAACCTGCCTTCCCCTCTGGTCCATTCCTGCTTGGAATGCCCTTTTCTCTCCTTTCTACCTGTCATTTGATGGTGGTCCCTGAGCCCATTGTGGTCTGATGGGCACAACCTGCAATGGCCTCTTTGTGCCTCTGAAGAACTGTAGCATATACAACTGCTCTTTGCCACACATCGTATGTTCTGCCTTGCAACATCTTTCAGGATTCTAGCATCCTAAATGTAGAGCTAGAAGGGGGACCCCAGAGGCCAGCAGTCCAGTTCTTCCATTCACAAAGCAGGAAACTGAGGCTCAAAGACCCAAGGTCACCCAGTTTGTATCAGAGACAGAATTTTAACCTAGATCTTCATAGCTCTGAGGCTAGCATTCACTCTCCAAGGCTCTATCACCTTGAACTGTTACTTAACTATTATACTATTATGTCTTTGAATCTCTACAGGTTTCAGAAAGAAACAGAATGTGTCTGGAAAGGAGATGGGCAAGAGGTAGAAGAGGGGATAGCACTACCAGCCTCCTGACCCACTGGAGTATTCACTGTCTCAGATGCTTACCAAGTACTTCTCTTGCATTCAGGATATATTTCATAGAACCAGAAGGGCTGCAGCAGGCTGGGAAGGTGCCTGCATGAAGGAGCCAGATGTTGCTCTATGCTGTGTGACCTTGAGGCAGTCATTTCATCAACCTGGGTCTGAATTACCTTATCTATAAAATCGATGGGCTGGACCAAATAATCTCTTTGCCTCTATTAGCTGTACATCCTGTGTTCTAATGGTATGACCAAAAATCTTTCAGGAAAAGGGAAGCATGGATGGGTAGCTGTCTGTGCCATTGGTAGGTGAGTCCAAGCTGATGAGATGGTGGGTTCATTGTGGTACAAGTATTGCTATTTCTCTTTCCCTGTGTTGATCCTTTGGCAACTACATTGTAAGTGCCTTGAACACAGGGACTATAAGTGTCATGGGACAGTGCACCCTATACTGTATCAGGAATCAGAAAACCAGAGTTTAAATCCTGGTTCTGTCCCTTGTGAGCTATGTGACTTTGAACAAGTAACTTCCCCTCCAGGCCTCAGGTTGCTTCTCTGAAAAATGAAGAGGTTATATGAGATTCCTTCCATCATGCATAACATGGCAAGCACTCAATGAATCTTTGTAGTTAAGCATTCAAATGAGAATGAAAACTTCAAACCTTGGAGTTTGATTTTTTAAAATCAAGCTGAAGATGCAAACTGGCATGAGTTTAGAGATGGATTTACATTTGCAAGGAGTCTGGCTTGGTTTTTAAAAATTCTTAGCATCATTTTAATATCAGGGAAGCTATAATGAGCCCCATGATCATTAATTAAAGAAATATACCCAAGATTTTCATAAATGCTCATTCATGGTAGTTATGTTCTATAAAGTTTCTGCAGACACTGAATTAGCAAATACTGGAGTATTACTCATAGAGGAAATACAGGTTAGGTTTTGCAAGCCTCTGGTCACAACATTTACTTTAGCACTCTTCAGGGTGGCCTCACATACATATTGGCCAATTACTTCTTCCTTTTTCTAGATGTTGTTGTTCTTTGTCCTTCATTTTCAGAGAGGACCAATAACATCATGGGGTGATGTCTTGACTTGTGTATGAATAGGATTTAAGTGAGGCAGAGTCATCAAAGTCCAGTGGCAGGACAAAAGTCAAAAGGACTGGTGATGGCCCGGGATGCAGTAGATGACCTTGGCATCTTTGAAGTCTGACCAAGCTCTGCGGGCTTCACAGCACCTACTTCTGTCTCCTTCATGGCCTTTGGAACAAATTGTTCTTATCCATCTGCTCTGCCAGGAGTCTTCACATGCTTGGGGTAGACATTTCTCTAACTCACTGACAGATTTGAGGTCTATTGGTTACCTTCAGCCTGGGTTACCCCATCTTCTGAGATGGTTTTTACCAGGGTGTGGTCTCTGAGCATGCTACAGCTTCTTAGAGCTGTAGAGAGTTGGGTGGTAGGTGGACACCAAAGGCAGATGAAAAGTCTCACTGAAAACAAGGCTTGGCAAGCCCTCAGACAAGTTCCTCTCTGAACATCCATCCACTCCTTTTTGGATGTTCGATATTGCTGATTCATTAACACTGAACTTATATCCAACAGAACCATGAGTTGTGCCCAGAGAAGAATGAGATTTGATTGATGTGGGAGCTTTCCTTAAATGGAGATCCTAAGAAGAGCCATCCAATCAGAGGGAGAGGCCTCGGGGATGGAGAGTACTTCCAGTGAGAGAATTCCAGGGCTGGAGTGAAGGTTCAGGATGGAAGAGGTGGAACATTATTAGAGAAATTCCAGAGTGAAGCCTGGGGAAGGAGGCACCTCTGTTCCCTCCTTCCCCCTCCCCACAGAACCAGGAAATTCTTGTGGACTCTAGAAAGTTAGAGTTTGGACCTCTCATGGGCATCTGATCAGTGAATCTAGAACAGAAGTGATTGACAGCAGTATATCAGGAGCCAAGAACATACCAGATACACTACAGAAGAACTCTTTAAACAGGGAATTGAGATATGGTCCTGAAGGCAACTGGGAGTCACTGGAGTTAATTGAATATGAGAGTCACATGATCAGATTCACACTTAACAAAAATTACTTTGGGAAACCCAGATTTGTGTTGGAGTGTATGGGTTGGCTTAGATGGCGACCAAGGTCCCTTCTAATCCTTGATTCTGTGATTCTGTTATCAGATTTGCAGCTTGGAGACAGACTCTGCAATTCATATAACTAATCACCCCATCACTGCTCCAAGTCCACTGTAGCTGTAAAGTATAAAATTTATCCTCAGATCCTACAAGATTTTCAGGGAAACGCTGACTACATACCCCTCTATCTCCTGACTTCTCTGAAGGAACGCTAACAGGGCCATACATATCCAGGCAAGAAAGAGACACTACTGGGACCAGCAGACCTGCTGGAAACTTCATAGAGACATGCCTCCTTGCCCACACACACCACATGGTAGCTTGTAGAAGGCTGAACCTTGTTGACCTGTCCTGAAGGCAGATCTTCCCAAAGCACAGGTCTGATCATCCCCTTCTCTCTCCTTCCTTACCTGTTCCACACACTCATGACTCTCTTACCTACAGGATCAAGTACCACATCTTCTGGTTGGCTTTAAAAGCCCCTCACACTCTGGACCCTTTCTAAATTGTCAGGCTTCTTCACTTCCCTCCACTCTACCATCCAGGCCTTTATCTTCTTTTCTGCAATAGATGCTCCATCTCCTAATTTTGCCCATGCCATCTCATTGGCTGCCTCCCATACCTAGAGTGCTCTCCCTCCAAATCTCTACCCCTAGCTTCCCTGGCTTCCGTCAAGTCTCTACTCAGATGCCATCTTCTACAAGAGTTCTTTCCCAAATCTCCTTAATTCTAGTGCCTTCCTTATGAGATCACACCCTATTTACTATAGGCATAAATCATAGATTATTGTATCATTATATAAAGTGATATATTGTTGTTGCTGTTCAATCATTTCAGTCATAACTGATTTTCTGTGACCCCATTTAGGGTTTTCTTGGCAAAAATACTGGCTTGGTTCACCATTTCCTTCTCTAGATTATTTTAGAAATGAGGAAACTGAGACAAACAGGGTGAAGTGACTTGCCCAGGGTCACATAGCTAGTAAGTGTCTGGGGCCATATTTGAACTCAGGAAGATGAGTCTTCCTGACTCCAAGCCTGGTCCTCTATCCATTACAGTGCCACCTAGCTGCCAAATATGTAATATACATACATACATATACATACATGCAGATACATATATATATGTGTGTATGTACATATATGTCTATATGTCTATGCACATGTACATTTAGTAACTTTTTGCATGCCACCTCCCCAATTTCCCCTGTTAGGATGTGAGTTTCTTGAGGGCAGGCCCCATGGTTTTACCTTTCTTAGCCCAGTGCCTAGCACAAAGCAAATGCTGCCTCAGTATTTGTTGACCAACCACCTGCCCACCTGCCTGCATAGACTTTGACATCTGTTCTTGCTCCTATGGGTGTGGGTGAAGCCTTTGAGATTCCTTTCTAGTGCACAGCTGAGCGCCTCCACCTCCAGGCTGGTTGCTATTCATTTTGTGTTTACTTTTATGAAATTCATCAAGAGCAGAACAGCCCAAAGCCCCAGAGATCTGTGAGTTGACACAGCTGCTCCTCCAGGCCCCCCTCTTTCTTAGATGTCATTTCTCCATCTCCCCCACTGGGCCTCTCAAACCCATCCGAGTGATCCTGCTAAGATCAGCCACCACTCCCCCTCCTACCTGATTTGAATCCTTTGCCCAGCCTTAGCCCCATTCGACCCTTTCGATCCGAGATTCTGTCAGCCCTTTCCACGATCCCAGATTCTCTCTTCCTTGCTTTCTCTCCCTTCATTATTCTCCAATTCCAGATCCACCCCCTTTCCTTCTCTCCTTTCTTCCCCCAATAGTTTTCTCCACACCTGTTCATAGGCCTTGTGGGGCTGGATAAAGCAGACCACATAGGTCTGGCTTTTACACATTTTTGCTGGCCCACTTGAGGGAGGCTGCATGCCATGGGGGAACAAGTTCCTACATTTCGAGTCTGAAGACCTGCGTTATAATCCTGCTTCTGCCACTTATTGACTGTGTGACCTTGGGAAAGTCCCTTCCCCTCATCGGGTCTCAGTTTCCTCCTCTCTAAAGTGAGGGGGCCTCTGAGGTCCCTTCCAACTCTAAGTCTCAGGTCCTCTGTGTGACCTTCGCCAAGTCCCTTGCCCTCCTTTGGGCCTCAGTTTTCTCCTTTATAAAAAGAGGGCAATGGACTAGATGACCTCAGAGGTCCCTTCTACTTCTAGGTCTGGGAGCTTATGTGTGACCTTTGGCAAGTAATTCTCCCTCCCTGGGCCTTAATTTTATTGTTGTTCAGTGGTTTAGTGGGGTCTGATTCTTTGTGACCCCATATGAGTTTGTTTTGCAAAGATACTGGAGTGGTTTCCCTCTAGTTTATTTTACAGATGAGGAAACGGAGGCAAATAGGGTTGAGTGATACCCAAGGAAACACAGCTAGCAAGTGTCTGAGGCCAGATTTGAACTCCAGTCCTTCTGACTCCAGGACTGATGTTCTGTCCACTGTGCCATATAACTGCCTCCCCCCCTCCCACAGTTCACTTTTGAAGGAAAACTTTACCTTTTCCTTTCATCTTAAGAGAGAGAGAGATGAGACCATTCAGTCAGATTTATGTCACCTTGCTCTACCTTCAGCTCTGCTCTGGGGGCAGAAACATAGGATTTGGAGTCTGGAGATATGGATTCAAAACTTAGCCCTACTTGTTTTTAGCTGTGAAATTTTGCTCAAGTCACTTCACCAGAGAAGCCTTGCATTTCTCAACTGGTAAAATGAGGGAGCTGAACTGGCTAGCTTCTGATTCCTTTGAACTACAGATGCTGCACCCATGCTCATGGGAGCTGAATGAGCCAGAGGACACTGGCCATTTCTGCATTGTTCCTTCGCTCTGCTCTAGTCTCAATCTTTTGCATGGACTATTTCAGAGGAAGTGACTGCTATATTGTGCCCTTATACCCACATTAGACATTGTATACCTACTCAGAATGGGAAACCCTGGTATCCACATTTTGGGAGACCTAGACTCAAACTACACCCTAATCTTAATAGAATTCTCTCTATTCTAGCTTTGTTTTCATTTTTCTATGGTGTCTTAGGGAAAAGCTCCATGGGAAGAATGACTTTTCCATTTGAGAGTAAATCAAATCTTTAGAAGGGATGGGAAGTGGGCTGGATTGGGAAGACCTAGAGCTGGAAAGGACCTCAGAGACACCCTCACTTTAGAGAGGAGGAAACTGAGACCCGATGAGGGGAAGGGACTTTCCCAAGGTCACAGTCAATAAGTGGCAGAAGCAGGATTATAACACAGGTCTTCAGACTTCAAGTGCAGGAACTTGTCCCCCCCATGGCATGCAGCCTCCCTTAACTGGGCCAGCAAAAATGTGTAAAAGCGGGGCGGAGCCAAGATGGCGGGGGGCGGAGCCAAGATGGCAGCGTAGAAGAAGCAAGGTCCCGCAGCTCCCACACCGCCACCCTAAACACCCAGAAAATACGAGCCCAGACAAAGTCTAGGAAAGTCTAGGACTCTCAGACTCACACAAATCCAGAGAACCCATCTCTCGCTGAAGGCAGCT
>CM053602.1:54752051-54813531 GCA_028646575.1 Pseudocheirus occidentalis
AGAGATTAAAATCTGGTACGGCCAGGCCACCTTCCCTAACATTTCTTTTCATTAATTGCCTTGATATTCTGGACTTTTTGTTCTTCCAAATGAATTTTGTCACTATTTTTTCTAGTTCTATAAAGTAATTTTTTGGTAGATTGAACTCCAGTGTTCTTGAGAGAGACCTTGAGAGTATCCTTATTCTTACCACCATGTGAATGTTTGCCCTGCTATATTTATGTATATGTGTGTATGGAAATCCTGGGAGTGAAGGACGGAGGCACTCTCTCACCAAGATACTCAAACTCTGGCCACATGTAGCCTGGTTTCAGTCCTGTGAAAGTCAGACCCCCAAGGAAGAAGTCAGATTCCCCTCACATGCTCAAGCTCATTCCACATCCCTACCCAAGACCCTCATGAAAAGCTCTTAAAGATGAGGTTTGGCTTATGTCTGGGACCTAACCAAAAGAATGAATAATAGTGACCCTTCTAGGAGGTCCTCAGTGGTCAGAGTAGATCGGGTCTAAGACAGTCATTTATCTCTTCCACATCAAAAGAAATGCTTATAACATGAAAAATGTGTGTGTGTTAACTTTATTAAGTATTCAATTTTAGTAAGTATTATGTATTTAAATACTTAAAATGAATGAAAAAATGTATTAAGCACTTACTGTATGCCAAGCACTGAAGGAATAAACATATAAGCAAAAATACTACCTGCCCTCAAGGAGCATGCATTCTATTGGGGGAAAGGAACTGTCACTCAATAACATTTATTAAGCACCTACTCATGTTCAAACCACTGTGCTAAGTACTAGGGATAGAAAAAGAAGCAAAAGACAACACAGATGGGTAGAAGTGACCAAGGAGGGATCACTTTGAACCAGGCAATTTGCAGTCCTGAGGGGGCTAGCGGGGAGGAGATGAACAGTCTCCTTCCCTAAGCAGTAGAACTGATTTAATTTGATCATGGTTGCAAGATTGAGAAATGTGGTGAAGGCAGGGGCAGGCAGCAAGGGGGAGCATGGTTGGGCATGCCTGATGAAGTGGGCCAGGTGAAGGATTCACAAAACGGGACAACTGGGCCCAAGGCTCAAGTTCTAGAGATGAAAGAGTTCAAACTTTCAGGATAGTTTCAGGTTCCTGAGCCAATCAAGGTGATAGGTGAGGGGATGGCTGGGGAGTAAACCATCATTCTTATGTTCTCTCAAACATAAATGATTTTTGTGGCACTATCGATTAGGCATGTCATCTTCCCCTCATCTCTATACTGTCTAAAGCCTTGAGGCTGCATGTGACCTTCTAGGGCCTTGGGTGCAGCCTTTTGACTGCGTCCAAATCTTACAGAACAAATCCTTTTATTAAAGGGATTTCTTCTGTGAAGTTGGGACTCAGCCCAAGGGCCGCCCTTGAGGACCTAGAAGGGATTTGTTCTGTGAAGTTTAGATTCAGTCAAAGGGCTGCACTGGAGGATCTAGAGGACCACATGTGCCCTCCAGGCTTTAGGTTCCCCACCCCTGGTCCAAACAGTTAACTTAAGGTCCACATTTTCTAGGAAGTCAAGGCACAGTTTTGTTCCTTTCTCCTGGTTGTAGTCCCTCCAGGAGGTTGTTTCAGAGATTATTTCTTGTTGGGCAATCAGTACCTAGACCCTGAAGCTCATCAGCTCTCAAAATCATGAGATCACCACTAAGACTAGAGGATCATGGGACAGGGAACTCCCCAGGAGAGGCAACTCCTTCTACCAATGAAGGTTGGTGCCTTCTCTGCAATTTGCAGTCTTGGCAAAATGCCTAGAGCAATGAAAGATTTAGTTACTAGGCCAGAGTAACACAGCCAGGTATATGTCAGAGAAGAGACTTGGACCCACAGATGTGTGCAGGGAAAGAGACACAAAGAAGGAGAAGAAGACCAGTATGTGAGATCCAATTTCAAGGTCACACAGCTTACTGCTTTGTCTAGTCTAGACTGGCTGGTTGAAAAACCTCAACATGGACTTCACTCCCAGAACAAGTGAGAATAGACACAACAGAATTATGAACTAAGTTGAGTGCTTACTGTCCACATTGTGGTGGCTGCAGTGAAGAAATGAAGGCCTGAGGCCTTCCCCTCACCCCCTCACTGAAGGTTTAGTCTTGGCCACCATAGAAAGAAGTCAAGGGCCAAAGAGTGGATTCTCAGTTAATGTTAGAGTGAATAAATGCCCATAGAGAAAAAGGTTGAGAAGTGAAAAGTGAAAAAGGCTTTCCCTATGGGCCCAGTGAAGGATTCTTTATTAATCATCCAAGGACTAGCTTGTCTAAGTATGGAACTTGTTACTGGGAGGATTGGCCACCAGATCATGAATTTTGTGGGGAAAAGCAACATATGAAGGCCATGTACACAGAAAAATGAAAAGTGTACAGTTTACTTTGGTAGAGGCACAAAATCATAGCTATTTGAAGCATTTAAATAGTGTTACTTTAGGGAAGCACCCTCAAAGAAATTGAGCCAAGAAAGCTGGCGAATTGGGCAAGTCAAATGTTCAAAACACAACAGGTCAATATTGAAGGTTATTATCCTGCTAACTCCAGATGTATCTGAAAGGATGTGCCAGCAAGCCCCTTTCATGTGCATGTGAAAGGGGAGGAATGCAGTTAGGCCGGTAAGAGAGTCAATGGCCTTGCCCCCTGGGCTTAACATGTCTCAGGTGCTATTTTCCACCCACTCATCTACATAGGAAAACTGGGCGAGGCTTCAAGTTTCCAAACTGGGGAATGATGTTTGGTAGTACTAGGTAAATAACCATTAGCTAGTCTTCAAAGATTAAAACTGGCTACTATATGGAATGCTCAAAATAAGCCCCGGTAAGGTTTCCCAAGAGGGATCTAAGCCCCTGGACCAGAAAGAAGAGTTTAAAGAAGATTTAAGTATGAGGGCCAGCTGGATGACCCTATTCTTTGTTCTAAACAGCTTGGGGAAAGAGGGTTAATTAGGAGGAAGCAGTAGAGCCCAGATATCCCACCCACCACTGCAATAAAGATCTAAGAACAGAGCCAAGTAGTGATGAGGAAATCTAAGGAGACATCACAGTGGATCATTACAAACAGCCCACAGACAAGAGATCACAGCAGGGATTGTGACACAGACATGGTAGAGTAACTCTATAGCCTCAGACCAGGGATAAGGTTTTGTCAGTTTGCCCTGGAGTTATATCCAGAACTTGGCCCAGGGGCAAGTGACAAGGAGTCAACCAGAGCTCTATCACTCTGAACCTGCAGAGTCTTCTAGCTAAATGACAAGAACTCAGGCCAGTACCTGAACTCCACCCAGGGGCAAGTCTACAGTTGTATTGCCTAGACCTAAACTGGGGTCTAGAACCCGAAAAACTCAATCCAGGAGAAAAGCAATAAGATCAGATTAGGACTCACTGAAAGTTTGCACCTCCCTGATCTTGAGTTGCCCTTGTGATCCCTGAAAAACACAGAACTTATTATCTGGAGGACACAGAAGCAAGACCCCAGATAATACAGATCTGGTATACAAGGCAACGATTTTCCCTCCAAAGACTGACCATAATACTAAGTCTCAGTTCAGGAAATAAGGTTAGCAGAATGAATAAAGAAAAAAAAACCCACAACAAAGAGCTATTCTGGTGCCAGGGACACCCAAGAACCAAGCCCAGGCAAAGATGATATCTCTAGAACTGGTTGGTTGGTTGGTTGGTTGTTGTCCTTCTTTCTCAAAGAGGACCAAAATGCCATCACTATGCTAGTGTCAAGTTACACTGTGTCTGACTATGGCTAATCAGATCAATATGAGCGCATGTCAGGCACCTGTAAACATTTGGGGTGGATTCTCTAAATTTGTGCATCTTGCATTTCTTTTTGAGCTACTTCAATCCTGCTTTGCTCATAGAACACAGCACCTTCTCTGACATACAAGCAAAACCCCAAAGAAAATTACAACTTGGCCACAAAGTCAACTAGAATTCCTAGAAGAAAGAATAATAATTATTATCAATAATAAAGTATCCATAATTATTGTTGTCAATAATAATTAGTATTTACATAGCACTTAAGGTTTGCAAAGCACTTAAAAAATATTAACTCATTTTATCCTTACAGCAATTCTGGGAAGTAGATCCTATCTTCATTTTATAGATGAGGAAATTGAAGAAGACAGAGGTTAAGCTATTTACTCCCCTGGGGTTACACAGCTAACAAATATTAGTAGATATATTTGAACTTGTCTTCCTGATTACAGGTCCAAAATTCTATTTAATGCAGCACCTAGTTACCCTAAGTGAAGAAATGAGGCAAGAAGTTTTGTTTTGTTTTGTTTTGTTTGATTTGAAATTACATAAATGACATGAGAATGCTACAGTAAAGAATTGGAAATTTTAAAAAGAAGAGGAAAGAAATCAAAATTGAATGAGAATTTTGGAGGAAAAACTTGGGAGAATGGACAGCTTAGCACAAAAGGCACAAATCTTTATGTAAGTAGCAGTCTCCTTAAAAATTCAAACAGATCAAAAATAAGTTAATGACTGTATAAGATAACAAAAAATTTAAGAGCTTGGCACCCAGGGCTAAGAACTCTCCTGCTAGGAAGATCAGGCACTTTGGAGCCGAAACTCTGAATAAATAAGACCAGAAAACTTGAGAGGGGACTTTTTCTTGATATTCAGGAAAGAGTTTCAGCTTTTGTTTTAAAGAGTTGATGGCAAAGCCTGTTTGTTCCAAGTGCACAGCAGTACCCATACACCCCTTCAAAAGATATCCAAGGATTTCAATTGAATCAGAAGCTGGAGATCCTTTCAGATAGAACATATGAAAGCAGCACAGCACAGGGCAGAGACTGTACCTAACTAAGAAGCATTTGAGAACAGTCCATCAGAGTCCACAAGACTATCAGAGACCAAATTCAAAGACATCAGTGGGGTGGGGGCAAAGCCAAGATGGCAGAGTAGGAGCAAGTGTTCACCTGAACTCTCTCAATATTCCCCTCCAAACAGCTTTAAGATAATGCTTCACATTGAATTCTGCAACAGCAAAGCCAACAAAAAGGTCAGGCAGGGTGAAACAATTTTCCAGCCCAAGACAACTTAGATCAGCAGGAAAAGTCTCCCTCACCAAAATGGTGGTTGTCCTGAAGTAAAGGGTAGCTCAAGCTGTGCCTGAACACCAGCAGCAGGCCTTGGAGGTGCCTGCATTAGCAGCACGATCAGCAACTTCAGGAGCTCAAAGCTGGGCCAAAGTTAAAGGACAGAAGCTTTCAGCTCATTAAGTGGGTTGGACAACTGGTCAGAAGGAGATTACAAGGGACACTTTGCTGGCACTGGGTTCAGGACCCTGTTAAATCAACCATACACAGCTCTAGGTCACAGGCTCAGGGGGAAAAAGGAACATTAGTGATTGCAGACAAGGACCACTAGCAATTGTGACTACGGGGAAACAAGTTACCTTCCTGGGTAAAGGCAATCAGACTATACTGGGGGGTGGGGGTGGGGAGAAGAGATTGTACCTCAACTTTTCTCTCTGAGAACAAGATAAATCTAACCAAAAAATAAATAAGAAAGAAGTGAAGGAAATGAATAGAATTTGAGAAAAGTTAGACTTCTGGAGAAATTAAATGGGAACAGAAAGGAGCACACTTTTTTTTTCAGCTGTTCATCCCACCTTCACAAAAACTGACCCTATGGCAGGGTACAAAAACATCCCAACCTAATGTAGAAAAACAGAAATATTAAATGCATCCTTTTCAGACCATAATGCAATAAAAATTACATTCAGTAAAAGACTGTGGAAACAGATTAAAAATTAATTGTAAACTAAATAACCTAATCCTAAAGAATGACTGGGTTAAAGAATAAATCCTAGAATTGGTCAATAAATTCACTAAAGAGGATGACAACAATGAGATAAAATACCAAAAGTTATGGGATGCAGCCAAAGGAGTACTTGGGAGATACTTTATATCTCTAAATGCTTCCATCAATAAAATAGAGAAAGAGCAGATCAGTGAATTGGGCACGCAGTTAAAAAACTAGAAAAAGAACAAATTAAAAATCCTTAATTAAACACCAAACTGCAAATCCTGAAAATCAAACGAGAAATTAATGAAATTGAAAGTAAGAAAACTATTTAAGTAATAAATAAAGCTAAGAGTTAGTTTTATGAGAAAAAACAATAAGCTAGACAAACTATTGGTCAATTTGATTCATAAAAAGAAAGAGGAAAACCAAAGTACTAGCATCATAAAATTCAAAGGGGGAATACATTACCCATGAGCATGAAATTAAACCAGTTATTAGGAGCTGTTTCCCAATATGCTAATCTAACAATTTAAGTGAAATGGATGAATATTTACAAGAAAATATAAATTGCCCTGATTAGCAGGAGAGGAAATAGAATACTTAAGCAATCCCATTTTAGAAAAAGAAATTGAGCAAGTCACCAATGAACTCCCTAAGAAAAAATTCCCAGGACCAGATGTATTCACAAGTGAATTCTACCAAACATTTAAAGAACAATTAATTCCAATACTGTTTGGAAAAACAGACAAAGAAGGAGTCCTACCAAATTCCTCTTATGACACAAATATGGTGCTGATACCTAAACCAGGAAGAGCAAAAACAGAGAAAGAAAACTATAGGTGAATTTTCCTAGTGAATATTGATGCAAAAAAATTTAAATTAAATGTTAGCAAGGAGACTACAGCAATGTATATAATACAGTATGACTAGGTGGAATTAATTCAGGACTGGTTCAATATTAGGAAAACTATCAACATAATTGACCATATCAATAATAAAAAACAAAAAAATCATGATTATTTCAATAGATTCAGAAAAAGCTTTTGACAAAATACACCACTTTTTCTATTAAAAACACAAGAAAATATAGGAATAAGTGGAGCTTTCCTTAAAATGAGAAGTATTATCTACATAAAACCATCAGCAAACATCATCTCTGATGAGGATCATTTAGAAGCCTTCCCAGTAAGATCAAAGGTGAAGCAAGGATGTCCATTTATCACCACTATCAAATTTACAAGAATATGAGTTATTCTTTAATAAATGCCCAAAGGATATAAAGAGTTTTCAGATAAAGAAATCAAAGTTATCAATAGTTGTACTAAAAGATGTGCTAAATGTCTATTGATTAGATAAGTGCAAATTAAGACAATTTTGAGGTACCTCATCACACTTATCAGAATAGCTAATACGACAGTAAAAGTGAAAATTTCTGGAGGAAATGTGAAAAAATTGGAACACTAATGCATTGCTGGTGGAGTTGTGGACAGATCCAGTCATTCTTTAGGGTAATTTGGAACCATACCCAAAGGGCTATACAACATTGCAATACTTTGAGAAAGAAAAAGGCTCCCCTCCAAGCCTGTGGAAGCCAAGAGGTGGCCATGAGTCGATGCAGTGTCTGCTGACTGGACCCTCTTCGAGGCTCAGCCCCTGAGCTCCCAGGTAGTACATGTCCATCCTGAGGCCCCAGTCCCAGAGAGCGCCCTCAGGTAAATTTTTTCTTAACATTATGGAGAGAAAGGACTTTGAGACATGGCTTGATAACATTTCTGTTACATTTCTTTCTCTGACAGACTTGCAGAAAAATGAAAGTCTGTATCACTTGATTAGTCTGAGTGGAGTAATCCAGTTTAGGTATCTTTCCAATAATTTAGAGACTCTATTCAAGGGGGACTTCCTCAAACTTCTTCCCCCGGAACTCAGTTTTTGATTGTTAAAATGGCTCAATCCTCAGACCTTACCCATATGTTGCCTGGTCTCTAGGCAGTGGAATAAGGTTGTAAGTGCCTGTTGGTTGTTGTCCTTTGTTCCTGAAGAGGACCAAAATGCCATTACTATGCTAAAGTCAAGTTTCAGTGTGTCCGACTGTGGCCAATCAGACCAATATGAACTCAGAATGCTCTACCACAGACTGGACACATAGTCCATGTGAATTTTGTGTGGTGGATTCTCCTGTGTTTCCTTTGAGCTATTTCAATTCTGCTCTGCTCATAGAGCACAGCACCTTCTCTGATGTGGGCACGTGATTGCTGGGCAGTCCTGTGCCAGCGTCTTCCATGTCACACAATCACTTCCAAAGTTCTTCAGAAAGATCTTGAGAATATCTTTGTGTTGCTGCTTCTGACCACCATGAGAACGCTTGCCCTGTGTGAGTTCTCCATAAAACAGTCTTTTTGGCAAGTGTATGTTTTGCATTCGAACAATGTGACCAGCCCATTGGAGCTTCATTCTCTGAAGCAGAGTTTGAATGCTTGTCTGTTTAGTTCAAGTAAGAACCTCAGAGTCTGGTACCTTATCCTTCCAGGTGATCTTCAGAATCTTCCTAAGATAATTCCAATGGGGTGTAGTGTGTGTTCAGGGAGGACTGGTACCTCTGGTGTGATAAATGCCTGTACAGAGGTATGGCAGACAACCTGTAGGAACTTGGGCTAGCAGATAGATAATTCCATTCAAGGTGCTTTGCATTGGAAGAAAGTTTATTTGAAGGCAATTTTGAGAATGAAGCAATTGAAGGACAAGCTTTGAGACCTCGTCATTAATTGGGCACAGTGCCAGAGTACAAGCACTTTACTACAAGGATGGACTTTGTACAGGATCAGATGACTTGTCTGCAAAACTCTGGAATATGAGTACAGGACAGTACATGTATGGCATCCAGACCCACAGTTGCAGTTCAGCCCTAGGACTTTATCAATGGTACTTTGCCAGCTATGATATCCTTAGAGTTATCAAGACTTCAGAGTTAGCAAATTTGGCATTACTTGACTTTGGAGACATTTTTACCCTGTTATTTGACAACCGCTATCCCTACATCATGGACTTAAGGACAGAGAATCTGATCAGCCTTTGGCCTCTGCCTGAGCACAGGAAGTGAAAGAAGGGCTCAAGTTTCTTGGCAGATGAAATGTCATGGCTGAATGGACTAGATGGGCAGAATGATATGGGTTTGATTGTTGCCACCAGTATGCCTGACCACAGTATTAACCTAGTGTTATTGAAGGAACATGGTTGAAGATATGGACAACAGCTTAAAAATGACTTTGATGCAGCCTCTGTGGGAGCTGATTTTGCATGAACCAAGGTTCACACCTAAATGTATGTCATGCAGTGCACAATCATCTATTTTTCTGGGTGGGCAATGATGGGAGACTGGGAGAAAGGTGGGGGGAAAGGGATTATTATATTGACATAATGCAATGTAGCATGCTAACGGTCTACCCTAAGTTGTATTTAGTTATTCTTGTCGTTATAAACGAACACATTTTGAGCCTATCTTTCTTGACTGGTTTGAAGTAAAGTAAATTAAGGGGTTTACAAATCTTCTGATAATTAAATATGAAATCCCAGGGAGTGATTAAAGATATTTTTTCCCTGGTAAAAAAAGGAAAAGGACCTATACAAAAGTATTTATAGCACTTCTTGTGGTAGTGAAGAATTAGAAATTGAGGGAGTGCCCATCAATTGGCAAACGGCTGAACCAAGTTGTGATATATGATTGATATGGAATACTATTGTACTATAAGAAATAATGAGCAGGGTGCTTTCAGAAAACCCTAGGAAGACTTACATGAACTGAAGCAAAGTCAAGTGAGCAGAACCAGGTGAACAGTGTACACAGCAACAACTGTGTTGTTGATGATCAACTGTAACTGAACTAGCTATTCTTAGCAATACGATGATCCAGTATGGTGAAAAATGATATCTATCTCCAGAGAGAAACCTTATGGAGTCTGAATGCAAATCAAAGCATACTTTTTAAACTTCCTTTATTTGTCTTGGGATCATTGTTGTTTGGTCTGTGTTTGCTTTTGCATCATGGCTAATATGGAAATACATTTTGCATGACTGCACATGTATAATCTATATCAATTGCTTACTTTCTCAAAGAGGGAGGGAATCTGGAACTTAAAATTTTTAAGAAACAAATGTTAAAATTTGTTTAAATGTAATTGAGGAAAAGTACATCAGTGTTAAGAATTGCTCATCTATGTATGTAGCCATGTATCCATGTTGGTGGGTCAGCCTGCCTCAAGTCTCTCCCCACTCTAATCCATTCAACCACCAAAATAGTTTTCCTAAAACACAAGTCCAACCATGTCACCTCCCTACCCAGTAAACTCCAGTGGTCCTCTATTCCCTACAGGAGCAAATACAAAACACTCTGTTTGGCATTCAAAGCCCTTCATAAACTGGTATCTCTCACCTTTCCAGTCTTTTTACATCTGACCTTCCACCATGTACTCTTTGATTCAGTGACACTGGCCTCCTGGCTGTTCTATGAACAAGACACTCCATCTCTCAGCTCCAGGAATGCCCTCCCTCCTCCACTCCTGACTACTGATCTCTCTGATTTTCTTTAAATTCTAACTAAGATCTCATCTTCTACAGAAAATCTTCCCTCTTAATTCTTGTGCCTGCCCTCTATTAATATTTGCATCTTGTCTCTCCCATTAGATTGCAGGATCCTTGAGGGCAGGGATTGTCTTTTTCCTCTTTATGTGTCTCCAGCACTTACACAGTGCCTGGCATATAACAAGCACTTAATAAATATTGATTGATTGACTATATGGGCCCAGGTCATACATGTTCCTTACATGTGCTCTGGCCATATGTTTCCCCTAAGTGAGCCTTAACCACGTATGCTCCCTATGTGCATCCACTCTCCTCACTAAGATCATGTTTATTGGTGGGGGAGCACATCCCAGGCATATGGGGAAATGTTTGTTGCTACTTTCTTTCTATACCCTTTTATTCAATGCCTTTATTGTGAACTAATTGTGTCCTGAGGCTGACTCTTACAGGTAAATTCATTAGTGAGAGAGTGAACTCATTAGTTCATGAGCTAAAGTTTTAGGAATACTGAGCCACTGAGTACCTTTAACCTGCAATAGCTGTTCCCTGAGGGACTGATCCTATTAACTATGACATTTCACATAAAGGAAAATAACTCCAAAAGGAAGAACTCAGGAGAGGAGCCAGAAGGAGATTTTGTTAGGAAACCAAAAGAGGGGAGATAATGAAGACAATTTTGTGCTGACAAGTTGCAGTCCTCCAGTACGCTAAATCCATCAGGGCCATTTCAAATAATTTCACTGAAGATTAGAGAGTGGGTTAGAAGCAATTCTCCTGCCATGGAAATATGAGGAAAATTAAGGTGACTGCTTTTGGATAGAGATGTCAAAAACCCAAGAATCCTCTTTTCAGGCTTTGAATAACAGTGCCCATCATTGTCTAGCACAGTTAGCATTCTTATATGAGAAGTGAAAAACAAACTCATAAGGACCAATGGATTATCAAAAGATTTGCGAAGGACCCCTGGGGAAGCAAACACATAATGTCCCATGCAACATGGGGGTTTATGGGAATGGGAGTACAATGATGTCCAGTGCTTGGATACTGGAAAGTGAGGCTCCCTTGAAAGAAATGGAACTGATCTCTAGCTGGTACACAGTGTTTCTAGACTTCGAGTCTGTTCATATGAAAAAAATCCCGTAGTTGGGTGCCAAACTGGGCTGTTTAAAGTCATTACAATGTTTCTGTACCGTATCATTCACAGTTTAATTGTCCTTGATTGCTTTAGTAATTTTCTTCCCGTTTTTCAAAAGGAACGCCAATTAATTTCAGCAGATGATAGAGCAAACTGGCATACAAATTGCTCCAACAAAATGAGTCTACTTTAAAAATCAAATCTGCAAATTAGCAAGGAGGGAAACAATGTCCAAACAACCAACCAGGGAAAATGGTTTGCACTGTGCCATTTATCAGAAATCAAAGACAGTTTCTTGAAAGGGTTTAATCAATTTGTGGAAAAATGAAATTCAAAATAGCATCCTTTTATTTTGTCTTGTAATGCCATGATCATTTAGATTGGAAATTAGCTTAAGACAAGTGGGTTTACTTGCAAAAAAGAAGAAACTTTCAAATGCTATAAATTAAGAACTGGTTTTGAAAACTGTCTTAGTCAGTATTTATTAAGCATCTACCATGAGCCATGAATTATACTACATTCTGATAACATAAAAAGAGGTAAAAAAACAATACCTGCCCTCAAGAAACTTACAATCTGTGGAGATAATGAGCATACAAACACATACAAACAAGCTATATAAAGGGAAAAAGGGAAATAATTAAAAGAGGGAATGTACTAGAATTTAGAGGGGCTGGGGAAGGCTTCCTGTAGAATATGGGATCTGGATTGGAACCTGAAGAGAAGCAGGGAGGGAAGGAGGGAGGGAGAATGCTCCTGGCATGGAAGCCAATCAGGGAAAATGCCTGGAGCCAAGAGATGGAGGGTCTTGTTTTTGAAATGTCAAGGTAAGTGCTGCAGAATCAAAGAATATGGGGCAGGGAGTAAAGCATAAAAAGACTGTAAAGTTGATGGGGGAAGAAGGGGTAAGTTATAAAGGTATTTAAAATGCCAAATAGAGAATTGTGTATTTGATTTGTTGTTGTTCAGTCATTTTTTGGTTGTCTGACTCTTTGTGACTCCATTTAGGATTTTCTTGGCAGAGATACTGGAGTGGTTTGTCATTTCCTTCTTCAGCTCATTTTAGAGATGAGGAAACAGACTCTAGACCCAGAATTCTATCCACTGCAGAGCCACCTAGCTGCCCTTTGTATTTGATACTGGAAGTTATAGGAAGCCCCTGAGCTTTATCGAGTAGGGGGGAGGAGGAGGTATATAGTTGGACCTGTACTTTGGGAAAAATCAATTTGGCAACTGAATAGAGAGTGGATTACAATGGGGAAAGAGGAGGCAGGGAGAGGCAGACACCCCCACCCCCGAAAGGGTATTGTCATAGTCTAAACATAAGGTGATAAGAGCCTGTACCAGGGTGGTAGCAGCATAGAAATGGTAGTTAAATCCATGGGAGCTGATGAGATCATCATGAGAACCGGAGACGAAAGGAAAAATGAGTAGAAGGAGAAGAGAAGAAGATCCAAGACAGAACCCTATGGGACATTTACAGTTAGAGGATGTGACCTAGATGAACATTGAACAAAGGAGACTGAGAATCAGCAGTCTTATGGGAAGGAGCAGAACCAGGGGAAAGTTGGGCATTCTGAAAACCTAGAGAAAATAGAGTATCAAGGAGGAGAGTGTCAAAGGTTGCAGACAGGTCAAAGAGAATAAAGATCGAGAAAAGGTCATTAGATTTGGCAATTAAGAGATCATTAGTAACTGTGGGGAGATCAGTTTTGGTCGAACGAGTTTAGAAATCAGATTGTAAGGGGTTAAGAAGAGAGTGAGAGCAGAGAAGGTAGTGACACTTATTATAAACCACCTTTTCTGAGTTTAGCTACAAAGGGCAGAAGCAATATAGAAAAATAGTTAGCCAGGATGGAAGGATTAAGTGAGTTTTTTGAAGTCCGGGGAGACGTGGGCATGTTTGTAGACAGTAAATAAGCCAGTGGAGAGCGGAAAACTGAAAATAATTGAGAGAGTAGAGATGCCATAGGGGGCAATCTGTTGGAGATGGCAGGATGGGATGAGATCACTTGAATAAGTATTGGTGTCAACCTTGGTAAGGTCACACCTCTTCATGTGAGACAGAGGTGAAGGAAGAGATAGTGTCAGAAGGCATCTGAGTGACAGGAAATGAGGAGAAGAGGGAGCTCATGATAAATGGTCTCAATTTTTTCAATAAAATACAAGGCAAGGTTCTCAGCTGAGAGCATAGAAGAAAGGGGAAACATGGAAGGTTTGAGGAAGGATGGAAAAGTTTGGAATAGCTGCTACAGGGAGTGATCTAGTTAATTGATAAGGGAGGTGTAGAAGGACTACATAGTAGCAGTGAAGGCCTAGATGCGGCCCTGTAACATAAATTTGAGGTAGATCCAGTCATAATAGTTAGGTAATTTTCATCAACTTCATTCAGCAACCTGTGTGTAGGAGTGAAGGCACTGGATGATGGTGATCCAAGACTGAAACTTGTCAGGGCATAATCATCAATATCAAAAGGGGCTAGGGCAGGGATGGGGAACCTGCAGCCTCAAAGTCACATGTGGCCTTCTAGGTCTTCAAGTGCAGTCATTTGACTGAATCCAAACTTCACAGAGCAAATTCCCTTAATAAAAGGATTTGTTCTTTAAAACTTGACTCAGTCAAAAGGCTGCACCCGAAGATCTAGAAGGCCACATGTGGCTTCAAGGCTATAGGTTTCCCACTGATAGGCTAGGGATTAAAGAGAGGAAGGCAATGCAGAGTTTAATTAGTTCACCAAGGGGTTAAGATGAGGAAAAGAGGAGAAAATGGCTGGTATAAGGGAGATAGCCTGGAAAAGGATTGAGAGATCAAGGGATTGAAGGTCACAGTGTGGACAAAGAGTAGGGTTTTGTAAAGGAAGGCAAAGGAAGAGGTGGAAAGCCAATAGATTACTGTAAGATAAGGAGATTTCCAAATTCTTGAACACAGAGGTGGTGCATTTGTGAGTGAAAAAAAGATAAATGGTATGACCAACTTTGTGTGTGGCTGAGGTGAGGTTGAAGAAATCATGGGGAGTGAATAGGTTAAGGAACTGAATAGTTTGGATGTTTGAAAAAAAGTCAATATGTGTGTTAAAATCCCCTAGTATGAGGGCAAGAGTCGTGGAAGAGAGAAAAAAATTGTGAAATCATTGTAAAAGAAAGGGGAGTAACCTGGAGGTCTATAGACAACAGCTACCAGGATTTTGATTCGTTTCTACAGATGAATGACATGAACCTCAAAGGAGGAGAGATTACTGAGTGACAGAGTAGGGAGAGAATCTGGAAATGGGGAATGAGGAGTATTCCAACCCCCCTGCCTTGGCCAGTGATCCAAGGGAAATGAGTAAAGATGCAGCATTACTGGAAAGGGTGGCCATGGAAGATATGCCATTGGAGGAGAACTAAATTTTAGTGATTAATAGAAGATGAAAGGAGTGGAAAGGGAAAAGATTTAGGTTGAAGGGAAGTTAGTTGCCTATGGAACAGGCATACCAGAGGGCATAGTAGAAAGAGTGAATGATATTTGGTTGAAACTTTGAGGTAGAAGAATTGAGGGAGATAATAATAAGGAATTGGTTGGTGAGAGAAAAAGAATGGGATTTGGTTGATGACCTAGAGTGGTTCAGAATCATTGGGATGTGTAGGGTTTGACCAAATATAAGAATGTTTGTCACTGCACTTTCAGAGGGGGCTGGAGATCAGTGAGAAGACAAGCACAGCACAAGATGGAAGGCAACAGTCAGATGGGCAGATGGGAGCTCCTTTTCATTATTCCTCTTCCCTCTAAAAGTTAGCAATTGGGCAGGAGAGGAAGCATTAGGAAATGGAAGTCAAAGCCCTGACTGAATGTTTGAATATTAGCTAAAACTCAAGAGAAATACAAATTCATCAGATATAGAATTTCAAGAACTTTACTTCTCTGAAGAAAACTCCCAAATTATCAGAGCACAGGTGAGACCATCAACTCCATTTGGGAAGGGCCACCTGCTCTCCTGGGAACCTTCACATAGGACAGGGGTGATCACTGAGCCCTGGAGCTAAAGCAGTCAGGAAAAACATCAGTCCAGCTTCTTTGCTCCTTCATAGACTCCTTTGCTGGATCTTCATCCAGGTCATGGTATCTTACTGTAGGTGTCCTCTAATGCAGAAGTGTCAAATATGCGATCCCCAACATTGCCAAGAGCAACACAAATTACATTAGAATGTAATGGGGAAATATTTAACAAAATAAATTAAAATAAAATAAAACCTAGGTAATGTTACATTTTTAAAACAAAATCAATATGCAATCCACAGAGATGTACAGGTTAGTGGTCCCTCATTTCTCCTTCTTTTCTCCCTCCCTTTTTTCTTTCATCTTCTTTTTCTTCTTCCTTTTCTTTTTCTTCTCTACCTTCTTTTCTTCTTCTTCCCCTTCTCTCTCCTTCTTCTTTCTTCTTCTCCTCTCTTCTCCTTTCTTCCTCTCTTCTTCTTTTCTTCTTATTCTTCTTCCTCTTCTCTCTCTTCTTCTTCTCTCTCATTCTTTCTTCTCTCTTCTTCTTTCTTCCTCTCCTCTTCTTTTTTCTTCTTCTTCTTCTCCTCCTCTTCCTCCTCCTTCTCCTTCTTTCTCCTCTCTCTGTCTCTGTCTCTGTCTCTGTCTCTCTCTGTCTCTCTGTCTCTGTCTCTCTATGTCTCTCTGTCTCTGTCTCTCTGTCTCTGTCTCTCTGTCTCTGTCCCTGTCTCTGTCTCTCTCTCTGTCTCTCTGTCTCTGTCTCTGTCTCTGTCTCTCTCTGTCTCTCTCTCTCTCTCTCTCTCTCTCTCTCTCTCTCTCTGTCTCTCTGTCTCTCTCTCTCTCGTTCACTGGTCTCATTAACTGTCATAGGATCACCGATCATCTCTATACAGATTCCTAATTCCAAGATCTGTATGTAGAGTCCTGTCTTCTCCCCTGAGTTCTAGTTTTACATCACTAATTGTCTATCTACAACTGATGTCCTCTAGACATCCCAAACTCAACAAGTTAAAAAGATAATATAGTACGTTTACTCTGTGTTGATCAACTCCTCTTTCTAGATACTCTCATCCCTAGGTTTCTGTGACACTACTGTGCTGTGATTCTTTCCCAACCTGCTAAATCTATCCTCCTTGGCCTCCTTTGTTGGCAAATCATCCATAGCCACTCTCCATGTGTGAAGGAGTCTGTCCTCATTCCTCTCTTCTTTTCTCTCTATAATCTCTTTCAGTCATCTAAAAGAAACAAAAGCAAAGAAACAAAGCAAAAGAGGCAGCCAGAGACTCAGGCTCAAGATCTCCTAGCTAAATCTATGCTTTACCTCTAAGAAATGACCATTTTTGCAGCAGTGGTGACACAAAGTCTCAGAGAAAGAGAGTAACATGCTAATTCCATGTGTTCCAGAAATGGATTGTCTCTTCATTTAAATGAATGCAGCTCCCCTCTTCACTACCACCAGCATGTGGGAACTGAGGGACCAATATGGTATTATAGGTCCTCTGCTAAGCACTTTACACAAATACTCTCATTTTATACTACTCTGGGAGGTAGATGTTATTACAATTATCCCTTCCACATTGCAGGGGTTAGGGACATGGTACCTCCCCAATGTGGAAAATTTGTGCAAAAATCTTTGGCCTTCCCTGCATACCAGAGAAGTTTGAACTTTTTCTTTTTCTGTAATGGGGTGTTTATAATACTTTACTGTAAAATTTGAGTCAAGTATTTGATTATAAGCTCTGTGTCATCTGCATGCCGCCTGCAACTTTTGCAAAACTCCTCAAACCTTCCCATCTAATTTCTTATGTGAACCTGTGATATAGCAAAACAGCACTGGGGATAATCATGATATGGAAGAGATAACTATATTATCCCCATCTTATAGCTGAGGAAGCTGAGACAAACATAAGTGAGGGGACTTGTCCAAGGTCATATACTCAGTAAATATCCAAGGTTTTCCTGATTCCAGGCCAAGCACTCTATCTACTGCACTAGGTAGATGAGATAGGATAAGATAGGATGAAATTGGATAGGCTAGGGTAGGATATACTAGAATAGGCTAGGATATGGATAGATGCTGGTCTTTACCTATGAGGTAGGTCCTATTATTAAAACTTTTACAGATTAAAAAAATGGAGGTTGAGAGACTTGCTCATGGAGACATTATTAGTAAGCGTCTGAGGAGAGCTCCAACTCCTACTTTTCCTGACTTCAGTGCCACAGCTTTATTTGCTCCACCACACTGTCATTCTGGGTTGCTTCCTCCTCCCCCTGCCTCTATAATGAGTAGCTTCCTTCAAAATTCAGCTGAAGTGCAAGCTCTCATGTGAAGCCTTTCTCATGCCTACTCTAGCAGCACTTTCCCTCAACTCATGACTTCAGACACATTTTGTATTTACCAGTGTACATGTAATTGCAACTAGGTAGCACTGCAGTGGATAGAGTGCTGGCCCTGGAGTCAGGGACACTCACCTTCCTGATTTCAAATCTAACCTCAGATACTTCCTAGATGTGTCACCCTGGGCAAGTCACTTCACACTGTTTGCCTCGGTTTCCTCATTTGTAAAATAAGCTGGAGAAGAAAATGGCAAACCACTCTAGTATCTTTGCCAAAAAAAGAAAAAAAACCAAATAGGGTCATGAAGAGTGAGATGCAACTGAAAAACAACATGCAAATGCAAAGGAGAAGCACCTGTTCATGTTGTCACCCTGGCAGAACATAGCCTCCTTAAGAGATGGGAATATTTCATGTTTGGATTTGCATCTTCCCAGTGTCTGTCATAGTGCGGGGTACATAGCAGTAAGAGTTTGATAAATGATTGACATTCTATTCATCTGTTACTTTAAAATCCTCATTGGAAAAAAAGCTATAATATTCAATGACACTATAAACTTGCTTCATAAATAGCAGTTAAAGCCCTATAGTGGTTAGTAATAAAGAAAAGAGAGTGGGGCTTTCTACAATCCCATTTGATCTTAACAATCACTCTGAAAGGTAGGTAAGACAAGAGTGATTGCTATCCACTGCCAGAGAGGTTAAGGGGCTTGCCCAAACTCATGTAAATGGTCACCTTTGAACTACAACAGAGTTTTCTTCCTGTTATTCACCTTTGTACCCCCAGATCAACCAAGGACAAGAACCAACAGATAACTTCAAAATCCATTTCAAAGAAAAAGCTTTAGGTTTGTGTTAAATACTTCAAGTATTAGCTCAGTCAAAAGCCTCAGTTTCATCTCTGGTTTATACGTTAGACTATAGTGATAAACGTACTGACTCCATTGCTTGACTTCGTGGGTTTGAACACTGTCTCTGTTATTTATTACCTATTTGACACTGGACAAATTATTTCTCTAAAGTTTACTTTCTCCATAAAATGAGACCCTTGCAGTCATATGAAAGCACGCTCCAAATCACTAATAATTAGAGAAGTGAAAATTAAAATAACTATGAAGCTCCCCCTCAGACCCATTAGATTGGTCAAGTTAACCCCCACAAAAAAACAGGAAGTGACAAATATTGGAGGACTATGTGGGAAAACAGGCACACTGATGCACTGCTGGTGGAGTTGTGAATTGGTCCAGCAATTCTGGAAAGTCATTTGAAAGTACACACCAAAAGTCACTAAACTGTCTATACCCTTTGACTCAGCTAAACCGCTACTAGGCATGCATTCCAAAAGATCAGAGAAAGAGGGGAAATTATCTTTATTTGCAAAAATAACCATACAGCTATTTTCACAGTAACAAAAAAGGAGAGCAAAGGAATTTCCACCAATTGGGTAATGTCTGAACAAGTTATGGTATATAGATATAATAGAATATTATCCCATCATAAAAAGTGACAAAAAAGATGGTTTGAGAGAAACTTGGGAAGATTTGTATGGACTGACATGCAGTGAAGTGAGCACAACAAGGAGAATAAGTTATAAAATAACAAAATTGTGAATAATAACTACTTTGAAATATTTAAGAGCCCTGATGAATGTGATGACCATTCACTGTGCCAGAAGTCTGATGATGAAGCATGCTCCCATCTCCTGATAGGTGGACGGTGGACTTGGGTGCAGAATAAGCCATGCAGCTTTGGACATGACCAGTATGGAAATATGTTTTGCTTGACTGTGGATATTTGTTTCAAGGATTTGCTTTTTCTTTTTAAATTTTCTTTTCACTTGGAGTGGGGGACAGTGAGACAGACAGAAAATATTTCTTCATTAAAAAAGACAAAATAAAATAAAAACTACATAAAAATAAAATGAGACCTTTAGACTAATTCATCTCTATGGTGCTTTCTATATCTAAATTTTGTCATTCTAATGTTTTCTGGTTGTTGTTTGTTTTGTTTTGTTTTGTAAAAGAAATGCATTAAATTAAAACCCTTCTAAAACATCAACCATCTATGATTTCATTATTTGAAGGTAATAACATGTGCTTTCAAACCCTCATATGCTACTTCTAAAGCTGCTGTTGTTTTTCTAATTGAATGTAAACAGGTTCCTCTGGATGATTTCTGAGAGCCCACATTACTCCTAGTTTTTAACTGCTTAAGTAAAAACCTGCCCTTTCCCATTTGACAGCTCTGTTTGTCCAACAGGCAATCAGGGCTAATCACTCAGTAAAATAAAAAAATAGGTCACTTGGAGAGGAGGGAGGGAGAGGAAGGGGAGAGGAAGGAGAGAGACCCTCTTCTTGTAGAGGACCATTGAAATAGAAAACCAACTATCCTCTAAGGTTCTTCATAAGCAACTGAACAAGTCCCACATCAGTAATTGTTCAAGTCCATTTATAGCCCCAAATAGAACATTTAGAGCTCCTGTCTCTGGTAAGATATTATTGACACTGAACTTCACTAAAAAACAAGCCTACTCTGACCTGTCCCCAGATTCAGTTGATTGTTGTGAAGTTCAGAAACCAGCTTTGCATCAATTGATCAACAAGCATTTATTAAGTCCCTATGGCCTGTCAGTGCCATGACAGTATTGGGGACAAAAAAAACAATGAAAGTGTCTGGGGAAGAATTCATTGGATCTTCTGGTCTTAAGTTTTTACTACTGGAAGAGACTAAAGCTTCTTTAGTTAAGCAATCAGGTGTGGGGAACCTGTGGCCTCAAGGCCTTTTGGGGTCTTCTAGGTTATGAGGACCCAGAGGGCCACATGTGACCTCAAGGCCACAGGTTCCCTACCCCTGGTCAAGGTAAAGATTAGCAGAACCAGCTGATGGTATAGTGGATAGAGTCCTGGAACTGGAGTCAGGAAGACTTGAGTTCAAATCTAACTTCAGACATTGATTAGTTGTGTGACCATGAGCAAGTCACTTCCCTCTGTCTGCCTCAGTTTCTCCATCTGTAAAAGAAGAATCATAATAGTACTTACCTCATAAGGTTGTTGTAGAAACCAAATGAGATGTTTGTAAAGCACTGAGCACAGTGTCTGGCACTGTGTAAAAGGGTGTTTCTTCTCCTTCCATCAAGAGCCTCCCAACTGTCACCAAGACTTCAGTTTCTAAAGTTAGATGTTACTCTGGTGCCATAACTTTTCTTTTTATGTTATTTTAAATTGTCTTTCTTATCATGAACTTAATCCTCAAAATGAACATTAATGTGAAAGAAGAGTAAGAAAGATTATATAAGATGGTAAACTTCTATTAACAAGGTAGTAACAAAATGACCCTATTTGTTTGCTCCTCTTCTGCCCATTAGAAAGATACAGATTTTCTCAATGCTTTTGTTTCACATGTCTATTACTCCCCACTGCCCCAAATAAAAGCCCTCCCTTGTAATAGATAAGTAGAGTCAAGTGGAGTGAATCCATATTTTGGCTATGTCTGAGAATGGAGTGAGGCAGTGTGGGGTAGTGGCTAGAGAAGTGTATGTAGAAAGCAGACTTGAATTTCTCTTCAGAAGTGTATAAACTGGGTGACTTTGGACAAGTCCCTCTCAGCGCCTCAGTTTCCATATTGGTAAAATAAGAGGGTTGAATCTGGTGACTCCCAAGCTTCCTTTGATCTCTAAATCTGGGACCATGGAAATGCCCATGCCACCCATTACCTCTATCCCACAGGCTCCCCATCACTTCTCTTCTTGAGTCATTTTGTCAAGAGTACTGGGTCTCTTGTCATTCTCCCCAAGCTTTGCTTTTATCTTATCAGACGCCAAAAATAATAATGGCAAAGTTGGTGACACAGACTCTTTGAGCAGACTGAGAACCTTCAGGATATAATTGAACTTTAGATGGAGCATGTAATGTAATCATTGACAACAAATATCTGAGAACAATAAACCTGCTCGGTACTAATCCAGGCTGTAGCTGGGGTGGCTTTGGAGTGAGGTGGCCATCCATCTGCACTCACTCCTGGTTCCCTTGGTGATCAATTGCACAAATTGACAAGACAACAAGCTGAGATTAGAATTGTGCTTTGCAACCCTGCAACAGAAATTGTTTCTATGGACCATCTGGGCTTCAAGCAGCCCCCATTTCTAGCCCCAGGAGCATCGGGCTCAAGGTGCTCAAGCTAATTGAGTTATTTTGCTTAGTACTAAATAAAGCAGACAGAGAAGGCTGGGGAAAGAGTAAGATTACTTACTGAAGTGGACCTAGGTTTGAGTTGCCGCTCTGTGCTGTGTGGAGCCTCCAGATAGTATTTTGATCTCTCTGGGCCTCAGTTTCCAAAGCTAGTGCCTAGAAAATTGCTTTACTGATTTTTTTTAAAAACCTGGCCTTTTGAGTTCCTCAGTGTAGGGAATTCTTGGTGTGGAAATTCCCTCCAACCCAAATGAATGGGCACCTTCCAGTTTTAGAGAGTTGCCAGGGACACTGAGAGGTTAAGCCATTTACCCAGGACCATAGCTAGTGTATATGAGACTCAACACATACGTGACACATATGTGACCTCAGATCTTCCTAATTCCGAGGCCCGACCTCTATAGACCACACCATATTGATTCTCAAATACACTAGGTGTTAAATGAATGTTCAATTGAATTGTTGAATTTAGACAATGACTGGGCTGCTTTAACTGATCCTCTCCCACTCTGTGTATTTACTACAGTGCCTCTCAGCCCTGACATTTTTGTTGCATTATTTCAGAAGCTGGTGACGCTGCTTCCATATTACATCTCATATCATTTCAAAGCTTGTGGCTTCCTGGTGCTAGTTTTCAGTCATCAGCCATGATTAGTCTCATTATCTCTCACAAAAAGAATAAAAATTTTCCCTGAGATAGTAACACAAGAACCAGAAGAGAAAAGGGAAGAAAGAAGGGATAAAAAAAGATGGGGATGGATAGGTGAAAAATTGCTCGAGGTAAAATTAAATAGCTAAGAGACTGTAGTTAATATGATTTTTAAAAAAATACAGGGGAAGAGAAGTATAAAAAAAGAAATGGACAGGATGGTGGAAGGGGTGGGAAGAAGAAAGGAAGTGATGGGGAAATGGCCCCATGCTGCCTCTTTGAGTTACTGCTGCCTTCAGGTCCAGTATCTTGAAGCCAGTAGGGATAAGAAGGTGTTAGGTGGAGAAAGGATTGGGGATGGGGTGTATAGTTCTGTTATGCTTTGGGAGTTTAATCAGATCATCTGAATTCACAAATTATATTCTATAGAATTTTTAAAATTCACAAGTCCTAATATTTTTGTTTTTAAAATTTCTTAAAAACCAATCTCTATACAACATGTGCTAGTTTTCATTTGATGACCTGATATCTGACTTTCCCACTCTTCCACAGGTCCAAAAACCCACAACGTATTGGCAGAAATTGAAAATGGGTTCATTTCAAGGGATCACAGAATTGACATTAGAAAGCAACAACAGGGGGGAACTGTGAGAAAACTGGCACCTTGATGCACTATTGGTGGAGTTGTGAGTTGGACCAGCTATTCTGTAGGGCAATCTGAAACTAGAAGATCACTAAAATATGCAGACTTTTTGACCCAGAAATACTACTAGTAACTTTATACCTCTAAGAGATCAAAGCAAAAAGTGAAAGGACACCTATGTACCCCAATGTTTCTAACGGCTCTTTTGGAAGTGTCAAAGAACTGGAAACTAAAGGGGTATCCATCAGTTGGGGAATGGTAGATGGATATGATGGAATATTATTGTTCTGTAAAAAATGACAAAAAGGGAGAGTTTCAGAGAATCTTGGGAAGACTTGTGTGAACAGATTAGAGTGAAGAGGGTAGAACCAGAAGAACAATTTGTTCAACAACAACTTTATAAAGACAAACAACTTTGAAAGATGTAAGTACTCTCATTAGTGAATCAATCATGATTCCAAGACAACAGATGACACAGTATGCTCTCCCCCCCTTCTGGCATCAAGGTGATGGATTCAGGGGACAGAATGAGACATACATTTTCTTTTTTTTTTTTTTGCTTTTTTTTTTTGGAGGGCAGTTGGGGTTAAGTGACTTGCCCAAGGTCACACGGCTAGCTTTGTGTGTGCGTGCGTGCGTGCGTGCGTGTGTGTGTGTGTGTTAAGTGTCTGAGGCCGGATTTGAACTCAGTTACTCCTGACTCCAGGGCCGGTGCTCTACTCACTGTGCCACCTAGCCGCCCCGAGACATACATTTTCAAATGGTAGCTTGACTGTACATACTTGTTACAAAAGATTTGCTCCTCTTATTTTCTAATTGGATCTGGATTGGGGCGGAGGGGGGAAAGCAGAAAAAAAGAAGAACGGGGGTCATTGAAGTACAGACTCATCTCTCTCACACACACCATTCTCTCTCTCTCTCTCTTTCTGTTTCTCTCTTTCTCTCTGTTTCTGTCTTTCACACACACACACACACACACACACACACACAAGCATCTTTTTTTTAAATGCACCAAACAGAAAGAAAATAAGAATCACAGATGACAATGATGAAGACCAACATTTAAGTAGCATTTACTATGTGCCAAGTACTGTGCTAAATGCTTTACAATTATTATCTTATTTGATGATCACAGCAATTCTGGGAGGTAGGTACTATTATTTCCATTTCACAGATGAGAAAATTAAAGCAAACAAAGGCTGAACAGGTAGGAGAGAGCTGAAAGTAATATGGCAAATTTATTACATTTTTTAAAAAAGAAATCTGGACTTTCTGGAATTTATGTTATACTTTGTATATGAAATTTTACATTTTATTTAATGTTTGATAAATTTAGAATTTTTAAAAATCCAATCACCATCAGACAGACACAAAAAAAACAAATTCCTATAATACTGAGAGGTTAAGCCATTTATATGGTTATTTGAACAAAAAAAAAGACTAACATGAATAAGTGAAGTCTTCAGATGATAAAAAGTTCTCATTTTAACCAGAAGATTCAGCCTCTCCCCCTGACAATCAGTTGCTAAAATTAGTAAACTTGACTAATTTGAGTTTGTCTGTCTTGTCTTCCCCTGCCTGCTCCCCAAAAAATATATAATTTAGTTTGTGCATTGGAAATGTAAAATGGAGGCTGGGTTCCCTGGCATTACTTTTTTCCTTCAGAAAAGGCTTATGTTCACAAAAAGTCCTTCTTAGAATAAGAACTCAACAAATAAAATAGCAAGGTTCTGAGTCTCCTTGTATTTATGAAAAGGACCAAAAAAGTTAGGGAAGAAGGTAAAAGATCTATAATTGACCTTTTAAAGCTGGTATTTCCATTTGAAATTTCAGTCTTAAGGTTATTTGGTCCAAAGGAGCAAGTAGTATCCTAGGTTTTGCTCCCCTCCTCAGCCTTTATAGCTCACTCTCCTCTGAAAAAGTTAAGGAGGAAAGGAATGGGGAACTGATAACATGGTGCCTGCAACCCAGAAGAGGTAAAAAGGAATCATATAAGTAGGGTAATGGAGTGACCAAAAGTTAGAGCTTTCTTTTCAGAATGATGGGTGATTAAGCAAATACAAGAATGGCTAAAGAAAGGAGGGATGATTTTAGAGCTGTGATTTCCAGGTGGGAATTCTCTCCGCAAGTGCAGCTCAAGGCCCATCTCTGACCTAGTTGATAAATCCTAGACACTTATTTGAAGCCTACAGAGATTCAAGTGACTTGCCTAGGGTCACTCAGTCAGAAAAAGCCAGAGACAGAAATAAAAGAAGAGGAAAAACACATAACAAGACCTCTATGGTTTCTCTTTAATGCAGTTCAACAATTTGTTCTTTCTATCTTGTTTTATTTATATTTATTATGATATTATGATTATATTTAGTATTTCTTTGTCACCTTTATTTCCACATATTTTTCTCCCCCTCCCTTAGTTGGAAAGCAAGAAAGAGGGGAAAAAGTAGTTTAGCAAAAATGAACAACATATCAGTTGTGGCTGACATTTTATGCCCTGTTCCACACCCTTAGTCCCCCACCTTTGCAAAGAGTAGACTCTGGGCAAGTTAAGTTCTCTGTATCTCACTTTTTCCATCTGACAATGAAGAGATTAGACTTGTACTCTAAGGCAAAAGTCTCCTCTTGTTCTAATTTTATGATCCCAAATGCAGAAATGGCGTGATTTGCCCTCAAAAAGCTTATGGATGCCGGAGGGTTAGGCCATATAAGCCAACAAATATAGAGGAGACATTTAGTGTTGGGAGCAATCAGGGAAGGCTCCATAGAGGAGGCAGGGCAGGAGCTGGGTCTTGCTGGAAGAGAGGAATTTCAGTGGATAAAGATGAAGAGAGAGTGAATTCCACATCTAGGCAGCTGTGAATGAAGGCACGGCAGTGGCAGATGATAGAACAAAGTGAAAGATTGGCTTGCTGTCCAGGTTTTCTGGACTGTCATGTTTGGAAGGACAATAAGCCTGGAAAAGTAGAGTGAAACCATGGTGTGGAGGGTTTTAAATGCTAATCTAAGAAGTTGCAATTGGGTAGTCTAGGTACTAGGGAGTAGCTGAATATTCTTGAGCAGGGAGGGCAGTGACTTGTTTAAAATGGACCTGGAGCTTGAGGATGCTAATTTTGGCCCCAGTGCCAAGGCCATGTAATACTGTCCCATTCTCCTTACTAATTCTGAACAAGCACCTCTTGCTCTGAGAAACCATCGTGGGTGTAATGTGTACTGTTCATTCTTTTCAATTACTCAAGGTACTCTGTGTTCAGTTCATGCAAGACAACAGAGACTGCACAAAGTAAAAAGATATTAAACTTGGCTTAAACTATTTGTATTGTTAAAACCACTTTAATTGAAACTTGCTTTAAAAAGACAGCTGATGTCACTCAGAAACTCGCCTGAACTTCAAACTAACCAGCTCACCTCCTGGCCCCACTCAGGACTGTTTCTAAGCAACATGAGTTCTTTTACTGGGAACCCAGAAGCCTCCTTTTACTGGAGCAATTGGCATCTTCTGGAAACCCACTGATGGGGGCCAAATCTGTCCCAACCTTTGACTAGGCTTTGTCAAGTGAAAATATTCTACACACACACACACACACACACACCTCACACACGTACACACATACACATGCATACTCCTCTCTCACACACAAATAACACACACCTCTCCCATACATACACCTCTCTCACACACAAACACACTCCTCTCATACCTCTTACAGACATACATACACCCCCCCCACACACACACACACACATACACACACACTTCTGGTGAAACCTGAGCACTGGTAGCCATGCTAAGTCTGTCTGAGATGAAGGTATTACCAAGTGATTCTAACATAGATTTGTAAAGCCTCTCTTAGCAACTCTCACTCTGCTAACAGGGATCACAGATCCTGGGGTAAATCGAAGAACATTGAACTTGGAAGGACCTGAGACCTCATCGAGTCCAGTTCCCTCATTTTACACAGGAGGAAGCAGGTTCAGAGTTGGGGGAGGGATCAGTCAGTCAGTGAAAGGGTCTGAGCTCAAGTCCCAGTTTCTTCCCTTCTTTCTGAACCCATGTTGGGATTTTCCCATTTATGCATTTGTCCCATGTTAGCTCTGCCATTAGACCATGTCCTTCTTGAGAGCAGGGTCTGGGTTGCTATTGTTTTGTTCCTTTCTTTGCATCCCTCAGCACAGTGAGTGTGCACAGCATCCAGAAGAAAGTGGTCCTTTCAAAGATGCTCATTGACTCCATTGTCCTTACTCCCAGGCCAGTATTAGTTTGGCTGTAATATGTCTGGGGGCCACACACACATTTTCCTTCCTGCTAGCTCTGAATGAGAAGGTTGATAAATAAAGAACAAAGTCAATTGATGCAGAAATGTTTGATTTACTTGAGGGTACAAACTCTTGGCAAGCACCAAGGGTACCTTAGAAGAACCAGCTGATTACCAATTAGCAATCGTTAACTATTCATTGAAGCAAGTGAGGGTTTTATTAAGGAAGACTTGGTTAGCCAAGTTCTTGTGACTGACCTAGGATTTGAACTCTAGTATTTGAAAGTAATGAAATGGCAGCTCTTTAAAAACATCCTATGAGTCATATTTTCTCGTTATTAATTCTGGCAGACATTTCTTCCAATTAATCTGAATGACTCGCTTCTACTGAAAACAGCCTTTAACATCTTCCTGCCTACCACCTCAAAATGGTGAAGGAGCTGGGCTAGAGTCAGAAAACCAGAGGTCGAGTTCCTTAGCTTTGTGATCCTGAGCAAACCACTCAACCTCTGTAATGAAGGCTCAGTTTTCTCTTCTGTAAAATGGAGTAATACTCACCAATCACATCATCAAGATCTCAAGGAAAGCATGGCAGAAATGTGAACAGAATTCATGAACCCAGAATACAAGATTTGAGCTTGAAGGTACCTTTGACATTACCTAGTCCAATCTCCTCATCTTACACAAGGGAAAACTAAGGTCTAGAAAAGAGAAATGATTTTTCCAAAGTTATACAGTTAGTGAATAGTAGAAGACAGATTTTAATTCAGAGTCTCTGGTGACAGATCTATCCCTCTCTCTTTTTTTGTTCTAAAATGGATTTTATTGTTATTGTTTGTTTTTACACCAACTAGATTTCCCCTTGAATCCCTCCTCCTCTCTTTTCCAAAGAGCCATCTCTTATAATAGAATTTAAAAAGAAAAAGAGGACAAAGAGAAAGACAGCAACACTGATCAGCAAATTGAAAAGAATCTGATGTTATATGCAATGTTCCACTCCCATGTTACCCCTAATTTTGCAAAGAAGTGATAGAAAGGTCATTTCATAGCTCTCTTTTGTGTGTGTGTGTGTGTTTTGCCCTTTTTGCAGGGGGGAAAGCAAGTAAATTGGGGTTCATTGACTTGCCCAAGATCACACAGCTTAACACAGCTTAACACAATGTTAAGTTTCTGAAACTGGATTTGAACTCAGGTCCTCCTGACTCCACTATTCACTGCAGTGCTACCTAGCAGCCCCCTCATATCTGTTTTAAGGCAAAGTTTTTTTGGGGGGCTTTTTGAGGGGCAATTGGGGTTAAGTGATTTGCCCAAGGTCACATGGCTACCAAGTGTTGAGTGTCTGAGGCCAGATTTGAACTCAAGTCCTCCTGACTCCAGGACAGGTGCTCTATTCACTGCTCCACCTAGTTGCCCCTAAGCCCTTTTTAAATCATGCCTCTGAGGTAGTCCAATAATTCTTAAATTTTCTCTCCTGGATCTATTGTCCAAGTCAGTTGTTTTCCCAATGAGATATTTCACATTGTCACCTATCTTCTCTTTCTTTTTATTTTGTTTAATTGTTTCTTGATGTCTCATGTACTCATTAGCTTCTACTTGTCCACCTCTAATTTTTAAGGATTTATTTTCTTCAATGAGCTTTTTTACCTCTTTTTTTCATGTGGCCAGTTCTTCAGTGGATTTTTGTGCCTCTTTTTTACCAAGCTATTGATTCTATTTTCATAATTTTCTTGCATCATTCTCATTTTCTCCCAATTCTTTCTCTATTTCTCTTATTTGACTTTTGAAGTCCTTTTTGAATTCTTCCAGGAATTCTTTTTGGTTTGTGTCCAATTCATATTGTTTTTTCCTTTGAGGCTTTGGATATAACTGTTTTGACTTCATTATCTTCTTCTGAGTTTGTATCCTAATCTCTATCTCCATAGTAACTTTCTATGTTCAGGTTCTTTTTTGCTATTGTTTATTAATTTTCTAGTCTTTTTTTACTTTTAACTTTTTATTAAAGTTGAGCTCTGCTCCTAGTGTGGAGCAGGCCCTGTTTCAAGTTTTAGGTTTTTCATGCTGCTGTTTTCAGAGTTAGGTCTAAGCATCTGTACATTTTTGGTTCTTCCAAGGTGGTATGATCTAAAGAAAGGTGTGGTCACTGTTCTCCTGTCCTGTATTATGGCCTGTGAGCACCTGCAAGAACTCTTATCTACCCTGGAACCATGACCAGCCCCTGCTCTCCTGTGAGCACAAGCACTAATGAGCTTGTATTTCTCCTTGCCCTGGGACTGCCACAGGGAACTATGTAAGAGCAACGCAACAGAATCCTGTGCCCAGTGCCAGCAAAAGGTCTCCTGTAATCTCCTTCTGACCAGTTATCCCTTACTATCTCCTTTACCATCTGTGGGCTGAGAGCTCCTTAAGTTGCTGATGCCACTAACGCAACCACCTCTAATACCTGTTGTTGGCTTTCCAGGGCAGCATCTGCTGTACTGCTTTCCAAGTCTGACTACCACCCTGGTGAGAAAGACCTTTCCTACTGACCTCCTAAGTTGTCTTAGACTGGAAAATTGTTTCACCCTAACCTTTTGTTGGTTCTGCCACTCCAGAATTCAATTTGAGGTGTTATTTTAAAGTTGTTTGGAGGGGAATTGGGGAGAGTTCAAATGAATTCCTGCTGAGTCCTATGAGTTCCAGAATAAAGACTCTGCCATCTTGGCTCCACCTTCACCTCAATGTATATATTGGTATCCCTTAGATGTCCAAATTTTCCAGTTACTCAACTTGTTAATTTCTTAGGAGCTCCTCCTCCACCTTATATACCCTTGATTTGGCCATCACCAACAGATGCACCACCTCCATGTTTATAAACTCTGAAACTCCCTCATCTATTCATAATTTATTGTCATTCCACCTTTTGCTCTGCTTTGTAATCCCCTAACTCTAACCTTCATCCTTACTGTGACCTCCAATCCCTTGACCCCTGGGGACATAATTTTTCCTCTGAAGTCTGATTTAGCTACATCCCAGAAATTTTGACATATTATTTTGTATTTATCAACACATTTCACAAATTGTTTATTCTTTCTGACTTTTTTCTTTCACCCATTCATTATTTAGGATTTTGTTATTAAATCTCCATTTAGATCACCTCCTTTTGTTCTTAGTCTCTGAACTGGTAACTGTTTTCTTCATATCATAATCTATAAAGGAAATGTTTTATATTTTTACATTAATTTGCAATTTTTCTGTCACAAAACATGGTTAGCTTTGTAATGAGGTGCCAAGGATGTGCAGTAGGGCAGTTAAATGGTACTACAGTGGATAGAGTTGTGGGGTTGAAATCAGAAAGACTCATCTTTCTGAGTTCAAATCTGGCCTCAGACACTTAGTATTTGTTTGATCTTGGGCAAGTCATTTTACCATATTTGCCTCAGTTTTCTCATCTGTAAAATGAGCTGAAGAAGGAAATGGCAAACCTCTCCAGTATTTTTGTCAAGAAAAACCTAAGAGTCAGACATGACTGAAAAATGACTGAATAACAACAAAGAAGATACATATTCTTTAGTGGTTCCATTCAGAAAATGTCATGTGCCTTTTAGTTCTAATTTCTCAACTTTTAAATCCTGCATTTTTCCTTTTGTTTTTCTTTCAGTTATATCTGTTAAACTCAGAGAGGAACATTCTTCTCTTCTGTTACTGAGTTATCACTATCTTTTTGGAATTTAGTTAACTTTTTCTCAGTTTATATGCTATGCCATTTGGAGCATATAAGTTTAATGCAGACATTAGTCTGCTTCTCTTTTGTTCTTTTAAGAATAATGTTCCTAATTTATCTGTGTATTTTTAATTGTGGATTTTTATATTTGTTTTGTCTGGTAGCATGATCACAACTCCTCTAGTCATCTTTTATTCTAGCTCTTTATTTTTATTCACTGTGTTTCTTATAAGCAATGGATTGTGGGATTTTATTTTCTTATCCAATCTGTCACTCTTTTTCATTTTATTGAAGCATTTAATCTCATACACCTTCAAATCTACCACCCTGTCTTTCCAACAAAAGTGAGAGCAAGACTATAGACCTATGGTGATCCCAACAAGGTGCAGATAGCCCCTGAGGTCTCAGCTGGGAAGCCTCTCCTCTTTAATGCCATTTAAATCCCTCACTTTACAGGAGAGGAACCTGAGGTCCAAACAAGGGAAGTGACTTGCCCAAAGAAACTCAGCTAATTGATAGTCAACGAAAATATCTGAAGACCATGAAATTACCTGAAGATTGATTAATTTCATCACCTTTTTGCAATAAAGTGAAATTTAAAGATAAGAAACATCTGGGAATCAGAGCTTTGCTCCAGGTCATTATGGGTCAGCATTATTTAAAGTGATTCTCCTTTTCTTTCTATGTATAGTATCTCTGGGCCCTGTTTGTCTAGTTGGTTTTGGCAGGCACAGATATAGCAACAGCTTTTTCTCTCGCCCTCTCCAACTGCAAGTTTATATCTTTCCCCCATGATGAAAGTTCCATATGTGTGTACAAAAGCTTCTTATAAGCCACATTAGCAAATAAAATATCCATGTTCCACTATTTTCTCTTTAAATCAACATAACTAAGCCTCTTCAAGAGGGACACAGCCATGTGGATAACTGTAAAATCATTTGTAGTTAGCTCTGGAGTGTGTTTTTGTACTAATATTTCAAAAAGGTCTGGTTGATATTCTGAGAATTCATGATGCCCTGGCCAAATCATTTAATCTCTTGTTAATTCTCACAGTTCTTTAAGACTGGAAAGTACATAGCAGATACCTATGGCCATTGAAAGAGGGATTTTGCTTCTGGGGATTTCCTTACACCAAGGGAATCACAGGTCTTTTCCCCTTCTCCCCCAAATAATAATGATGTCATCATTCCACCAAGGAAGGAAAAGCTAATTCTGGAGGATATCCCAGATCCTTCATCCTGACTTACTGTTTTCTCTTACATGCAGGGACTATACTGTAAACCTCCTCATACTTTGGCTTCCCACTTTTCAGTGCTCATCTTTCTTGAGATGACAGGTAATAAGCTGTTTTTATTTTTAAAAGCCTTCCCTCCTACTCAACATGAGTAACAGTAAACAAAGACCAGCTATAAGAGTCAGAATGCCCACAAGGTACTTAATTAGGCAGAGGAGGTGATCGGGGGCAACAAAAAACAGAAAGCAAGATTCATTCAATAGGCATTTAAGAAATATCTTATTACAGAGAGTACAGCTATGCTCTGGAAGAAGTATAAAGTCTGAGGCAAGACACAGGCATGACCTCTCATAGAGTTTCCTGTCTAGATGGGGGATAAGACCCAAACACAGAGAAATACACTATGAATTATTGCATCATAAATGGATTATCCAAATGCAAAACTAAGTACCCTGTGGGGTCTGATGGGGAGTCTGCCAAGGGGATGCAAGAAAGGCTCCCAGGAGGAAGTGGCATTTCTATTCAGTTTTAAAGAATGAGTAGGAATTCAAATGATAAATAGGGAAAGGTGAGCAAAGGCAGGGAGGCAAGAGAATTAAAGACATACTTAGAGAAACAGAAAGTGGGCCAGTCTGCCTGGAGAGCTAATTCCCTGAGGTGGAGTAACGAGAGATAAATCAGTATGCTGCCAGACTGTACCAAGCCTTGAATGGCAGAGAAAGTGCTGCCAGCCTACCTAACCTCGAATGCCAAAGAAAGAAGCTTGGGCACTACTCAGCAGGCAAAGGAGCCCACTGAAGATTTTTGACTGGAGAAGGGATATGATCAAATCTATGAGCAAGAAAGTTGTCATAGTGTGAAATAATTGAGAGTTGATTATATGTCTATGTATAAATGCCATCTGATCTCAATCTTCTATATTAATAAAGAAGATTAGAGGTGTGGGTAGTCTTGAATCATTTTCATTTCCTTTCAGAATGCAGTTGGGGAGACACGTTCACAATAGACACTGCTTCCATCCTCACATGGCCCCTCCTCTCCAAGCCAACATAATGCGCCCCCCCCCACTTGCCTCTAAGGTGGGCAGCTAGGAAGGTAGTGAAGAGATCAAAGAAAGACCTGAATCTCCTGAGCTCCCTAGAATAAAAGGGTCTCTCTCTTCCTCAAAATGGCGTGCAAAACAATGAATAGTATTCATTGTATAGGTTTTCTTGAAATGGAAATTCTTTTTATATTGAATCCTCTCATGTTCTGCTGTGTACATGGCAATGTTCTTTTTTTTGGTTGTTTCCTTGTTTTGTATTTACATTTAAAATGAATAATAAATTTACAAAAATTAAAAACCAAAAGAAATGTCATGCAAGATTTCATCCAGACCTTCTCCCTATCATAGCTCAATCACCTTCTACCCCTTGGATGTTTTTTCCTCTCTGGGTTTCCATGACACATCTCTCAGGAACAATGGATAGAGGGGCTGGACCAGGAGTCAAGATTTCAGTTCAAATCGGGTCTCTGACCCTCACTAATTCTGTAACCCTGGGTAAATCACTTTCGCTTCCATTTGCCTCAGTTTTCCCATTTGTACAATGAGGATAATAGTAGCACCTGCTTCCCAGAGTTGTTGTGAGGATTCAAATGAGATTGTATAATGGGTTACACATAGTAGGTGCTTAATGAATTCTTCCTTGCTTTCCTCCTACCTGTCTGACTATTCATCTGTCTCCTTTGCTGGATCAATCCATCATCTCTCTCTCAGTCCCTTAGTGTATATGACCCACAGGCTCGTGATCTGGGTCCCTTCCTCCTCTCTACTCTCTATCCCTTAGTGGTATATAATAGATTCTGCTCCAGCCCGTTACCTAGACCTTGATCTTGTGATGGTCAATTATGATCCAAGAGAATTTTTTTTATCATTTCCAGGCCTATCTCTTGACTTTGTAATTTATGTTAAAGTTGGATTCTGTTCATGGGACGAGAGATGGAGAACTGTCCAAAGTTCTATACCACTAGAAAGAGTGCACCAACGAGGAAAAATGAGCCTGGCTCAACCAGCCCCAGGCCATGCTGGACTAACCTTGTTGCATTCTTGGTTAGGTTAAATAGACTGCCTTCTCAGAAGAAATAAGTAGATATGGCTATCCTAGATTTTAGCAAAGAATTAAAGAAAGTCTCTTACACAATTCTTGTGTACAAAGTGGAGAGAGATGGAGTAGATGCAGGTAGCTTTGATTATGGCTGTACCCAAGGAGCAGTCAGGAATAAATGGGTTGATTTCAATTTGGAAGTTTTCTTGTGGATCCCTCAGGAATCTGTGCTTAGCCCTGTAGTGCTTGACATTTTTTTATAAAAGATTAGGATAAAACTATAGCTGTAGATAGCAGAAAAGCTTTGAAATGAACATACTAGATTTATAATACCCTTTTGCAAAAAGCAAGCTGCTTGTAACAGAGTTTCACAATTTCATATGCCATCCTCTTTTCCCTGTTATTCATGTGTGGGAATGTTCATATTTGTTAGTGTTTATCAAATTCAGACTAACGAAATAGGTAATTTGTTTTATTTTTTTGTTATATTTTAAGTTCCCGCCTCCCTACCTTCCCATTCCATACTAGAGAAGACCACCATTTCACACACACACATACATTCACACACACATGCACACAATATGTATATGTATATATACAAACGTACATATATACATGTGTATATACATGCATGTGTATATATGCACATATTGTGTAATACATATATATGTTTTAAGGCTATACTATGCATACTTCTATTTATCAGTCCTGTCTCTGGAGGTAGATGGCATCTTCCTTCATAGGTCCCATGTAGTTGATTTGAGTATTTTTAATATTCAGGATAACTTAGTCATTCACAGTTGTTCTTTGAACAATACTGCTGTTACTGTATACAACATTCTCTTGGTTCTTCTCATTTCACTTTTCATTATTTCATGCAATTCTTTCTGTTTTTTTCTAAAATCACCAAGCTCATCATTTCTTAAAGCACAGTAGTATTCCCCCACAACCATATACTGCAACTTGTTTAGCCATTCCCTAGCTGAATAAATATTATTTAAAAAAATATAAAGGCATAAAGGGCATGGTCATTGAATTTGCAAATTGACACAAAAATGAAAGGAATAAAGGAATAACTGATGATGATAATGATGATGATAATGATGATGATGATGATGATGATGATGATGATGTATGATGAAGTGTGGATCCCCAAAGATCTGGACAGGCTAGAATGTTTGACCAATAAAGATGTAATCAGTGAGGGATAAATGTAAAAGATTATAATGACTTTTTTAAAAATCAACCTTCCAAGTATAAGCTGAAGGACGCGTACAATATCACGTAGATATTAGTCTCTGAAAATATCTGTGAAACAGTTTTAGGTAAAACAAGCTTGACATGAGTCAATGTAGTAACATGGCAGATGTGAATCCTAATATGATCCTCCGGTGTTATCTGGGAGGAGAGAGCTGGCTGCTCCCTCTTACTCTCTCACCACTGTGATATCTCTTTCTAGAATATTGCTTTCAGTTCTAGGTGTCATCTTTGACAAAGAACCTTGATAAACCAGAGGATGATCTGAAGATGATAGCACATGAGGGTGGGCTAAAGGAATTGGGGATGTTTAGCTTGGAGGAGAGATTTGGGGGAATTTCTGTGTTCAAGGATTTAAAGGTCTATCAAATGGGAGAGGGATTATACTTTTCCTTTGACCCAGATATCATAACTATGGACAAGGGGGTCACTAGAGGAGAAGGAGCAGTGAGGAAAATTTAGTTTGATATAAGGAAAAGCTTCCTACTTATTAGAGATAGAGCAAAGTGGAACCAGGCTACCTTGGAATTGTATCCCATTACTGGACAGGCTGAAGGATTCATGTTGGAGATGGTGCAGAGGGAAGGGATTTTTGTCCATGTCCCTGTGTCCAGACCAGAGTTGCAAATTCAACTTGGATTGAGAAGAACACCTGTAGCTAGGCTTAGGCTGATTTGTAGTTGAACTATCAGGGCAAGGAGAGGTTACAGATCCAACACAGACCTGGCCTGAAGCTATATACTGGGTGAGGGAGAGAAAAAGAAGAAACCAGTGCCTATGTGACTCTGGATGTAAAACAGGGTTGCAGATTCACTACCCAGCTTGGTTTGAGTCCTAGGGCAGAGAGCTCAGAGCAAGAGGGAGCTTACCATTCCATCACTCTGAGACTGTGGAGCCTTCCAGCTAACTGACAGGGTCTGGGGCCAGCAGCAATCTAGTGGAGCTCCATCCAGGGGCAAACATTCAGTTATGTTTCCCGGACCCAAAGAAGGGTCAGGAGCTTGGAAAACTCATACCAGAAAGACAGCAATCAGATTTGATCCCAGATCATGTCATTTCGGGCACACTTAAAATTTGCAGGTTCCTGTCCCAAGCTATTCCTGAGATCCTTGAGGAATACAGTGTTCATTAACTAGGGAAAGCAGTGGTAAGACTCCAGATAATGCAAATCAGGATGAAAGAAGGACTTGATATTCCTTCCAGAAGTGCATAGAGGCTGGTCCTAATGCAAAAGTCCAATTCAGGAAGTAAGGCTGGAAGAATGAGTAAATAAACAAAGAAAAAAAGACTAATAATGACTAAGAGGTATGGTGGAACAAGGCAAATCCAAGGCACAAATGCAGAAGAAAAGAATAACTCCAAAATATAATACAAGCAAAGCCTCAAACTAAAACAAAGCTTGGACACAAGGTAAACTAGAATTCATGGAGGATATGAAAAAAGAATTTTAAAATAACATTATAAGTGGAATGAGAATTTTAGAGAAAAGAATCAGTAAATTAATGAAAGCCCCAAATAGAGCTCCCTTAAAGAGCATCCACCCAAGTAGCAATTCCTCAAGTGATTCCTTTCTGCTCAGTCCTCTCTCTCTCTCTTTACTTGGCCTCTCAGTCAAAGAAACTTTTCCTCTTCCTCTTCCTCTTCCTTGTGATACTACAACTAGAACCTGAAACTTAATATTTTTCAGAGTAAATACGGAGGAAAAATTGGAGATGGGAGTGGTGTGAAAATGCACCAATTGTTTTTTAAAGGAAAAAAGAATTAACATTATCATCAGAGGTACAAAATTTCGTTCAGGCAACAGATCCTTTACTACAATGATCCAAACATGAGTTAATGGTTTTATGACACTACAAGAAGTATTAAAAACAAATTGAAATACTAAAAAAATAGAAGAAAATGTAAAATATTTCATATAAAGAGACCCAATAATTGAATGGGAAGGAATTTGGGGGGGACTCAAAGAGATATTGAGTGAAGAGAGGGACAAATGCTAAAAGAATAGACTGGCCGGAACTTAAAAAGAAGAAGGAATCATGTTAAAGTAGATGGGCCTAAGAAGAGAAAGGAGGAAAGGTAGGAGGAACAGTTGAAAGAGAAAGAATAGGAGGAGGAGAACATAGGCCTTTTTGGTAGTCTAAGTTTTTATTTTATTTTCTTTATTTATTTTTAAAATTAATTTTAAAAACATTATTTCCAAATTCTCTCCCTCCCCTCTTCTACCCACTAAGAAGGCAAGCAGTATTATATAAAATACATGTGAAAACACGCAAAATATAGTTGCGTATTCATGATGTTGAAAAAATAAATAAAAAGCAAGAAATATAAAATGAAAAAGTATGTTTCAAACCGCTCTCTGAGTTTACTGGATCTTTCTTTGGAAGTGGATAGTGTTTTTAATCATGAGTCCTTTGGAATTGACTTGGATCATTGAGGCATATGGTTTCAGATTGTTTTCTAGAATGGTTAGACCAGTTCACAACTTTAACAACAGTACATTAGTGTACATATTTCTCTACTTTCCCTCCCACATTTATAATTTTGCTTTTCTATCATGTTAGCCAATCTTGCAGGTTTAAGATAATTTTCCTCGTTTTTCCTCTCATTTTTTCCCTTCTCCCAGTGAATCCCTCTTTCCCCCTATCCATTTTTTAAAAATTATTCCAATATAATTAATTCACTCCTGTGCCCTGTCTGCAGAGTATTTCTGACTAGTCTAATAATGATGAAGTTCTTGGGAGTTACATTCATCATCTTCCCATATAGGAACAGTTTAACCTTATTGAGTCCCCTATAATTTCTCTTTTATGTTTACCTTTTTATGCTTCTTATGAGTCCTGTATTTGAAAATCAAAATGTCTATTCATCTCTGGTATTTTTATCAGAAGTGTTTGAAAGTCTTCTATTTCATTAAATATCCATTTATTTTTTTCAAAAGATTATACTCAGTTTTTCTTGGTTGTAATCTTAGCTCCTTTGCCGTCCGGAACATCATATACCAAGCCTTATACTCCTTTGAGGTAGTAACTACTAAATCTTGTATGTTTTGATTGTGGTTCTCTGACATTTGAATGGTTTCTTTCTGACTGACTGTAGCATTTTCTTTCTGGAATTTGGCTGTAATATTCCTGGTAGTTTTGATTTTGGAATCGCTTTCATGATGTGATCAGTTAATTATTTAGGTTTCTATTTTTACCCTCTGAAGCTAAAATATCAGGGGAATTTTTCTTGGTAATTTCTTGAAATATGCTGTTTAGGCTCTTTCCTTGATGATGGCTTTCAGGCAATCCAGTAATTCTTAAATTATCTCTCTTTGATCTATTTTTCAGGTTAGTTGTTTTTCCAATGAGATATTTCACATTTCCTTCTATTTTTTCATTATTTTGACTTTCCCCTATAGTTTCTTGATGTCTCATCTGGAATCATTAGCTCCCACTGGCCTAATTCTAATTCTTAAGCAATTATTTTCTTCAGTGAGCTTTTCTATCTTTTTCCTTTTAGTCAATTCTGTTTTTAACGTGTTTTCTTCACTATTTTTGTGCCCCTTTTACCAATCTGCTTCTTGTTTCTTACTTTCATTTAATTTCTTTTCCCAAATTATCCTCTACCAATCTTATTTGATTTTAAAAATCATTTCAAATTGCTTGTCCTTCCAGTGGGGGTGGGAGACAAGGGAGGAACCAAGGGAATCTAGAATTTAAAGCTCTACAATAAAATATTAAGGGAAAATGTGCATATCTATCTATCTATATAGATGTAGATATAGATATAGATATAGACATAGACATAGACATAGACATAGACATAGACATAGACATAGACATAGATATAGATATAGATATAGATATACATTAACTACATACAACTGGGAATTAATATATACAGGTACAGGGGTAGGGAGACCCTCCCTGCCCTACCAGAAAGTAAGAGGGGTATTGGGGGAGGACATAGAAGAGAGCAGATTGGGGGAAGGGCTTTACAGAGGGATCGCTGCTTTGGGGATGCGGGTGGGGGAAAGACGGGGAGAAAATTCTGTAACTCAAAATCTTGTGGAAATGAATGCTGTAAACAAGAAAATAAATAAAATAATTTTTAAAATCATTTAAGTTATTTGTGGAATTCTTGTTGGGTTTGTGTTGAATTCACAGTTTTCTTTGAGTTTTCCTGTATCTGTTTCAGCATAGTTTTCTTCTTCTGAATCTGTCTTGATCTTTCCTGTAAGCAGAATAGCTTTTATGTTCAGGTTCTTTTTTTTGCTTATGTCCAAGTCTATTTCTTGACTTTGCACTTTATGTTAAAGTTGGGTTCTGTTCCTGTGATGGGAGATGGGGAACTGTCCGAAGTTTCAAGCTATTTCACACTGCTGTTTTCAGAGCTCATTCTGTGGGGGTTGGTAGTTTTTGGTGCTTCCAGCATGGTTAATCTAGGGAGAGGCATGGTCACTGCTCCCTTGTGACCAAAAGTGTTATTTCTCCTCAGTACCCTTTATCCCTTGGGACAAAAAGTGTTTCTCTCTGCCCTGGAACAGGGAATAGGCAATGGAGTCGCCAAATAGTACCCTGCCCTGTGCTCAGTGCTAGCACAGATGTCCCCTGCAATTTCTTCCTGACCAGTTGCCTGATCCCCTTACTATCTCTGGTTTAAGAGCTCCCAAGGTTGCTGTTGTTGCTGTTGTTGCTGTTGCCACCTCCAAGATCCACAGCTGATGTTACCACCACATGGGCTCCAGGCCAATCCCCACTTCAGTGTTACAGACCTTTTCTTCTAACTTCTTAAGTCTCACCTTGACCTTTTGTTGGCTCTCCCACTCCAGGATTTGATTTGAGGCATTATTGTGAAGTTGTTTGGAGGAGAATGTCAGGAGAGTTCAGTCACTTCCTCTTTGCTGCCATCTTGGCTCTACCCCTAGAAGTCACCAAGAACCTAAGCTTAATGTTCAGACTAGTCTTGCTTCCAAAATAGAAAGCAAAGGGCCAGAAGATCATATCAATATCTGGGAAGACAAATAACTTTTTTACAAATCAAAAGTGAGACTTCAGTGAGAACAGAGAAAAATAGGAGTATCTGAAGTGATATAAGGATGTTCTGATTGGCCTCAGGAAGCTGAAGAGTGGAAGAATGATGCACATATGAGGAAAGGAAGAAAAAGGCTCTCTGAACACTTGAAATTAAAATAAATCAAATATGAGGCTTTTCCTAACGAGGATGCACTGAAGAGGAAGAAGCTACTTGTCTTGCTAGGAATGAGAAAGTTGATCCATAGGAGACAAATCATCCAATAAGGTCAAATGGAGAAAAGAATAATTGCAGTGACTGGTTACCCCCTATTAAGAGAAAATAAGCTCTTTGTTGACCTTGTAAGAGCAAGTGATCATGTTGAAGCATGTGACAGAGAACCTCTCAACATTAACCAAAATGGATGACTACTGCCCACTTATGGTGGGTATATTCATGTGAAAGCAAACAGTACTATAAGGTGTTTAAAAATATTTTCCAAGATTACAAACTCTTTGGAAAGACTAGAAGTGTTTTCACCACCTAACTCAGGAAATGCAGACAATATTTCCATAACTTCTATCTAGTGGAAGGTAAGAGACACAGAAGAGAAAAACATATTTCAGAAGGTGATAGCTAGTGAAGAACACACTGTCTGAGGATGGGATTTGTATTGGTGGACCACAACTCACAATGCAGAAGTGATAAATTCCTGGCCAAGGATGGAATATGTCTAACAAGGGCTGATAAAAATGTATTTTCCTAATTAAAAGGACTTTAAATTGAAAAGGAAGCAGAAGAAAGAAAAATAGCTAGCTTTCTATCTCTGTCTCTTTGTCTCTCCCTCCCTCCTCATCTCTCTCTCTCTCTCTCTCTCTCTCTCTCTCTCTCTCTCTCTCTCTCTCTCTCTCTCCATATATATGTATATATGTGTGTATATATATGTATGTATGTATGCATCTCTGTGTCAGTCTCCATTTCCTTCCCTCTTCTCTCTCTCTGTCTCTCCTTCTGTTTCTGCCTATCTTTCTGTCTATATGTGCATGTGTGTATAATACACAAACACACATCCAAACTAGATATCAAAGAGCAGTGGTTCTCATAGTATGATCTGCAACCTCAAAACTATTTTCACAATAATACTAAGACATTTCAATTTCAAATATGATGAATGTTGATCGATATGATCCACATAAACAAAAGCTATTTCAGGGGTCTTCAGTAATTTTTAAGAGTTTAAAAGGGTGCTAACACCAAAATGTTTGAGAGCCACTGCCATAAAGAATAGTTCCAGGGGGACTTCCAGGAGCCAAGATGACAGAATAAGCCATAAATCACTGTAACTCTCCACATTCACCTCCAAAAAACCATAAAATAGTGCCCCCAAACAAATTCAAGAACAGCAGAACTAGAAAAAATGTGGGGTGAAATAATCTTTTAGCCCAAGAAACTTGGAAGATAGGCAAAAACAGTCTGTCTCACTTGGGTAAAATGGGAGACCATTCCAGGACAGGAAACATCCCAGCAAGCCAGCAGCAAGCCCCACCTCAGCAAACCAGTAGAAGATCCTGAGCCCCAGTGAAATGGAGCAGGAAAGCACCAAGACTAGGACCCCTAAGTACCTTAGCATAGCCAGGTAAACAGGCAGACTCCAGAGATCAGATTGCCAGGTGCTTCAGTGTAGCCCTGGGGAAATGCAGAAGCACCCCTCAGCAACCACCAGATGCACCTCAGCACTAGGTAAGCTTCCAGATCCCTACAGCCTCCAGCAGCAACAGCTCTCACCTATCCACCTGCTCAACACAACACTAGACACAAGGGTTCCCCCATGGGCTCAGGGCAACATCACATACACCAGAACAGCACCAGGCAAACATCCAGGGCCTGCAGCCCCTGGCACAAGAAACCTGAGATAGTTCCCCTTCTAGGAGCAGAGCTCAAATTTGAAAGAAAGCGAAAAGGCCAAAAAAATATGAGAAAAAATAACAAAAAAATAATGTGACCATAGAAAGTTATTATGGCAACAGAGAAGATCAAGGCACAAACTTAGAAGAGAATACTAATGTCAAAACACCTATGAGAAAAACCCCAAAGAAAAATGGGAAGTGGTCTCAGTTCCAGAAAGAACTCATGGAAAAGATCAAAAAGGAACTTAAAAAATCATATAAGAGAGGTAGAAGAAAAATTGGGAAAAGAAACAAGACTGATGCAACAGAATTATGAAAAAAGACTCAACATCTTGGAAAAAGAAAACAGCTGTTTAAAAAGTAGAATTAAACAAATGGAAATGGAGATACAAAAATCCACTGAAGAAAATCTTCTTTAAAAGTACAATTGGCCAAATGGAAAAGGAAGTACAAAAGCTAACTGAAGAAAACAACTCCTTAAAAGTTGGAACTGGGCAAATTGAAGCTAATGACTCCATGGGAAATCAAGAATCAATCAAACAAATTCAAAAGAATGGAAACATAGAAGAAAACATAAACTACCTCATTGGAAAAACAACATACCTGGAAAAGAGATCCAGGAGAGACAATGTCAGAATCACTGAACTACCTGAAATCCATAATCAAAAGGAGGAGCCAGACAGTACCTTCCAAGAAATTAGCAAGGAAAACTGCCCTGATGTCCTGGAACCAGAGGGAAAAATAGGTATTGAAAGAATCCACTGATCACCTCAGGAAAGAGATCCCAAAATAAAAACTTCAAGGAACCTTATAGCCAAATTTCAGATCTATCAGGTGAAGGAAAAAATACTGCAAGTGGCTAGAAAGAAATAATTAAAATATCAAGGAGCCACAATCAGGATTACATAAGATTTAGGAGAAGCAACATTAATGAATCAGAGGTCATGGAAAATGATATTCCAGAAGGCAAAGGAGCTAGGAGTACAGTGAAGAATCACCTCCCCAGAAAAATTAAGCCTAATACTTAAAGGGGAAAAATGATCATTCAAATGAAATAGAAGGATTACAAGCTTTTATAAGGAGAAGACCAGAACTGAACAAAAAATTATCTCCAATATCAAGATCCATGAGAAACCTAAAAAGGGATAAGAAAACATGAAGGATTCAATGGAACTGAACTGTTTACATCCATACATGGGAAGATGATGCAATTCTTAACAATTGTACCACTAATAGTACAGCTAAAAAGGAATATACATAGACAGAAGGTACAGGTATAACGTGAATTTGTGTGAATGACATAAAAATAATTAAGGGATGAAAAAGAGGAGTACACTGTGTGCAGAAGGAAAGGAGATGTAGAATGGGGTATATTATTTCACATGAAAAGGCATGAAAAGCTTATTATGGAGGGTAAGATGAAAAGGTGGGTGATGGGCATTGTTTGAACCTTGCTCTCATCAGTATTGGCTCAAAGAAGGACTAATATACACAATCATTTTAATATAGAAATCTATCTTACCTGACAGGAAAGTAAGAGGGCAGGAGACTAAGTAAAGGAGAAAGGGGACTGGCAGAAGACGGGACAGACTGAGGGGAGATGGTAGATAGAAGCAAAACACTATCAAAGAGGAAAGGGTAAAAAAAAAGGAGAGAGAGGACAAGCAGGAGAAAAATAGAATGGAGGGAAATTTACGATTACTAATCACAATTGTGAACGTGAATGGGATGAACTCATCTATAAAATAGAAGCAGATAGCAGAGTGAATAAAAAACAGAATCCTACAATATATTGTTCACAAGAAACACATGAAACAGCCACACACACACACACACACACACACACACACACACACAAAGTAAAGGTAAGGGGCTGCAGCAGAATCTATCATGCTTCAGCTGAAGTAACAAAAGTAACAAAAAGGAAGAAAAAAAGCAAGGGTAGCAATCCTGTTCTCAGACAAAGCAAAAGCAAAAATAGATCTAATTTAAAGAGATAAGGAAGGAGACTACATCTTGCTAAAAGGTACCATAGACAATAAAGTAATATCAATACTAAATGTATATGCACCAAGTGGTATGGTATCCAAATTCTTAAAGGAGAAGTTAGGTGGATTACAGGTTCATGATCAATCAAGAGAGTATCACAAAATGTAAAATAGATATTTTTTATTATATTAAATAAAAAGCTTTTGCACAAACAAAACCAATGCAACAGAGATTAGCAACTTTTGATTAGAGAAACACGAATTAAAACAACTCTCAGGTACCATCTCACACTTATTGGATTGGCTAATATAACAAAAAAGGAAAATGATAAATGTAGGAGAAGAGGTAGGAAAATAGGGATGCTGATGCACCACTGGTGTAGTTGTGAACTGATCCTACCCTTCTGGAGAGCAGTTTGGAACTACACATAAAGGCAACCAAACTGTGCTTAACCTTTGATGCAGCAATAACATTACTAGGTTTATATCTCCAAGAGAACATAAAAGAGGAAATAACCTACATGTACAAAAATAATACTTTATAGTAGCTCTTTCATGGTGGCAAAATAATGGAAATTGAGGGATGCCCATCAGTTGGGGACTATTCCAGCTTCTAGCCACATTCAAATAAATAACCCCTAATTCAAGTGGATGCTTCTTTTAAGGCATTCACTCAAGATAGACCACAAGCCATTCTTCTTCCAAAATTAAGTAATTGTGCTAAATAACAGAATTATATCCTGGTTTCACAAGTCCTTGACCTAATTACCCTCATATCATTATGAAGAATTAAAAGACCCTAATTTATACAGGAACATACAAGCAGCAACAGATATCAAGGCTAAATATTGAAGTTATTTGGACTAAAATTCTAGGCCAAATAGCTCAATATTATATTTGCATCTTACTATAGTAACACAGATGTTCCATTATCAATCTATTATTTAGTAGATTTAAAATTATTCTTACAAAACTTTTTGATTATAGAAAATTGCCATAAAAGAATAGGGACATAACTATACTAATGGAACAATATTTCCTTAATTCCATGCCAATTTCAGGCAAAAGTTACGTAAATGACTAATTACACTGAACCAGGCTTAAAGTCTGCCAGATGTCATAGTGGGGAAATTGAGTCAGGAGAATCCTACCTCAGCTCCTGGTATATGAATGCAATGGAATACTATTGTGCAATAAGAAATTATGAAAGGCAGATTTCAGAAAAAACCTGGAAAGGCTTGTGCAAACTGATGCAAAGTGATATCAACAGAACCAGGAAAGCATGGTACGTAGTATCAGCAACATTGTATGATGATCAGCTGTGACCCAAGACAAGTACAAAGGACTCATAAAGGAAAATGCTATCCATATCCAGATAAAGAACTGATGGACTCTGAATGTAGTTCAAGCATACTTTTTCACTTACTTTATTCTTTTTTTGTGCTTTTTTTCTTTTTGATCTTTCTTCTTTCATAACTGTGGTTAATATGGAAATAGGTTTTTACCTGATAGCATATGTATAACCTATATCAAATTGCCAAATTGAGGGGAGGAAAGGAGAGGGGAAAATCTGGAACTCAAAATCTCATAAAAAAACTAAATGCTAAAATTTTCTTGACATGTAATTTGGAAAAATAAATAAATACTATTTTAAAAGAATACATTAAATATAGAAAGAATAGAAATTGATATATCCAGGAGTCCCAGAATATAAAATCCAAGAAAGGAGAGAACAGTAAAACCCATGGACCCAAACATTTACAAACAAATACCCAGAGACTAGGCCAACAAACAAAAATACCCCAAGGAAATAGATGTCCTAATGCCAGGAGGCAAATTTTATATCAATATCAGTGAGATTTGGTGGAATGAAACTTTATGACTAGAATGTGGCTCCAGAATGTTATAATACGTAATTTTGAAAAAAATAAGATAGGCTAGTAGGAGGGTTGCATTGTGTATTAAGAAGCTATAATCCAAGTATTATAGCAGCTAGGTGGCACTACAGTGGATAGAGTGCTGGATTTGGAGTTAGGAAGATTCATTTTCCTGAGTTCAAATCTGATTTCAGATGCTTACTAGCTGTGTAGCCCTGAGCAAGTCACTTAGCCCTGTTGGCCTCAGTTTCTTCATCTGTAAAATGAGCTGTAGAAGTAAATGGCAAACCAGTCCAATATCTTTGTCAAGAAAACTCCAAATGGGATCACAAAGAGTTTGACACAACTACACAATGACTGAACAACAAAAATCCAAGGAGACTGAAGTCAGAAAGATAGGTCTTAGGAGCAATAAAAAGTTAGGGTCTTGTGGTATGATTTAAAGCTTTAATGGCTAAAACATGAGAATCAAAAAAGGAATGAGACCCACTGCTTGGCATGGATGACAGTGATATCTGAGAACAAAGGCAAGGAAGAGTTGCTGAAGAGTGACTGAAGACTAACTACCAATATACACCTGAAAAGTTTTTATCAGAGGGACTTTCACTTGGATCTTTGATTCCCCAGCCCCTGCATAGTTGTTCAGTGATAGCACACTTCAGGTGCTTAATAGATATTTGCTGGTTGATGGATCCTATTGATCCTGTCTGTATATTAATCACAACTTGTGCACTCTCTCTCTCTCTCTCTCTCTCTCTCTCTCTCTCTCTTTCTCTCTCTCTCCTCTCCCTCCCTCTCTTTCCTCTCTCTCTCTTTGTCTCTGTATCTCTCTCCTCTCCTCTCTCTGTCTCTCTCCTCTCTGTCTCTGTGTCTCTGTGTCTCTCTGTATCTCTGTGTTTCTCTCTCTCTCTCTCTCTCTCTCTCTCTCTCTCTCTCTCTCTCTCTCCCTCCCTCTCTCTTTCTGCCTCTGTAGGTGGATATTGAATGCAATGTTCAAAGTTGAGAAAAGAAACTTACAGATAAGTTCTGAAAAAGAAAAAAAATCTGCCACCCACCTCATTTTTACCAGCACTTCCACATTTACAGCAGCATCTAAGAGCTGATGTAGCTAATGGTAGCATTAACAGCCTGAGAAGTCCCCTGGGTCTGATTTTCAATTTTTATCAATGTTCTTCTCTGCTCCAGCTTCATTTCCTTGACTTCAGGCCCTTTGGGCCTGGTTAATTTGAAAGGCTACAAATGACAAACCAGCTCTTTCTCCTGATAACCTGTTTATCAGGCTACAAATACACCTGGTTGAGAATGACTCATCCTGAGCCTTAGCGCAGGAGCTCAAGGCCAAGTTTTATCAGGTCCCAGAGAGTTCAAACAAACATTTCAATGCTAGAGACTGGCCCTGCTGTGATTTTTTATTAGTATAAAGCTAAATTAAAGCAAATGTTAACACCAATCCAATTTTCTTTGTCCATTTAATAGAAATGCCACTTTCTTGAAGTGTTTAACTCCTTCCAAGCACAATGAGAGCAAGTAGATAGGACTGATCACTCTTCCTTTCTGTCTCTATCTGCATGTCTCTCTCTGTGTCTCTGTGTCCCTCTCTCTGTATGCCTCTGCCCTCCTCTTTCTCTCCTCCTTCTCTTCTATTTACCCCTTCCCTCCCTCTCTGTCTCTGTCTCTTTCTTGTCTCTCTATCTCTCTGTCTCTCTCTCCATTACTCTTCTCTCTCTCCCTCCTTCTCTTTCTGTCTCTCTCTCTATCTCTCCCCATCTCCATCTTTGTCTATCTCTCTGACTCTCTCTCTCTCTTTCTCCCCCTCCCTCACCATTACTCCTCTTTGTCTCTCTCTGTCTCTCCCCCTCTCCCCTTTCCTTTCTCCCTCTTTCTCTCCCTCCCTCTATTTCTTTTTCCCTCTTCCCCTCCTCTCTCCATCTCTGTCTGTCTCTATTACACACACACACACACACACACACACACACACACACATACATGGACATACAAATACATGAATATGTATTGCATATATAGGGACCAAGCCTATTATTTAATTAGCATAGAATTTCCAGTAAGGAAATTCTCCCCCAATACAGATCAGTACTTCAGTAAAGATGCACCTGGAGCCCTGAGAGTTTCAGAGATATGCAAAGGGTTAATTCAGCTAATATATGTCAGAAGCAGAACTCGGACCCACTTCTTCTCGATTTTCAAGCTGAATTTTCTATCCACTATACAACACTGCCTCTTTGGGTCCTAGGAAGATAGACAATACATGGCAAGTTTTGATGAAAATACTCTTGTGTCTCATTCCTAGAAAAAAAAAGCCAACAAACCTAACAAGAGTTTGATATAAGGGTTGTCATTGTATTTTCAGAAGCCTTAATAATAAACACCTTGCTAAGCATTAACTCACACTGTCGTTAATGGCCCACCCCCACTGTGTTCACCACTTGCTGCAACAATTGGCTATTTCTAACCAAGTTAAACCTTAGACAGGGAAGCCCATCAAGGAATGGTCCCCTGGGTTAATTGGATTTCAGAGGACTACAGTGAGATTAGGGGTCTGGGCACAGTCAGATTCATTCAATTAGACTGACTTATAAGGAAGATAGCAGCCCCCTTGATCTCCACTTGGCAAACGTAGGAGGAGGTGAAGAAATTTGCCAAAGGCGGGGCAAGAAGCCAGGTTGTGCCAGCCATTTCTGGAGTACCAGCTTCAAAAATGTCAGCTGTGTTTTTCTAAGGATTCTATGCTGCAGCTTCTTAGTAGTAATAAAACAAAAAAGAATGGAGTTGTCAGAAAATTTTATTAATAGTTACACAAATCATTCAGCAAAGAATCTGACATAAGGTTCTCAAACATTTAAATGGATCTGTGATCTTAACTGACTTGAATGTGATGAGTTATTCCTTTACATTTCCAAAGATATTGAGTGACTCTTGGTCATATTCTCCCATAAATTCGCCACAGGGAGTCCACCCAATATGCTGGAGGCCATTCACACTTTCTCCTGACATTTCAAGGATGCCTACCAGTAGTGTGAGTACTCAGGCCGTCAACCTGTCATCCCGTACCTACATGATGTGACCAGTCCATCATCTCTTTCTACTGTACATTTTCCTGGGGACATCTTTTCAGACATTAATTAGCTGTGTGACCCTGTGCAAATCATTAAGTCTCTGTTTGCCTCAGTTTTCTCATCGATAAAATGGGGATAATGATAGCCCCTATTTCCCAAGATTGTTATGAAGATTAAATGAGATTAGATTTGTAAAATGCTTAGCATAGTGCCTAGCACATAGCGGGTATTTAATGAATCTTTTCCTTTCTTACTTCTTAATCTTCTTTGAGGTTCATGATTGATTATATATTATTCCCTGCTCACCCCTACCATGCACCTCTCCATTGCCCTCTGGGCGTGTTTCTCATTTTCACTTATTGAGACATTTGTGTCACACACAATCAGGAGGACCTGAGTTCAAATCTGGTCTCAGACACTTGACACACTAGCCATGTGACTTTGGGCAAGTCACTTAACCTCTATTTCCCTCCAAAAAGAAAAAAAAATGGACCTTTGTTTCTGGGAGTAGTTTAGCATCATTATAGGAGGGCTGCATTTTCCTGAAGGCTGTCCAACCCTCTCTTTTCCTGTTCAGTTCTAAGCTCAACTAATTTCTATACTCTACCCCGGTTATATACACATATGGACAAGTTCTAAAGGTGGTTCAGTCAATTGCATTTCACAATGTTGGCAATAGACATTCTTCATCCACTTGGTCTTTCCTGTGTGGATGGTCCAGCCAAATTCTTTTGATTGTTTATGGAACTCTTTTAAGGAAACCTGCAGTATTTGGGGACCTGATGCAACTACAATAATATCATCCACAAACAGGAACATCTGGAGAACCTCATCACCCATAGGTAATCCCTTTGTAACTTGGATTCTTTACTAGATATCCTCTGCACACCTTCAGTGAACACAGTTTGTTTTATACCCACCTGATGCTTATAATCAGAGGGTTTTGAACAAGATTATCTCTATGGTTGTAACTTTCTAGGAATTTAGAATTATTTTGAAATGTGAGTGGGAGAAACCTTGTTGGAAAAGAGCCTTTAAGGAAGCTTTTTGCTCTACCAATTCAAATGTTCTCCCTAATTAGCAAACAATAAGCCAGTGGAATCTTGCATCCTATATACATCCAGTCAATTGTGTCATGATAAAAACTTGACTCACTATGGAACCTTGCTTGCTAAAGCCTGTCTGTTCCCTATTAATGCCATCACTGGGGCACTGAAGAATAAAAATGGAAGGACAATCACCAGGAGAAAAATAGAAGAGATCTGATGAGATTTTTATAGTAAACTATTTTTACCATTGAGCACAGTGGAGCCACCATATGTGACCTCTAATGTCACAGTCCTGGATGAACTTATAGAAGAGGTCAAAATTGCACCAAAGACAAGTATGGAAAAAATGGCCAAACTGGACAGAATGTATACAGAAGAGAGCCACACAGGAAGTGATATAATTATGAAGGTGGGATTTATTGATTTGAGAGAAAGATACTGAAAGCATGGAAATATCTCTGACTTATTAATATTAATAGAAAAAGGTGACTGAGAGCATCAACAGCTCCCAACTGATATGTCTACTTTCTCATTGATAGAAATATTTTATGAGAATCATCTGAATCAAATATTCTCTAGTTATAAGGGCATAAAAACAATATGAACAACGTGGGAATTTGGAAGCTGAAACTCAGGAAAAAATGTGTACATTCTGTCATGCTTTGTCTATTTTTATGATGTTATTACTGATTTGATTTCAGTTTTATATTCCTGGAAATGATACAAGCCCTGCTCTATAGACCTGCAGTTGAACTGAGTCTAAATCATCCAAAAGAAGGCAAAATTTGGGGCTTGGTTATATTAGTGTCTGGTTAGAGATTCATAGGTAAAAACTCCCATTTGTCATCAAGAGCAGTGTCATATGGAATGAACACACACACACAAACACATACACACACGCAAATTATAGATTAGATCATCTGGCAAGAAAGGAAATGCAATCTACAGAAAACCTGAAGCCAGGAAGAAGAAAGCTAGCCTATGTTGTATGGTTATCACAACTTGAAAGATGTCCATCAGTCTACTGCTCCCAATACAACACTTCAGCAAGCATGTAATGGAATAATAGATGGTCTCAGATGGTGATACGGAGACTATTCACTTGAAGGGATCTGCTGACGTTATTAAGTTAGATGGAGTTCTGGTTTGTCATGAAGGATCTTCCACGCCAAGTGAGACCAAGGCACTGTCTTTAATCTGGAGTGATCCAAAGGTAGTTATTGATCCACAAAATACCCAGGGCTCCATGCAGGCTTCCTTATTTCTAGTCTCCAAGTCCTCAATTAAATCACCATCTTTGTCAAATTTAATGGCAAGAAAGTTTTAGAAGAAAGTTAACTCTTCTCTAAAACAGACACAGACACACACACATGCACACGTGCGCGAGTGCACACACACACACAAACTGGTAGGGTAATATTTAGAGAGCTACTAGTTTTTGGTACTGTCAGTTAAGATTCTCCAACATGCTGGATGCCACAGAGTTTGGTGTAGGGAGGAGTGGCAGCCCTGACCTGGCTTCTAGCTTCAACTTGGTCACTAGATAGTTGTGCGACCATGTGCACATCACTTCCCATCCCTGGCTCTGCATTTCTCCACCTGGAAAATCAGGGAATCAGACTAGAGGATCTATGATGGTCCAGCTTCAACTCTGTCTTTTTTATGCACAGTTTTTTTGTCTTATTACCCTGAAAGCAAGACAGTACTGTGTAGTGCCTAGACAGCTGGTTTCACTATTAGGGAGCCCTGGGTTCTTCTGTATGATGCTGAGGAGTTCTCTAAGACTTTTAACATTCAGAGTAGGCACTAGTCTGCTTTGGGAGGGGGAGTTTTCCCACCAGGAGATCTGTATGGAACTGGGGGCACCTAGGTGCTGCAGTGGATAGACTGCCAAACTTGGAGACAGGAAGACCTGAGTTAAAATTTGACCTCAGACACTTCCTAACTGTGTGACCCTGGGCAAGTCACTTCACCCTGTTTGCCTCAGTTTCCTCATCTGTAAAATGAGCTGGAGTTTTCTCTGCCAAGAAAACCCCAAATGGGGTCATGAAGAGTCAGACATGACTGAAACAACTGAACAACAAAAAGTTCCCTATACTCACAAAATCAGAGATGTGGTATTAAAGCAATTTTTAAAAAGAGAGGGGGAGATCCTAAAGTAGGATTCCTTCCTCATTGTGTTTCAAATCTTTCCCAGAATAAAAGCCTCCCGATCACTGCTATCTGTCCCTCATGTTTAGGTCAGGACTAAGAATCACAGACCTTGTCCTCTGGCTTCCCCTTTACATTGTGCCCTCTGGCATGCCTGCTCGAAAATCAATGAATTCCCTTCTGTCTTCAGTCTCTTCCCATCTTCGGTACTCCCTGAAACCTGGCTTGCTTCAATCAATGATGCATCTCTGCTCCTGAAGCAGTCACTGGCTGTCCTTTTCTCAGGCCCCCTAACACAGTGGGTTTGGAGAGGTCATCTGATGATGGTTCCCCAGGGCCCTGTCAACACTCTCCCTTTGCTTCCATCACTCAGCAGCCTCTCTCCATTCTCTTCAGATCCTTCAAGCTTTCCTCTTCTGGCCTCCAAGTCATTGTCCCCTCCTTTGTGAAGGACTGCAGTACCTGATTCACAGGTTTTCTCTCCTACCTAACCCGACCCTCAGTCTTGGTTATCTTGACATTCAGAATGATGTCCCTTCAAATACCCTGGCCTTCCACTTCATCATGCTCCACAACTCCCAGGATTCTGATCACATTCTGCTTCAACCATTCACAAGGATGGTCACATGCAAAACTTTCTCATTGCTCAAAACTGTTGTTCTAGGCCTGTGGTCAGGAAGCTTTAAGTTCAAATTCAGTTTCAGATAATTAGTACCTATGACTGGGGAAACTGCTAAAAAAAACCTATGCCTGTTTTCATCTGTAAAATGGGGATACAGCACCTATCTTATAGGTTCATTGGGAAGATCAACTGAGCTCACGTTTATAAAGCACGTAGGACAGTGCCTGGTGCATAGCAGTTAATAAATGCTTATTCCCTTCCTTCCCTTATCATCTTGAACTCTGAAATCCTGCTCTCTGATCATAATTGTCTATCTTTCCATCTCTCCTTCTGCCTCCCTTCTCCTAAACTTATTCTTTTTCCTTCATCAGTCCTTTGTCCTTTGGTTCTTGGAGTAACCACTGGTCCCTCCGTCCCTCCCTATCCTTGCTCTTTTCACACTGCTGTCTATAGTTAAGTAGTTCAACTGGGTACCATCCTCTCCCCAGCCCTGCTCTCCATTGTGTGCTCCTCCTGCCATGGTCATTCCACCACTCTTCAATACTGGGTCCCTCCTAGTCCCCTTTAGCCTCCTACTCCTGAGCAGCTGAACACTACTGGATATATTTCCTTTTTTAAGAGTTTTTAAAAAATGTTTTATTGCTATCTCACTTTTTCTCATGTTTTTTAATTTTTAATTGATTTATTTTTAGTTTTCAACATTCATTTCCACAAGATTTTGAGTTAAAATTTTTCTCTCCCCCATCTTTCCCCTACCTCCACCCCAAAATAGCAAGCCTGTTGAATACCCCTTCCCCCAATCTGTTATCTCTTATATCCTCCCTCTTCACCCACCTAACTTTCTAGTAGGGCAAGATGGGTTTCTATGCCCCAGTATCTATATATCTTATTTCCCACCTGCTTGTAAAAAAAGCTATTTTTAAACATTTGTTTTGTAAAACTTTGAGTTCCAGATTTTTTTTCCCTTCTTGCCTCCTCACCCACCCCCACTGGGAAGATAAGCCATTCAATATAAATTATACATATGTAGTTACCCAAGTCATTTCTATAGTAGTTATTTTGTGAAAGACTAACTATACTTCCCTCCGTCCTATGCCACCCCACACTTATTCTATTTTCTCCTTTGACCCTCTCCCTTTTCAAAAATGTTTGCTTCTAACTACCCTCTCCCCCAATCTGCCCTCCCTTCTATCCTCCCCCTCTTATCCCCTATCCCTCTATTTTCCTCTTAGGGTAAGATACCCAATTGAGTGTGTATCTTATTTCCTCCTTAGGCCAAATTCAATGAGAATCAGATTGCCCCATTTCCTTTCACTTTCCTGCTCTTCCCCTCCATTGTAACAGTTTTCTCTTGCCTATTTTATATGAGATAATTTATCCTTATCTATCTCTCCCTTTCTTCTTCTCCCAATAAATTCCTCTCTCAACTCTTAATTGTATTTTTAGATATCATCCCTTCATATTCACCTCATCCTGTGACCTTTGTCTATGTATACATGAACATACAAATACCCACACTCACATATATATATTTATATACACATACATCCTCCTATATATGCATATATATGTATAGATGTATACACACGTATAGATATAGATGTGGATATAGATAAAGATAGAGATAGAGATAGAGATAGAGATAGAGATAGAGATAGAGATAGAGATAGAGATAGAGATAGAGATATAGATATAGATATAGATATAGATATAGATATAGATATAGATATAGATATAGATATAGATATAGATATAGATTCCCTGCAGCTATCTTCATACTGAGAAAAGTCTTATGAGTTCCAATTATCATTTTTTCACATAGGAATGTAAATAGTTTGACTTTGATAAGTTCCTTGTGATTTCTTTTTCCTGTTTACTGTCTCATGCTTCTCTTGCTTCTTGTATTTGAAAGTCAAATTTTCTGTTCAGCTCAGGTTTTTTCATCAAGAATGCTTGAAAGTCCTCTATTTCATTGAATGACCATATTTTCCCCTGTAGCATTATACAGTTATACATATTATACAGTTATACTTATATTATCCATACACCCAGTTTTGCTGGGTAGGTGATTCTTGGTTTTAGTTCTAGCTCTTTTGACCTTCATAATATCATTTTCCAAGCCCTTTGATCCCTTAATGTGGAAGCTGCTAGGTCTTGTGTTCTTTTGATTGTGTTTCCACAGTACTCAAATTGTTTCTTCCTGACTGCTTGCAGTATTTTCTCCTTTACCTGGGGACTCTGGAATTTGGCTATAATATTCCTGGGAGTTTTCTTTTTGGCATCTTTTTCAAGAGGTAATTGGTTAATTCTTTCAATTTCTATTTTGCCCTCTGGTTCTAGAATATTAAGACAATTTTGCTTGATAATTTCTTGAAAAATGGTATCTAGACTCTTTTTTTGATCATGGCTTTCAGGTAGCCCAATAATTTTTAAATTATCTCTCCTGGATCTATTTTTCAGGTCAGTGGTTTTCCAATGAGATATTTCAGATTTCCTTCTATTTTTTTCATTTGTTTGGATCTGTTTTATAGTATCTTGATTTCTTCCAATTGCTCCAGTCTAATTTTGAAGGAGTTATTCTCTTCAGTGAGTTTTTGAAATTTCTTTTCCATCTGGCAAATTCAGCTTTTTAAAATTATTCTTCTCTTCATTGGCTTTTTGGGCCTCTTTTGCCATTTGAGTTAGTGTATTTTTAAGGTGTTATTTACTTCAGTGTAATTTTGGGTCTCCTTTGTGGTATGTTGCCTCACTTTTTATGATTTTCTTGCATCATTCTCATTTCTCTTCCCAACTTTTCCTCCACTTCTCTTACTTGATTTTTTTTTCTTTTTGTGTTAAATAGTCTTTTATTTTTTCCAATTATGTGTGAGGATAGTTTTCAACATTCTTTTTCTATAAGCTTTTGAGTTTCAAATTTTTTCCCCTCCTTCTCATCCCACAAGATAGTAGGCATGATATAGGCACTACATGTGCAATCCTCTTACTTGATTTTCACAATTCTTCTTGAGCTTCTCCATGACCTATAACCAATTCATATTTTTCTTGGAGGCTTTTGATGCAGGAGTTCTGACTTCATTGTCTTCCTCCCGCTCCATGCCTTGATCCTTTGTGTCCCCCCAAAAGGATTCTATCATCTGTTTGTTTTTCCTGAGCTTACTCATATTGGGAGCCAGTTACTTGACTTGAACTCTTTGTCATGGTAGAACTCTGCTTCCAGAATTTAGAGAGCTATGTCCCAAATTTCTGGGGGTTTTGCAGCTGCTAGAGCTATTAGATGGGTGCCCTCTCTACAGACCCAACATGTTCTGGCTCACTGGTCACACATCCCAGGACCATTACTCAGGACCATGATCCAGATCCAAGCAGGTCATAGTAAGAGCAATTACTCTCTGAATGGTCACTTGATCCCCCTACAATCTGCAGTCCAGGAGCTCCAGAAGCAGCCATGTGGCAGCAGCTGCAGCCACCGTGCCTCCTCTGCTTCTTACTCTCAGTGTAGCAACCAGACCACACTCCCCCGTTCCAACAAAGTTCCACACTGACCTTTTGCTTTGTCTTTGCCATTTGTGGATTGAGAAGTCTGGAAACTGTTACAGCTGCTGGTGACTTATTCTCGTGAAGTCTGCTCCAACTGCTGCTGGTCAGGCAGCCCTGGGGCTAAAACCATGGCTCAGTTGGGACTGTACTCAGCTCCCAGTGTGCTGTGATGGACCCTTCCTGCAGGCCTGCTAGGCTTCCTTCAGCAAGAGATTTGTTTCTCTCTGGCACTTTGTGATATTCTGTAGCTCTAAAGTTTGTGTAGAGTCATTTTTTACATGTATTGGAGGAGGTGGAAGCTGGAGTCCTGTTTCTATCTACTAGATACCTTTCAATGATGCCAATTGAGTCCTCTGCAAATTTATACCACATCATCTCAACCAGGCCTTCACTGCTTTTTGGCATCCTTTGGGAATGACTTTTGCCTAGTTGATTTGATCATTCATGATCATCCCAAAACTTGTCTCCCTTCAAGCTTCCAATAACATACATATACTCCTCTATCATAACAGATGTCCCCCTCTTACTTTGCCGAGGTAATTGAGGCCTTCTATTGCACCTTATCTCATCTACTCTACTCCATAGATCCCCCTCTATATCTTTCCCATTTCCTCCAAGCAAAGCCCCTCTCCTCTACAAGGTCTTTCATCTCTTTCCCTATTATAATTCAATTATAACCTCCCGTCATTCTATGCCTTATCTCTCCAAAACCTGTTCTTTGTTCTGACAGCAACCTCTATTTCCTCCACTCCTAATTATTATCTTTCTTTATTTCTCTTTTTAAATCTTATTTAATATTTTTTCCCAATTACGGGTAAAAACAATTTTAACATTTTTTTCAAATTTTGAGTTCCTCCCTCCCTTCACCCACATTGAGAAGCCAAGCAATTTGACGTAGTTTGCATATGTATAGTCTTGCAAAAGACATTTCCACGTAAGTCATTCTATGAAAGAAAACACAGACAAAAACCCAAGAAAAATAAAGAAAGTAAAGAAAAAGTATCTTTGATCTACTTTCAGGCTCTACCAATTCTTTCTCTGAAGATAGATAGCACCTTTTATCATAAGCCCTATAGCATTGTCTTGGATCATTGTTTTGCTAAGAATAGCTAAGTCATTCATAGTAGATCACCATATAATATGGCTGTTACTATTTACAATGTTTACTTCGCATCAGTTCATGTAAGTCTTTCCATGTTTTTCTGAGAGCATCCTGCTCATCATTTCTTAAAGCACAATAGTATTCCATTACAATCACATACAACTTATTCTGTCATTCCCCAATTGCTGGAAATCTTCTCAATTTCCAATTCTTTGCCACCACTAAAAGAGCTGCTATATTTTTATACACACAAGTCCTTTTACTTTTTGTTTTTTATCTCTTTGGGATACAGACCTAGTAGAGGTATTGCTTAGTCAAAGGGTATGCAAGATTTTGTAGTCCTTTGGGCACAGTTCCAAATTGCTTTCCAGAATTATTGAATCAGTACAAGACTTCACCAATAGTACATTATTAGTGTTTTAATTCTCCCACATCCCCTGAAACATTTTTCATTTTCCTTCTATGTCATATTGGTTGATCTTAAAAGTGTGTGGTAGTAGGTCAGAGTTGTTTTTAATTTGCATTTCTCTCAACAATAGTGCTTTAGAGGGGAGCAGGCAGAACTGAGAGAGACAATGTTTGTGATTTTGGTGCTCTGTTGATCTGCATTACTTTCTGAGAACCAAGAGAGAGAATGTTTGTGATGTTGGCACTCTGTAACACTTTGGTGTTCTTTCAGACAAAGGCCTTGTCTGTTTTGTCAGAAAGAAGCACCCTGTTTGTAGCTCTTAGACAGAAGTCTAGAAAAAGGACTTTGCTGTTGTTATAGAAGTCCGGAAAAAGGACTTTACTGTTGATTTGTGTTTAATTTCTCAGACAGAAACCTCATCTGCTGAGTTGTTACTTTGTCAGACAGAAAGTGATAGTTGTGAAGAGCTTGGAGTGGAGCTGTCCCCATGGGCTATGGAACAAGATATGGAACAAGAGATACGGAACAAGAGTGGAGAACTTCATATGTGAGAATCCAGGCAAGAGCTGAGAGAGCTGCTTACATGTGAATCCAGGTAAGAGCAGGGTGAATCCAGGCAAGAGCTGGGAGCAGTCAGCCCATGGAAGAAGAGCCATGGGGAAGTCAGCATGAGTTAAAATGAAAGAGAACTTTGATTGAATACTCTGTATAAATTGATGAGATTGTGATTTACTGTGACCTAGGGGTAGATGGTGCTTGTACTTTCTGCTCCTCCTTAAGGATGATGGGAAGCCAGTCTTGAATCAAGATGAAAGAAGACCTTAATTGGACATTCTGCATTGACTGAGGAGATTGTGACTTACTGTGACCTAGGGGTGGATATTTAAGACTATGTGGCCATATGGGGTTGCTAGGTGGCACAGTGAATAAAGCACTGGTCCTGGAATCAGGAAGACTTGAGTTCAAATCCAGCCTCAGACACTTGACACACTTATTAGCTGTGTGACTTTGAGCAAGTCACTTAACCCCAATTGCTCACCAAAAAGCAAAAAAAAAACTGTGGCCACCTTAGTAATAGGTTGTTATGTGATATCATTGTGAATGTTATGCTTCAGTTTCTCAAATGTTATGCTTTAGTTTCTTGCCAAATAAATAGAGAGTTCACTATGCTAAAAAAAATAGCAATTTAGAGCATTTTTATATGACTATAGATACCTTTGATTACTTTTGTCTGAAAACTGCTTGTTTGTGTCCTTTCACCATTTATCAATTGAGCAATGGCTCTTATTTCTATAAATTTGACTCAGTTTTCCACATGTTTGAGAAATGAAGTCTTTATCAGAGAAGCTCACTGTAAATTTTTTTCATAGTTATACTTACAAACTATGTATTTCCCTGTATTTCCCTCCATCCTATTTTCCCCATTTCTCTCTCTTTCTCTCTCTCTCTCCCTCCCTCCCCCCTCTCTCTCCTTTGACATTGTCCATTCTCAAAAGTGTTTTACCTCCCCCATTCTCTCCCTTCTATCATCCTCACCCTTATTATTCCCTTTCCCCCCCTACTTTCCTGTATGGTAAGATAGATTTATACATACAACTTAGTGTGTATACTATTCACTCTTTCGGCCAATTCTGATGAGAGTAAGGTTTATGTGCCTCCCTCCCTGCTTCCTCCATTTCCCCCTCCACTGTAAAATCTCTTTCAGGACTCTTTCATATCAAATAATTTATGCCATTCTACCTCTCCCTTACTTCTTCTTTCAGTGCATTCTTTTTTATCACCCCTTAATTTTATTATTTTAGATAACCATGCCATCACATTCAACTCACACCTCTGCTTTCTATATATACTCCTTCTAACTGCCCTAATAATAAGAAAGTTTTTAATAGTTCCAAATATCATTTTCCCATCTAGGAATATAAACAGTGTAACCTTACCAAATCTCTTATGATTTCTCTTAACTATTTACCTTTTGTGTATTTTTTGCATCATTTATTTGAAAGCCAAATTTTCTATTCAGATCTGGTCTTTTCATCAAGAATGCTTAAATTCCACTATTTTATTGAGTATCCATTTTCCCCCTGAAGGATTATGCTCAGTTTTGCTAGGCAGGTGATTCTTGATTTTAATCCTAGCTCTTTTGCCCTCTGGAATATGATATTCCAATACCTCTGAGCCCTTGGTGTAGACGCTGCTAAACCTTGTGTTATCCTGACTGTGGCTCCACAATATTTGAACTATTTCCTTTTGGCCACTTACAGTATTTTCTCCTTGATCCTGGAGGTCTAGAATTCGGCTATAATATTCCTGGGAATTTTCATTTTGAGATCTCTATCAGGTAATCTATGGATTCTATCAATTTTATGCTCCGGTTCTAAAATAAAGTTTTCCTTGAAAATTTCTTGAAAGATGATGTCTAGGCTCTTTTTTTAATCATGACTTTCAGGTAGTGCATTTATTCTTAAATTATTTCACCTGGATCTATTTTCCAGGTCAGTTTGTTTTTCCCATGAGATATTTCACATTTTCTTTTTTTCATTCTTTTGGTTGTTTCTTGATGTCTCACAAAGTCATTAACTCCAACTTGCCCAATTCTAACTTTTAAGGAATTATTGTCTTCAGTGAGTTTTTGTGCCTCCTTTTCCATTTGATGAAATTCTACTTCTTAAGGAGTTCTCCTCTTCAGTGAACTTTTGCATGTGTTTGGCCATTTGTGGCCAATTCTGCTTTTCAAGGCATTCTTCTCTTCATAGAACTGTTGTGCTTCTTTTACTATTTGGCCTATTTTGTTTCATAAGGTGGAGTTTTCTTCAGTATTTGTTTTGTGCCTCCTTTACCAAGATGTTGACTCTTTTTTCTTTTTTTTTAATTTTAATTTATTTTCTTGGTTATATCATTCATTTCCACAAGGTTTTGAGTTACAGATTTTCTCCCCTTTTTGCCCCTACCCCCCAGCCCAGAACATTGAT
>CM053602.1:54814031-54830274 GCA_028646575.1 Pseudocheirus occidentalis
GAGGCAGAATTTTGATTCTTCCCCACTCAAAGTTCACCACTCTATCATGGTGCTACCTAGCTGTCCAAGTGTCAGCAGGAAACTATCAACAACTGCTCTTTGAGACTGGTCATCCAGTCAGTTAACTGCCCATATATGATTGTATTATTGTCTAATCCATGCCTCTCCATTATCTCCACAAGAATAGTTTGACACTTTATTAAAGCTTTGTTAAAAACTTAGGTAAACTATCCCCACAGCATTCTCCTTATCTGTTAGTTTAGTAATTCCACCAGAAAGGGGAAATGAGGTTTATTTGCAATGACCTGTTCTTTGTTATTTTTTTTAAGAAAAAAAACTTTTCATTAAATTTTATTTTCATCAACTAATAAAAATAGATTATTCTTTTGGTGTTCTACCCACTATTGAAAAACAAAAGCAAAAGAAAACCATGGTAACAAATATACACAGCCAAGCAAAACAAATTCCCATATTCACTGTGCCCAAAGATATATTCCTCCTTCTGTACCCTCAGTCTGCCACCTCTCCTTCCGGAGGTGGGCAACATGATTCAACATCAGTGCTCTGGAATCATGTTTGGTCATTGCATGGATCAAAGCTGACATTACTTGATGTTGTTTTCAACGAAGCCCATATGTCTCTTTCTAGTCACCAATTCCCCATCAGAATGCTTGCCAACTAGCTCTTTAATATGTTTTAAAATTTTTCCAGGAATCAAGCTCACTGGGCTACAGTTTGCCCACTATTTCTCTCCTTTATTTTGAAATTCAGGTCAACATTTTCCCTCCTCCAGTCTTATGATACCTCTTCCACTTTCTGTGATCTTTCAAATATCATTGACAGTAGTTCAGTAATTCAATCTGCCAGTTCCTTCATTTCCCAAGGATATAGTTAATCTAGTCCAGGTAACTTGAGTTCTTTCAGAATAATTAGATATTTTCTTTATTTCACGTGGGTATCAACTCCCAGTTAGTCATTCATTCTGCTGAGTCTAACACCTGGGAAGACAACAGATGTCACCATTATACTTATCAGGTTCTCAGTACTCCTGAGGAAGGGAACATCAACTCTGGCTCTGCCCAGGTGATCTCCCACCCGCCAGCTTCTGTGGCTCTGCTAGATCATTCTTGAGAAGACAGCTTCTTCAACATTATTGCATAAAACAAAGAAAAGCAGTGGAAGGTAAGATTAAAGAAAGTTTGTTGAGAGATCCAAATAAACAAAGTTATCTCAAGGACATTTAAGGATGAAAATGAGAAGACAACAAACAGAAGAAAAATGGAAAAAAAAACCTTAAAAGATTTTTGTAACAGTCTTTTTTTCCTATTATCAAAGACCACACTTAGATGGTAAGATCACAGTCTGGGATGTGTTTATGGAGGAGACAGAAATGGCATTAACAAGAACAAAGAAGAGAAAAGCAGATGAATTAGTCCAAGAGTACATAGAGGAGATCCATGCTGGAGGTAACACCATTACAAGGGCATTGAGGGAACAATTCACAAGGTATCAGGAGGACAGGAAGGCAACAGAAGGTGTGGAAAAAATCTCAGACTTCATTAATGCTCCCAAAAGAAAAAAGGGACCAAGAAGAACACTACAAACTATCAACCTGGATGCTTAGTTTCCTTTCTGTGTACAATATTTGGGGGCATGATGTGTGTACGTATCAAGGGCATCCTTGATTATAAGTTATAAGAATCAAATGGATAATATTTGTAAAGGGTTTTACAAGTCATAAAGTGGTATGTGAAGATTATTTATTATGTTAGGAGGCACCTGGCAGGCTTTTTAAAGTGCTATACCACCTTAACCTACATCTTTGCCATCACACAATTGACTGAAGGCCATAGGGAACACAAGTTGCTACAAGCAAAACGAAGCCTGAAACTGGTTTTCTTCTTGTCAGTCAGTAAATAAACATTTGTTAAGCAAATATCAATGATTGTTTCTGTGCCACACACAATAAGCAATAGTGTTACAAAAAAAGATAAAAGGTAGTTCTTGCCCTTCAGGAACTCACAATCTAATGGGGGGGGGGGGAACAACAGGCAAATAGCTATGTACAAACTAGCCATAGACAGGAGAAATAGGAAGTAATCAACATTAGAATTAAGAGAGATTGGGGATAGCTTCCTGAAAAAGACAGAAATTTATCTGGGACTAGAAGGAAACCAAGATGAAATGACAAGAGAGAGCATTCTTAGAAAAACCTGGAAAGATTTACATGAACTGATGCAGAGTGAAATAAATGAGTAAAACCAAGAGAAAATTGTGCACAGTAACAGCAATATTGTAAGATGATCAATTATGAATGATTTAGCTGTTTTCATCTATACAATGATCCAAGACTATTCTGATGGACTTATGATGAAAAATACTACCTACCTCCAGAGAAAGAACTGATGCAGAAAGAGGAATTCCATTTAGAATAACTGTAGACAATACAAACCCAGGAACTATACAAACACAATTACAAAATGCTTTTCACAAAAATGAAGTCAGCCAAGCTAATATAATAAGAATGACAATTCTACCCAAATTAATTTACCTATTCAGTGCCATACCAATCAAACTACCAAAGAATTAATTTATAGAGCTAGAAAAAATAATAACAAAATTCATCTGGAAGAACAAAAGGTCCAGAATATCAAGGGAATTAATGGGAAAAAATGCAAGGGAAGGTGTCCTAGCCATACCAGATCTAAAACTATATTATAAAGCCATAATCATCAAAACTATTTGGTACTGACTCAGAAATAGAGTGGTAGGCCAGTGGAATAAGTTAGGTACATAAAACACAGGAGTAAATGACTATGGCAGTCTACTGTTTGATAACCCAAAAGACTCTAGCTTCTGGGATAACAACTCACTATTTGACAAAACCTGCTGGGAAAACTGGAAAATATTATGACAGAAATTAGGTATAGACCAACATCTCACACCATATATCAAGATAATGTCAAAATGGAGTACATAGGAAAGTCAGAGGGGTGATGGGGCAGGACATAGGAGAGAGAAGATTGGGGGAGGGGATATACAGTGGGATCGCTGTTTTGGGGTGGTGGGTAGGGGAAAGCCAGGGAGAAAAAATTGTAACTCAAAACCTTATGGAAATGAATGATGTAAATTAAAATTAAACAAAAGTTAATAAAATTAAAAACAAATAGAAACAAAATGGAGTACATAATTTAGACATAAAGGATGATGCCATAAGCAAATCAAGAGACAAAAGAATAGTTTACCTGTCAGATCTATGAAGGAAGAATTTATGAACAAGCAAGAGATAGAGAACATTGTGAAATGCAAAATTGATCATTTTGATTACATTAAACTAAAAAGATTTTGCACAAACAAAGCTAATGCAACCAAGATTAGAAGGGAAGCAGAAAGCTGGGAAACAATTTTTACAGCCAGTGTTTTTTTATAAAGGTTTCATTTCTCAAATATATAAAGAACTGAGTCAAATTTATAAGAATACAAGTCATTCTTCACTTGATAAATTGTTGCACTATACGAACAGGCAGTTTTCAGATGAAATTAAAGCTGTCTTTAGTCATATGGAAAAATGCTCTAAATCACTATTAGAGAAATGCAAATTAAAACAACTCTGAGTTACTGCTTCACATCTGTCAGATTGACTAATATTACAGAAAAGGAACATGACAAATGTTGGAGGAGATGTGGGGAAACTAAAACACTAATATACCATTGGTGAAGGCATATACTGATTTAGCCACTCTGGAGAGCAATTTAGAGCCCCAAAGGGCTCTAAAACCATGCATATCCTTTGACCAAGCAATACTGCTACTAGGTCTGTATCCAAAAGGCACCATAAAAATGGGGAAAGGATACACATGTAGAAAATTATTTATAGCAGCTCTTTTTGTGAATTGGAAATTGAGGGGATGCCCATCAGCTAGGGAGTAGATGAACAAGTTGTGGCATATGTATGTAATTTTGCTACAAGAAATGATGAACATGTGGATTTCAGAAAAACCTGGACGGAAAGACTTACATGAACTGATGCTGAGTGAAGTGAGTAGAACCAGGACAACATTGTACACAGTAACAGCAACATTGTGGGATGATCAACTTTGAAAGATTTAGCTCTTCTCAGCAATACCATGATCCAACACAGCTACAAACGACTCATGATGGAAAATGCTATCCACATCCAGAGAGAGGACTATGGAGACTGAATGCAGGTTGAAGTGTACTATTTTCTCTTTTTTGTTTGTTTCTTCTTTCTCGCGGTTTTCCCTTTAGTCCTGATTCTTCTTTCACAACAAGACTAATGTAGAAATATGTTTAATGTGATTATACATGTATAGCCTATATCAGATTGCTTTTTGCCTTGGGGCGGGAGTAGGGATGGGAGGGAGGAAAAAAATATTGGAACTCAAAATCTTATGAAAGTGAATGTTGAAAACTATCTATGCATGTACTCAGAAAAAATACTATTAAATGGAAAAAACAAAATAAAATTTAAAAAGAACTGATGGAGTCTGAATACAGATTGAAGCATACTTTTTATTTTATATTTCTTGTTTTTTTATTTTGGTCTATGTTTTCTTTTACAAGATGACTAATATGGAAATACGTTTTGCATGACTACACATGTATAACCTAAAAAAAAGAAAGAAAAAGGAGAGCATTCCAGTCATAGGGGGGCAAGCCAAAGAACATGTCTGGGGCCAAGAGATAAAGTATCTTATTGGTGAAACAACAAGGAGATCAGTGTTAATGAATTAAATAATATGGGGTTAAGGGGGAAGATGGGAGACGATTGTGAAGTATAAGAAGAGAAGAAACGGATGTGTGTGTGCATATGTGTGTGTGTAGGGGGAAACTAACTTATAAAGGGCCTTGAATGCCAAACTGGGGGGAGGAGGAAAATGGAATTCAGCTTTGCATATTTAAGATGTCTACAGGACATCCAGTTTAAGATGTTTAACAGGGAGTTGGAGACGTGAGACTGGAGATCAGCAGTTTAGGGCAGGATAAAGGTATGCTGGATAAACATTGAGATGATAATTGAATCCATGGAGCCAATGAAATCATCAAATGAAAGAGGGAGAAGAGAGAAGGGCTCAGGACACAGATTTGAGGGACCCCCATCATTAGTTGTTGTTGTTCATCCTTAGTTCTTGAAGAGGACTATTGACAGCAGGAGGGTGATGTATGTACTTGCAAGTGAATTGAATCTGAATGAGGTGGGGCTATGCAAAGTCATTAGCTTCACTCACTCTCCCCTCCAGGGTCACTGGGGACAAGTGTCAAGAAATAGATCAGGACAATTGGAGATGACCCAGGCTGCAGTGGGAGACCTTGGCCTTCTTAAGCTAAGGTCTTTCCCAGGTCTCAATTTGTCTGAAACAACACTCATTCAGTGATTTAAGGCTGACCCAAGCTCTGAGGTAAGTTCAATGATAGGAATGTACCTGATAGAAATGTTGCTGATGTCCATCAAACAGAAGTAGTTCCAGAAGTGGAATATAGCATGGAAGACCTGGGCTAAATGAAGATTCAGGCAAGGTGATTGAGGGGGAGTGGTCAGAGAGGCAGGAGGAGCACCAGGAAAGAGTAGTGTCACAAAACCTAGAGAGAAGAAAGTATCCAGGGAAGAGAGTAATCAACAATAGTGTCAAAGGCTGCACAGAGAATGAGGAGAATGAGGATTGTGAAAAGATCATTGGATTTGGTGACTCAGCAATCACTGGTGATTTTGGAGAGAGCAATTTCAGTGGAATGATAAGGTCAGAAGTCCAAGTATAGAAAACTAAGAAGAGAATGAGAGGAAAGGAAGTGCAAACACCTCTCATAGTTGGTCTTCTTAAGGAAGTTAGCTACAAAACACAGGAGAATTATGGGATGACAGTTAGTGGAAACAGATGGATCAAGAGGTTTTTTTCAGGCTGGGAGACACGTAGGAATGTTTATAGGCACAGAGGATCAAAAAATACAGGGAGTAAAAAGAAGTGAGAGTGTGGGTATGCCAGGGGGCAGTCTACTCGAGGAGACAGGATGGAAGGAGATCACTTGTGCAGGTTGAGGGGTTTGACTTTTCAAGGAGAAGGTCAACCTTTTCACATGAGACAAGAGAGAAGTAGACAGTGGCAGAAGGCATCTGAGTGAGAGGAAAGGAGGAGGAGGAAGAGGAAAAGGAGAGAAGAGGGAGATCCCAGCAAATATCTTCAATAATTTCATTGAAACATGAGGCCAAGTTCTTAGCTGAGATGTCAAGAAAGGGCAGTCATGGGAGGCTTCAGGAGGGATAAAAAGGTTTGGAAGAGCTGCTGTGGAGAGTGGGAGAATGAATTAATTAGTGAAGTATAAAGGCTCTAGCACAGGGGTGGAGAACCTGCAGCCTCCAGGCTACACATGGCCTTCTAGGTCCTCAGGTGCAACCTTCTGACTGAGTCCAAGTTCAAGAGAACACATTCTTTTAAGAAGGGGATTTGTTCTGTGAAGTCTGGATTCAGTGAAAGGGCCTCCCTTGAGGACCTAGAAGGCCACACGTGGCCTTGAAACTACAGGTTCCCCACCCCTGGCCCAGACTATGATAAGAAGATAGATGGCCTATCCATGGCTGCCCTTTCTGAGATCTAATCTAGCTCTGACATACTGTATTCTTAGGTCCCTCCCAGCTCTGTCATTCTTGCCTAGTTTGGGGCCCCCCTCCTCATCTCTGTCTGGTTTCCCTGGCTTCCTTCAAACTTTAGCTCAGATACTTCCTTCTGCAGGTGGCCTTGCAAGGCCCTCACCCCTATCTCCTTAGCTCCTTTCTCTCTCGGATTGTTGGAACTTTCAATAGTTTCCATCTTCCTATTCATCTCCTCTGGCTATGTTTTGATGTCCCTACTTACTTATATGTTGTGTTCCCAAAAGAAATGTAAGTTCCCTGAACTCAGGGACTCATTTTGCCTTCTTTCAATGTCTCCAGAGCCTAGGACAGTGCCTGGCAAGGAGATAAAGGCTTGATGAATGCCTGCTTGACTCTGACATTTTGCTCTCAGGACCCTGCATGTTCTAATATCCTAAGCTCAAAACTCCCTTCCAGCTCTGACATTCTATAGCTTGTACAGACACTGTAAATGGATTATAAAATGGGCCCAGAATTCAATGAGAAGCAGAGAATGGGCTGGATTACCTTTGAAAAATTTCAAAGCTCCTTTAATGGCCTTAAACTTTTCCCTGAAAGAAAAGTCCATCTTTTTAATAACATTATTCTAATGGTATTCTATAGCTGTGAGTCATATAATACTAGAATCACCAAGAAATTCAAGATGAATGTCCCACAGAGGGCACATGTGTGTGATGTGATGGAGGTGGGGATGAACAGGCTGAAACTCTTAACAAATGAAGAACAACAAAGAAGGAACAGAGCAAGGTGTTCTGAAGAAATAGGTAATTGGAAAAGAGAATGGACTGTTCACGTGGTGAGAAAAAGGGATAGCAGATGGACAGCTGCAGGAGTCCAGTGGTGTTAAGTACTTTTACACGCCAGTCCCTGGGCTAAGTGCTGGCGAGGGTAAGAAAGGAAAGGCAAAAATGGGCTTCCTGCACTCACAGCGTAATGTGGAAAAAGTATGCCAAGAACTATGGACATATAACATGTATGCTCCTCTAAATAGATACCTTGGCTAAATGGGTTGCCTAAATGTATAGATGGGGCTCATGGGTGGCCAAGGTCCAGACTCCAAGGTCTACCTTGAAGAGAATAGGAGACAGTTCTTTTCTCTATCCTGAAAAGAAGTACTGGCCTAGAATTCTATTTGCCCCCTCCAGTATTGGTAGCCTAGGAATGAATCAGAGAAGCTAAACAGCTCAGTGGATAGAGCCCCTCACCTGGAGCCAAGAAGATTCATCTTCCTGAGTTCAAATCTGGCCTTAGACACTTACTAATTGCATGACCCTGGGCAAGTCATTTGGCCTTGTTTGCCTCAGTTTCCTCATCTGTAAAATGAGCTGGAGAAGGAAATGGCAAATCACTTCAAGATCTTTGCCAAGAAACCCCCAAATGGGGTCGCAAAGAGTCAGACATGACTGAAACAACGGAACAACAACAAAGGGATGAGTCTGGTTCAGAAAGAAAATGTCTTCCCTAGGCATTCTGAAGGGGGAGGCAGCCTTTAGCTTGCCTGTTCCTTCCCACCAAGTGCTAGTTAATAAGAATAAGAATAATAGTAGCTATTATTATTATAACTGCTAGCTATAATTATATATGTAATTATAATATAACATATAATTATATACAATATATAATTAAATATGTTATAATATAATTGTGTATAATTATTATATTAGAGCTGGGAGGGACAAGAGAGGATTAAGCTCTAGCTATCATTTTTTGATGATGATGATGATGGTGGTGGTGGATGATGATGATGGACAATGATGATGAGCTAGGACTTAATACTCTCTGGTCCTTCCCAGTTCTGACATTCCTCACAGCCCAGACATTCCCTGTTCTCAGGTCCCTCCCAGCTCTGACATTTCCTGTTCTAAGACGTCTTCCAACTCTGTCATTTTGTGTTCTAAAATTCTATGTTCTAATATTTACAGTCTCTAATCTGAGGATCTGGCATTCTATTTTTCTAACAGTCTATGTTCAAAGCTCCTCTTCAGCATTGAAAATTCTAAGGTTCTTATTTTTGACCTGCTTTATTCTAAAATTGCTCTCAGTCAGGACCTTTTCTTCTCTAAGGTCCACCACAGAGCTGACACTCTCTATTCTAAGGTTCCTCATAGCATTAAGATTCTGTTTTCTGGTGGAGAGGCATGGTGCTCCATGCTTTTAATCCCTGCTGCTGGGGGAGGCTGAGGCTGATGGATCTTGCTTGGGCTAAAGACTTCAGAGCTGTAGTTGCTTTCAAGCCATTTGGGGCTCCATACCACACTCCTGAGGGAAAACCACCAGAAGTAGGGGGCCACCAGCTGCCTAAAGAACAGCAGAGTTGGGGCAGCTAGGTGGTGCAGTGAATAGAGTACCAGTCCTGGAATCAGGAGTTCAAATCCAATCTCAGACACTCAACACTTACTAGCCATGTGACCTTGGGCAAGTCACTTAACCCCAATTGCCCTGTCTTCCCCCCCACCTCCAAAAAAAAGGCAAAAAAAAATGTTTAATTTTTTTAATTTAAAAAAAGAAGAGTAGAGTGGCCCAGGTCAGAACCAGCAGGTCAAAGTTCTCATGCTAATCAGCATTGGCATCAAACCTATGAGGGGCCACTACACTTCGACCCTGGGCAGAATAGGGAGACTCAGTCTCAAAACAACAGCAGCAGCAGCAGCAGCAACATCCTATATTCTACAGTCCTTTTCATCCTTAGGATTCAAAATTTTATTGCCTGCTTCAGCTTTTATATCTTATATTTGAAATGCTCTAATTTTCTCCCAAGTCTGGCATTGTGTTCTTTACCATAAATGTTCCATATTTTCCTTTTATTCCAGCTCTGACACACTCTGTTCCAAAATTCGGTGCATACGGTTGTTTTCAACTCTAATCTTTTATGTTCTAATTCTTTTCCAGTTCTAACATTTTGTCATTTATTCTAACACTCTTTCCAGGTCTGACCATCTATGTTCTCTAGCTTCAACATTCTATATGTTAAATTCCCTCCCAGTTAAGAAATTTCACTGTCTATGTTTCCTCCCAGATCTGACATTCTTTCTAAGATACCTTCTAGATCTAATATCCTAATTTCCAGTTTCATCCAATTTAGACATTCTTTGTCCTAATGTACCTCCCAATTCCAATATTCTATATTCTGATATCCACCTCTGAAATTCTGTATTCTAAAATTTTATGATCTGAGGTCTCCTTTAGGATTTTTAGTGATTTTTATTTCTATTTTATTTTGTACATCACATGAATCTCCTCCCATGTCCTACTCCTCCCAGAGAGCAACCCCATTTAACAAATACTTTTAAAAGAAAAGGAGGAAGGGGGTAAATCAGCAAAACTAAATAATACATTAAAAAGTCTGAAAACATATGCAGAGTTTCCCACATATGGATCTTCCACCTCTGCAGAAGAAGGGTCAAGGAAGGTATCTTCTCCTGTGTTCTTTGGAGTCAAGCATATTCTTTGTTATTTCACAACTTTTTTTTACTGTTTTGTGGTTCTTGTTCTTTTCATTGACATTATTGTAGTCATTGTGCATATTGTTTTCTGGGTTCTGCTTCCTTTCCTCTGCAGTTAGTGCAAATCTTTCCATGATTCTCCATATCCATCACATTCAGTGTTTCTTAGTTTCTTACAGTACAATAATATTACTTGACATTCACAGACCACAGTTAGTTTCACCCAATCAATGGACAGTGACTTTGTCCAGGTCTTTGCTGCTATCAAAAGTGCCACTATAAATTTTTTGGTGTATATGGGGACTTTCTTCTTATCAATGACCTGCCTGGGGCATATATCTAGTAAAGGAATCTCTGGGTCAAAAAGTTATGTACCTTTTAATCACTTTATTTGCATAATTCCAAATTGCTTTCCAGAATGGTTGTAATAATTCACATATTCAGCTATTTTTCAGTCATGTCCAATTTTTTGTGATCTCCTTTGGGGTTTTCTTAGTAAAGATGCTGAAATGGTATGCTATTTCTTCCTCCAGTTCCTTTTACAGATGAGGAAATGGAGATAAACAGGGTGAAATGATTTGTCCAGGGTGACACAACTACAAGTGTCTGAGGTCAGATTTGAACTTAGGAAGATGAGCCACGGCAGCGCCACCTAGTTGTCCATTTATAAGTGCTAAGTACTTGCAGTTAATGAAAAGAAAATTAGTGCGGTCTGGCATGACCTATTCTTGATGAAACTATACTGACTCTTTTTGATCATAGCTTCCCTTTCTTACTGTGCACCAGCTATCTCTTTAATGATCCATTCTGGAATCTGTCCAAGAGTCAAACTCGTGGGCACATAATTTTCAGACTCTGTTCTCTGAGCTTCTGACATTCTATGACTCTCCAACTGGACTTCCACTCTGGGATTATTGATTGGATTCCCAGAAAAGCAAAAGTTTAGGGTCCTCCCTGCCAAAGGGCTAGAATGTTTACAAAAGTGTTGCTATTCAATTTCACCAGTTCAAGTCATGAGTTGGAAAAAAATAAAATACTATATTCTTATACATAATTCCTCCCTTTCTCTTTTCCTTGATGTTGTCACTCTCAAAGGTGAGACTCAAGGTCAAGAATTATGGGAATATTTCCAGAATGTTAGAACTAGAAGATGTCATCTAGTCCAATTCTCTCATTTCACAGATGAAGAAACTGAGTCACAGAAAAGAAAAACGATTTGCCTGCCCAGGGTCACAAAATTAACCTGTGGTAAAACTGGGACTTGATCCCAGGCCTTCTGACACTATGCCATATTGCCTCTTTCACAAGTAACTTGACACCACAGTATTCAGTTCTCTGACCACCCTGGTCTTAAAATGGTCGTCTCCCATTTAAAAATAGCTTCCCTTGGACCCATTCCAGTGTTTTTCCAGCACTCCTTAGCCTCTTGGGTTAAGATGTTGGGAGCTGTTGGCATGGCTCAAATAAGGTGATTTGTCTATAGCAACTGTATTTGTGAAGGTGTCAGCATGTGGGGACAGACACTGGATGGGGATGGGGGAGAAAGAACAGATAGGAAAGAGAACAAAGTAATTTGTTCTTTGATTTTTGTTTCTTTTTATTTTGTTAATCTGATTCTCTTATTACTCTCCACCCCTAAATGAGCAAATTTTTGAAATAAAAATAAAGCCCTCAATAGGTATGTGCTCAGACCAGCAAAACAAATTCCCATATTGGCCATATCTAAAAACTCCTGAAAAGAATCAAACATGACTGAAATGACTTAACAACTACAAAAATGTGTATCTCTTTCTACATTTGATATTCATCACATCTCTGGCAGGAGATGAAAGACATGTTTCTTCTTCATTCTTTTAGCATTCCATTGCTCAAAGTTCTCAAGGTTTTACAAGGTGGTTTTCTCTGTAATGTGGTCACCCTTGTCCAAACTGTTACCCTCCCCTCTTTATCAGTTGATAGAAGTCTTCCCAGTCTTCTCTGAAAGTTTCCATATTGGCATTTCTTAAGGCACAATTATATCCCAATACATTCACATGGCCCAATTTATTTAGTCTTTCTCCTATAGTAAACCTGCCTTTTAGTTTCCTGTTTTGGGTTACCAAGAAAAGAAAAACTGAAAGGTGTTGTTCACAGTTCTCTTTTCCCTTGAGTTTCAGACGCAGGACTCAAGTACCATGAATCCAGTGGAGGAAAATACTATGCAGTAGCCACATCTCCAGTTTATGTCTTATTTTTCATAGCACAGAGTGTTCCTGTCTGGCATTTATATTTTGCTCATCTCATCAAGCTGTGGAATGGCAGAGGGCCTCCATAGGAAGATCTATGTATACTCAAAAGAGTCCATAGAGAAAATCCATAGAGGAAAAACCAAGTGGATGATAAGAATCTTGAATTATATGATCTTTAGAATCATTTCCAGCTTGAATCATACAATTTTCAGAATTCATATTGGCCAGATTGTGATACACAAATGGGCAGCTCATGGAGTTACTCTGGTGATGCCATGTGTCTCCAAATCACACATGGAATATCATGATCTCAGAAGAATTAAAGTTGGTAGTGGCCCAAAGGGCCACATACATGGTAGCTATAAGTAGGTTGTAGCATATTACCAACAATTATTTAGGGCCATGATTTGGAATCAGAGGACCTGGATTTTATTCCCACTCTATTACAGCCTCTGGGACCTTGGACAAGTCCTCTCCCCTCCCTGAGTCTCACCTTCCTCCTCTGCAAAATGAGAACTAGGTGCCTCTAGGTCCCTTTCACCTCTGGAACTAGGATCTTCTGTGTGACTTTGGTAAAGTCACTTTTCTTCACTGGGACTCAGTTTCCTCTTTTGTCAAATGAAAGACTCTGAGGTCCCTTCTACTTCTAGATCTTGGATGATGTTAAATGGCACTAAAGGTACTTATGAGAACCTCTGTGACTAGAAAAAGAGACGGATTGGTCATCTAAGAAGCTAAAAGGAGAACAAATGGATGGCTTATCTGCTGTGCTGACATCCAGAAAATACTGAAGAACCAAAGGAAGGCATGGACCAAGGGGTTAAAGGTACATTAGAGAAACAGAGAGCCTAATGTATTCAAATCCCTGTTCTCAGACTTCCTGGTTATGTGACTTTGGGCAAGTCATTTCTCTGAGAGTCAATTTTCTCATCTGTAACCCTAAACCTGTCTGTAGAACAGGGTTTCTGTAAGAAATCACTTGGTAAATGTTGAACTATGGAAATGGGAGTTATTGTTGCTGCTATTATTGGAACTGGGAAAGTTGTGTGAACAGCCCTGGGAAGAGGGGTTGGAGAGGGCAATAAGAGAAGAGGGAGGAGAAAAGCAGCTGGGTGGGGGAAGAGGAGTGAAGATTGACTCACATTCCCTCTCCCAGGGCCTCAGACCAGGCAGTGGCTGGAGGCCAGGTACTGCTTCCTGCTCTCTTCATTTAACCCTTTCCCTGTTCAACTTCATGTGAAAAGTATTCCCTAATGGAAGAAGTGAGTTAGAACAAAAACAGAGAAAACCATTAAATAGAGCTGTGAGTAAAGGACTGCTATGCTCTTATCTCTGCCTCTAGCTGAAAAACTGACAGATGTTCCCCAAGGATCCTCTTGCTGGCAGCTGTGCAAGGATTGCAAGGATCCTTGCAAAGCAGAGGGGGAAATGTGTGGGTGGCTGGGGAGAAGAGACGACCGGGGGTGAGGGAGAGTTGCATAGGAGAACATTCTTTCCTGGTTTTTCTTTTTAAAAATGCCATAGGGGGAGCAGTAGAGGAGGAAATAACCAAGAAATGTTGTGTTGATTGAGTAAATACTTGGAAGCCCTGAATGAAGGCTGCATGGTAGGAAATGACCATTGTACTAGGAGCCAGGAAATGTGGGTTCAAGCATCACCCTTTGGGTCCTTTCTTGTTCTTACCATCAGTAGCATTGAATTTGAGGTAATAATTACAGCTAACACTTTTAGAGCACTTCACATGCATGATTTTATTTGATTTTCACAACAGTTCTGTAGGATAGGCACCACAGATTTTTATCATGTTCATTTTACAGATGAGAAAATTAAAGTCTCTCCTGAATCCAAATCCACCACTCTTTTCACTACGCTACAATGATTCTCTAAAGAACAAATCAGGAAGAGGCTAGGTGGCACAGTGAATAGAGCCCTGGCCCTGGAGTCAGGAGGACCTGAGTTCAAATCCAACCTCATACACCTGACACACTTACTAGCTGTGCGACTTTGGGCAAGTCACTTAACCCCAATTGCCCTCCGAAAAGCTAAAAAAATAGTGAAAATCAGCTAACTGCTTTCCAGTTTTCTAGAAATTCTTGTCAAAAAGGCAGTCCTTTACCAATAGTAATTTATGTTTTGGGGTTTGTCAACCACTACGTTACTGAGCTCTATTGTTTCTGATTCTTACTCACCTCATCTGTTCCCTTGGTCTTCCCTTCTCTTTTTTAACCAGCAGCAAAATAGTTGTAATGATTATTGTTTATAATGTAGTCTGATGTCTGGAAGTGTCCTATCCCTTTCCTTTTTGCCATTTTCATTCAAGGGAACTTGAGGTTCTACAACTCTTCTTCCTCCAAATGAATTCTATCTGATTTTGTAGTTTTATAAAGTAACTCATTTGTTCTTGTATTGTTATGGGACTAAATCTATACATTAATATAAGTAATATCATCATCTTTATTGTATTGGAATGTTCCAGTAAAAAACAATGGCTCTTCTTACAGTTTTTTAGCTTCCTTTATCCCTGTAAAGACTCTTTTGTAATTGTATTTCTATGTCTTGAGTGAATATTCATGGGCTGATCCCAAATTCTTGATGTTATTGTCAATAGGATCTATCTTTCTATTACTTCCACCTTGTTTTTCTTACTTCTATATAAAAATGCTAATGACTTTAAGGGTGTTGAATTATTAAATCTATTAATCTATTAAAAATTAATTATTAAATTCTCTCAATTACTTTCTTTGTTGATTCACTGAGGTTTTCTAAATAAACTATCTGCATATAAGGTTAACTTTCTCCTCTTTGCTGATGTTTATGTCTTTAATTTCATTATATTGTCTTATTGTTTTTGCTAATATTTCTAGAACTGCTTTAAATATTGATGAGGAGGGGAAACAACCTTGCTTTCTTCTGTATTGTTTATGAAAGCTTCTAATTTACTTTTTTTCTCAGAGAGTGGGTATTCCTATCTCAATCAGCCTGGAAGTACAGCAGCCCCTCAAAAGCCGGACCCAACTATTTATCTTCATGGGAAGTTTGATATGTTCTATTTCTATCCTGGAGTGGTTCAACACTTCTTGGGCAACTTGGTGGCCTCCTGGTCCCAAGAGCATACTGAATGGTTAAGTCTGCTGCCTCTCAGAACTCCTGAGCTCAAGCAATCCACCAGCCTCAGCATCCCTCAGCAGCAGGGATTACAGACAAACTCAATTATGCCCAGTTTGTATTTTGCTATTGCAAATTAATTCTCATTTTATATCTTAGACATATACTTTTATCATGTTCAAAGGAAGGGAGGGGGGCCTCTATGCCCATGCTCTTTATTGTTTTTTATTTATTTATTTTCTTGTTTATATCATTCATTTCCATGATATTTCAAGTTACAAATTTTTCTCCCCATATTTCCCCTTCCTACCACCCCAAAACAGCCATCCTACTGTATAATCCCTCCCACAATCCCCCAATCTGCTCTCTCCTATGTCTTCCCCCATCGCCCCTCTGATTTTCCAGTAGGGCAAGATGGTCTCCCTACCCCAGTGCCTGTATATATTAATTTCCAGTTGCATGTAGTTGATAATAATAATAATAATAAATGTTTTTAACATTTGATTATAGAACTTTAAATTCTAGATTCTTTCCATTCCTCCCTCATCACCCACCCCCACTGGAAAAGCAAGCAATTCAATACAGGCTGTACATATGTAGTTACACAGAACATCTCCACAATGGACATATTGTGAGAGACTGATTATATGTCCCTCCTTCCTATCCCTCCCTCCCCTTGTTCTATTCTCTACCCTGTCTCTGTCCCTTTACAGAAGTGTGTGCTTCCAGCAACTCTACCCCCCTCCCCTCCCCTCCATCATTAGCCCTCTCATTCCCCTCCCCCCTACTCTCCTGTGTGGCAAGATTCCCAGTTTAGAGTT
>CM053602.1:54830774-54875527 GCA_028646575.1 Pseudocheirus occidentalis
ATTCTAGAGTTTTATTGCTCTTCTTATTTTGCTTCCTTTTCCTCATGTTGGCCAGTGAATTAATTGGTTGTTTTTTTTAGCTTTGTGAAACTCTGCTTCCAGGGGGGAAAGCTCTGTTCCAAATCACTGGGTTTTTCCCAGCTGCTGGAACTAATATGGGGGTGTTGCAGGCCCCCCCAGCTTTGGCTTGCTGAAAACGCTCCCCAGGACCACCACCCAAGACCAAGGTGCCTTCTGTGAGAGATGTGTTTTATGTATTTTTGTGAGTTTGAGAGACCTAGAATTTGTCCAGAGTCATATTTTATGGGTGTTTAGGGTGGCTGTGTGTGAGCTGCAGGACCTTGCTGCTTCTACGCCACCATCTTGGCTCCCCCTACTTTGCTCTTTTGTTTTTCTATATTTTATGTTCAATCTGTTTCTCTGATTGACTTCTACTTTTTAACTAATACCAAACAATTTCAATTATTTGAGTAGTTGGAGTTTTCTTAAAGCTACACTCCCTTCCTGCTCATTTTTTCATTATGTCCCTTGAGAGTCTTGACCTTTTATCCCTGAAGATGAATTTTATAATTTTTTTCTGAACTAGGAACTCTTTAGAGGAGCATAAACAGGATGTAGAAGGATCTTGAGTCCATTTTGTATGAGGACTGGTTGAAGTAACTGGGGCTGTTTAGGGCAAAGAAGAGAAGACTTGGGGTAACTAACATAAGAGCTGTCTTTATTTGGAAAAGTGTCACATAGAAGAAGGATTGCACTTATTCTATTTGGCTCCAGAGGGCAGTGTCAGGAACAATAGGAAAGAACATTTGATTTGGAGTCAGAAAGAGTCTCTGTATAAGGTCCCAATTTTTCAATTTTCTTTATTGTGACTTTGGACAATTTTCCTTCATCATTCTGGACCTCAGCATCCTCATCTGTAAGAAAAAAGAGGGATATGGACTTAAAACTCACTAAGCTTCTTTCCAAATCTAAATGTAATGCTTCTATAAATTTACAAAGAGGCAGATTTGGTTTAATACAACAAAAAGTTAGAAAGTTCTAATTCATAAACAATTGAAGCTATCTATCCATAAGCAGAACAAACAAGATGCTTTAGGACGTGGTTAATTACGTATCTTGGCAGGTCTTTAAGAACAGGCTGAGTAACTACTCAGCCAATATGTTGTGGATATGATTCCTGACTCACGGGGCTGTGCAGTAGCCAACTGAATGGACTTGTAAGAGTCAAATGTTAAATTTTCCGTGTAAGTACTTATACCTTGGAAGTCTACAAATACTACAAATCAGGGTTCAATTTACTATTGTGTAGATTGTCTAAAGTTAAGAAAGTGATTGAGAAAATATTAATAATGTCAATTAAACCTCAAAGTGTGCTACACAGATTTTGGCATTGGGGGTCTTTATTAAAAGTTTACTAGCATACCCCCAAGGGTGAAATTCCAACTCTGAAATTCAGATTTTTCTAATAGTATTTATGCTAAAAAAAAGATCTTAGATTCTGGAGTCTAGCCCCATTTTAAAGATGAGTAAACTAAGACCCCTCTCCCAAAGGTTAAGATCTACTCACTCAAGTTTAACTAGGTAGGGAGTGAATTTCTGAGTCCATACTGGAACCCAGGTTTCCTGAAATCCATGGTCAATGCTCTCTTCACTACTGCTGCCTCTCCTTTGGGAAGGTCCCTCATATGACCTTTTACTTTGTTGTCACTGCTTTTGGAGACCCTATCCACCCACCCACTCACCTTTCCCAGGCACTCAGCAAATAGGAAATGATTGAGTGGATTGCGAAGAGCTCTGAAACCAGATTCATAGTCTGGCTGAGAATACCAGATCTGCCACATGCCACAACGGCAACCTGGAACAAGACACTCATTTCTCTGGGCCTCAGTTTACTCTCCTATAAAATTAATTCTAGATGACCTCTATGGTCCCTTACAGGTCTAACTGGTTTTGTTTTGGTTTTGGAGGGGGGAAGGCAAGGCAATTGGGATTTAACACATACAGCTAGTAAGTGTTAAGTGTCTGAGGCTGGATTTGAACTCAGGTTCTCCTGACTCCAGGGCTGGTACTCTATTCACTGTGCCACCTAGATGCCTCTAGGTTATGTTTTTTAAGCACTGTGAGGCAACTAGGGGACACTATAGTACACAGAGCACTGGGTCCAGAATGAGGAAGTCTTCAGTTCAAATGCAGCCTCAGATACTTACTAACTATGTGCTCTTGGGCAAGTCACTTACCCTCTTCCTGCCTCAGTTTCCTCAACTATAAAATGGAGGCCTTCCTCCCAAGGTTGTGAGAATCAAATAAGACAACCATTGTAAAGCACTTAAGGCAGGGTCTGGCACATAGTAGGGTCTTAATAGATACTTATTACTCTCCCCTTATCAGGGCAATTTTGAGGCAGATGTGGGGTAGAAGACATTTCTAACACTGGATCAGTCTCAACCTCCATGCCCCCACTCATTCCTACCACCTCTAGTATCCCAGTACCTAGACTTGTAAAACCTTTAAAAACAGAGATCTAGAGAAAAAAACATTCTCTTGAAATAATGTCCTGACCTCCTAACCAGCTGGGGCAAGATAGCACTACAGGGTTTTGTCTCAGCCATCGGCTCCCTGGAGGATGCCTTTGCTTCCCTCTCTTAAGTTCCTGTTTTTGGGTGACACATGACTGTACCTAGAGGTATACTGTTTTAACAACTGGCCCTGGGGGAAGAAAATGTATACACACATTTTAAAATTTAATCTACTTTATTCATACTTCCTTAAGTCTAGACAATAAAAGAAACCAATTAATTAAGGCCTGATTTATAGCAACTGCCTCAGAGGTGTAAATGCTTACATGGAAAATTTAACAATCAGCTCTAGGAGTTGGTTGTTTTTCCTTGTTCAGTTGGTTGGTTATGTCCTACTCTTCATGACCCCATCACACCAGACCCTTCTAGCTTCCACTATCTCTTAAAGTCTGTCCAAGTTCATGTTTGCTGTTTCCACAACAATATCCAGGAGTTGGTGTCAATACATCCTTGGCTGCTTCAGCTGGGACTGAAGAGGAAACCAAAGGAAGATGCTTCTCCTGTCTGGAGAAAGGAACAGCTGAAAAGAAATAAGAAGAAAGAGAGAACAGGGAAAAGGCTGCTCATTGACCCCTCCAGCCTAGATGCAAAGAGCTTTCAATTAAACTTTCTGTCTTAACCTGAAGTAAACCTGCCTTGGAGCTATTTGGCAAAGGTGTCCATATGAAAGTCTCAGACTCTGTGGGTTCCAGTAATCTCTAGCCAGTCAATCAATTGATCAATCAATCAATCAATCAACAAGTCTTTCTTAAATGCCTGCTCTGTTCACTAAGGATTTGGGGGTGGAGATACAAAGACAAAGAAAGAAACAGACCCTGCCAACAAAGAACCTGCACTGTATTGTGGTTCAGTCATTTCAGTCATGTCTGTGACTCCATCTGGGGTTTTCTTGACAGAGATGCTGGAGTGCTTTGCCATTTCCTTCTCCAGTCCATTATACAGATGAGGAAACTAAAGCAAACAGGGTTAAACCATTTGTCCAGGGTCACATAATAAGCATGCAAAGTCAAATTTGAACTCAGAACTTCCTGACTCAAGGGACTCTATCCACTGCCATGCCATCTAGTCACCCACTTTCACTTTATTAGGAAGACAATAGGGATGCATTTTTAACTTTTTTTTTACATTTTTCATTTATTGCGGTAATGTTTAAATGAACTTACAGGTATTTTTGATCATATATTACATTTCCAGGGATAAATAATTATATACCTAATAATATGAAAAGTACAACATAAAATTTTAAAAGCAAACAATATATGTAATATATAATTCAATTACAAAATAGAACATTTTACTACTGTGTTGAATATAAAGACAATCAATCACACCTCACTATATTCTTCTCAAGAACTCATTCTGAGTACCATTTAGTGCCTATTATATGTTAATATGTAGTTCCTGTTCTATGTGATGGAGTCTTGGACCATTAACTTCTTCATCATACTGGCCTAGCTTAGATTGATCTTTAATGAATAACAAGATTTGGAGGTGGACCCAAGATGGAGGAGAAAGGCCAAGAAGTTGCCTGAGCTCTCCCCAGTTTCCCTAGTAAACAATACTAAATCAAATGTCTAAACAGGTTCTGAAGTGACAGAACCTAAAAAAAGAGCAAAAAAAAATTTCCAGTTTAATATAACTCATAAGGACTTCAGGAAAGGTCTGTCTCACTTGAGTAAAAAGAGAGCACAGGCACTGTCTGAGCAAGCCAGGGGGAGGCTCTTAGCCACAGCACAGATCAGCAAGCAAAGCTCCCAGGCTCTGGGTCAGCAGGCTAATGGTACAACAGGCAAACTATGAAGCCTCCAGCCCCAGCACAGAAGGCAAACTGTCAGCCCAGGAACCCCTGGCACAACAGGCACTACTAGGCTGGGCCACCACAGTGCAGTATGCAAGCCTACAGCACCCAAAACCCTGGTACAAAAAATCAGTGATCAACCATAATTTTAAGGGAATTTGGAAGATCTTCCCCATCCTTTAATAGGCCTATGTGACCATATGTGTCTCCTTTTATGTTGGAACAAGAGCCATGTTCCCAAGTCTATAGGTACACAGGCATTTCAATCACAAATGCCCTGCTGCTTTCACAGATGTGATACATCCTGAGCCACATAGAACCCACTGGGGGAGGAACTTGCCTAAGGAGGAGCTTGCTTATGGGGGAGGCTTGCTTCCAGGGAGGCTTTCACACCTTTTGGTACTAAGCTAACTAGGTGCTGAATCACAAGGGTTACAGTACCTTCTGGCTCTGAGTCTATGGGTTGAAAACTGTATATACTGGGAGGCTGTTATTTTACTTTGGTTGTTCACTTATGAGAAGGACCTTTTGATTCCCTGGACAAGACTCTGAGTAGCTGTTTGTTAAGAGCCCCCCTACTACTCAGAGGTTTGTGCTTTCCCAGTCTGGTAGTGTATGTAGGTGGCTATATTACTTTGTTAAGACAGTTGGAGCCCTGGCTATTGGATTCTTTCTTGGTTTACTTACCTGTAATTAACTGTTCATTAATTAAAGTAAGATCATTAACCTCTTTAAAGCTGTCTTTCCTTTAGAAAATCAGATCAAATGAGAAGTGGGATGACAGAGGGGAGGGCAGGGTCGGTGGTAGGATGTTTGCTGGAAGCACACACTTCAGGGACAGGGTGGAGAATAGAACAAGGGGGGTCAGGATAGGAAGGAGGGACATATAATCAGTCTTTCACAATATGTCCTTTGTGGAGATGTTCTGTATAACTATATATGTACAGCCTGTACTGAACTGCTTGTCTTTCCAGTGGGGGTGGGTGATGAGGGAGGAAGGGAAAGAATCTATAATTTAAAGTTCTATAATCAAATATTTAAAATATATATATAGTATATATATTTATATATTATTACATTCATATATTTATATATAATATTTTTATAATACATAATAATATATTATTATATTTATATATATATTTAATATATAATATATATTAACTACATACAACTGGGAATTAAGATATACAGGCACTTGGGTAGGGAGATCCATCCTGCCCTACCAGAAAGTCAGAGGGGTCATGGAGGAGGACATAGGAGAGAGCAGACTGGGGGAGGGGTTATACAGTGAGATGGCTGTTTTGGGATGGTGGGTGGAGGAAGGATGGGGAGAAAATTTGTAACTCAAAATCTTGTGGAAATGAATGATGTAAACAAGAAAAGAAAGAAAGAAAGAAAGAAAGAAAGAAAGAAAGAAAGAAAGAAAGAAAGAAAGAAAGAAAGAAAGAAAGAAAGAAAGAAAGAAAGAAAGAAAGAAAGAAAGAAAGAAAGAAAGAAAGGAAGGAAGGAAGGAAGGAAGGGAGGAAGAAAGGAGAAAAGAAAAGAAAAGAAAAGCAGCTCAAATAACCTGTTCTAGCAGCCATTCTGGGTGTGCTAGGGTGCTTTCTAATATACCAAGCCCCTGGCCCCCAGCACAAGAAGCTTGTGGCAGTGCCTCCTATGCCTAAGGAGCAGAGCTCAATTCTAAAAGACATGAAATAGGCTAAAAATTAAATGAGTTTAAAAAAACAGAAAAGAACCCTGACCATAGAAAGCTACTATGGACATAGGGAAAATTAAAACACAAACTCAGAAGAAGACAACAATGTCAAAATATCTATATGTGAAGTCTCAAAGGGGAGGATGAATTGGTCTCAAGACCAAAACACTTTATTGAAAAGCATAAAAATGATTTTTAAAAGCATATAAGAGAGGTAGAAGGAAAATTGGGAAAAGAAATAAGAGTTATGCAAGATAGAGCCAACAGCTTGGAAATGGAAGGACAAAAGTCGATTAAAGAAAACAAGTTCTTAAAAAATATAATTAGCCAAATGGAAAAAAATCCACTGAAGAAAATAATTCCTTAAAAAGTAAAAATGGCCAAATGGAAAAGGAGGTACAAAAGCTAACTGAAGAAAATCATTCCTTAAAAATTAGAATCCAGCAAGTGGGAGCTAACAACTCTATGAGAAATCAAGATTCAGTCAAGCAAAATCAAAAGGATGAAAAAAAGTAGAATACAATGTAAAATACCTCATTGGGAAAACCTGGAGAATAGATCCAGGAGAGATGATATAAGAATTATTGCATTACCTGAAAGCCAAGATCAAAAAAGAGCCTGGATAACATCTTTCAAGAAATTATCAGGGAAAGCTGCCCTGATATCCTGGAACCAGAAGATAAAATAGTCATTCAAAGAACCCACCCATTGTCTCCTGAAAGACATCCCAAAATGAAAACTCCAAGGAATACTTTAGCCAAACTCTAGAATTATTAGATCAAGGAGAAAATTATGCAAGCAGTCAGAAAGAAACAATTCAAATATTAAGGAGCCACAGTCAGGATTATACAGGATTTAGCCACTTCAATATTAAAGGAACAGGGGGCTTAGAATATGATATTTCAGAAGGCAAAGGAGTTTAGATTACAACCAAGAATCAACTACTCAGTAAAACTGAGCATAATATTTCAGGAGAAAATATAAACATTCAATGAAATAGGAGACTTTCAAACTTTTCTGATGAAAAGACCACAGCTGAATAGAAAATTCTATCTTCAAATACAAGACTCAAGAGAAGTATAAGAAGTAAACAGGGAAAAACATATTATTTGATAAGGTTAAACTGTTTACATCCCTATACGGGAAGATGGTGCTTGTAACTCTTGAGGACTGTATCTCTATTAGGGCAGTTGAAGGAGTATACATTGACAAAGGCTGTGGGTATAAATTGATTTAGATGTGATGATATAAAAAAAATTAAGGAGTGAAAAAAAGATTGTACCGGGAGAAGAGAAAAGGGGAAGGCAGAACAGGGAAAATTACAATCACAGGAAGAGACACAAAAGACCTATTACAGTAGGGGGTAAAAGGAGGGGGGTGGGCATTGTTTGAACCTTACTCTCATACTTAAATAACTCCATTTTAGAAAAAAGAAATTGAAGAAGCCATCAATGAACTCCCTAAAAAAAATCTCCAGGGACAGATGGATTTACAAAGGAATTCTGCCAAACATTTAAACAATTAATTCCAATACTATATAAACTCTTTGGGAAAACAGGCTAAGTAGGAGTCCTACCAAATTCCTTTTATAATGTAAATATGGTACTGATACCTAAACCAGCAAGAATCAAAACAGAATAAAATTACAGACCAATTGCCCTAATGAACATTGATGCAAAAATTTTAAATAAAAGATCAGCAAAGAGATTACATAAATTGATCATGAGGCTCATACACTATGACCAGGTGGGATTTATATCAGGAATGTAGGGCTGGTTCAGTACTAGGAAAACTATCAGCATAATTGATCTTATCAATGACAAAACTAACAGAAGTCATATTGTTATCTCAACAGATGCATTTAAAAAACTTCTGCAAAAAAAATACAGCATTCCTATTAAGAACACTAGAGAGCATAGGAATAAATGGAATTTTCATTCAAATGAAAGTAGTATCTTACTAAAACTTTCAGCAACGGGGATAAACTAGAAGCTTTCCCATTAAGATTAGGAATGAAATAAGGATACTCATTATCACCTCTATTGTTCAATATCGTATCAGAAATATTGGCTTTAGCAATAAGAGAAGAGAAAGAAATTGAAGAAATTAGAATAGGGAATGCACTCTCTGCAGATGATATGATGGTATAATTAGAGAATAGTAGTGAATAAACTAAAAAAACTACTTGAAATAATTAACAACTTAAGCAAAGTTGCAAGATATAAAATAAAACTACATAAATCATCAGCATTTCTATATATTAACAACAAAGTCCAGCAGCAAGAGATAGAGAAATTCCATTTAAAATAACCATAGACAATATAAAATATTTGAGACTCTACTTGCCAAGATAAACTCAGGAACTATATGAACACGATTACAAAACACTTTTCACACAAATAAAGTCAGATCTAAACAACTAGAAAAATATCAATTGCTCATGAATAGGCCTAGCCAATATAAGAAAATGACAATTCGACCTAAATTAATTTACTTATTCATTACCATATTAATCAAGCTACCAAAAATTATTTTATAGAGACAGAAAAAAAACAAAAACAAAATTCATCTGGAAGAACAAATGGTCAAGAATAGGAAGGGAATTAATGAAAAAATGTAAAGAAAAGGTGGACTAACTGTATCAGATCTAAAACACTGTTTGGTACTGAATAAGAAAGTAGTGGATTAGTGGAATAGGTTAAGTACACAAGACACAGTAGTCAACGACCATAGTAATCTACTATTTGATAAATCCAAAGACTCCAGCTTCTGGGATAAGAACTCTCTATTTAACAAAAACTGCTAGACAAATTATAAAATAGTATGGCAGAAACTAGCCATAGACCAACATCTCATATAATATACCAAGATAAGGTCAAAATGGGTACATGATTTAGATATAAAGGGTGATAACATAAGCAAATTAAGAGAATAAAGAATTGTTTATAAAGATGTATGGAGAAAGGAAGAATTTACGAGCAAACAAGAGAGAACATTATGAGATGCAAAATGTATAATTTTGATTACATTACGTTTGAAAGGTTTTATACAAATGAAACCAATGCAACCAAGATCAAAAGAAAAGCAGAAATCTGGGAAACAATTGTTATAGCTAGTATTTCTGATAAAGGCTTCATTTCTTAAATATATAGAGAACTGAGTCAAATTTATAAGAATACAAGTAATTTCCCAATTGATAAATTGTCAAAGGATGTGAACAAGCAAGTTTTCAGGGAAATAAATTGAAACTATCTATGATCACATGAAAAAAATGCTCTAAATCACCATTGATTAGAAAAATACACACCAAAGCAACTCTGATGTACCACCTCATACCTATCATATTGGCTAAAATGACAAAACAGAAAAAATGGTAAATGTTGGAGAAGATAAAGGAAAATTGGAACATGAATGCATTATTGGTCGAGTTGTGAACTGATCCAACCAATCTGGAGAGCAATTTGTATCTATATTGAAAGGGATATAAAACCTTGCAAACCCTTTGATTCAGCAATGCAACTACTAAGTCTGTATCCTAAAGTAATGAAAAAATGGGGAAAGGATCTACATGTACAAAAATAGGAACTTTTTTGTGGTGGCCAAGAACTGGAAATTGAGGGAATGTCCATCAATTGAGGAATGGCTGAACAAGTTGTGTTATATGAATGTAATGGAATATTATTGCAAACTGATGATCAAAATGATGAACATGTGGACTTCAGAAAAACCTTAGGACTTATGTGAACTGATACAAAGTGAAATGAGCAGAACCAGGATAACATTGTACACAGTAACAGCAACATTGTGTGATGACCAACTTTGATAGACATAACTTTTCTCAGCAATGCAAGAATCTGAGACAATTCCAAAAGACTCCTATCTACATCCAAAGAAAGAACTATGGAGTCTGAATGCAGATTAAAGCAGACTATTCTCAGTTGTTTTTATCTTTTTCTTTCTCATGTTTTTTCCCTTTTGCTCTGATTCTTCTTTCACAGTGTGACTAATGTGGAAATACGTTTAACATGACTGTACATGTATAACCTATATCAGATAGCTTGCTGCCTTATAGAGAGGGGAGGGAAAAGACAGAGGGAAAAAAATTTGGAACTCAAAATTTTATAAAAAATGAATGTTAAAAACTATCTTTACATGTACTTAGAAAAAATAAAATACTATTAAGTGGAAAAAAGGATAAAAAAAATCAATGGCAAGAGTGTCATTAATTGCCATTAGCCTTTAATGACATGATGTCATTAGTTGGATCCCATTCTCCTAAGGCCCCCACTCTCAGCATGTTGCAGTATATACCCCATAGCCTTCCTGAACCAGATCCAACAGACTAACTGACACTTCTCAATCCTGCCAGCCCTGGCTCTCTGGAAGTCAGGGTGTCTATTTTCAAAGGGTATGGTAATGTCTCTGCTAGTGATGGTACAGTTCTTATTGTCTAAAACCACTAAATCTCGTTTTAAGGCTTCTCCCAGGTCTGGAACTGTTGAATTTACCCAAATCTCAGTTTTTTCTGGCACTTTGATAGCTTTTACAAGTCTATTTAAAATAGCATCTTGCCATTGGTAACAGCCCCACTCAGTTGAGGACCACAGTGGCAGAGGACACACGGGGATTTGATGCCCCACATGGGCAACACTACTTGTCTCCAGAGCCAACTCTCCTGGCCCCATTCAATGGAAAACAATCCAGTCTGGCTCTGTGAATGAATTACCAGTCTGCAAATCGGGTAAAAGGTCCTTGTTGGGGCCTCAGCCATTGATGTGATGGAATATCCTTTACTCTGATCAAGTTTGCTGTTTAAAATAATATCTGAACACATTTTAAATTCATCTCCTATTCCTCCACTACACTCTGATCCATCCTAAAGAGAAAGTCTGATTATGTCACCCTCCCCACCTTAATAAACTCCAGTGGTTCCCTATTACCTCCAGGATCAAATAAAAAATCTTCTGTTTGGCTTTTAAAGCCCTTCCTAACTGGCCCTTCCTACCTTTCCTGTCTTCTTATAATTGAAACCCCTCCAAGTATTCTACCCATAGGAAACTCCATCTCATGACTCTATGCATTTTGCCTCTTCTGGAACTTATCTCCCATGGTTTTCCCCTCCACCTTCTGGCTTCCCTGCCTTCCTTCAAGTCTGCCAAAATTCTAAGAGGGGTTTTTTTTGCCAATCAAGTCCTCCTTAATCTTAGCTCCTTCTCTCTGAGACTTCTCCAAACTGATCCCGGATATAGCTTATTTATACATAATTGTTTGCATATTGTCTTCTCCATTAGCATATCCCTATTGCTTGCACAGATAACTTGCTCAATGACAAGTATATATACACATGCTTGTATATGTATACACACATATACACATATAAATACACACATAAATACATACGTGTATATATGTGTGTATACTACATATATAATTTGATTTTTCTACATATCTATATGTATATTTCTATATACCAAATATGCAGTCAGGTACATATCCTGTCAGACTCCCTAAATATGGCTTATTTTTTAAGAGAAATGTTTCCCAAGATGAAAGAAGAAAGCCCTTTTTTTGTTGCTAGGGCTGGTACACTTAAAAATAATAATTGCTCATTTCTAAAGTGCCTGAAGTTTTACAAAATGCTTTCCTCACTTATAGAAGAAGAAAGTATAGTTCAGAGAATTAAAGTGACCTGCTTTGGGGTCACACAGCTAGTAAATGAGTCTGAGCCAGGTCTGGGCCCAAGTCCAAGGCTATTTCCAACTCACCACACTGCCTCTCAATAATAACGCTGGCCTTTGGATTACTTGTACATATTTATCTTGCAAAATTTACTTTTAGCACAGAAAATTTTTGTGAGGCAGGTAGAATAAATATTCTTTTTCTCATTTTACAGGTGAGGAAACCAAGGCACAGAGTGGTAAAGGGGCAGAGTTTAAGGGTTTTTTTGTTCAGTCATAAAGGTAGGGGTTCAATTCCCATATCTTCCAGGGGTAGGAAAGCTGTGGCCTCAAGGTGGCTCACTCTTGCTATCCATACTGGCTGTGAGACCCTAGGCAAGTCACTTAACTTTGAGTGCCCTATGATGGTCCTCTAAGACCAGAAACTGCAGAATAAGGAGTTGATCTGTCCTGGTAGAGGGAGTTTTCTCCTCTGGGAGTTCTTTACACCAGGACTGTCAAACACATTGCCCCAGCCTGACCAAGAATAAAATATAATTGTAATAGATTTAACAAAATAAATAAAAATACAATAGAATACAGATAATATTGCATTTTAAAATTTAAGTCGGTATTCTATTGCCAGGGATCCTTCTGTAGGGATTAGTGAGTGGTCCCAGCTTCTATTGGGGTCTGACACCACTGTCTTACACTGATGAAAACATTAGCCATAGTTTTGGGTTTGATTTTGGAAGTGCCTATTATGCAGTGAGAAAATGTGCAATCAGGGCTTTGACAACTTCCCCAGATGTCCTGACAAGTAAAAGACATAAATGTCTGAATGGACTGTGCCTCAGTTTCTCTAGGAGTACTGGAGTAGGTCCACCTTCAGGAAGGAAGTTGGCAATTCTGCTGCCTCACAAAAGCCTTCTCAGGCACCTGTTTGCCCTCAGGAAATAGAACTGGGAGCATCCCCAAGAGAAAGAGGGGAAGGGAAGAGATTCCTGGTTAGGAGACTGGCACTTGAGCATGTGACCTTGGACAAGTCATTGCCTTGCTTTGTACCCCAGGTTCTTCCTTTAGAACTTATGAGGTAGGGGTTTGGACTGGATGGTTTAAGTTCCAATTGGGGTTTTTATCAAAGGATGATCAAGATGAAACAGTCATCAAGACCAAAATAATTACTCTCTAATGGCAAGATTTCAGACTGGTGGGGGACATTTGGGGATGGTACCTGTGCCATCCCAACACAAAAAATCTCCTGACTCTCTGCCCTGCACTTAGTAACCACTGGTCCCGTGATTCTCAAACAGTAGGCAACCATATATTCTGACTACATTTCTGGCCTCATTCAAGGGTATGTAAACAACTACTCTTTTCAAAATACATCCTCCCTGCGGAAAGAGGTTGGGACCAAAGCCCTGAATTCTGACATTTGTCCGCATTTCTGAAGGTGAGGTGGCTGCTTCCTGGCCCTAAGGCTGTATGGGTCAGTTTTGTCCACCTACTCAGAGGCAGAAAAAGTGTTCTGTGATCTCAAAAAGCCAAGCAAGTCAATGAGAACTTCTGCTAAAGAGCCAGTGACCAGCCTGGGGTCAGAACCTTTGCCAAAACCTAGATAGACAGGGAAAATTTGGTTTTAAACACAAACAGCATATTTTCTTATCTGCTGGCCTCCAGCATAGCTGAATTCAAGTCACAGAGAAACAGAAAAGCCAGGCAGTTCAGATGGGGCCAGAAAACAAGACTCAAAGGAATGCCAGCAGTGAGGATGGCAGAGACTATTCCAGACAGCAAGCAGTGTCTGGATATAGACAGTAGAGAGACAAGTGTTCTGGGCCCCCAATTCTCTACTTAACTGTTTTGAGGTTTACGAGCAAGAATGGACCCTAGGACAAAACATTTACAATATTACTACTGAAAGAGACCCTAGAACCTACATATAAGCGTCAAAAGGAATCTTAGATCATAGAATTAATAGGGGAGCTAGGGATCCAATCCATCCATTGATATACAGATTGTGGAATTTTAGAGCTCAAACTAACTTTAAAATATAGGGCACAGGTGTCAAAGCTGAAAGGAATCTTAGAACATACAAGATCAAATATTAGAGCCTGGATGGTCCTCAGAACTTAAAATGGAAGAATCATTTAGAACTTAGAACCCAGAATATTAGAGCTGAAAGGTACATTCCCTCCTAATTTTACAGGGGAGAAAAGTAAATCACATAGAGGGGAAGACAGTCACATAGGAACTTTATGTCTACTGATTCTGGGAAGAGAAACCAGGAGTCTTGGACTCAGGCCAATACACTTTCCACCAGATCATAATGCCCCTTCCTAAGTGAAACATGATTGAAAGCAAAAGCATATAGATTAAAGTTCTGCTTGAGTCTCCACAATTTAAAAGTCAATTGAGAATTTATTTTCAAGGTACCTCAAACAAGATGACTACAAAAGAATGAAAATTACAGAGCTTTCAAAAAAAAGGAAAGACCACTAAGAAGACATCATCATCTCCTGACTTATGTTCCTGCTCTCTCATCTCTCTAAAAATCTTCATGAAAATGGTCTATGTGTATGTAAAGGCTATTGACCAAATAAAGGGAAAGGAAATGGACAGGCTTTAATAAATGCTTTTTGATAGCAAAAAAACAAAAGAAAAACCATCTTCAGAGTTAGACAACCGTGAGAGGTTTAGAGATTATAAAACTCTGATGTGGGGACTATTTATTGATTTTTTAAAAGCATTTGACTCAGTAGAACAAAATAGAGAGTAGAAAGCTTTCCTAAAGTAAAGTTTCTCCAACAAAAGCATTAACATCATCCAGAATTCTATGAGGGATACAACTATAGAGAAAACTTCGTTCAATAATCTTTTGTGCTCTGACATCAAATGAACCATATGAAAGGTAGACCAGAAAGGTAGACTTTCATCAATGTCAGGAGACCTGGCCTTCACAGAATCCAAAAGAAAGGTTGGCTAGGTTCTTCAAGTGTTCCTATATACAAAAGGCTTTTCCATAGAACATCTTCACAGGCAACAAGAAAAATCCACAGCAACAAGAAAAAGATGGGGTTGACCATTCACATCTGAAAAATAAAGTGGATGGGAAACATGGAATATGTGGTTAGATATTGAGTCAGTCCCTCAGTGAAGATGGATGCAGGTGGACAAAGAGTTAGGCTTGAAGTTGAGCAGAAAGAGATCAGACTAGATCTCATTTGGGATTGTGAAGTGCTTTTGATGATACCAAAGATCTCAGAAGGAAGAAAATTCAGTTTAAAACCTTGAGTACAAGCATGGAAAGAAGCATAGAAGATAATAAAACAGAACAGAAGATAGCCAACAAAATGTCTAAATGAATCAGAACACTTTTGAATAAATGGCACAAGACAAAGGAAACTGAACTAATATCTAATGAGAAAGAAGACCTTGTGTTTTCCCAAGAAAGCATGGAACCAGAGTAAAATGCTGCTCAATGGTTCAAGAGAAAAATAAGAATTGTCAAAGCAGAAGCTATGGCCTGCACAACTGAAATAACTGATATAACAGAAAATCCAGAGTGCCAAGTCTCTCCAGAGAAGCAAACAGCTGATCAGGAATACCAATATGTGGATACAAAGGACAATCTGGAAGAAGAAAAGCAAAAAGAAATAATGTTAGTACACATAATTTCTATACACACAAAACATGTGGATCTTGAGGACAAGATGAGTAGAAACAGCATAAGGATCACAAGTCTCCCAGAACAATATGACAAGCCAAAAAGCATGACCACAATAATGCAAGAAGCAATAGAAGAAAACAACTCAGAACTCCTGAACACTGAAATCAAAATGCAAATAGAAATAAGAAGCCATGCTACAGAGTCCAAATCAATTCATTGGTGAGAAGGGAAACATTCGTGGAGGGAGAAAGATATTCTTTAAAGGAAAATGAGGAACTTAACACTGGGTATAATCTGCAGGGTTTAAGTGTTCAGAGACACCACTGCCCCTGAGAAAGGGTATCCCCAAGGACAGCATCCCACCTCCAGAGGAGAATCAGAGCTTCTCAGGGAAACCAACATCTAGAAGGGCATGAGCATATTTATAAACAGAGGGATACCTTTAAAAACATAAAATACAAAATTTACCTAGGTCCAGATAGAGACCTTAAATAATCCAGTCTCAGAAAAGGAAGTGGAGCTAACTGTAAAGGAATAACCAAAGGAAAAAACTCCTGGTCCTGGTGAATTTACAGAACATGTTTATCAAACTTTTCAAGAACAGTTATTACCAATGCTACACAAATTCTTCTCAAAAACTGAAAAATAAAGTATGCTACCAGACTCCTTTTATAAGGCAAATATAGTTCTAACAACTAGTCCAGGGAGGGATAAACCAAAGAAGTGTAGGGCAATATCATTAAAGACTATCAATTAAAAAAACTTGCAGTAATATCCTGTCAAAGAGATAATAGCAATTCATCAAAGAAACAAATTATTAGGATCAAGTTGGATTTATACTAGGAGTAGAAGGATGGTTCAACAATAGGAAAACAATCAACATAATGACATTGAACATTAAAGACAAAAAAATCTCAAACTACATAATTATCTCAATGAATGTGGGGAAAGTTTTTGGTCTCTAAACAGATTCTTAAGTGACAGAACTTATAAAAAGATGAAGTGAAAGAATTTTCCAGCTTAAGATAACTTAGAAGGACTTCAGGAAAGGTCTCTCTCACTGGGTAAAAGGGGAGCACAGCTGGTATCTGGGCAAGCCAGCAGGAGGCTCTTAGCCACAACACAGATCAGTAACCAAGGCCCCTTGGTCCTGGCTCAGCAGGCCAGTGGCACAGCAGACTAGCTGTGAAGCCTCCAGCCTTAGCTCAGAAGGCAATTGCCAGCCCTGGAACTGAGGCAACAATAGGCACAACTAAGCTGAGCCGCTCCAGTACAGTAAGTGAGCCTCTAGCACTTGAGACCCTGCACATAAAGCTACTGACCAGGCCCTAGCTCCTAGTACAAGAAGATTGGGACAGTGCCACCTGTGCGCAAGGAGCAGAGCTCAATTTTAAAATCCACGAGACAGACAAAAAAATCTACAAGAAACAAAAAAGGACACTGACGATAGGAAGCTATATGGTGACAAGGAAAAATCAAAACAAAGTCAGAAGAGGACAACATTGTCAAAATGCCTACATGTGAAACCTCAAAAAGGAATATGAATTGGTTCCAAGCCCAAAAAGCCTTCTTGGAAGAAATCAAAAAGGATATTAAAAGTCAAATAATAGAGGTAGAAGAAAAATTAGGAAAAGAAATGAGACGTATGTGAGAGGGAGTCAACAACTTGGAAAAGAAAGTATAAAAATTGACTGAAAAAATTAATTCCTTAAAAATGAGAATCCAGAAGGTGGAAGCTAATGAGACATCAAGAATCAGTCAAGCAAAATCAAAAGAACAAAAAATTAGAAGAAAATGTAAAATATCTCATTGGAAAAACAACTGACCCAGAAAACAGATCCAGGAGAGAAGACTTAAGAATTACTGGACTGCCTGAAAACCATGATCAAAAAGGGAGACTTGACAGAATCTTTCAAGAAATTATCAAGGAAAACTACTCTGATATCCTAGAACCAGAGGGTAAAATAGACATCAAAAGAATCCATCCACCGATCACCTCCTAAAAGAAATTCCAAAATGAAAACTCCAATAAATATTGTAGCCAAATTCTAGAACTCTCAAGTCAAGGAGAAAATACTGCAAGCAGCCAGAAATAACTCAACTATCAAGGAGCCACAATCAGGATTACACAGGATTTAGTAGCTTCTACATTAAAGAATCAGAGGGCTTGAAATATGATATTCCAAAAGGCAAAGGAGCTAACAACCAAGAATCAACTATCCAGAAAAATTGAGCACAATCTTTCAGGGGAAAAGATGAATATTCAATGAAATAGGGAACTTTCAAACTTTCCTGATGAAAAGAGCAGAACTGAAGGGAAAATTCGATCTTCAAATACAGGAAAGGAAAAAAAACATGGTATTCAGTAAGGTTAAGCTGTTTACATCCCTACATGGGAAGATGATACTTGTAACTTTTGAGAACTGTATCTCTATTAGGGCAATTGAAGGAGTATAGACAGAGGTTATAGGTATAAGTTGACTTAGGTGTGATGATATAAAAAATTAAGGGGTGAAAAAGGATTGTACTGGGAGAAGAGGAAAGGGGAAGACAGAATAGGGTAAATGACATCACTTGAAGAGGGACAAAAGGCCTGATGTACAGTGGGGGGGCAATGGAGGGGATGAGTGTGATTGAATCTTACTCTCATTGGATTCTATTCAAAGAGTGAATAACATGCACACTCAGTTAGATGTAGAAATCTGTCTTACTCTATAGAGAAGTAGGAGGAGAAAGTGGAAAGAAAAGGGAGGGAGCAAATAGAAGGGAAGACAGATTGGGGGAGTCTGTCATCAGAAGCAAAACACTGGGGAGGAGGTAAAGGGTGATATGAGAGAGCAAGGTATAAATGAGGAGGGAGGCACAATACAATGGAGAGAGGTATAGTTAGTAATTATAACTGTGAATGTGAATGGGCTGAGCTCTCCCATAAAACAGGAGATAGGAAAGTGGATTAAAAACCAGAATTCTGTGATATGTTGTTTACAAGAAATGCATTTGAAGCAGAGAAACATACACAGAGTAATCTATTATACTTCAGCTGAAGTAAAAAGAATCAGGGGTAGCAATCCAGATCTCAGACAAAGCAAAAGCAAAAATAGATCTGATTAAAATAGATAAGGAAGGAAACTACATCTTACTAAAAAAATGCCACAGATAGCAAAGTAATATCCATACTAAACATGTATGCACCAAGTGGTATAGCATCTAAATTCTTAGAGAAGAACTTAAGTGAATTACAGTTAGAACACATAGCAAAACTATACTAGTGGGGGGCTTCAACATTCCCCTCTCAGAACTAGATAAATCTAACCACAGAATAAATAAGAAAGAAGCTAAGTAGGTGAAAAGAATTTTGGAGAAGTTAGATATGATAGACCTTTGGAGAAAACTTAATGGGGATAGAAAAGAATATGCCTTTTTCTCAGTGGCACACGGCAACTACACAAAAATTGACCACGTGTTAGAGCACAAAAACCTTGCAATCAAATGCAGAAAGGCAGAGAAGTAGTAAATGCATCCTTTTTAGATCACGTCGCAATAAAAACTATGTGTAATAAAGCGTCAGGGAAAGACAGACTAAAAATTAGTTAGAAACAAAATATAATCCTAAAGAATGAGTGGGCCAGACAACAAATCATAGAAATGTTCAATAATTTCATCAAAGAGAATGACAAAAATGAGACAACATGCTAAAACTTATAGGATACAGCCAAAGAAATTCTTAGGGGAAATTTCATATCTCTAAATGCTTACATGAATAAAATATAGAGACAGTATATCAATGAATTTGACATACAACTAAAAAAGCTAAAAAAATAACAAATTAAAAATAGCCAATTAAATACCAAATTAGAAATTCTGAAAATCAAAGAAGAGATTAATAAAATTGAAAGTAGGAAAACTGTTGAACTAATAAATAAAACTGAGTTGGTTTTATGAAAAAAAATTAAATAGATAAACCTCTGGTTAATTTGATTAAGGAAGAAAGAAGAAAGAAGAAAAACAAATTAGTATCAAAAATGAAAAGGGTGAACTCACCACCAATGAATAGGAAATTAAAGCAATAATTAGGAGCTATTTTGCCAATATTGACGTCAATAAATCTGACCAAATGAGACTGATGAATATCTAGACAAATATTAATTGCCCAGATTAACAGAAGAAGAAATAAAATACTTAACCCCATTTTAGAAAAAGAAATTGAAGAAGCCATCAATGAACTCTCTAAGAAAAAAAAACTTCCAAGGTCAGATGTATTTACAAGGGAATTCTACCAAACACTATCTTATAAAAGTGAATGTTGAAAATTATCTGTAGAAGTAATAGGAAAAATAAAATACCATTAAGTGGAATAAAATAAAATCCTACCTTCTGAAAAAAAAATAATAGCTTGTTTGTGTTGGATATACTTTTCTCTCACCACTCTCTTTTTTGTAAAGAGAGCAGCAGGATACAAAGAAAGAGAAATGAAAGAGAATAGTATGGAGAGAAATACACAATTAGTGATCATAATCATAAATGTGAATAGAATTAAATTGCTCATAAAATGGAAACTGATGGAAGAATAGATTAAAAAGCAGAATCCAACAATATGTTATTTACAAGAAACAGACTTCAGACGTAAAGATTAACACAATCAAGATAAGGGACTAGAGAAAAAATTATTATGCTTCAACTGAAAACAAAAAAATTAAGGGTGGCAATCATCTCAGAAAAAAGAACAACAGAGAAAATAGACCTAATTAAAAGAAATAAAGAAGTTACATTTTGCTTAAAAGTTCCGATAATGGATTAACATCAGTAATAACATATGCACTGAATGACAGTGTCTAAATATTTCAAGGAAAATTTAAACAACCTAGAAGGAAAAATAGATAGAAAAAGTATGATAGCTGGGGACCTCAATATACCCTCTTTCAAATTAGACAAATCTAATTTTAGAATAAGAAGTTATGTACCTATATAGAATTTTGGAAAAGTTTGTTTTGATAAACCTCTGGTAATTACTGAACGACAGGAGGAATAACTGTGTGTGTATGTAGTTATCTTTGCAAAAAATGATCATGTATTCAGGCATTAAAACCCCCCAAAATAAATGCAAAAAATGGAAATAGTAAATCCATCCTTTACTAATCACAATGTGACAAAAATTATACTCAATACTTTGCCTTTAAAACAAAGGTTTAAAATTAATTAGAAATGTGATGGCACATTCTTGTAATCCTTACTATTTGAGGAGGCTTAGGCTAGTGAATCAATTGAGCTTTGGAGTTCTGAACTGAAGTCTGTTAGATTGATTAGGCATCCACTCTAAATCTGGCATCAATATAGTGCATCCTCCAGGAGTCCAAATGCTCCCCCACCAATCTGTAGGACTGGGTCTGTGAGTGGCTGCTGTACTTCTAACCTGAGCATGATAGAAAGATAATGTCTCCAAAAAAATAATTGGAGACAATATAACTTAATCCTAAAGAAAAAAAAATGGAAACAGTATATAATTTCATCAAAGATAACGATAATAATGAGGTAACATACCAACATTTGGGCACTATAGTCAAAGTAGTCCTTAGAGAGATCTCTAAACTCTTTCATTAAAGAGAGAAAAAAATAGATCAATGAATTGGACATCCAGTAAAACTAGAAAATTAACAATTTAAAAATATCAATTAAATGCCACAATAGAAATTCTGAAAATCCAAGATTAACAAAATTAGAAGGCAAAAACAATCCAATTGAATTAATAAATAAAATTAGGAAATAGATTGAGTTTTAAAAGTAAATAGGAAAGTCAAGCTAACAGTATAAAAAATGAAAAAGTATAATTCATAACAAATGAAGAAAAAATAAAGGAAGTATTAGAAGTTGTTTTGCCAACTATGTGCCAATAAAACTGCCAAGCTAAATGAAACAGATGAATATTTAGAAAAATAAAAAATATCTCAGTTTAATAGAAGAAGAAACAAAAACTTTAAATAACCCACTCTCAGAAAATGAAATTTAATAGGTCATTCATGAACTCCTAAAGCAAAACAAAGCAAAACCAGAACCTGATGAATTTACTAGCAAATTCTATAAAATCTTCAAAGGACAATTAATTCCAATATAACTTAAGCTATTTGCAAAATTAATATGAGATAGGATCCTATCAAATATGATCTTGATCCCTAAATTAGGGAGTGCCACATCAGAGAAGGAAAACTATAGACCTATATTCCAAATGAATAGTGATGCAACATTTTTAAACAAAATACTAACAAAAAGGCTACAGCAACCTATCACAAATTTTATGCATTGTGAACAAGCTAGATTTGTACCACAAATACAAGGTTGATTCACTTTTTAAAAAGCTATCAAATAATAGACCATACTACTTAACTAAGAACAAGAGCAGCAAACATCACATGATTATATCAACAAATGCAGAAAAAGCTTTTGACAAAATATAACACCTATTTCTATTTTTAAAAACATGGAAATAAAAGGACTTCTCCTTAATATGGCAAATGATATCTATCTAAAACTAAGAGCTAGCGTTAAACATAATGAGGGTAAAACTAGATGCTTTTCCAATAATATCAGTGGTAAAGCAAGGAGGTCCATTTTCACTACTATTATTTTGTTTAGAGCTAGAAATACCAGTTATACCAATAAGACAAGAAAAAGAACTTGAGGGAATAAGCATAGGCAAAGAGGAAACAAAATTATTACCTTTTTCAGATGACATGATCATTTACTTAGAATAGTACCCCAGAGTCTAATAAACAAAATGAAAAGTATCTTCAGCAAAGTTGCTGAATATAAAATAAATCCACATAAATCATCAATGTTTCTGTTTATTAACAACAAAACCAGCAGGAAGAAATAGAAAGAAAAATTTCCTTTAAATAACCACAGAATGTATAAAATATAGAGGAAATGCAAGAGTACTGCAAAACCTTCTCTGCAAAAATAAATAAATGTATATCTAAATAATTGGAGAAATATGAATTGCTTATGGAAAAGTCTGAACCATTGTAATAAAAATGACAATACTCTCTTGTTCAGTGTCATACTAATATAATGGGTCACTAACCAATCTAATCAGTGGATCACTTTATTGAGCTAGAAAATAACAACAATAAAATTCATCAAAGGGTTAGCAAACTACTGTTCATGAGTAAATTTGGCCCTCCAACTCTTTTTGTGCAATCCATGAGCTAAGAATGACTTTCACATTTTCAAATAAACTTTACATATGTGGATGCTTTTAAGATTTATTTGTCCAGCCCTAACCTGTCTCCTGACGTCCAGTCTCACACATCCAACTACTTATTGAACATCTCAAACTAGATGTCTTTTAGTTATCTTGAACTAAACATGTTAAAAACTGAATTCATTATCTTTCCCCCAAAGTACTCCCTCCCCTTTATGACTTTCTGATTACTGTAGAAGGTACTACCATCCTCCAAGTCAGTCAGGCTCCCAATCGAGGTATCATCTTCTGCTTCTCACCCTCATTCCTATATCTGATCTGCCACCACATCCTACACTTTCTGTCTTTGTATATTTCATATATTCACCCTTCTCTCATCTAACACTGCCAACACCCTGATGCAGGCAGACCTTCATCACCTCAAGCCTGGACCGTTGCATAATCTACAAGTGAGTCTCCTTGATTCAAGACTTTTCCCACTCCAGTCTACTTTTCCCTTAACTGTTGAAAGACAGTCTCTGTTTTCTAGCTCACAGTATAAGGGGGTAACAGCATGCTAAAAAGCTCAAATAAGACATATATAGAGAGGATAAACTGGAGATCAGAAAAGGATTCTTGTAGAAGGTGTAATTTTAGTTGGTACTTCAGGGAATCCAGGAGGTGAAGGGGGTGAAGAGGAGAGTTCCAGGTATGGGTGAGAGCCAGGGAAAACATTCAGAGTGAGGAGATTGAGCTTCAGTTTTGAGGAATAGTAAGAAGGCCACTGTCACTGGATCCCAGAGTATGTGGCAGGGAAAGAGGGTTTAAGGTATAAGAAGACAGGAAAGGTAGGAAGGGGTCAAGTTATTGAGGACTTTAGTAGCCAAACAGAGGATTTTACATTTGCTCCCAGAGGCAACAAAGAACCGCTGGAGTTGATTGAATGGGGGTGACATTGTCAGACCTATGCTTTAGAAAGATCAGTTCGACTGACTTTAAGATTTGTGGCTAGTGTAAGAATGCCATAAATCTAAAAGCCAGAAATGCAGAATGAGAAAGAAATGTTTAGACCTAGCCAATGTGGGAACTGGTTTTGTTTGACTGAGCATATTTGAGAAAAAAGTTTCTTTTTTCCTAAAAGGGGAGGAGGGAGAACAAAAGTGATAAAAATTTAGTCCATTTCCATCTACACACACACACACACACACACACACACACACACAAATGAGGAGAGTACTGAGGGAGGGAAGTCCAAAAGGAATCCCAGACAAGAAGGACAGCTTATAAAACCACATATTAAAATGAAAGGTCAGCTCTAAAAGACAGAGATTCACAGTTTTATATCCAATCATCTCCTTTTGTTCTACAATGTATCTATAAATGGTCCTTCTATTTGGTGTTTGTTAGGCTCAGAATAAAAATGAAATAAAGTTTAAAATTCATATGAAAAGGCATGAACAAGAAGTAGACAGGATAAAAAAGTGTGCATGGATTGTAATCTATATCAGTGGGAGGATTGGTAAAATCGTGGCACCATTGAAACACCAAAGAAAATTGGCGCCTCTCAGATTGGGACAGTGAGGTGGTGCATTGGATAGAGCACTGGGCCTGGATTCAAGAAGACTCCTCTTCCTGAGTTCTAATCTGGCTTCAGATGCTTAGTAGTGGTGTGACCCTGGGCAAGTCACTTCATCCTGTTTGCCTCAGTTTCCTCAGCTGTCAAATGAATTGGAGAAGGAAATGGCAAACCCCTCTAGTATCTTTGCCAAAAAAAAACCTCAAATGAGGTCACAAACTGTCGGACATAATTGGAAAAACTGAACAACAACAGCAGCTGCATGAAAAACAAATTAAGAATTATATAAGGATCAGAGCCCAAGGATTGGCTATATAATCCCAAGCAAATCATTCTACCTCTCAATGGCCTAGGCAAATTGCTAAGGTTAAAAATTGTATCAGGGTGGTTGATGAGTATCCATAGAGGATCATTCCATATTGAAAGTTTCCCACACTGATGAAGTCTCAGTACTGGACTAAAATAAACAAATAAATAAATGAGGGAATAGATAGATAGATAGATAGATAGATAGATAGATAGAGATGGAGATATAGACGGACAGATGGACAGACAGATAGATAGATAGATGGATAGATATAGAGATGGAGAGAGAGATAGATAGATATAGATATAGATATAGACGGACAGATGGACAGACAAACAGATAGAAAGATAGATAGATAGATAGATAGATAGATAGATAGATAGATAGAGATGGAGGTGGAGATGGAGATAGAGATAGATAGATAGAGATAGAGATATAGATGGACAGATGGACAGACAGACAGATAGATAGATAGATAGATAGATAGATAGATAGATAGATAGATAGATAGATAGATAGACATTAGGACTCTGATTCTGGAAAGAAAAGCTGAGGACACCAGATGATGGGGGGGGGTGGTAAAGGAGGAATCACAGAGGAAGAAAGGGCGACAAAAAGGAAGGCTTGAGGACTGTGAGCCAAACCTCCACAGCTGGAACCAGTCCTGCTTCTTGAACCCTAATAGCCTGAATCGAATCTACAGCCAAAGATGGCAATACTGCCCTCCCCCTCCACAATCCCCCTATGGAACTGATTAATAGTTGGCATTGTGACTCTTGTCTTCGGAAAAGATTTTTGGCAAGCAAAATGTGAACTGGAGATCTCCCACTCCAGGCTGTATGATTCTACAACCTGTTAAGGATTGGATTTCACACACCCAACATTAACCCTTTCCCTTCCATCCCATTCTTGCTGCTGCTCCTCCTCCTCCTCCTCTTCCTCCTCACCCCTTCAATGTGGGATGAACTTGGCTGGGTTGGAGTAGAGTTGAGTATCAGACTGGTTCAGAAACATTTGGTGTTTGTTACAACATTCTGCCCCAAGCAGTTCTTTTGCCTTAATTTTTTAAACTCTGTGTGATTTAAGGGAAATTCAAACCATGTGTTTCTGATTCATTTATACTTAACTCATCAAAATATTTAGAAAGAGCTTTCTGCTGCCCCAAATGCTACTTCTGCTGCCTTTTTTTAAAAATAAGCCCTCTATGTCATCCTTTTCTGTTCTTAAAAATAGAACAGTCTGCCTTGGGCCAAAGGTAAACACAGTCGAGGACCCTCTCCATGGCGGCTGAGCTGGAGGGCCAGCCCTCAGCTCAAATATACTTGGCTCCTTGGGTTAGGTTCTGAACCGTCAGCAAGGAGACTGAGCATAGCAAAGGGCTATATTTAGCCAAATGACCTCAGTCCTGGTCAACTCTGCCCCCAACACATCCCCTTCTTGCCCAGAGCTGGGATTCAAAACCCATGAATTTCCCTGAAGCTCATTAGGGTGAATGCTCAGCCCCTGGCTGAACTAGGGGATAATAGACTTGAATTGTAGTTGAAAGGATGAACTTCCATGGAGTTTGCTGCCTTTACTGAGGCAGACACCCAGTCCTCTACACAACTAGTATCAAATACAAATGGAAACAGAAGCAACTAAAACTACACATGAGGATCCCTGCTGACTGTAGATTGACGCAAAAAAATCACACATTAACATTATTTCTATTTCATTGAATTTGTATTGATTTCGTTAAATATTTCCCAGGTCCAGGCCTGCTGTGTGTTTGACATCTCTGCTCTGCACCTTCCTATCTGGGGGATTCTTGTCCTTATCTTTCCATAACCCTAACACAGGTGCAATGCCCAACATACTACAGCTTCATTTGTTGTTGTTGTTGTTTTAAAAGAATTTCTGGCAAAGAAGACTGTTAGACCTTGGAATGGATAGCTAGGAGAAGTCATGAGTTTGTCATCCCAGGAGCTCTTATGATGAGGAGAGATTCTTTGGTTGGGATGGTTTTGGTGTAGCAGGGAGAAGAGGCAACCTCTCAAAGGTTTTCCAGCCCAAAGAGTCTATAACCTTACAGACACATGGGCATTGGAATGACAAGGGAGAGAGACAGCCAGACAGAAACAGAGAAAGAGAGGGGGAGACAGAGAGACAAGGAGAAGAAAGTTGGTTTGTAAGGAGCTAATCAGGAGGTTTTGGGGACATTTCAGAAAAGTTGGACTCCTACCATACTGCGTAAGTGACCCTTTCAAAAGACAGGCTTGTGGACACCCAAAACAAATATAGAAGAGATCAGGGCAACTTCTCCATTTGTATAACCCTCCAAGGTCTACAAAGTGCTTTTTGTGCACTCTGTTATCTGAGGCAAACAACAGCCCTGTGAGGGCCCTCAGGGCTCCCTGTTGCTTTGGCCAGCAAAAGAGGAGCAAGAGACAAACAACAATCCCGTGGTCTCCCTACAATGGTGACGAAAAGAAGATACCTCGAAAGGAAGTAATTTACTGACAGTCACACAGTTCATACACGATCTAAATGGGATTCCAACCCAGATCTGTTACCTCCTAAACCAATGTTCTGTTCACTCTACCTCTGTGGATGCCTTTCCACCCCAGAAGGCTGACTCTGGGAATAAATCAGTGTAAAGATCTGAGAGTTTCTCTGCCCAGTGGCCTGACGCTTTTGTGTAATAGATGCAACATTGTATATTATTTCAACAGTACAGTAACACGCAAAGGAAAGATGTTCTCTCTGATTTCCACAACAATCATAGGAGGCATTGTTCTTATTCCCACCCCGCCCCCACTTACTTTTAACAGATGCTGAAACTGGGGATGAACAGGGAAGGAGCTTGGGGGGGGTTCACACAATTAATAAGTGCCTGAGGCCAGATGCGAACTCCGGTCTCCCCACTGCATGCTCCAGCTATCCCACCTTTCTTGTTTTGTCTTGTTTTTTTATTGGAAAGGGGAAGGCACGACAATCGGGGCTAAGTGACTTGCCCAAGGTCACACAGCTGGTTAAGTGTCAGGTGTCTGAAGCCCGGTTTGAACTCGAGTCCTTCTGACTTTAGGGCCAATGCTCTATTCCCTGCACCGCCTAGGTGCCCCTACCCCACCTTTCTTGTAGCCCTTTTATGGCTCAAAGGACTCTCATGAGCCTCCCAGACTAGAGGGCTGTAGGCTTAAATTGGAAAAGGTTGGAAGTCAGTCACAATCTCAGGGCCACAGGGCTAGAGAGCAGATCAGAAAGATGATCTAAACCCCTAGACCTTCTTGACAAAGTCCATCACAGTGTTTTCAAAACGAACATGACCAGTGGAGGATGGGAATGGGCTGGGAGAGGTAAAGGCCCTTGGAAGCACAGGACATTTCCTCTCTCTACCCAGCCTAGCAGAGCAGAGAACTGGTGCCTTCTTAAAGAGTAGGCACTGAAGAGAAGCAGAATAAGTAGCAACTTACACTTTTTGAACTCATAGATGTTTAACCTACCACAATTCAAAAATTATTCCTTGACTTTACAACTTTGTCTTCTATCGTTAACTTGATCCCTTCCTACTTTTCCAGTCTTCTTCAGGCATGGGGAACCTGCAACCTCGAGGTCACATGTGGCCCACTAGGTCCTCAAGTGTGGCCCCTTTGATTGAGTCCAAACTTCACAGACCAAATCCCCTCTAGGTCCTCAAGGGAGACCTTTTGACTGAATCCAAACTTCACAGACCAAATCCCGTTAATAAAAGGATTTGGTCTGTGAAGTTTGGATTCAGTCAAAGAGCTGTGCTTGAAGATCTAGGGGGTCTTTACAACATTGGCCTTGAGGCCACAGGTTCCCCATCCCTGTGTACCTTTTCCCAGGTCTGTTTAAAAAAGCTTAAAAAGGCCAAGGTCTCCCAATGCATCCTGGGTCATCCCCAGTCATCTCAACCTATGTCCTGCCACTGGACTCTGATGACCCTGGAGGAGAGAGTGAGGCAGGTGACTTTGCATGGTTCTGCATCACTTAAATTCAAGTCACTTGCAAGTCAAGGCATCACTCTCCTGATATCATTGGTCCTCTTCAAGAAAGAAGTATGAACAACAAACAAAACACCTTACTGTCAGCCATGCACTTCACAACCCAGTCAAACTTGCCACCCAGAGACTCCATTTCAAAACTCTGAGAATTTCCCTGGCTATGTCCCCTCCTCCCCAAATTCCTGGACTTCTCTCCCTCCTCATCTCTGCTTCTGGCATTCCAGATTTATTCATGTTTCAGCTAAAATCCCACCTTCAAGAAGAAGGTTTCACCTAAAATTCTACCTTCTACCTGACTCCTCCTCAATAATAATCCCTAGTTTATCCTCTCTCTCTCTCTCTCTCTCTGTCTCTCTCTCTCTGTCTCTCTCTCTGTCTCTCTCTCTGTCTCCCTCTCTGTCTCTGTCTCTCTCTGTCTCTCTCTGTCTTTCTGTCTCTCTGTCTCTCTGTCTCTCTCTGTCTTTCTGTCTCTCTGTCTCTCTGTCTCTCTGTCTTTCTGTCTCTCTGTCTCTCTGTCTCTCTGTCTCCCTCTCTGTCTCTGTCTCTCTCTCTGTCTTTCTGTCTCTCTGTCTCTCTGTCTCTCTCTCTCTCTCTCTCTCTCTCTCTCTCTCTCTCTCTCTCTCTCGTTTGTACATGGATGTTTTCATGTTGTCTCCCTCATTAGACTTGGTTTTCCCTGAGAGCAGGGACTGTCTTTTGTCTTTCTTTGTACCCCCAGTGCTTAATAATTGCTGGCATTTAAGAACTACTTGTTGACTGACTTCTATCAAAAATGGATACAGAGCCTTTTGTGTTAGCTCCCCACTTTCTCCACTCAGAGCTAAGAGGTCATACTCCATACCTGGTCCTTCCAGAATCCCAGTGCCAGTCTCGAGGGAAGTTAATTCTAGGAGTGACTGGGGTCCAACCCAGCTGACTGGTAACTGTATATGTGTAAACTTGCCCAAGTAGACCACTGTGTGTTGGCCCTAGACCCCAGACCATGCCAAGGTTTCACATTCCATTCAGCCGCACAATCAAGTCACTCCACCATCTGCCTATGTTCCCCATTTCACCCTTTCTCCCATTTTCCACTTCCTAAGAACAAAACTCTTCCTGTTCAACAATATATGTTTGTCCCTTTATGTAAGCTCCTTGAGGCCAGGGACAACCTATTTTTTTAAATATTACTTTCCTCTGTGCCTGGCACATAGTAAATACTGTTTGTTCATCCAAAGTTGATGAGCTGACATTTTGCTAATGTTTTTATTTTTCCATTGTGACAAGGTGAGTCTGGGTCAGGAAAGAGAGGAAATATAGCAGAAATTAAGACAGAGGAAATACAAAAGAAAATTTCACTAAAAATAAGGGCTTTAAGATATTAAAACAAAATAAATATGACCCACCTTCCACAAGGGCTAGCTTTCAAAAGCTCATTTCTCTCTAATGATGATACCAAGGGGGCCAGAGAGCTCAGGAGGGAGAAGCTTGGGGCCCCAAAGGCCACTTTTGCCTACTGTTCAACACTGGCTCCACCAGTGCTAAAAATGGAGCTAGGGATAGGCTTTTCTTTCTGTCTCCCCCCTCCCCCATTCCACCTCCCTCCTGGATCTGACACAAATTGGGTTGTCGCTTGGAAAGGAGGAGGGAGCTGGGTGAGGATATTCTTAGCTGGGGCTTGGTGTAATGGGAGAAACTGATGTAAGTGCTGGGAGAGTAGCTCACTCTTCACCAGGGAAGTGGGTTAATAGACCACACTGTGCCTCATCTCCAGAAAAGCTTTCTGAAGGGAAAAAAATGTGAACTAAAGATTTCTCCATTCAACCTAGTCATTTTATGACATCAGTTTTGATAAGGGAAATAGAATAGTATCATGGAAAGAGAACTGAATGGGGAGCCAAAAACCCCGAGTTTGAATCCAGCTTGGTCCCTTACAAACCTATACATTAAACAAGCTGAACAACTCCTCCAGGTCTTAGTTTTCCCTATGTAAAATAGAGAATTGGACCAGCTGGCCTCTGAAGGTCCTTATAGCTTGATATCTACAATGCCACTACCCTTCTAGAGCATCTCAGTCTCTTACTACGTGCTAGGTAAACTGAGCAAAGAACTGGAGATATAAAGGAAAAGAAAAAATGGTCCCACCTTCTCTTAAAGAGCTTGCATTCTTATGGGACAGAATCTTTGTGTGGGTATGTGTATGTGCACGCACATGTATATGGTGGATGGAAGGCAGTCTTTGAGGAGAAGACCCTAGCATCTGGGAGACCAGGAAAAGGCTTCAGGTAGGGATTAAACCTGCTACATTCTGAGATCCCTTCCAGTCACAGGTTCTGTGATTCTGAAGTTGATCATTTCATCCCCATGAGGATCCGTCCCTCCTGACCCTTTCCCATCCTGATGCTGCCTTCACTTTGGCAGACAACCTATCCTGAAATTCTCCTCAAACCTAGACGATCCCACCCTTCCCCACCAGCTAATTTTGCTGAACAAATGAATGAATCCTCTTTCTCCGTTCAATTCCTTTGTAGCCCAGTTTTGCAGAAGCAAACCATGAAACCACATTGGGTTTTGTCCATTATAAATTCATGCTATTTAACCTCATGTGGGCCATCATTTATGGCTGTCAATCTTTTTTTTTATCGGAGTGTTAGAATTGAATGGGACTTAAGGTATTTACTTCAACTCTCCATTTTATAGATGAGGAAATTGAGTTGCCCAAGGTCACAAAGCTAATTAAATGACAGAGCCAGCCGTTAGATCACATCCTCTGACTCCAAGTTCACTTTCCCCACTACATCATGGTGCAATACAGAAGTTAAGTGCTTGACAGTTCTCCTAATACTCGTGCCCTGACACTGGCCCTTTTCCCTAGAGAAATCACTGGGCTAAATTTGCCTCTTTATTAATGTAGAAAATAGCAGCTCACATTTATAAAGCATTTAATGGAGACTTTGATGGATCCTCACAGTCATCCACATGCATCTTATTTTATTCTCACAGCCACCAAGCAAGGTAGGAAGCATCTTGTCTCCTTTGCAAGATTGTCATCCATGTTCTGTCCTCCAGGTGTGAGTATACCCTGCAGTTCAATACACCCATCCTCTTCAGCTCCCAGTGCTCTACTTTCTTTTCTATTCAAAAGACTCCCAAATATACATTTCCAATCCTTATCTGAACTCTAATCTCATGCCTCCAACTTCCTGCTTGACATCTCCATCTTAAGGTTTCATGGGCATCACAACATTCACCCAGTTGTTCACCTCAGATATAAATACATGTATGTATGTATGTATGTATGTATGTATGTATGTGTATATGCATTAATGCACCTATTTTTCCCCAGCTCCTCCAGCATTCATAATTTTCTTCTTCGTTCCTTATTGCCTCTCTAATGTGTGTGAAATGGAATCTCAAAAGTTGCTTTAATTTGTATTTCTCTATTAGTGTTTTGGAGCTTTGTTTCATATGGTGATTGACAGCTTGGATTTCTTCCTTTGAAAATCACCTTCTTATATCCTTTAGCCATTTATTTATTGGGGAACAATATTGGGAAACTCTTGTTCTGACAAATTTGAATCTGTTCCTTATATATTTGGGTTATATCAGAGAAACTTGGGGAAATATTTTTTCTGTTATTTTTCTCTTCTAATTTTAGCCACATTATTTTTGTTTGTGCAAAATTTAAATTTTATGTAATCAGAATTGTGCATTTTGTCTTGTGCAACCTTCTCTCTTCCTTCTTTGATCATGAACTCTTCCTCTGTCCACGGATCTGAAAGATAATTTCTTCCTTGTTCTGCTAATTTTCCTTTGATCTAAGTCACATATCTATTTGGAGTTTATCTTGGTATATAGGGTGAGATATTGCTCTCTGCCTAGTTTCTGCCAGACAGCTTACCCATTTTCCTGCAGTTTTTGTCAAATACTGAGTCTTACCCCAGTATGGAGGGTCTTTCTACCTTGAGCATTCCTAGATCCACGTTCTCAGGAAACTTCTTAGTCTCCTGTTCTATATTAAAAAGTACCTTCTAGTTCTGACATATTGTACTGGATAGTCTAAGATTCCTGCCAGATCAAATAGTCTACATTCAGTGTTTTATGGTTCCTTCCAGCCCTGGCACTCCACGTTCTCTATTCTCAAGGTCCCTCCCACGCTAACATTCTATGTTATCTCTTGCAAGGTTCATTTTAACTTTGACATGTTCTATACTCTGAGCTTCTTTCCAACCCTAAATTCTACATTCTGTATTCTAAAGTTCTTCCCCGCTCCTATGTACTATGTTCTATCTTTTAAGTTTCCATCCAATCCTAATGTTCCCTATTCTCTATTCTAAGGTTCTTTTCAACTCAAATACTCTATGTTATCTGTACTAACATTATATCCTGCTCTTTAATTCTATACTGACATGCATCTTCTAAGATACAACATACCATGTTGAATATTCAAAAGTTCTTCCTATTTCTGACATCTTTGTTCTAGCACTAACATTCTTCCCAGCACTGATATTTGTTGTGTTCTTAGGTTCCTTCCCACTCACATTCTTGATTCTATGTTCTAAGTTCATTTCCAGATTTAACATTCTATATTTTATACCCTATTACTAGGTCTGACAATCTGTGTTGTATGCTCTAAGGTTTTCCAGTTTTGCCATGTTTTCTTAGATTCTTTCCTGTGTTAACATTCTTTCTCTTAAGTTCTAAAGTTTTTCCCTAATCAATTACTTTCCGTGTTTGTGTTCTCATGTTCCTCATTCTTTGTTGGGTTACCTTCTATCTACTATGGTATGAGTTTATTTTAATCTCTTAATTTCATGTTCTGTGATATAAGGCAAAGGAGTCAAACTCACAGCCTGCAGACCACAAGCAGTTGGCAAAATTCTTTTGACTGCTGCCAAACCAGATAAAAAATACCACTGGGAAATATTTAACCAAATAAATAAAAGCACAGTATAACATAGATAATGTTAGTTTGTGGTGTTCTAAGTCAATATGAGGCTGCAGGGCCATTTTTCTATTTAGGTTTGACACCACTGTTGTAAGAGTCTTAAAGTTATCATACATCATATTATATGATCTAAGACCTTTCTGACTCTAACCTTTTATTTTCTGTTCCAAGATTCTTTCCTTTCCAGATAGTCTGTGTTCTCTGGTCTAAGGTTCCTAATTGCTCTGACATTCTATGTTCAAAAATAACTTCCTGCTAGGCAATTCTCTCTTACAAGAGAACTTGCAGCTCTGACAATTTTGATTATCTTTTCTAAGGTTTTTTTTTTCTGGCCCTAACATTCTATGCTGCCTATTCTTAGGGCCCTTCTCACTCTGACATCCTGTTATCTATTGAGGTTCATTTCCAATCTGACATTCCATGTCCTTTAGTTGAAAGTTCTTCCTAATTTTTAAGATTCTATACTGTTTGGCGAAAGGTCCTTTCAACTCTTACATTCTGTATTTTGTGTTCTAAACTGCTTTGTGAGTTCCAGTTTCCAGCATCAACATCCTCTATTCTATATTTTCTTTTCTTTCCTTTTTTCTTTTCTTTTCTTTTCTTTACTTTTCTTTTCTTTTCTTTTTGGGGGAGGGAAGGCAGGGCAATTGGGGTTAAGTGAGTTGCCTAAGGTCACACAGCTAATTTTTTGTGTTAAATGTCTGAAGCCATATTTGAACTCAAGTCCTCCTGACTCCAGGGCCGGTGCTCTATTCACTGTGACACACTACCCGCCCCTCTATTCTATATTTTAAAACTTTCCATCTCTAAGGCTCTTTCCAGGTCTGATCTACTATATACTTTCTGCTGAAAAGTTCTTTCCAGATCCACCACTCTATGCTTTATGGTCTAAGATCCTTTCCCACATTAACGTTCTATGTTATCTTTCCTAAGGTCCCTTCTTTTCTAAGGTCCCTTCCTACTCTCCTTTGTACATTTGTTGTAGCTCTTAATTGATGTAGCTGTTGTCTTGACTATGTCTCCAGCACTTAGCACGGTGCCTGGCACACAGTAAATTATTGTTGCTGTTATTGTTGGAGATGATGTTGTTTGTCCTTGGTTTCCAAAGAGGACCGATGACATCACAGGTGATGTCTTGACTTGGTTGTGCATTGGATTTAAGTGAGGCAGAATTGCACTCTTCCACAGTCATCAAAGCCCAGTGGCAAAACAAAAGTCAAGATGACTAGCAATGGCCCAGAATGCAGTGGATGACCTTGGCATCTTCATTGTATGACCAAGCTCAAAGTGCTCCACAGCTCCTGATTCAGCCGCCTTCATGGTCATTGGAACAAATTGTTCTCATCTATCCACTCTGCCAGGGAAAGTCTTCACATGTTTGGGGTAGACATTCCTCTAACTCATCAGTGGATCTGAAGCCTGTTGGTCATCCTCAACTTAATTTAGTTCATCAGCCAAGATTGCTGTGCATGCTACATCTTTTTAAGGCCATAGATGGGTGAAAGCTGGGTAAAGGTGGACACCAAAGGTGGATGGGATTGATTAATGATTGATTTGATGATCAAAACAGAGACATTTTAATGTGATCATTTTTCTATGTTCTATGTATCCGAATTCTTTCCACCTCTAAAATAATTGGTTGTATATTTTAATGTACTTTCTAACTCTGAACTTTGTATGTTTTAAGGTGCTTTGGAGACCTAATTTCCTTCATTCTACATTTTGAGGCTCTTTCTAGATCAAATATTCTTTTTCTCTATTCTAAAGCCACTTCCAACTCTGACATTCTGTGCCCTAAGGCCACTTCCTGCTCAACCATTATAAGTTAAGAGGTACTTTCTAGTTCTGACAAATTACATTAAATATATGCTCTTTCCAGTTTAAACATTCTATGTTCTATTGTCTGTGGTTCTAGAAATCTCTGTCACTCAATGGTCTCTGTTTCTCTACTATTTGATTCTATATTTCACTATAACATTCTATCCAGATCTGATAGTCTATGTTCTTTTATTTTCTAAGGTTGTTTCCAACTCTAACTTTCTCTGTTATCTTTGTCATGGTTCAACCTAGGTCTGACATTTTATGTTATATTTCTGAGCTTCTTTCCCAAATTAACATTCTACATTTCATGATTTACTGTCTCTGCCCACTCTTATAGCCTACGTTCAATATTACAATGTGTTTTCCAGCTACAACCTTCTATTTTCTTTATCCTAAGGTGCTTGTCATCCAACATTCTATGTCTTAAGGTTCTTTCCACCTATGGTTTCCTATATTCTTCCATTTTTTTCAAGACCTAACATTTTATGTTCAGTGGGCCAAGATTCTTTTCAGCATGGATACTCTATGCTCTGAGCTCTAAAGTTATTTATACTCCTCTCATTCTATGGCAATAGGAGACTGAACAGAGAGGACTCAGTACTGGGAGCACGGACCTTTGGTGAATGTGCTTCTGAGTATGTTCTATGTTCTAAGGTTCTATATAGTCCTGGCATTGTATGTTCAAAAACTTCCTTACTCTAAAATGTTAGGTTCTATACTCTTAAGTCCATTTCCACATTAACATTCCATTTCCTAGGTTCTAAGGTTGTTTCTACTCTAACATTCCTAATTTATATCCTAATGTTTTTTCAAGCACCAAACTTTTATGTCTCTGTCCTCTACATCTTATAAGCCTTTTCATTCTATGTTCTTTGTTTTATGGTTCTTTCTTCTATGTTCCATATTCTTTCCAGCTCTAGCACAGTATGCACAGTATGAAGTTCCTTCCAAGGTGAACATTCTATCTATATCATGCCTTCTAAAGTCCTTTCCCACTCTCAAATAGTCTGTTCTCTGTTACAAGTTTCTTCCCACCTCTGACACTGTTATGTCTTATTAGATCCTTTCCTACTCAAAAGTTTCTCTTCTCAGTTCTATTGGTATTCACCTCTTACATTTTTTAACACCAGTGGGTGTCACTGTAGCGCACAGAGTGGGCAAACCAGTCCTTTCTTCTCCCTCCTTCTTGCCCGATGGGGCAGAGATGAATCTTCAAGACTCATAGCCATAGGGGTCCTTTTCTTTCTTCAGAGAGTCCTCATGAAGCTCCTCTTAGTGGTAATTCTCTACTGGGCTCCAAAGACAGGTGCCTTTCTAGCTTCTATACATGGTACTTCTGTCCTGAAGCCATTGCCATGCACATCTACCAGCCGTGCTTCTTGTACTGTTGGCCGCTGCTACCAACTTCACAATGTTAGCAACTCTAATTGCTGGTGAAACATCCGGTGGTTCTTCTGACCTTTTGAGGCTTTGAAGGTTATAACTTGTTCAATTCCATCTCTGAATATGCAGTAACTTAAGATTAGGGAAGAAAACCATGAAAGAAACAGAGGCGTAATGTGCTTATGGACACATGGTGGCCAGGTGGGAGATAGCTGTTCTCCCCATTCCCTCCAGCTTACTATAGCTCTCATCTCACTCATCTGTGAGAAAGAATAGGAAAGGGGCCAGTGGAGGGAGCTCTTTTTGTAGGCACACACAGTTCTAGCTCAACTACTTTTGAGTAATCAGGTCTTTGGGATCTTCAACTAACCACCACCACCCAGTGCCAGCTTCTCACTCATGGTTGGAAGTAGGCTCACCATTGTGCGACCTCTGTATATCCTACCATGAAGGGAAAATTCAAGCATACTTCTAAGGACTAGGTCCTCATTGGCCAAGGCCTCCATTACACATTCATTGTTTTATATTCTAAAGTTATTTCCAAAACTAACATTATGTATTCTGTATTTCAGCTCCCTTTCCACTCTAATATTATATTTTCTATGTTGCTAGATTCTTTCCAGTTCTGAAATTTTACGTTCTCTTTCCTGGGGTGTCTCTGAATTTACCACATATGTATTAAAGCTCTTGCCAGTTCAGATTTTTTTTTGTTTTAAGGATCTTTTGACACCATTTATATTCTGTGGTCTAAAATTCTTTCCACCCCTAAAATCTAAGTGTTGTATTCTAAGGATCTTTGCAGCCTTTTCAATCTGTGTTCTATGGTCTTTAACCTTAGCCTTTTCTCATTGGTGAGTTCCTCCCAGAAACTCCATTGGAGAAAGTGCTCATGCCAGCCATACTCATTTCTAAGCCAGCTCTGCTCCTAGACTGTTACACCTTCACCTACTAGCCACCACTGCTTTTGAACTCCCCAAATTTGAAGTGTTGTCTTCGCCCACTAAAAGGTAAGCTCCTTGAGGGGAGGGACTGGTTTTTTTTCTTGCATTTGTATTCCCAGTGCTTAGCACAGTGCATGGCACATAGGAGGCACTTAGTAAATGTTTACTGGTTGATTGCCTGGCCCTAGGAAGTATAGTTATTCCTCCCACATTGAAACTTTCCCCATCTATCATGGGTGAGCATAAAAAATTAAAGGGGAATTTTTGAAGAGTTTGACAGATGTCTCAGACAACATGCAAAGGCCAGCAGACAACGCAGAAAAAGTTTTAAAACTCAGGAATGCATAAAATATATGTATATTATTGTGTAATATCAACATATTTTTTTCTTTTAATACCCTAATAATCCAGACATCTCTGGTATGAAAGGAGCAAAAATTTATGTGGATTTTCCAGATCACGAGGATGCCACACTGGTAACTCCTGCAATGTGGAAGGGATGACTATATATAATACTTTATCCAATCTAATCTCTTTTATTCTATGTCCTAGGTCCTGCCCTAATATTTTCTCTCCTAATTCTTCAGGTTGTTGGCATTTCTAAAACTCTGTCTTCTAAGATAGAAAGTTCTGTGCTTTAGTTACTTTCTACCCTAACCCTTTCTAGCCCTTTATGTTTCCAGTTCTAATACTCTACGTGGTATGTTCAAATGTTCTTTCAAATTAGAGCCTTATAGAAAGATAGATAAATGATAGAGAAGACAGACAGATAGATAGATGGACAGATAGACAGAAAGACAGACAGACAGACGGACGGACAGACAGACAGACAGATGTGATGATTCTTTCTAGTTCCAACTTTCCAGGTTCTTTGTTCTTTGGTTCCTTCCCACATTAACATTCTAACTTCTAAGTTCTGAGTTTGTTTCCACCTCTAATGTTCCAGGATCTAGATTTTAAGGTTCTCTGCAGTGTTGACATTCATTTCTAGTCTAAGGCTCTTTCTAGCCCTGAGAGTTTAAACTTCTATATTCTAAGACATTTCCAACCCTAAATTTCTGTTCTATGTTCTGAGGTTTTTGCTGACATCCTTTCTCAATGTTCTAGGTTCTGAATTTTAACATACTTTCCTGTTCTCATATTCTCTGTTTTGAGTTCTGAGTTTCTTTCCAAGATTATATTCTATATTTTCTGTTTTATGGATCTTCTCAGATGCCATCCTATGATTTCCATTGAAAGGTTTTCTTTAGGTCTAACATACTATGTTGTACATGCTGAGTTTCTCTCCAGTGCTGACATTCAAGACTTCATGTGCTTTGACCCCTTCCCACTCTAATGTTCTGTGTTATCATGTAAGTTTCTTTACAGCTCTAACATTCAATGTTCTGTATTCTAAAGGCCCTTCTCACTCTTATAGCCTATGTTCTAGGATTTAAGGTTCTTCTCTTCTCTGACCTAGTTTCTCTATTCTAATAACTTTTCATCTCTACTATTTTATATTTTAAGATACTTTGCAGTTCAGTTATTTTAAATTTCGAGGGTTTTTCCCACCTCTGATATTCTATGGTCTATTTTACAAACATCTTTCCAACCCTAACAGTCTACATGTTGTGTCCCAAGATTTTGTCCAACCTTAGCATTCTGTTCTTTGTTCTAAGGTTCTCTTACAATCCAGGTATTATGGGTGCTTTATTCTCATTATCACCTGCTCAGATAGTCTATATTTTCTGTTCTAAGAATCTTTCCAAATCTGACTTCCTAAAATCTCTTCTCAAAGGTTCTTTTCAGCTCTAGCTTTCTGTGTTATATGCACTAAGGTTCTTCTCCATGCTAACATTTTCTATTCTTCATTTTGCAGTCCCTTCATACTTGCTAAAGAGCTGATCTGACCATGCCACTCCCTTATTCAATAAACTCCTATGTCTCCCTCAAAGATCAAATATCAAATCCTCTGATTATAATTTAAAGCCTTTTGTAACCTAGCAACTTCCTACCTTTCCAAGATTCTTACACCTTACTTATCCTTCATATTCTGTGACTCAGTAACACTGAACTCCTTACTGTTCCTCAACCAAGACACTACATCTTCCAACTCTATAGATTTTTTTTTTGCTTTTTGGAGGGCAATTGGGGTTAAGTAACTTGCCCAAGGTCACACGGCTAGTTTTTTGTGTTAAGTGTCTGAGGCCGGATTTGAACTCAGGTACTCCTGACTCCAGGGCCTGTGCTCTATTCACTGCGCCACCTAGCCGCCCCAACCAACTCCATAGATTTTCACTGGTTGGTTCCCATACCTAGAATTCTCTGCCTCTTAGCTTCCCTGACCCCCTTCAAGTACCAGCTAAAAATTTTCACTTATGCCAGAAGCCCTTCCTTCTCAATTCCACTTCAGTCTAGTGTCTTTCCTCTGCTATTCTATACAATGTATTTTCTCTATTGTTTGCACATCAGACTGCGAACTCCTTGAAAGCAGGGATTGTTTTTTGTCTTTCTTTGCATCACCAGTACTTATTACAGTGCCTGGTACATAGTAGGAACTTAATAAATGCTTCTTGACTTGACTTGACTCTAATTTTCTATAGGCTATGTTCTAAAGTTCTTTCCAACTCTCATATTTTATGTTATACTAAGGTTCTTGCTAGTTCTTATAGTCTATGTTCTGGGCTCTTTTGACCCCTTCTTCTCTATTTAGAGATTCCCCCTCCCCTCAGCCCTAACACTGTTTGTTGCATATTCTAAGGTTCTTTCCAACTCTGACATACTATACTATTTGTTGATACACTCTTTCTAGTTCTAACATTCTCTGTTATAGATTTATGGTCTAAGGTTCTATCCAAGCCACTCTATACTCTCTCTTCTAATGTTATTTCCCATCCTTTCATACAACGAATAGGTTCTAGGATGTTTTCCAACTCTAACATTGTATCTTGCATGTTATAAGATTTTATCATTCAGCTGTAACATTTTATAATCTAAGTGCTACTAATCATTTTAGTTCTAAGATTCTGTAGGCTAAAATTCTTTCTGCTTTTGACATTGTATATTTTATCTTCTAAGGACCATTCCCATTCTATTATTTTATGTTTTAAGAGTATTTCTAGTTCTTAGATCCTATGTTCTCTACTTCAAGGGATTTTTCCAAGTCTAACATCCTATAAATTTAAAATATATTTATTTAACATTTTGTTTTTCCCCAATTACACATTAACATTTTTTAAATTTTGAATTCCAAATTCTTTTCATTTATTTTTAAAGATTCATTCAAACCAAAGTTCTAGGTTCTAAGATTCCTTTCACCTCTGACATTGTAAGTTCTCTGTTCTGAAGTTGCTTCCAATATAATAATCTACGTTGTTTCAACTTTGCTGCCTTGACATTCTCTGATTTCTGTTCTAAGGTCTATCTTATGGTAACTTCCTGCTCTCACATTCTTGACCTATGTCTTGCCCCTGGATTCCAATGACCCTGGAGGAGAGAGTGAGGCTGGTGACTTTGCACAGCCCTGCCTCACTTAAATCCATTTCACTCAAAAGTCAAGACACCATCCTCTTGATGTCACTGGTCCCCTTTGAGAAAAAAGGACAAACAACAACAGCTCTCACATCATATATTTTAAGATCCTTTTCAACTCTGACCTTCTATGTTGTATGTTTCTAGTTCTAAAATTCAGTGTTGTATGTTGTGTGGGTTTTTTTCCTAATTCTCTTGTTATATTCTATGTTCTAAGCTAGAACATTCTTTGTTTTATGTTCTAATGCTCTTTTTAGCACATATATCTGCTGTTTTCTGTTCTAAGATTCTTATCAACTCAGAAATTCTTTGTTTTGTTCTAAGGTTCTTTCCAGTTCTGATAATCTATAATAAATATTGTAAGGTTCTTTCCAGTTCTTACATGCTGCTTTCTCTCTTCCAAAGTCTGTTCCCACTCTACAATTCTATGTTGTCTATTGTAAATGTAACCCGAGGTTCAAACCTAGTGCATTTGCCTAAGATTCTAGTCTTTAGGAAACATCATTCAACATCCTGTGCCTGCAGAAATCATAACACAGTTGTTGGGAAGACTTGGGAGAAGAGGGACTTTTCTTCTTGCTCCTCTATTTGAGAGAGGATACATGTGGCTCCAGACTCTTTTCAGGAAAAAAAATCCACATAGAGACATACAAAAAAAAACTTTGGAAGGCAGACATGTAGGAGAAACTCCCAGTCTCCCCACCCCGACCATGCCCCCGATTTCCAACATCTCTTGTTCTCTGGGTTTCCACATATAATGGATCTGAAGTCAGTCTTTTCTCAAAGAAGGAAGCAAGAAGAAAGTCCTTCTTCTTCAAGCATCTTTTAAACATGTACGCAGCATTGATTGATCAATCTTCCCACCAATGAGAAGGCTTGAGCCCTGGGTTACATAAGATTTTTTAGAGCACTGATATCTAGGCTGACCATCTATGTGCAACATTCTAAGATTCCTTCCAGTTCTGACATTCTATGCCAGGGGTGTGGAACCTGCAGCCTGGAGGCCACATGTGGCCCTATAGGTCCTTGGATATGGCCCTTTGACCAAATCCAAATTTCACAGACCAAATCCCCTCTAGGTCCTCAAGTGCGGTCCTTTGACTGAATCCAAACTTCACAGAACAAATCCTCTTAATAAAAGCATTTGTTCTGTAAAACTTGGACTCTCCTTGCTTGCCATTGGAATGCTTGAGTTCACGAGTGGCTTATAGCAGACCCATAAAGGTATGAATAAGTATCCTCAGCCAATACCTCATCTTCAGTCATCCATGGCATTCAAGGACTTCTCAAACCTAGTCTGATGCAATTGATTGATTCATTCCAGAGAATTGCTCTCATTTGGCTAAGGTAGCTACTTTAAGTGGGGGGGGGGGCGGGTAAAGTCATCATTGGTTGGGTCACTGGAGCTGTCATGGTCTTGTTCAAACCTCTTACTGAATGATTCAAAAAGGAAGTCCCAGTAATACCCCCCTCTTCTTACAGTCTAATGTCCATCGCAATACTAACATTCTGTGTTCTGTTTTCTAAGCTTCTTTCTAACTCTAGTCTTTTTTGTCTTTTTTTATTCTAAGACATTTCCAGGCTCTTTTTTGAAACATAACCCTGCTCTGTTTGCTGTGTTCTAAGGTCCCTTTCAGTTCTGACCATCTATGACCTTTTCTCATTGCTCCTACTTTTTGACCCCTCTGCCACATTTGACATTAGTAATCACTCACTCCTCCCTGGGTTTTCATTCATGAACTCTCTCCTGGTTCTCCTCCTACCTTGCTGACCAATACTTCTCAGTCTCCTTTACTGGCTCATGGTCCATATAATGCTCCCAAACTGTGGCTGTTCCTCCAAAGTTCTGTTCTAGTCTCTCTTCTCTTCTCCCTCTATACTCTCCCTTGCTAATATTTTCACCTCTCGTTTCTATCCAGTTTGTTCTCAGAACTCTATTTCCAGACCAAACCTCTCTCCTGAGCCCCAGAGCCACATCACCGCATCCTGGATATTTCAAACAGGATGCCCCATAGACACCTCAAACTCGCCATGATCAAAATGGAATTATCATAGTTCCCTCCACCCAAAATCCTCCCATCTATCAAAGTTCCTCCTTTCTGTTGAAGGCACCTTCATTCTCTTAATCTCCTAAGTCTATTCTTTTTTTTCTTTTTGGAGGGGGGAAGGCAGGGCAATTGGGGTTAAGTAACTTGCCCAAGGTCACACAGCTAGTAAATGTTAAGTGTCTGAGACCAGATTTGAACTCTGGTCCTCCTGACTTCAGGGCCACTGCTCTATTCATTGTGTCACCTAGCCTCTCCACCCCCCCCCAAATCTATTCTTAATGTTATCCTTAACTCTTCACTCTCTCTCACCATGCATACCCAGTACATTGTCAAATTCTGTTGTTTCTATTTCTACCACATCGCTTATGTTTGACCCCATCTCTCTACTCATATAACTCAGGTACCTATCACCTCTTTCCTGGAGTATTGCAACAGCCTCACACTGGGTCTCCCTCCTCACTCTAATAAATCCTCCACACAGCTGCTACAATAATTTTCCTTAGCACAGATCTGACTATGTCACTATCACTCCTAATAAACTCCAGTGGCTCCCTATTGCCTCTAGAATCAAATATGAACTCATCTGTTTACCTTCTAAAGTCCTTCACAGCTTGGCCTCAAATTTGTTCTAGCGTCATTTTATAATACTACCCATTCTGTACCCCGACACTTTCACACACCCCAACCACACTGACCTTCTCTCTATTCCTCACATACAACAGTCCATCTCCCATCTCTGTGCTTTTGCACTGGCTGTCCCCCATGCCTGGAATGTACTCCCTCCTCAACTCTCTTTCATAGATTATCTTATTTCTTTCGAGATAAAGCCCAAGCACCAAACCTTCTACATGATACCTTTCCTGATCTTCCCAGTTACTAACACGCTCCCTCACTAACTACCTTGTATTTATTTTATATTTATCATTTCTATATATTTCCATGTGGACATAATGTAAGGTCCTTGGGAAGAGGGAGTACTTCAGTTTTGTCTTCACATCTCCAGTGCTGCCTCTTTTGATGGAGGCTTCTATTTATTAATGGTGGTTGATTGATTAGTTGGTTTCCAGTTCTAATGTTCTATGCTCTTCCTAGTAAGGCCCCATCCTACTCTAACATTCCATATTCTGTGGTTGAAGGGTCTTCCAACTAAAGGATCCTGTGTTCTGAAGTTCTTTCCATCACAGATATTATAAATTCCTTATTCTAAGTTCCTTCTTGGCTCTAAAATTCAATGTTCTTTAGTCACTTCCAACTCTGATATTCCATGATCCAAGTTCTAAGGTCCCTATTCATTCTGACATTCTCTGTTCTCTCTTCCAAGGACCCTTCAAATTCTCATATGCCATGTTTGTTTGTTTTTTTCCAAAGAGTCTTTCCAGATCTGAACTTCCATATCCTATGATTCTTTTTCAGCTGGGTCTTTACAGGTTCTTTGCAACTTTAACACTCAACATTCCATAGTCTAAGGTTTTTCCCAATTCTAAAATTCTAGATTCTAGAGTAAGGGTGGGGAACCTGTGATGTCAAGGCCACATTTAGCCTCCAGGCCTCAAGTTCGCCACTGCTGTTCTAGAGTTTTCCAGGTCTTACTTTCTACATCTCTGTTCTAAGGTCTCTGTTATGACAGTCTCTGTTATATATGCTTGGGTCAATTCCTAT
>CM053602.1:54876027-54902027 GCA_028646575.1 Pseudocheirus occidentalis
GGCTCAGCTCTGACATACATTCCCCCCCCCCCGCCATGCTCAGTGTCCCCCAAGGCTCAGCTCTGATGCACCCCTTCTTAAACTCCGAACTGACACCCGGTTCAGCTCTCACAAAAGCCCCTAACCATAGCTTTGACTCCCTCCTCAGTTCAGTCCTTGACAACCCCCCTCCCACTTAGCGCTGACACTGCTCCCATGGTGACCCCTCAGACTCAGCTCAGACACCCCACCCCAGGCTCAGCGCTTAGACCTTCCCCTCCTTCAACTCTGAGCTGACACCTTTTCCTCAGCTCAGCTCTCATATTACCCCCTAAACTTAGCTCTGCCTCCCCCCTTACCTCTGTCCTTACCCAGACACACGAACACACACACACACACACACACACACACACCAGCAGTGACACCGCCCCCAAGCTCAGCGCCGACCCTCCTTCAGCCCTGATCACACACCCTTGCTGATACACGACCCCAGGCTCTGGACAAATTGCCGTTCCAGGATCAGGCTTGATCCAGCCCCTCAAGGCTCATCCCTGATACCCCACCTTCTTCAATCTGACCTGACACTCTATCCTGGTCAGCTCAGCTCAGCTCTGACACACTGCCCCCCTCAAACTGACTCTCTGAAGGTCACTGATACCCCTACCCCAAGTTCACAGCTGACAGGCCTGCCGGCAGCTAGCTGAGTTTTGACTCCCCACCCTCACCCAACTCAGATGATTTCCCCCCCTCCCCATTGGTTACTTTCGTAAAGACAATGGCCAATAAGGTCCAGAATGGATCACAAGGCCAAGAGTTATTTATTGAAAGACCTAGGGGGTGGAGGGAGACCTAAGGCCGAAGGCCATTTGTCACAGCTGGACCACAGCTGGAAAATTGGGGATAGAAGGCTATGTGACTTCCCCTGAGCTTGCGAGAATTCGGCAAAAGTAGGGGCTCTCTTTTTAGCTGAGCAAGGGTGCCACGGGGAGCTCTCCTTCCCGCCCTCTCCATCTCCTTTGGGAGCCCAGGCCTGAGGAGAGCAGAGGCTGGCCCAGCCCAAGGCATCAGTTCCGCAGAAGGACAGAGGCCATGAAAATGCCTGACTTCAGAGCCCAGGCAGCCCCTCTCTCTAGGGACCAAAGTGTGGCTTTGCCTTATTTTGCAGCCCTGGTAGTTCGCTTCCTCACCAAGAGATTTATTGGCGACTATGAGGCCAACACCGGTGAGTCCATCCAGCTCCTGGGCCCTGAAGGGCCCAGAACCTTCCCTCTTCTGCCCAGGCCCTTCCCCCAGTTCCCCAGGGGCAGCTTTTGATTCATAGTGGAAAAACTCTCACCCCACCCCCATTCCAGTGAGGCCAGCAATCCATCTCCCTCCCCTCCCCCTCTTCCCATCCTGCTGAGGAAAGGGGTGAGGGGAGGGGTGGGTGAGGACCCAAAGAGATGCTGCTGGCCTGGCCTCCCAAGAGAAGAAAAAAGCCCGAAGTCCCAGACGCTCTCGGGTAGGTCACTATGTCTTCTTTCCTGGCTGGAGGATAAGGGCCTGGTGCTTATGGAATACTGACGAGCCAAGCCAACGTTCTGAGGTGGTGAGCCGAAGAACCTGGGCTGTCGGCTCAAAGCTTCAGGGACTCAGCAGGTTTGGAAACTCCTTGCAGCTGGGACGGGGGGAAAGGGGGCAAGACCAGAAACTCCCAGGATCATAGCTTTCGAGCTGGCAGGAGCCAGCAAAGACATCGAATCCAGCAGGGCAAGGACACGCACCCATTCAGCTCTTGGCCAAGTGGCTCTCTGCCCACTCCCAGATGGTCTGGGTTTTCCCTTCCCTAGAGCTAGACTAATGGGCCAGGAACCAGCAGGTCATTCTCTTCCACGGGCAAGTCACTTCAGTGTCCGCATGGGGAGAATTACAAGGGAACTTGTCTGGGGCATAGTGGTAAGGAGGATGGGTTTGAACTCAGAATACCTGATTCCAGGACTGGCTCAGCTGTTTTATTACTGGGTGACCCTGGGTAAGTCACTTCCCCTCCCTTGTCTTCAGTTTCCCCCTCTGCAAACTGAAGGGGGTTGGGTTAGGTTAGATGATCTCTGAGGACCTTTCTAGCTCTGATTCCATGGACTCTGCTCACTCATGCCTACCAGCCTCAAATTGTTTGAAGAGCATTGAAATTACTGACCATGGGGAAGGTGCTTGGGAGGGGCTCCAATAATGCATGAAGGTAAGTACTGTTGTCCAGAATGAATAAACCATGAAGACTCTTTAGCCATAGGTAAAGACCATACAAATGACAGCCATTATCCTGGAGATGGCACTGTTTCTGAACCTCAGTATTCTGATCTGGAAAGTGGGACTAATAATACACGTTCCACCTCCTTCACAGGGTTGTTTGTGAGGAGAGCACTTTGAGTTATTATTACTATGGTTAATAATATATGTCTATATCAGGATCACTGTGACCCTCAGTCATGTTCAGCAGTCAGATTCTCCATGTTGGCCTGTTTTTTCCAGGGCTCATTCCCCCTCTCCTCTCCATCTCCTCCCTGCTGGGGATAAAGGTTATTTACTTCTCAGACCAGCTTTTGGTTTCTCGCTGATTTTCCTCTTTGTTGCCCACATCTCCTTTCCTGTCTTTGGCCCTCTTGACCAGGCCTGCCAAAAAATCCAAAGAGCTGAGCTGTCTCCCTAGACTTCAACGGGCCACACTTCTCCTGGCCCAACCATTGGCCACAGTGAGGGAAAAGGAGAGGAAGTCACTCTGTCAAAGGCATGTGACTCCAGCCTTCACGAAGGCAAACAATCCACACAGGGAATCAGCTGGCCCATAGCAACAGCTTGCAGCCTTAGCAACCAGCATGTAGCCAGGGCATTCTGGAATCAGGGAAGGCCCCAAAAGCCAGGTGCATTCCTTGGTATTTCAGTCTGGGCATGCTGTGGGCCTCCTCTGCTCACCAGAAGGCCCGAGTGCTGAGGTCTCTTCCCAAGGGAACAAAAGCGCATGCTCTCAGACTTTCTAAAAAGGACAATCAAGGAGAGACATTGCTTAGGTATATATAAGAAATGTGGGTATATGTGTATATAGTGAGGTGTCAGAATAGGAAGGAAATAAGTATTTATTAAGTGCCTACTCTATACCAGACCCCGGGCTAAACACTTTACAAATATCCCATTTAATCCTCACAACCCTGTCAAGTAGGCACTTTACATATCCATTTTACAGTTGAAGAAACTGAGGTCTTCCTGACCCCAGCCTGAGTGCTCTACCCACTGTACCATCTTGCTGTTTCTAAGAAGGCAGGATGTCCAAAAGGGTGAGCTGTGAAGAGGAGGGTCAGACCTATTATTCTATTGTTCTCCACTGACGGAGATTACCAAGTCCCCCATAACTTATGGTCACAGAGAATTGCCTGCCTGGGGCGCTGAAAGGCTACAGGCCTCCACAGCCTGGATATATCAGAGGCAAGACTTGAACCTGGGAGTTCCTGACTCCTAGGCTGACTGCCTCTTTTTCTCCAGGGGTAGCCTAACATATGTAGTGTTTATGTGTAGGGGAGAGGTGACATTTAACTCCCATTTTCCCCTCCCTTTAAGGGTTATAAAATACATTCCTCAAAGCTACTCTCTGAGGTGGGTAGTCTTAAAATATTTTATATAGATGAGGAAACTAGACTCTCAGCTACAGAAGTGAGGCAGATCTCCTGACTCTAAGCCTGACCCCCTTGGAATGGGCCACCATCCTGGGCCTCCTGGGGAGAAGTGGCCTTTAAACTTGGTTTCACACCACCCAGGCCCCATCTCCTGCTCCCTGGAGGACCTATCCCAATCATTTCTCCAGGAAGAGATGGAACAGGTATCCCAAGTGAACAGCTTCTGGCTTCTGCAGATTGGCACCTTTGTGTGCTGGCATAAGGCCTTCCCCTGCCCCCACCCTTCTTGCTGATGCCCTGCTTTCTCCTTTCTCCCCATGACCCCAGCCTGGCTCAGTGAGCCTCCGGCTCCACACCTTCACTCCCGCACCCAGTCCCAGTGATTTAGCATCTGTCAAATGCTTTCTTCTAGATGATTGCCGCCTACCCCCTAGGTAAATGGCAGCTTTGACTCAGCCTAGTGAGGGGGTCTCTGAGCAGCCAGTCACAAGGCCTTCTTCCCACTCAGCCTATTTGTTCTCCTTCTTAATAGAGATGCCATCTGAGCTCTGAGCCCAAGTCATGGTATGTTTGAGTTGGAAGGGACCTTCTGAATCATCTCCCCAAAGCTAACACATCAGGTCTAAAGAGACCTTCCGCCTTGCCTCAGTTTACAGAAGACCAAATGGAATCTGGCCAGAGTCACAGAGCAGATGCCTAATCCCCAATCTCCTGACTTCTCTTGGTCTGGTGATCTTCATATTCTTTTGTGATCTTTCCTCTATCAGGTTCCTTGTACTCTCGCCAGTTTACCCTTGATGGGGAAGAAATCTCTCTCCAAGTTCAGGACACCCCCTATGTGGCCCTGGAGGTAAGACCTTCCTTCTTGGAACTCTTTGGATATTTGCTCATCTTCTGGCTGGCTCAAAGTCATCCAAAACATAATCAGATGAGGCAGGAAACCACCTTGGGGTACTTTTGGAGCACAGAAGGTACCCAAGGCCTTAGTCTAGGGGCCCAGGAATAAAGTTGATGGAGGCCAAAAGAAGTGGCCTTGCCTTGTAGGCTCTTTCTTGGTGAGCAAATGCACCTGGACTCTCTGCCCCTGGGCCTGGCCTCCTGGAGACATGGCAAGGTGCCTGGGAGGCCCATTCTGATTGGCCAAAAGAATCTAGGGAATGTCAGCACCTTATCAGAAGAGCTTTGAAACACTGGGGCCAGAGTGACTGCCTCCATTGGCAGCTCTAACCCAGAACTCAGATAGGGCCCAAAGAGTTGACCAAAGTGGTCCTCTCTTCGAAACCATAAGGAACTCCACTTAAGTACTATTCATGGACTCCTTTCATTCTTTAAAAAAAGCATGGTACTGAATGTTTTTTGTACTGCCCTTGGTCTCTGTCTTTCCAGCCTATCATTGGGCTGCAGTAGGAAGGGTGTAAGAAAGTCACATTTTTCCACCCAAGTGACCTTCCCTGGAGTCGGAAAAGGATCCCCCCAGTGCCACAGCCTCTAGAGCAGCCAAAAACCATTGCCAAATGAAGAAGGAGAGGGGAGGAGCCCAGGCCTAGAATATGCTTAGTTCTCACTCTGGTTTGTTTCCTTCTCAGAGGTCAAGGCCCATAGAGGGCTGAATATTTGGACTGGTGAGATGAGAGGGAATTGGAGAGGGATGGGAAGTGAGTGGAGAAGATGAAGGGTGGAAGTGGGTAGGGGGAATTGGGAGTAAGGAGAAGAGAAATACAAAAAATGAAGGGTTAGTGAGGGGGAGAAGGGAAAGGGAATGAGAGTGAATGTAGATGAGATGAAGTAGAAGGGTGAGGAGCAGAGGGGGAGAATCTTGAGTGAGTGGGGAAATCAGGAAGGAATCAAAGAAGCTAGATGGGTAGAGAAATAGAGGGAGAGGGATGAGGTGGAGGAGAAGTAAAGAATGGGGGCTGAGAGCAATGGGCACCAAGGGGTGGGAAGAGGAAAGCCAATCTACTTTGTCAGAACTTCAGCCTACCATAAATGTTCAAGTCTGACAGCTAAGGGAAGCCACTTACTTACTGGCCTGGGAGGGGTAGAAGGAGGGGCATCTGTGGGCTGCCATCTCAGGACTTGGGCAGTGACTGGTGAACTCCAGAATTATCCCTTGCCAAGGCATTTCTTCCAAGAAGCAAAACAAGAGAAAATGAATTTGATGGGTCTTTGCATTTTCTGAATAGACAATTCCACCTGGAATGTATCCAGCGACCATCCCATCTGATACCCAGCTGGTTCTAGTGAAAAATCCCATTAATATATAGAACCACAAGGGACTTCCAGGGAGGAAGGTTATCAGGGCCCATTCAGCGCAAGAACTTCCTTTTAATCCCACTCAGCCAAAGGAATTGATATATGCATGGGAAGATGGGGGAGGACAGTGTCAGATGAAAATCTCTTCCTTAGACATCAGTGGGCTCAGCCCAGTCAGTAACAGGTGAGGCCTTCCCACATTAGTGCCCAATGACCTTAACTCTTGGGGCTCACTCTTCTAGAAGTGTCTCCACGGTTTATCACCCCTCAAAGTGAGAAAGTTCTTCCTGGTGCCTAATATAAGACAGCTCATCAAACATGTATTTGATGTCTACCCTGTGCTAAGCATGGAGGGTTTCACAGAGCTTATGGATTAAAAAGGAAGATAAAAGACGTACACAAATCCTTACTAAGTTGAAAAGAAAATCCAGATGCTGGCCACGATGCTCAGTTGAAGGAAATGAGGACATTTAATCAAGAGAAAAGTCTTATGAGGGGACCTAATAGCTGTCCTCAAATATATAAAAAAGCTATCATGAAGAAGAGAGTGTGCTCAGCCCCAGAAGGCAGAATTTTCTCCTAGATGAATGTGGACAAGAGGCTGATAAATGCAATATAGGCTGTCTCCAGAGGTTGTGAACTCCTCTTCACTGGAGGCCTCCAGATTTCAGTTGGAAAGACCAACCAAATATTTACGGAGGGGGAGATGCTGTGAGGCATCTTGGTCTGGTTTGGGAAGGCTTAGTTGACCTCTGAGAGTTCTTCATGTCTGAAATTCCAAGAGTCAGATAAATATGATATGAGGGAAAAGATGGTAGGGCCAAAAGTGAGAACTGACCTAAGGGTTCTTGGGAAGCTTTGAGGAGGGGGAGAGCTGGGAGAGCAAGACTTGCTCCCCTAAGACACCTCACCTGAGCTGAGATGCGAAGAAAGAAGGATTTTCGGAAATATCCTCTGGGCATGGTTCTGTTAGCTGGCTCAGCTGTGAGCAAGGAGGGACTGGAAAACCAGATGGGCTCAACTCTTCCACTGAGGCTTCAAGAAGCCTTTTGTGTGATATGGCAGCCAAGTTGGGAAGGGCCTTCAAAAGCAGGTTAAGGATGTTAGATTTGGCCCTCCAGCACAAAGGAAGTACAAAGGATGTTTGGGAAGAGCAGGAATATGAGCAAGCCTGCACCTTAGGGAGTTCCCTTTGTCCTCTGGGTGAAGGATGGATTAGAAAGAGAAGAGACTGGAAGTGGTTAGGACCCCCCCCCCCGATCCATGAGTCACCCAGATTCACAAACTCAAAGTTCTTCTTCTTCTTCTTCTTCTTCTTCTTCTTCTTCTTCTTCTTCTTCTTCTTCTTCTACTTCCTCTCTCTGTCTCTTTCTCTCTCTCTGTCTCTCTCTCTCTGTCTCTGTCTGTGTCTCTCTGTCTTTCTGTCTGTCTCTGTCTCTGACTATCTCTCTCTCTCTCTCTCCCTCTCTGTCTCTCTCTTTCTGTCTCTCTCTCTGTCTCTGTCTCTCTCTCTGTCTCTCTCTCTCTCTGTCTCTCTTTCTGTCTTTCTCTCTCTGTCTCTGTGTCTCTGTCTCTGTCTCTCTCACTGTCTCTCTCTTTCTGGCTCTCTCTCTCTCTTTCTCTCTCTCTGTCTCTGTCTCTGTCTCTAGCTCTCTCTGTCTCTCTCTCTGTGTCTCTCTGTCTCTCCATCTCTCTTTTTCTCTCTCCCTCTCTGTCTCTCTGTCTCTGTCTCTCTCACTGTGTCTCTTTGTCTCTCTCTCTGACTCTCTTTCTCTCTCCCTCTCTGTCTCTGTGTCTCTCTGTGTCTCTGTCTCTGTCTGTCTGTCTCTGTCTCTGTGTCTCTCTCTCTCTTTCTCTCTCTCATCCTCTGGCCCCTGAATATCCCATCACTAGCCAAGTCTTGTCATTTCTACCTCTTATATCACTTCCATCTGTCCTTTTCTCTTTACATTATCACCATCATAACTGAGGCCGTCAACACCTCTTACTTACATTATCATCTTCATAATTGAGGCCCTCACCACCTCTCTGCTGGACTCATTTAATGGTCTCCCTATTTCCAGTCTTTCCCCTTACAATCCAGCCTCTACACAAGAGCCCCAAATAATCCTCCTATGACACAGTTCTGACCACGTCATTTACAAATCTTCATGATTTCTTTGTTGCTTCTAAAGAAACCCCTCACAGACTGGTTCTGGCCTGGCTTCCCCAGTGGATTTCCTAGTACTACCCTTCACACACTCACATACTTCTCCCCCCAACCCCTCACCAAACTGACCTACTGATGCTGGCTTCAAGTTCAAACTTCTGTGCACAGCCAGTCACATGTCTGGAGTGCTCTCCGCCCTCACTTCTGCCTCTTAGAATCCTCAGATCATGTACCACCTCCTACGGGAAACCTGTTCTGATCCCCCACTCTGTTGTTACTGTTCTCTCTCTCCTTAAATTAGCACGCCTTTATTTACTTCTTTGTATGTATAGACTCAAACTGGTCTGGTCTATGTACCTCACCCCAAGAGAACCCAAACTCTTGAGAAGAGACTGTCGGATTTCTGTCTTTGTGTCCCCAGCACAAGGGGTAGTGTTTAAGAGGTGTCCATTGGCTGGAGTGGATGGCAAAGAGATCATCTCCTCCCACCGTTCTGGCAGGAGATGATGGGGAGGCCTTGAGTTGGGGTCTGAGGTAGCTCCAGGTGTATTTCACCTTCTTTGACCCATTGTGCCCTGCTACCATTTTAATGGGCCTTCTTGTTCCCCATTCCCCTTTCTGCCTTCACTTTCCACATAGGAGAATAGCGAGGTCATCATTTGCCAGGAGCAGGTGAACCGCTCCATCTATTGGGCAGATGGATTTGTGTGCGTCTACTCCATCACTGACCACGCTAGCTACCGCATCATCCGGCCCTTGTACCAGCACATCCGCAAGATTCACCCCAATGCCAACATCCCCCTGCTGTTGTTGGGCAACAAGGGTGATCTTCTCAGGGCCCGCCAAGTGTCATCAGATGAAGGAGAGCAGCTGGCCGGGGAGCTGGGTGGCAGCTACTCGGAGGTGTCTGCCCGGGAGAATTTTGACAGCGTGAATGATGCTTTCCAGCAGCTCTGCCAGCTGGTGGGCCGCCTTGGGGGTGGTAGCAGTGGCCCCAGTGTTGGTCCTAGAGCCAACGCCAATGCCAACGCCAATGCTGCCGCCTGCAGCAATGTCTGTGTGGAAAAGCGCAGAGGCCTCCACCTGGCCCGCCCCAAGTCCCCCAACATGCAGGACCTGAAGCGACGCCTGAAGCAGGCCCTCTCCTCCAAGAGCAGGTCCGCTACTGCCCCAGCCCCAGCCAACAGCATCTGAAAAAGTCCCGGCATGGGGGTAGGGGAGGCCCAGCTAGGAGATCCCTGGCTATTTATGGTTCTATTTTGTGTTACTGGCCTTGTGGGTTTGTGGTTATGTTGTGGTGTGCCCTTGCATGTGTGTTTGTGTTCATTTTGTGGGGGGGTGATTCAAGGGCCCAGAAGGAGAGAGCCCAGCCCAGACAGTTGAAAGCCCATGGGCCAAGACACCAGAGTCCTTAGTTTGGGTAAGACAGGGCAGGGACCAGAGGACTTGAAGGGGTGACAGCTTCCCTTTCTGATCAATGAGAAACACCAATCCTCACAAGACAGAAGTGGAAACTGAGGCTGAGTAGTAGCTGAGCTAAGACTTAAAACCAGGTCTTTTAAGTCCAAGTACAGTGCTCTCTTCACTACATCCCAACTGCCCCATCCATGCTCTAGGGAACCTCAATTGGCTTTAAGAGACACCCCAATCCTCCCTTTCCCCCAGTATTGGAGCAGAAACAAGGCAAGTATTACTAACTGGGAGGGTTCCTTGGGGGGGGAGGGGCATCCCCCACTGATCTACAGCAAGTAGAATGTAAGCTCCCTGAGAGCAGGAGTTATCTCGCTTTTGTATTTGTGTTTCCAGTGCCTGGCAGGTGGTAGGTGCTTAATAAATGTTTATTAATTGACTGATTGGTTGATTGAAGGGCGGCAGCAACCCTCCACTGAGGCCCTGTCCCCCACCCACCCACCCAAGTGCGCAGGCTTCATGAAAATGTCCCAGAACAGTTGGGTGGAGGCTTTCCGTTCCTCCCACCAGAGCCTGGGGCCAGAAGGGGTCACCCTTTCTTTGAGAACAACCCCAGCCCCTTTTCTAGAGGCAGCAGGGTACAGTGACAAGAGCATTGGATTTGAAGTCAGACGTCCTAGGTTCAAGTCTTGGTTTTGCTGTGTACTAGCTGTGTGACACTGAACAAGTCACTAACCGCTCGATTTCCCTACCTGTCAAAATGTGGCTTGGACTACATTACATCCTGTATGGTTTCTTCTAACTCTAAAACTGTCTGATTGATATGCAGCCTTCAGGAAGCCATGCGGGTAACCAGAGGCCATGTGGGCCTCTGGTATTCTTCTCTCATCTCCATGCCCAGAGTCCAAATGGCCAGGTCTGTTCTTTGTCCTGCTACTGCTCGGCTGTTCCTCTTGGCCTCACTGCCTTCTCTCTCCCTCCAGTTTATGGATCTGCTCCTGGGGCCTCTTGTACTGCTTCCTCTCCTTCCCCTTCATTTGTTTCAGGCATCCAGGACATGACCTCCCCTCCCTTCAATCAATGGCAATGTTCCCTCTGGTTTAGTCTGGACTTGTTTTTCCCAAGATGCTCCCAGGGGGCCTCTTCTCCAGAGTTAGTGAATGAGTCCGAGTCATGGTCTGCTGGTTTTGAACTCACATGGCTTCCCCCCTCCCCAGTTTGTTTGCTTGTTCATCTTCTCCAAACCTGGTGTTTCTAAGCTTCTCTTTTTTGGAATTGGTCGGTTTCCCCCCTTTTCTCCACAGATGCCCCCCAAGCTTTTCAGTACATTCTTGGGGTCCCAAGGACATCTACTGCTAAAGTTTGGGGATCTTATCTTTTTGAGCCAGAAGGGGCCTCATCCTGTCTAACCTTCTGATTTTACAGATGAGGAAACTGAGTCCTGTGGCTTACATGATTTGCCCAAGGTCACACAGGTAGTAAGTGCTCAGCAGGATTTTAGCCCAGATTCTCAGACTCCAAAGCCAGCAATCTCTCCACTTTGCCATGCTGATACACATTTCTCTAGCTCCATAAGATCCACAAAATATTCCTCCCACCACAAGCTTATGGGGTCTAGAGTACAAATATTCTCTCCATTTTACAGATGAAGACACTGGAGCTCAGCTGTGCAGTGACCTAGCCAGGGTCCAATAAGGAATGAAGCTGGGATGAGAAACCAGGATGCATTCATTACTCAAGCCAAGGCTGAGATTAATTAAAATCATAATAATTTCAACCTCTCTAGTGTTTTAGTACTCTCCTAAAATTCACTGATGAACCAGTCACCTCTTTGCTACCCCCTTCCTTCCCCCCCAAGAAGAAAGAAAATATCTGGGAAGGAGAAAAGGAAGCATCAGCCTCTCCCTTGTTGCTGGGGGTGGGGAGGGCGCTGGGATCTGTAGCGCTGATTCATTCATTCATTCATCTAAGAGGCATTGACTGAGTACCTACTATGGCTCTGAGGGGGTATGCAAAGATGAAAAACATCAGACATGCTTTTGGGCACAATAACCCCAAGCAACAGTAACATCATGGCCATATTCACGACCAAAGTTCCCATTTCTAGATTACTTTCAAGTTTAAAACGATTGCCTCAACCCCTCAGGAAGTAGATAGAGCAAAACTTAGTCCCCCAGAGAAGTTGAACTGTTTTGCCCAGGCTCACTTAGCTGGCATTCAGGCCCAAATGCCCAATACTGCTGCTACTGTCCCATACTGCCATGGGAGAGATCACATTTCTGGGCAGCTTTAAGGTCTCCGAAGTGCTTGGCATGCATGATATCAGTAGATCCTCACAACAGATCCTTGCCTTGAGGGCAGGGAGTCAGTGAGTGCAGTTACCATCAGCCCTCTTTACAGATGGGGAAAGTTTGAGACTCAGAAGAGGTTAAGTCACATGTTCATGACCACACAGCTAATAAGTTTGAAAGCCAGGACTTGAAACCTAAGTCTTCTGATGATAAGACTGGTACACAGAGATTGTCAGGAAGGGAGAAAAAGATCATAGCTGACTGCTGAGGGGCAGAGGGAGGGAGAAGGGGATAAGGAAGTCCCTAAGAAGGAGGTGGTATCTGAGATGGGACTTGAAGGATGAGAATGATTTCAACAGACAGCTACATGTGACAAGGCATGAGAAAAAATATGGAGGCAAGAAGTAGGACAATAGCTGCATTTGTCAAGCATATCTACATGGTCCCTGTCCTCATGGATGTCACTTTTAGGAGGGGCTTAAGGTATAAACAAAGTTCTAGTCCACATTCTTACACAAGTGAAAAGCAGGTTACCCAGCAATGAGTCATGGAGGAGGAGGGCTATAAAGATCAGAATAGTCTTGGTTCTGGAACTGGTAACTGGACCCATCTTTCTGGAAGAGTAATTAAAGGATGCATTACACAAACCAAGGCTGAGGTTAATTAAAACAACTTCAATCTATCTAATGTTTGAGTACTCTCCTCAAGTTCACTAATGAACCAGTCAAGAGAAGCTTGAAGAACCTAGAAAAGCAAAGGTTGAACCCTGACAAAGACCCAAGACTTGACTTCAGCTGATCCCTGCATCTTCTGAATGAGACCTGACTCCCTCCTGATGACACAGCCTCCCAGGCTACCCCTTCCAACATTACTTGCATTTTCATAGCCCTGGACTACACTCATGGTTGAGGCAGGGGGGAGGGGAGGAGGGTTAAGGTTACAGTTGTGATGGAGTGAACAACTTGGGGTTGGTACCAGAATCAGCTGCCAGAATCTTGATTGGCTGATGAATATGGATTGAATGAATCTCAAAGGAAGAAAAGAGCACAAATTTATGTTATAAAATCGTGACTGGACCATTACTACAGCAAAACAATTCATTTATAGTTACCTAATCAATTTATCATCCCACTCACCAGAGTAGCTATTCTGAAACTTTTCTCCCTCCTCAAGTCTCACCCCACTTTCCTTTCCTTTCCTTTCCTTTCCTTTCCTTTCCTTTCCTTTCCTTTCCTTTCTTTTCCTTGATTATGTTTTATATATATATATATATATATATAAAATTATATTCCATCACAATCATATACCACAAGTTCCTCAAACACTTCCCAACTGATGGGCATCCCTTCAATTCCCAGTTCTCTGTAACCACAAAAAGAGCTGTTATAAATATTTTTTGTGCATCTTTTCTGTCATCTTAGTCAATCTGATAGGCACAAGATGGTACCACAGAGTTATTTTAATTTGCATTTCTGTAATCATTAGTGATTTAGGGCATTCCATTTGACTATTGATAGTTTGGATTTCTTCTTCTGAAAGGTCCTTTCCCTTTTCTCTGATCTCTTTGGGACATAGATTTAGTCATGGTATTTCTAGGTGAAGGGATATGCACAGTTTTATAGCCTTTTGAGCATAGCTCCAAATTGTTCTCCAGAATGGCTGGACCAGTTCACAGCTCCACCAACAATGCATTAGTGTTCCTATTTTCCCACATTCCTTCCACCATTTGTCATTTTTCTTTTCTGTCATCTTAGTCAATCTGATAGGCACAAGGTGGTACCATAGAGTTATTTTAATTTGCATTTCTCTAATCATTAGTGATTTAGGGCATTCCATTTGACTATTGATAGCTTGGATTTCTTCTTCTGAAAACTGTTGCTTGTTCAGATCCTTTGACCTAATAATAGCTAACATTTATATAGCCCTTAATATGTACCAGGCAGTATGATAAGCACTTTACAATCATTATCTCATTTGATCCTCTCTAATGGTGCTTAAATTATCTCTCCATAACCCATTTTCAAGGGCAGTTATTTTTTATATCAGATATATTACATTTTGTTCTATTTCCTGTCTTTTGATCCTATTTTAATATCTCTTGCTGTCTCCTGGAGAACTTAATTTATACCTATTCTATTCTAATTCTAAGAAATTCTATTGATAAAGGTTGCCACTTTCTCTTCTACACAATTCTTTCATCAAGAACTTTTAATTCATTTTTTTTAATTTCTTGCATCATTTTGTTTAGGTATCCATTTGCTCCTTGTGGAAAGTGCATTGTTTTTGCTTTAAAACTTCTTACAGTTGGTATGGAGTTAGATTGGCAATATAATTTTTTAAACTAGTTCATGTTTTCTTTAATTTCCTCATCTCTCCAGTCTCTTTAGTTTTGCTGCTGTTGCTTTGGAGTGGGGGGAAGGCAAGGCAGTTGGGGTTAAGTGACTTGCCCAGTCAAGTGAGTATTAAGTGTCTGAGATGGGATTTGAACTCTGGTCCTCCTGACTCCAGGGCCAGCATTCTATTCACTGAGCCACCTCGTGGCCCATCTTTACTTTCTGATTTGGGCTTTGTACTAGTACCAGACCATTCCCTGACTGAACTTTTGGGTAGGATAATTGGCCCTGCTTGCTCTTACTCTAAATATCCTGGTGTCTAGCACTGACCTCTCTCTCCTGGCCTCTTTAATCTTTGAGGTACAAGAGGCTAGAAATTCAGGTTCCTTTCTGGTATTAGAGAAGAGTGTTAGTTATCTGCAAATTCCAAGGCCTATGATGTAGCAGTGTGAGACCTGTAGCACTGCACCAGTCAGATCCACATTACCTGCTGCCATTTATCTAGGCTTCTGAGGTCCTATACTGAGGCTTTCTCAGGGAAGCCATCTGCTCCTGCTGTATCTAGACACAGAGCCCTTCAGGTGACACACTGCCCAGTTCTGGTAATGCTGCTCCTTTTCCATTGTACCTGGGCTTCTCTAGAATAAACCCTTCTGGGGTGGAAGAAGTCCCTGTCTTTCCCATTAGATTTCTTGATCATTATTTGATCTGATATAAACTTTGAGACTTTCTAGAGTTGGGGGGGAGCAGTTGGACAATCTGATTCCTTTTCAAGCAACTATTTTGAAAGGAACTCCAATATTATAATTTTTGGAGCTCTGGCATTCTATATCCATGCCTTACCATGAAATGACATTCTAAGTTCCTTCCAGTTCTAATATATTTTGTCTTCTTATCTAATTACATTCTATGATTTATGATCAAATGTTCTTTCTAGCTCAAATTTTTCTACTCTATATATTCTAAGGTCTTTTTCAGCTCTAATCTTCTGTATTCTTGGTTCTAAATTCACTTTTTCCTCTGTCAATTCTATATTTTTAAGGTTCACACTGACTCTTACATTCTATATTTTAATGCCTAAGGTTCTACTTCACATTCAATATTTTTCATCTGAGTTTTATTTTCTAATTCTGATATCCTATGTCCTTGGTTCCAAAGTTGATTCAATCTTTTACATTCTCTTTTTAAAATTCCAAGTTTCGTCCCAACTCTGACATTCTGTAGTCTGTGATCTAGATTCCATTTTCTAAAGTTCTTTCTAGTTCTGCTACCCCACAGTCTATGAGTCTATTTTTAAGACTGGACTTTCTGTATAGTGTGTTATAAGACCCTTTCCATCTCTGACACTGTATGGTCTAAGGCCACTTCCAACTCAACATTCGATATTACTAGATACACCCCGCTCCTGAATTTCTCTTTTCTGTTCAAAATGGCCCTGCCTTGCTTTGACCTGTATTCTCCATCTAATCCATCCTCCAACTCTAATATTTCATGTTCAATATCCTACATCTGTCCCAGCTTTGACATTCAATGTTCTCTTTTGCTGTCCCATCTCCCTTTGACATTTGATTTTCTCCATCTAATGAATCTTCCACCTCTACCACTCCCTTTTTGATATTCTAAGATTTTTTTTCTAGCTTTGACACTCTATGTTCTCTCTTCTGGGGACCCTTCTCACACTGACACTCTATTTTCTATCTACTAAACTTATTTCTAGGTTTTGTAGTTTGTGTTCTTAATTCTAAGGTCATTTCCTGCTCTTACAATTTATCCTGTTTGGTGCTTCTTTTCCAGCTCAAACATTACATGTTGCATGTTCAAAGATTCTTTCCAGCTCTCCCAGTACATGTTCTTGGTTCAAAGATTGAATACTACTCTAAAATACTATGTTGTATGGTCTAAAGTTCCTTCCACTTCTAATATTCTATTTTCTATGCTAGAAGCTCCTCACTAACTAGACATTCCATGTGTAAGGGTAGGGATCAACTGAATTAATAAATAAATTACCCCACCACACTTATAATAACCAACAAGGAACTCTATACCAAGGGTGGGGAGCCTTCAGCCTTGAGGTCACATGTGGCCTTCTAGGTCCTTGGCTGTGACTTTTTGACTGAGTCCAAGTTTTACAAAACAAATCCTTTTATGAAAGGGATTTGTTCTGTGAAGTTAGGATTCCGTCAAAGGACTGCCCTTAAGGACCTAGAGGGCCACATGTGGCCTCAGGGGCCATAGGTTTCCCACCCCCTGCTCTATACCATGATACCTTCATCAGGCAAAAGCACATCTATTGATTCAATTGATCAATTGAAGATTTAAAGTAGTTTTGTAAAATCCTTAACCAATTTGAAAGGGGAAAATGTTTCCAGACATTGGATAAAATGAAATGATATTGCACAGGAAGTATGTTGGGATTGTTTGAAGAGTCACATCCTGTGTGGCCTGGATAAAATAGCAAACCAGATGAGAATCTAGAATTCCAGTGGTAAGCCATTCTATTTGTTCAAGTAGCCCTGGCCAAGTTCTGAGAGGCAATTTTTTGGGGAAGGGCTGAAGAGAGCCTCTTTCAGCACCCCCCTTAACTCTGTGTGACCTTGTGAACTTTGAAAGGTCAGAAGATTTTGGACTTCCCCATAGCATCCTAGCAGCATCTTCAGAACTTCAGTAGTCATCATTAGCATCTGCCAAGACCAAATTAAACACCCCAAGGCAAAGCAATAGCAAGATTCTAAAAAGAGACCAAAGGAAAACTATGCCATACTTAATGGGGGGTGTGAAGGGCAGTTCATGAAGGGGAGAAAAAGCCTTCTCTAACGTAAGTCCACTTTGCCATGGACTACAGAAGCACTTATGTGTGTACTGCAGGTTTGGGAGAAGTTTTGTGCTAAATATTTTAGTACATTTGGTTTTTAATGTATATCAACTTAGAAAATATCTATTTGGAAAGACAAATTAAGTCTGGCTGACTGATATCAATTGATATTAAATATCAGAGCATATAAGGGAGCTCATGAAAATTCTAGAGAATTCACGACCCACAACCCCTCAGGGATGCCCCTAGATCTTTTTTCGTAAATTAATTCATTTTAAACTTAAATACAACATGAGAAAAGGGAAAAAAGTATTTCTATGTACACAGAGGAACATAAGAGAGGATTCAATATAAAAGAATAAATTTCCACATCCCTTTAAGAAGACTGTATGGTTAAATTCAAATATATATGTATACATATATATGTATGTATGTATATGTATGTGCACACACACTTAGGAAATATCTATTTGGAAAGACAAATTAAGTCTGCCTGATTAATTGATATCAATTGATATTAAATATCAGAGCACATCCAGGATCTCATGAAAATTCTAAAGAATTCACAACCCAAAACCCCTCAGGGATACCACTAGAATCTTTTTTTTTTGGTAAATTTTTTATTCATCTTAAACTTAAATACAAAATGAGAAAAGGAAAAAAAATCTAGTACATAACTAGCAAATGTCTGAGGCTAGATTTGAATTCAGGTCTTCTTGACTCCAGGTCCTATTTTCTCTCTACTGTACCACCAACTGCTTCTAATAGATTTTCTTAAAACAAGTGATTCTAAATAAAGATTCATGTTTTCATATACATCCCTATTTTAAAGTTCTCTTTTATACATTTGTCATTGTTTGTTGAGCTCAGGATAACGAACAACAAAAACTACTTCAAAATACATTTTGAGAACAAACAACTTAATTAAAAATCCTGCATAAAAATCAATAAAAATAAAGTTATTCATTGTTGACTGCCTTTTAATATTTTTTCATTTATGTTCTTACAATAACTGTGTCTATTGCTCTCCTTATTCTGCTAACTTCACCATACTTTGGTTCCCATGTATCTTGTGAGAGGGAGCATGCTTTCAAGTCCCAGCTCTGACATATACTGACTATATGAGCCTCACAGCAATGTACTTAACCTCTTTAATGACAACTCTGAAGGACAAGAAATCAACAAGTCACCATGCATTTAAGTGGTTCTTCTGTGCTGGGCACTATGCTACATGCAGGGAATTCAAGGCAGTCCTTGTAAATCCAAGGAATCAATGGGATTCTAATTTTAGAAAGTAATAACCGTTATCCCTTCCACATCAAGACTTTCCCTATCCACATTTCGAGGTATCGTGGGTCGGCTTAAGGAATTAAATGGGAAATTGGAGGGAAGTTTTGCTGAAGCCACAGATGGCACACAAAAGCCAGCAGATGACACAGAAAAAAGTTTAGAATCCACATATTTTATCTTTTAATACCATAATAATTCAGACTTCTTCCCTGGGATGAAGGGATTTGTGCAGATTTTCCAGATTGTGGGGGTGCCACCCTAACCCCTTTGATGTACATGAGAGAAAGCTGAAAATGTAGGTGAGGGTGGGGAAGACACCAACGAGAGGGGTTAGTGATGAATGAAAAATGACTACCTTGGACTCTTCCTTAAAACAGAGGCCACAGAAAGAACTCGCCAATGGAAACGGCTGGAGCGATGTTCCAGGGTAAGAAAGCCGCAGATACTAAAGAAACTTCCATGGTGAGAAGACAGCTGAGACATGGTGTCTAAGTCTGGAGAGTCAGAAGCTGATCTAGGAGTCTCTCCCACCCCCACCGTCATAGTGCACTTTCTAGTTCTTCAGCAGATGCTTTTCTGCATTGGTGGGAGACATTCTTCAGTGGGAGTTCCCAATACCAAGGAAGTCACAGACTCAGTAAAAGAGGAAAACATAATTGTGTATATTTTTCTCATGGCTCCGCCAACTTAATAAGTGAAGGAGGGAGTAAGCATGTATTAAGCACCTACTATGTGCCAGGGACTTTCTACAAATCTGATCTCTTTGATCCTCAATAACCCATGGAGGGTATGATCCCCATTTTGCAAGTGAGGAAACTGAGACAAAAGAAATGATTTGCCCAAAATCACACCGATAGCAAGGATCTGAGGGAAGATTTGAACGCATGACTTCCTGAAGCATTGTGGTGCCCCTTAGCTGCCAAGGTTCATATTAGTCTTTTTCTGCCTCTCTGAATTTTTTACATTTGTTGTTCTTTTCATTGAAATAATTGTCAGTTAAATGAATGTTCTCAAAGGATACAAATTGCTTCCCAGAATGTTTGGACAGCTCTAATGTGTAAGTGAGCCCCATTCATGGTATGCGGTAGGCATTGAATAAATGCTCGTTACCTTGCTGCCTTCCATAACCTCTCCATCTTTTACTATTTTATCCTCTCATCTTTGTCCAACTTAAGGTGGAACCTCAGAGTCATTTTAATGTGCATTTCTCATATTTTGTATAATAATGGCAATCTGTTAATATAGTATTTGATCTCTGGCATTCCTTCTTCTGAAATTTGCTTGTTTATAACTTTTGACAGCCCTAACACTTATTAACTTCATGACTGGGTAAATCACATACCCTCCCTAGGTCTGTTCCTTCATGTGAAGGAGGAGGAGGAGGAAGAGGAGGAGGAGGAGACTGGATTAGACACCTTTGAAGACACCTTCCAACTCTCGGTCTGTGATCCTATGAACTATTGGGGAATAGGTCGTTTTTGTTTATTTGTGTCAATCCTTGAAATAGCTTGGCCTTATATCAGAGATACTTGAGACCAAGATTTTTTTCACACTCAACTGTTACACTTCTTAATTTAGATTTATTTTGTTTGTGTAAAAACTTTTGATTTTGTGCAAAAAAATGGTCTGTTTTGTCTTTTCCAATCTCCCTTGTTTCTATGTTAATTATTTCCCACACACCCCCACTCCCAGCCCAAGCTGTAAAAAAGTACCTTCTTTGGTTCTACGGTTTTTTTTTAAATGATGTGACCTGTTATATTTAGATTGGCTTTGGAGCTTATTGAATAAAAACCTAAATATAATTTCTGCCAAACTGCTCTCCAGTCCTATCAGTGTCCATCCCTCTAGTTGTGGGCCAGGACCCCAGGGGAACAAGGAGGCTGTAGTTAACCCCACACTCCTCCAGTAAACATGAGGGCTGTTGGGAGCCAAGACACTGTGGAAAAGACCAGGGGAGGGAGACCACTTTAAGTTTACTTTCCTCCCAACGAATTGATGTGGGACTCATATTTGGACTCTTTAGGTAAGAAATAGACAAAAACAGTTTTAGGCGATTGGTAGAGACGAGTCAGAGACCTCAGGAAACCTCCTTGCTGACTGCTTTTAATTTCCTTGCTGTAGGCTTTTGCTGACTTTCACTTTCCTGGACTGGTGGGGGGGGGTTCTGTTTGTATTTTAAGCACCTCGTGGATTACTTTTTACCTAAGAATCATTGAACATTTTTATTAAATGTATTGTTTATCTGAACCCTCAGGAACTGTGTGATTCATTGCTCCAGATCTGAAAATTCGTCCAAAGCATCCTTCCAAACCCCAACCCTAGATTATTGCCACCATTTGCCTTTTCAGCTCCTACGCACATGCTGCTAAATGATGAAGGAGGAAGGCACACAGTTTGGCTGATCGGGTCAATGTATGTGTGATATGCAATCCCAACTAGGTCCTTGCCATCCAGGCATCCTTACTCTTCCCTGATTGACTGTCCTCTTCCCTCAGCTCTTTTCCAAAGTTCTTCTCTCTCTCTTCACTTATCCTATTGTCACACCATAAGCACTCCCACTTTCTCTGCAGAAGACCTCACCAACTACTTCACTAAAATAATGAAAAGGGAACCCCCTCTTCTCCTCATCTATACTACAAATCCCCAAGCACCATCCAAAACTGAAGCAAGTTTATACCAGTTTCTAAGAAGCAAACTACATACTATCATTCTTTTCCATGTTTGGTTTTGTTTCTTCTTTCCCATTGTTCATTCCATTGGTCACACCCCTTCTATACAACCAGACTAATGTCCAATGTGAAAGTATTTGCAGATCCTATACTTGATTTCAAGCGCTATGGAGGGGGGGGAGGGAGGGGGGAAGAAAATTTGAAACTCAAGGGATTGTGGAACTGGATCTTGTAAACTAGAAGTAAATAAACAAATCAGTTTTTAATAAATAAATAGATTTAGATCTATGACCACTTAAATGACTTTGACCAAGTCTCTTCGCCTACCTGGGCCTCAGTTTCTTCCTCTGGCAAATAAGGAGACTGTGCTAGATGGCCTCTGAGAGCCTTTCAGTTCTAGATCTAGAAGGGATATTTCATCTATCAGTTGAGGGGAGGATGGGGCACAGCAAAGCTTAGGGTTGACCGGTAATGAGATATGACGACAAGTGGTCATTGTACTTCCAGCCTGAACAAGACATGGAGATCCAACTTCAAAAAAAAAAAAAGAAACAAAAAAAAAGAAATGACTAAAGAAATAATCACAGAGGAAGATTCTGGAGCCAAGGGAAGAGGTTACCAAAGTCAACTTCCAGAAGGAATGGATGACATAGGAGGCTGAAGTGAACCAGGAAGCCAGGGACCCAAGGCTCAATTACTTATCCAATCTCCTGTCTGGCTAGGAGCCTAGGCAAAGGGGCATCTCTTAGGAGGCGGTGGGGCTTGGGCACAAGGAACACCAAAGGAAGAAGCTTCTCTTTTTGTTTTCTTCCTTAGGCTAAGCCCAACCAGCCTAGCCTACTGGGGATAGGCCTTGCCTGTTCTGGGAAGACTGCCACCAACACCTTCTCTCAACTGCCTCCCTACTCAGGTCTGGACATCAGGAGCTTCACAGACTAGCTAAGCACCAGCCTCTCTAGGTTGATGAAATATGCCACCCAAATTGTTACCCTTAGCTTTTATTACACACTATTCCTATATGTCAGGCACTAATGGAGCAAAGACAAAAGGGAGACAGGTCCTGATCTCAAGGAGTTTATGTTCTATTAAGGGAGACATCATGTATGTATATAAGTCAATACAAAATATATGCAAAGTTAATGCAAAGTAACTGTGGCAGGCAGTGAAAGGTCCTAGGAGCTAGGGGATCAGAAAAGGTAGAACTTAAACTGAGTTTTTAAATGGAGATAGAGATTTTAAGAGGAGGAGGTGAGGAGTGACTGCATTCCAGGCATGAGGCACAACTTGTGCAAAAGCATGGAGGAACGAGATGGACTACAATGTGTCAGAAATAGCAATAAGGCCAGTGTGACTGCAACACAAAGCGAATGAAGTGGAGAAATGTGTAATAAGTTTAGAAAAAGTAGGCTGTGAGTACCTGCAATGGTAAAGAGAGTCACTTGTGTTTGATCTTAGATGAAATAGGAAGCCACTGGAGTTTACTGAACAGGGAGACCTGACATAATCACACCTGTCCTTTAGGAAGATCCCTTTGACAGTTGAATGAAGGATGGACTGGAGTGCAGAGAGCTTTGTGGTAGGTAGAACTACCAGCAGCTACTGCAATGGTGGGGAGGGCCTTGTGGAAGGCAGCCCTACCAGCAACTACTACAATAATCCAGGTGGGAAGTGATGAGGACCTGGACCAGCAGGTAATTATGTCAGTGGAAAGAAGATAGAATAGAAGAGGTTTTGTGCAGGTTGGATCAACAATCCTTATCCAACTGATTGGATATGGGAAATGAAGGAAAAGGAAGAGTTAAGGAAGACCCTAAGCTTGTGAACTTGTATGATGGTAGTGTTCCAGACAGAAATAAGGAGGTTTGGAAGAATTCTATCATGGAGTCCCATGGATAGTGAGACAGGAAGAGGTGTTAATAACAGGGATTCATGTTAAGATTTAGTATGATCAGTGATAATACCAGTAACTCACATTTTTGTCCTCTCTTAAGACATTAATAATAAATTTTAAAACACTCACACCTCTTTAAGGGATATTATTATTAACCGAATCTCAGAGTTGGAAAGTACTTCCAAGGGATGCAGTCCAACTTGTTACTGAATAGGAATCACCTCTCTAACATTCCCAACGAGTCACCTAATTCTCACTTGAAGACCTCCAGTGATGTGAATCATGGGAGCTTAGAGTTGAGAGTGAGAATGAACCTCAAAGACCACCGAGTTGGACTCCCTCATTTTACAGAAAAGAAAATTGTGTCTCAAGGAGGGAAAATTATTTACATGAGGTCATATACAATAGTAAGTATAAGAGTCAATGAGCTAGGAATTCAGATTCTCTAACTTCAGAGTCATTCCTAGAGCCCACCACTTCCTGAAGGCAGCACAGCCCATTCTCAGACAGTGCACATTGTCAGTCTTTCTGGACTTTAGGCCTAAATTATCTTCTTTCAACTAATTCTCATATAGCATTGAAAGCCTTCTTTGTAGTCCAGTGGAAAATGTTAAGAAATAAATATTTCTTTAGCCTAAAATTCTTTCCAGACGTTTCCCCTTTAGGGAAGTGTGTAGAAGGTCAAGAGTAAAAACTTAAGGACTCAAGAAATGTACCAAAGGTGATGACTAAACTCAGCACACAAAGTACTCCTCATCTAGTTAAGACCATCACCTTCCCCATTCCTGAATCAATTGGCACTGACTCAGCTAAGGGCAGTGCCCTTGTTTCCATCCAAAAGGAGGAGGGTATTGATCACAGGAAGGAAGCCCTTTCAGTCCTTGAGGGGAGTGGATAAGGAAGGAGTCGAGTGGTTTGAGTAGTTCCAACAGAAGATTAAATGACATTTGAGAATGTTGATCTCAGACTGTATTTTAACATATTGTGACCTTTCCCTTGCTGAGGATGCCTCTAAACTTTACCTCAAATTTTCTCGGAATTGTGATGTGTCTGATGGCTGGAGGGGACTGCTAGTTTGGACATCTCTCTCCCTGAGAAATACTTGGATTTCGATTAATGTTAACTTAATAAAATCATTTCTGGCAGGCTAAAACATGATCCCAAAGCTCTTTGCCATCCTTGCTACTTTCCTATAGACATTCTCCAGTTTATCCTAAATTGAAGCAAACAGAATATTCCAGATATTCCAGATTATCTAACCCAAACAAAAGACAATGACACCATCACTTCCCTTGTCCTAGACTGCCCAGCTGCCATATGGATAAAGGAATGTCACACAGAGGGCCATAGAGAGGGACACAGGCTGTAACATATAGCAAATGAGGAAATGGCAGGGCACCCTGAGGGAAAGACAGGAGGTGACATGTACCATGCAAGTTAAACCACCACCTCTCGATAGACCCTGATGGAGATAACACACAATGCCAAATCAAGGAGCCATGGGAATATTGGTATGCCCCACAACCATCACTCTCTGCAACTGTCACTGGAGAGAGTGGGAAGCAATCACTGTGGAGAAGGGGCCCATGTTCATGACCCAACAACAATAGTGACCAACTTCCCCTGACAGACAGATGAACCCAAAAGCCTTGAGAGTGATGGCACTCCACAGAATTCTCCTCTTCCTTGCAGTCATCATCCTAGGAAACAACCCCTGTGGAGAAGCAGCCTTGTAATTGCTTCTGTGGGGGCTGAAGCCACAGTTAGTGAAGATACAAGAAAGTCCTTGGCAATGTTAAATAGTTCAACATCAGAAACTGATATCATGTTATCAGTGGAACTGACATTATAGAAGAGACTTTACCATCTGTTTGGATGCTGGGTCCTAAGGTCATCCCATTCCAGATGAAACTTTTATAAGTGCTGTCTAATGGTAGAATATGAAATCTTTGAGAACAGGGATTTACTTTTCTATTTGAATCCTTACTGCCTTGTACAAAGCAAGGGCTCAACAAATGTTTCATTTGCTTATTTATTAAAAATCAAAAGCATAAGAGATCATCACAGAAACATATTACCAAAAAAGATGGGCTGGTCGTGGGGAGGTGAACAGCTGGAGTGCTGAAGTAATATGCTTGTGATATCAAGAAAGAGTGAAAAAGCCTCCCGGCATGGTGGAAGGGACCCCTGTTGAAAATTTGTGGGATGTTATAAGTAAGAGTCACATAGGCATGGACAGCAGAAGTGGCTAGGTTTTATTCTGGATTATTAGGGGAAAAATACAAATTGGTGACATCCTAGAACAGCATGGCACTGGCCTCAGCTAACAGGACACCTGGGCTCAAATCTTGCCTCTGATGCTTACTGCCTATGTGAGCAGTATCAAAAAAGTATTTCAAATCTAGAAATTCCCCAAAAGAAAAGGGGAGTGCAACTCCAGGGAGAGACTCCATAGGGGGAAAGGGGGATTTTCCCCAAGGACTACATAAATATATATACATTGAAGAAATGAAGTAAGAAATAAAGTCTAGATCAGACGTTCTTAACCAAAAGTCCATGAACTTGCTTTTTGAAATATTTTAATAACTGCAATTTGGTATAATTGGTTTCCTTTGTAATCTTGCCAATTTTATCATATTCATTTAAAAACATTATTCTGAGAAGAATTCCATAGGCTTCACCAGACTTACTGCCAAAAGGAGGGGTGGGGTGGAGAGGAGAATAGTCCTAGATACAAAAAAGGGTTGAGAACTCCTGCTCTAGACAAAGAATTGTGAGAAGAATGAAAGTGGCTTAAAGTGGTAAACCTTATCCAAGAAGTGGACTCCCTGAAAACTAGAATAAACCAAACCAAAGTCAACCAGGACAACAAGAAATGTTAGAACAAAATCCAAAGACATAAAAAATAGAAGAAAATATAGTATAGATAATGTCAAAAAAAACTAACCTAAAAAACAAGTCAAGAGGAGGTCAAGAATAAGGTAAAAGTCATTAGATTCCATGAAAACCACTTTTTTTTAGTATTTTTTATTGACTTGTTTGTTCACTTTTAGTTTACAAGATTCAGTTCCAGAATCACTTGAGTTTCAGATTTTTCTCCCTTTCCTCCCCACCCCCCACCCCCACCATGGTGGCATACAATCATGTAGAGGATCTGCAAACTCTTTCACATTGTACAATAGTCTGGTTGTATAGGTGTTACAGCCAATGTAGTGAACAATGAGGAAAGAGAAACAAAAACCAAACATAGGAAAGAATGATAACATGCATTGCTTCAGT
>CM053602.1:54902527-54972527 GCA_028646575.1 Pseudocheirus occidentalis
ACAGGGTAGAGAACAGAACAAGGCGGGGAGGGATAGGAAGGAGAGACAGATGATCACTGTCACAATATGTCCGCTATGAAGATGTCCTGTATAATCCCACATCCACATCCTGTATTGAATTGGTTGTCCTTCCAGTGAGGGTGGGTGACAAGGGAGGAATGGAAAGAATCTAGAATTTAAAGTTCTGCAAGACCTGCAACTAGGAATTAAGATATACAGGGGCTGGGATAGGGAGAACCTCCTTGCCCTACCAGAAAGTAAGAGAGCAGAGCATGGAAGGGGCTTTACAGTGGGATGGCTGTTTTATGGTCGGGGCAGGGGCAAGACGGGGAGAAAATTTATAATTCAAAAATGTCATGAAAATGAATGATGTAAACAAGAAAACAAATTAAAAAAATAAAAAAAAACAAAAAAAGAAAGAGAAAGGAGACTTTTAAAAGTAGGAATTAGAGACAAATTAAATCCCCTGGTATTATTTTATTGTATTTTTTTTTTACCCTTATGAGTTGTTTCTCTCTTATAGCATCATCTTTAGTTACTATGTATTCGATACGTAATTCTTTTGTCTGATATTTTGGTGTGGAAGAGGTTCACAGATAACATCTGTTCTACCACCTTGCTGACCGTGGGATTTCTGCTCCCGAATTTTCTAATGTCCCTCTCCTTCCAAAAAAGCACCATTGCCAAGTAACTCTTTGGAGCTTAGTAGCTCTGGTCTCCACAATCCACTGTGAATATCAGTTGTTAGATGGGAAACAATAAAAAGACCCCCTACTTCTGCTTTTCTTTTTATCTCACAAGGACCCATTTCATAGGGTAGATTATGTGAGATAATAGATGGAAAAATTCTTGGAAAAATAAATAAAATAAAAAATAAATGAAGAAGTTGTGCAGTGTCTTTAACAGAGAGGAGTGAGGGACGCCTAGCAATTTTGACCTTCAAAGCCTCAGAGGGAAGCTTCACACCTTTCAGGTTGGCTTCCCACTGCATATACCTTAAAGAATTATGGAGATGAGCCCTCCTGATTCTCTAGGACTGTTGATGAAATATATTCCCCCTGTTCTTGAGAGGGTGGCAATAGTGACTATAGGCATGGTCTGCTTTAGAGCATGGATTGGTTTGTTTGGTTTCACTAATTCTCTTTGGTAGAAGGAAGGGTGTTCAATCTAGACAGGAGGTTATTGGAAAGTAACAGTGGAATAAAACCAAATTTGAACATGTATCAATAAAACATCATCCCTCTGTCTCTCCATTCCCTCAACCATGTAGGTGTGGTGGTGTTTTGTAGGAAATGAGCACTCAGGATCTACAATGATCCCCTTGGGTGCTAGGTTCTTTGCTGGTGACCTGCCCACCCCACCCTGATTTCTACTGTTGCTTCTTTGCTGTTCTTCTGTCCAGCCATCCTGCAATTACTGGTACTCTTATCTGGCTTTTCCTTAGTAGGTCATCCGATCAACATTTAGTACCAGTAATGTACTAAATGCTGGAGTTGTGAAGAAAGTAAAGAGACGATCACTGCTCTCCAGGAGCTCCCCTGAACATATCTTAGGTACCCTTGTATGGGTACCTCTCCAAATAGTGGACACCTTCTGCCCCTGCTCTCTCTCTCTGTCTCCTTCCATGTTTATTCCACTTAGAACAGTCTCCTAGTCCCACTAAGTCATGGATTTTCAGAAGACTTAAGCCTCTGTAACCTAGTCCAACCCCTTTACTTTATAGGAGAAAACAGAATAGTGCCAGGCCTGCTATCAAAATCTGGCCTCAGATGCGTCATAGCTATGTGATCCTTGGCAAAGCACTTAGTCTCTGTGTGCCTCAGTTTCCTCGACTGCAAAATGGGAATAATAATAGCATCCCCCTCATAGGGTTGTTGTGAGGGTCAAATGAGATCATGCCTGGTACACAGTAGGTGCCTAATAAATGTATTTTTCCTTCCTTCTTGCCAGAGAGGAAAAACTAACCCGCCCAACGTCTCACAGGTTAAGGAGGTCTGCAGAGAGTCAGAATTCGAACCCAGGGTCTTGGACTCTACCTATGCTCAGTATTCATTTTCCTGGGTCACACTAGTGCATTGACAAGCCCTTCTCTTACCTATTCTGGAGGTGACCCTCCAACTCACACCTCTGCATGGTGAGCAGACAATCAGGAGGGAAAGGACAGAAGACGATGAGCTTGTCCAGCAGGTTCCTCACCAACAAAGTTGACTTGCGGCAGCTGGGGAACGTCAGGGGTTCCCGGTCCATGGGGCAGAAATCAGAATCCTGCAGAAAACTTTGGAGGCAGCGGTAGCAGTAGGTGTGGCCACATGGAGTGTCCACAGGTTGCAGCAGCGGCTGCAGACAGATATTGCACATCAGCTCATCGTCCACCTCGTCCTGGAAGTTGTAGAGGTGGTTGTCCAAGGCTTGATGCAGCTGCCCACAGCTGGGGCACAGCTCACCATCTGCTCTGGGAGGCGTGCTGTTCAGAGCAGAGAAAGCCATTCTCAACACTGGGTTCTGGAGGGGTGCGGGGTGGAACACACATTCACCCTGCAAAGAGAGCAAGGAGCAGAAGGGAGATCAGCTGCTAAGTCAACGAGCATTTAGTAAGCACCTACTGTATACTGAGCAAGAAGCTACAAAGAAATGCAGTCAGTCCCTGTCCTCAAGGAGCTCCCAGTCTAATGTGGGAGACAGCATATAAACAACTACAGTATATCCAAACCAAACAGACATAGGATAAATGGGGGGAGTCTGAAAGGGAAGGCATGGAGATTAAGGAGACTTGGGAAAGGCTTCAGGAAGAAGGTGGGATGTTAGCTGAAACTGAAGATCTCCCCACAGGGAGATCCCAGCCTGAAAGACTTAAAAATGGAATATTATTGACTATTAAGAAATTACAAATATGAATTATTCTGAGAAGTTTAGAAAGGCTTGCATGAAGTGATGTAGGTAGGAAAGAAGGAAACACTTATATTGCACCCCTTATGTGACATGCAAGGGCAGCTAGGTGGTGCCATAGTGGATAGAGTGCCAGACCTGGAATCAGGAAGACCTGAGTTGAAATGTGGCCACAGACACTTATTAGCTGTGTGATCCTGGACAAATTACTTCACCCTGTTTGCCTCAGTTTCCTACAAAAATGAGCTGGAGAAGGACACAGCAAACAACTCCAGTATCTCTGCCAAGAAAACCCAAATGGGGTCACAGAGATTCAGCCATGACTACAGTGACACAACAACAACAACAACAACAGTAATGTGCCAGGCACTGTGCTAAGTGCTTTATAAATATGATCTCATTGGATCCTTACAATAACCATGGGAGACAAGGAAACTGAGGCAGTCAGAAGTTAAGTAACTTACCCAGGGTCACCCAGATAGGAATTATCTGAGACTAAATTTAAATTCAGGTCTTCCCAACTCCAGGCCCAGTGCTCTGTGCACTATGGCACCACCTTCTGGCCTGGTAGAGTGAAATAAGCAAGATCAGGAGAACAATATACCCAATAACCACACTAACACAAAGGAAAACAACACTACACAATGTCTGAGTTCCAGGGAATGTCGCTGGCCAATCTTGATTCCCGAAAATAAGTGACACTACCTGCCTCTCTTTTCTTGATAGGGAAGATGGTGGACAGAGTGAGGTGGATGCTATTGGACATAGTCAATGCATCAGTTGTTTTTGCTTAACTATACTTTGTTACATGGGAAGGAGCTATTGATAAATAATAATGGAAAAAAGGTATCAACATATTTTCATTTTTTTAAAAGAAAAGCACCAGTCCAAGTGGACCTGGGTTTTGCTCTGTACTCTGGGTGATCAAAGACAAATCACTTCACTGCTTTGAATCTCAGTTTCCACATATGTAAAATGGGAATAACAAAACTTGCACTCCCACCCTTGAAGAACTGTTGTCAGGAGAGTATTTTGTGCACTCTGCAAATCAGTACCAGTCATTATTATGTTTACTTACCAACTGAAATCAACAAGGTTTGATTAAGTAAGGCACTGAGGATAGAAAGATAAGAACCAGGAAGTTCTTGCCTTCAAGGATTTTATATCCTACCTGGGAAGACATGACACAGCACATAAACAGGTAAATATGGGTCATTTAAGAAGAGAGAAAACATAACTTAGCAGATGAAGGATAACATTAGTGATAAAGTGAAACAGGAACTGAGCCCAGAAGAAAGGAAAGCATTGTGAAATTCAATTTGATTCAGTATTTATCAGTCTGCTACTCTGTGTCAGCCACTGTGCAAAACACCAGGCTTACAAGACAAAAACAAAAGTCTCAGCTCTCAAGGAGATTACATTCAGGTGGAAGGAGACAAGTCAATCCAAAATATAGCCAAAGAAATGTTGGTGGCATCTTGGGATGGCATTGACAATTGGAGGCAAACAAGGAAGGCTACACATTGAAAATGAAACTTGAGCTAAGGTTGGATGGGATCTAAGGGCTCTAAGAGGCAAAGGCAGAGAAGGTGGGTATGCCAGGCATGCACAAAAGCATGGCAATGGGAGATGGATCAAAAATTTAGTAAGTAATCCAGTTTGGCGGGAACACTTAGTTTGTAAAAGGAGTTGAGAATGTAAAAGTAGATTGTTACTAAAAGACCAAAAAACTCCCTCAGGTCAAATACAATGGAAAATAACCAGTTTCAAATCGCTGAAGTTAGAGCATATATCTTTCCTTTCTGTTAACAACTGGCAAACTACCAAAAGGTAAAGTAGCTTATATGGTTAGACACAGTCATTCTTTTGGGTATTTTTTATTGGCAAGTACTGGTTTGGGGCATGGGGGTGGGTGCCTGTTGGGAACTAATTGATGTGTCCAAAGAAAAATAAAGAAAGAAAACAGAAAATCTATCCCACCCACTCACTAAAAAGTTTATGGTGTCTTCAAGGCCCAGATTAATTGTTATATGGGAAGTTTCCATACCCATTCCATTTCATGCATCAGTCGATGTGGATTGTCTAAGCCTTTGTCTGTGTCTGTGTCTGTGTCTGTGTCTATGTCTATTAGCCTGTCTCCTTTGACTTCCTAGAGCCTTTAGACACTGCACATAAAATTTTCCTCAATAATTCACTTTCCTAGGAATTTTCATGTGTAGGTGCTGTCTTAGAAAAGAAATGTGCCTTTTGGTATTTCCTACAGTAGAGTCAAGCACAGTAGGCATGCCGGTCAAGAATGGCAGAGTGATATGTCATAGTTATAATATCAAGAGTTGGAAAGGAGAAGTTTCTTATCCACACATTTTATGGAGGAGAAAATGAGGTCATGAGAGGGGAAGAGACTTTCCCAAAGGCACATAGCCAATAAATGTTAACTCCATTGCAATCTGATTGACAGTGGAACAAATTGGGACTTTAGATAAGCTGGACTTTCTGCCAAGGCCGGGCAGTTAGTCAACTGTGCCAGTGGACTAGATCCGAGGTCACTTAACAGTCAACAATTTAACAAAAACAAATTCAACAAGCATTGATTAAGTACTGATTCTATGTCAGACGCTGTGCTAGACAATGAGGATTCAAAGGCAAATGACATATAACTTCTATCCTGGGGCTTTTCCATGAACCTGGAGGCTACTGGTGATTCCTCTATTCCTCAAGGACTTGCCATCTGGCATCAACCCAAAGTAAGGAGTGGGAAGTAGGGGAAGGTACAACTCTAGTCAGTGGGGGTTTCTTGACCCACATAGGGTTTTTCTTCTTTTCAGCACATGAGTTGGGTGGGCCTACCCCTAGGCCTGAATAAATCAATATCCAGGCCCTCTCGCCCATACTTGCCCTTCCTCAAGTCCCAAAGGGGCCCAGATGCCACAGTGACTATGGGAGGTCTGGAATATTTTGCCATCTGTGAGACTATTAATTGAAGGCACAGAAATTATTCCTAGCAGATCATGAAATCCCCACAAGGGAGGAAGATCAGCTAATTTCCCCAGGTCAAATTCAGAGATTGGCCCTGTATGAGGTCAGACAAAGAACCTATTGTTATCTGAGCTGGAACCTTCACTCCTCCATATAAGAATGACATCCCTTTCCTTAGGGGCAACAGATGGCTTTGGGGAGAGTTCCCTTATTATGCCAAAAGGTGGGTGAGTGGGATATTCTTAACATTCACAGATTAACAGAGAGGAGGCAACGCAGCATTGGAGATGGACAGGAGACCAGGCAAAGAGTCTGCCCATTGTTGTTACCATCAACAAGTCTCTGAGCCTCAGTTTCTCTAATTTAGAAAACAAGAATAACACCTGTATGTTTTTATTCACCACTTAATTGCTTAAAATGCAAGCATTTTGTAGTAATTAAAGTACTAGAGACATAATTGTGACTATTCTTTGTAAAAAGTGTACAAGTATTAATAATCCTTATAAGACTGTTGGTGGTTCTCTACTCCCTCCCCCCTTATCCTTACAGTCTTCCTTTCTAATCTGGCCCCTGCCCTAAGACTCTGTGCATGTTGATGTTTCTGTAAATATTCTGGCCTCTCAGTTCATCAACCTCGTCAACTCCCATGACCAGGTACACAAAGTCTGTAGCCAGTAACTTAGCTATTTACTTAAGCTGAGGACATTATCTAAAGGTGACCCAAAGTTCACAAGTTAAAAGGTTTCTCTATTTATTGACAAAAATTCATATTCATTAAGCTGAGGTGGGTACTCAGATCTCCCCAATTAATTAATAACAGAGAGGTTGCAATTTCTGTAGTCAACAGAGAAATATCCAGCCACCACCTTGGATTACCTCAGAACTCAAGATGATGAGAATGAATATCATGAGTCAAACAGCAGACTGAGAGGTGACCATGTTATATAGTATACAAGACACTAAAGCATACCACACCCTGGATCTCACCATCCCTCGTACACTTTCATGATCAAAGGTTCTGAAATGCCTCTGTCCTACAATAACATCCTATCATTCCACTTCTCCATATGTATCACTTTTCCTAAGCTTATTCCTCACCCTCATCTTGACCTCCAGTTCCTTCATCCAATGCTCCTCTGGCTTCACTTTTCTACCTTCCCAATTGACCTTACAGTTAACTAAGTATATTACCTGATCTAACCTGAGTCTTTACTACAGCAAGGGAATTCTTTTACTCTGCCCTCATTAACTCTCCCATTGTTCTAAATGTCCTCTCCTTTCCTCAAAACTCCTGTATTTCTCCCTCCTTCTCAGCAAAAAACGTCGTTGATACATATGGAGAAAATAGAGACCATTCTCAGGAGCTCCTTCTTCTAATCTACTGTACATCTCAAAACCACTTGACATCATTCTTCATTATATTTTTCTTTCCTCTAGTGTCTGATGAAGTGATGGCAATGATCTCTTTGCAAAGATAACCACTCGACTTCATCCCATCCCTTCTTCTCTTCTCCAGCAGATTGTAACCACAACAATCCCCACTCTCTCTCATTTTTAGTCTTTTTCTGCTTTCTGGTTCCTTCTCTGCTGCCTACATACATATATCCATGTTTCTCCCATCCTCAAAAAATCTTCACTAAACCCTACTCTCCTACAAGTTATCCTCTTGTATCTCTTCTCCTATCAACAGCCAAATCCCTAGAAAAAATTATCTGTATTCCTTGTCTTCACTTCCTCTCCTCTCCTTAGACCCTTGAAACCTGATTTCCAGGTTTATTAATCAAATGAAGCTGTTTTCCCCCCAAAGTTGCCGGTAATTTCTGAAAGGTAAAATACTAGGGCCTTTTCTTCATCCTCATCCTTCTTGAGCTCTCTGAAGCACTGAATTGTTGACTACCATCTCCTTGTGACCGCCCTGGGGTTACTCTCTGGGTTTTTGTGATATTGCTGTCTCCTAGTTTTTCTCCTAAGTGCTCCTTTTGTTAGATCATCCAGGTCCCATCCCTTAAATATGGGTGTTTCTCAAGGCTCTGTCCTGGACCCTCTGCTCTTTTCTCTACATCATCTCTCTTAGTGATCTCACCAATCAGCTCCCATGGGTTCAATTTTCATCTTTATGGAGATGATTCCCAGAACTAGATGTGCAACCCAAGTCTCTCTCATGAGTTCCAATTCGGAATCACCAAAAGTCTGTTTGACATTTCTTTTTTTTCTGTTCAACATTTTAAGCTGGATGTACCGTAGGCATTACAAATTCAACATGTCCAAAAGAAAACTTCATTATAACTTCCTTCAAACCCTTCTCTTTTCCAGACTTTCCAATTTCTATTGAGGGTACTGCCATGCCTGAGAAGAGTAAATAAACACTGAGGAAGGGGAAAGGGGGTTGGCCATAAATGAACCTTCATCTTTCAATCTGAAAAAAAGACAAAAAAAGGTTTCATATGCACTTGCAAACAGTTTGGATCAGAAATGAGTCAAATTAGTTTCAAGCAAAACACACTTTCTACTCTTGAAGTGGGGATTAAAAAGGGAGAGGGGGAGAAAGAAAAGCAGAGAATCAAATGAGTGGCATAGAAGGATTGCCTTATAGCACTGAGGGCTGAGTTGAGACTAGATTATATAATATCAATTTGTAGTTTCAAGACTTCCTCCAGCTCTATTTAGCAGCATATGAATTGGAATGAGGAATGTGGATGGTGAAAGGAGCCAGGCTGGGACATTTAACACGGTATGACCTGTGACAGGTTAAGGGGACAAAAGACTCCAATGTAGAAGGTAGTACAGAACTGAGCTGGCTCACCAAGGAGGTGATGATAGTGCAGGGGTAATGGCCTAGGCAAGAACTGAGTGGTGGAGGGATTATATGTGTATGTATTGTTTCCCCTCATAGAAGGTCCAATCCTCGAGTGTGTCTTGTTTGGATCCATTTCCCCTGCAGTGTGTTACACTGGATAGAAAGCTAACCTCAAAGTCAGGAAGCCCTGAGTTCAAGTCCAGCCTCTGCTATATACTGGCTGTGTGACCCTGGCCAAGTCACTTAACATCTTAGTGTCCTAAGCACCTCTCTAAGACCAGATGTTGAAAAGTAGGTGCTAATCAGGATGAACTCACACATGTGATTTAAAAAAATCCCTAATGCCTTGCACAATGCCTAGCACATGGTTGGGTGTTGTTTTTCCCTCCTGAAGAGGATCAAAATGACATCACTATACTAGGGTCAGGGTATGGTGTGTTTACCAAAGGTTGGGCTCAGATAGTGCATATGAACATTGGGAGTGGAGATGTCTCTCAATTTGTGCATCTCCCATTTCTTTTAAGCTACTTCAATTCTGGTTTACTCATACAGTACGGCACCTTCTTTGATGTGAACATGCTATGCTAGGCAGTCCTGTGGCCATATTGCTCATGTCTCCCAACTGATTACAAAGTTCCTCAAAGAGATCTTGAGAATGCTCTTGAATTGCTTCTTCTGACCTCCATGTGAGCACTTGCCTTGTGTGAGTTCTCTGTAAAATAATCTTTTTAGGTAAATTTATGTTTGGTATTCAAACAGTGTGGCCAGCCCATTGAAGTTGCATGTGCTCTGCAATAGAATTTGACTACTTGGCAGTTCAGCTCAAGAAAGGACCTCAGTGTCTGGTACCTTATCCTGCCAGGTGATCTTTAAAATCTTCCTAAGACAATTCAAATGGAAGTGATTCAGTTTTCTAGCACGGTGCTGGTAGACTGTCCAGGCATCATGGGCATATAACAATGAGGTCAGCAAAATGGCTCCACAGATCTTCAGTTTGGTAGTTAGTCTAATACCTCTTCACTCCCATTCTTTCCCTCAGAGCCTCCCAAACATTGAGCTAGTTCTGGCAATGAGTGTGTCAACCTCATCATCATCTATGTGGACACCCCTGGAAAGTATACTACCAAGGTAAGCAAACTTATCCACAGCATTCTGATTTTCTCCATTTACTGTAACTGATGGTTCCACATATGGATGGTACAGTGCTGGCTGGTGGAGAACCTATATTTCTTTGGTGTATTAACACCAATGAATAATTAGGCAAAATTAGCACAAGAAACAGAAAATCAATTCATATTTTGTTGTATCTAGTGCACAATCATCTGTGAACAAAAAATCATTCATCAATTCTCCTTTTACTTTATTATTTTCATTTTTTTTTGGTAAGGCAGTTAGGGTTAAGTGATTTGCCCAGGGTCACACAGCTAGTTAGTATCAAGTGTCTGGTCTGAGGTCAAATTTGAACTCAGGTAGGTGCTCTATCCACTGCAGCACCACTTAGCTGCCCCATTCCTTCCAATTTAGTTTTGACTTGTAAGAGTTTCAAGTTACAGATAGTACACAGTCCACAAGATGCAGTTAGGTAGTGCCATGAGTAGAGTGTTAGAGTTCAAATCTTGCCTCAGACAATTACTGGCTGCCTGGCCCTAGGTAAATTACTTAAAGTCTGTCTGCCTCAGTTTCCATATCTGTCAAATGAGAATAATAATAGCACTTACCTCACAGGGTTGCTGTGAGCATCAAATGCTAAATAAAAGCTAGCTAGTAGTAGTGCTGGTTGTAGGCACTCACTAAGTGCTTTTTCATTGACTGATTGATGATTAAAAGGTCAGCCAGCCCTTAAACAATTCCTTTCAGGAAATCCCTTTGGATTAGGCAAGGAGAGTGCCAGACTTAGCTCATTCCAGCCTCTCTTCCCCAGTATAAGTACCTTCAGACATCACTAGATTATTAAAACCCTTCCTTCTATCTGTTTAAGAAATGCTTAACCTGCAGGGGTGGGGAACCTGTGACCTCGAGGCCACACATGGCCTTCTAGGTCCTCAGGTGCAGCCTATTGATTGAGTCCAAGTTTGCCAGAACAAATCCCTTTATTAAGGGGATTTGCTCTGTGAAGTTTGCATTCATTTGAAGGGCTGCCCTTGAGGACCTAGAGGGAATTTGTTCTGTGAAGTTTGGATTCAGTCACAGGGCTTCACTTGAGGACCTAGAGGGTCACCCCCCTGGAATGTCTAAAATAGGCTTAAAAGGATGGCTGGTGTCCAAAGGGAAGGTCAATCATAAGCCATCCATGTAAAGCATTCTGGCATCCTATACCTTGTCACTGTCTAATTCCCAAGTGACCTTGCAAATCAAAGCATTCTCCCTCTAAATGTAATGTCTTCAGTTGATTGGGCTTATGACAGACACTCTACAGGCCTTTGACTAATAGCAGGCATTAACCTGCACCTCTACTAAAGGAATTGCCATTCCCTTTTCTCTTGCTGGTGGCCTCCAGCCAACAGCTTGTACTAGGGCTGCTCTTGGCCTCTTACCTCCAACACCTCAGTCATCACTGGTGACCCTGAGGCATTTAAGAAAAAAAGCTTCACTCAATAAAATCAATGTACCTAAAATGATTAAGACAAAGGCATCCCAGTACCTAATCAGGGACTCAGTCAAATGGTCACATTGACCTCAATAGGGCCTTCAGGAGAGGGCCATTCTAGAACATAGTGGAGTTACCACATTTCTAAGACAAGATACTTTCAGAGGAAGGCAAGCAGTCTGGTAAGGGGAGATCATGCCCTATGAGAACTGGTTCAGGGAACTGGAAATGTTTATCCAGGGCTGTTGTAGAAAAGAAGGTAAAGACTTGCTCTACTCAACATCAGAGGGCAAAACTAACTAGGGGTAATGGTCAGATGTCACAGAGGGGCAGATTTCAGTTCAGTATAAGGAAAAATTTCCTAACAATTGAGAAATTTCAAAAAAGAATGAGCTACCAGCATGGGGGAAGGGAGGCATTCCCTATCACTGATGGGTTTCTAATGAAGCTAGGATGATCACATGTTGGCATGCTGTAGGGGGGTTCCTGATGAAGTATGTATGGGTAAAGAGATGCCTTCTGATGTCTCTTCCAACTCTAGACAACATGAGGTCAGTCTTGCCTCCCCACACCCTCCGGCCCCATCTCCAAGGGTCTCCAATCCCTGTCTCCATTCCAGAAGGGTGAGCTAAACACTTTCAGAAGACTCTAGTCAGCAGTCACAGGACCATAGAATATCAGAGTAGGAAAGACATGGGAGAGGGCTTAGACCAGAATAAAGTGGTTTGATGATAATTTTAGAGCACTGGTGTGAAACTCAAATAGAAATGGGGGCCATTAAACTGTATAATACATCAGGATCCCTACAGGCAGCAAGCTGACTTAGAAAACCACATATTAACATTATCTATGTTCTACTGTATTTTTATTTATTTTGAAATCTGGTGGGCTACATTTTAAAGTGTTGAGGGCCACAATACCATGGGCTCTGGGGTTGATACTTCTGCTTTGGGGTCAATAGCTAAGACAAGGTGGGGGGGTCAGTTCTTCAAAGTCACCCCACCATAGGGTCTTATGAGAGAATTTACCTCTCATTTATGAACCCGGACTCTGACTCTGACTCCACATATCATGCCACATCATACCCCCATGAGTTTTCCTTATCTCCATGGCACCCTTTGCAACTCACATGACCAGTGCTGGGGCCCAAACAAACCCAGCACTCCTCCCATTCTCTTTCATCTTTACTCCAACCTTGTCCATAGCTTGCCATTGGAAAGATGCCCAATATACCCAATGTCAAACTGGCCTTCTAGCTCACACACACCACTCCCATCTTCCATCTTGATGCATTTACACACACTCTCCCTCATTCCTGAAACGTACTCCCTCCTTTTAGAATTTGCTCAGCTAACAAATTCCTTTTATAGCACAAATATGGTGCTGATACCTAAATTATGAAGAGCAAAAAGAGAGAAAGAAAACTATAGACCAATTTCCCTAAGAATATCAATGCAGAAAATTTAAATAACATACTAGCAAGGAGAGGATAGCAACATATCATGAAAATCATACACTATGACCAGGTGGGATTTATATCAGGGTTGCAGGGCTGTTTCAATATTAGGAGAACTATTAGCATAACTGACTATATAAATAACAAAAAACAACAGGAACCACATGGTTATCTCAATAGATGCAGAAAAAGCTTTTGACAAAATACATTGTCTTATTAAAAAATTAGAAACTACAGGAATAAATGGAGCTTTTCTTAAAATAATAAGTAGCATCTAGGGGCGGCTAGGTGGCGCAGTGAATAGAGCACCGGCCCTGGAGTCAGGAGGACCTGAGTTCAAATCCGGCCTCAGACACTTAACACAAAAACTAGCCGTGTGACCTTGGGCAAGTGTCACTTAACCCCAACTGCCCTCCAAAAAGCAAAAAAAAAAAAAATGGATAAAATAAGTAGCATCTATCTAAAACCATCATCAAGCATTGTCTGTAATGGGGATAAAATAGAATCCTTCTTGATAAGATCAGGGGTGAAGCAAAGATGCCCATTATCACTACTATCAGTCAACATTGTACCAGAAATGCTAGCTATAGCAATAAGACAAGAAACAGAAATTGTATTAGAACAGGCAATGAGGAAACAAAACTATCACTCTTTGCAAATGACATGATGATATAACTAGAGAATCAACTAAATAACTAGTTGAAATAATTAACAACTTCAGCAAATGTGTACGATATAAAACATAACCACATCACCACTTCTATATATTACCAACAAAGTCCAACAGGAAGTGAAATTCATTTAAAACAACTTGTAGACAGTATTCGGGAGTCTAGCTGCCAAGACAAACCCAGGAACTATATGAACACAATTCTAAAACCTTCTGGACAAGTAAAATTAGATCAAAACAAGTGGAGAGCTATTAATTGCTCATGGACAGGCCGAGCCAATATAATAAAAATGACAATTCTACCTGAATTGATTTACTTATTTAGTGCCCTACTAATCAAACTTTCAAAAATTATTTTATAGAGCTAAAAAAATACCAAAATTCATCTAGAAGAACAAAAGGTCAAGAATATCAAGGAAATCAATGAAAAAAAATATGAAGGAAGGTAGCCTAGTAATACCACATCTCAAACTGTATTACAAAGTGGTAATCATCAAACCAATTTGATATTGGTTGAAAAATAGAGTGGTGGATCAGTGTAAAATTATGTATATAATGCACAGGAGTAAATGTCATAGTAATGTAGTGTTTGACAAACATAAAGATCCAACCTTTTGGGATAAGAACTCACTATCTGACAAAAATTGCTGGGAAAACTGGAAAGCAGTTTGGCAGAAACCAGGTATAGATCAACATCTCATACTGTATACCAAGATAAGGTCAAAATGAAGGATAATGCCATAAGCAAATAGGGGAGCACAGAACATTTTGTCTGTCAGATCTATGGGTAAAGGAAGAATTTATGAACAAACAAGAGAAAGGATGTAAAATGCATAATTTTGATTATGTTAAATTAAAAACATTTTTGCTGAAATACAACCAATATAGTCAAGACCAGAAGGAAAATAGAAAACTGGGAATTTTTTTTACAGCATATATCTCTAATAAAGACCTAATTTCTCAAATATATAGAGAACTGAGTCAAATTTACAAGAATACAACTCATTCCGCAACTGGAATATGAACAGGCAGTTTTCAGATAAAGAAATTAAAGCCATCTATAGTCATTTGAAAAAAATGCTCCAAATCACTATTGATTGGAGAAATGTAAATGAAAACAACTCTGAGGTACCACTTCATACCTATCATATGGGCTAACATGACAAAAAAGGAAAATAATGTTGGAGGGTATGTGGGAAAATTGGGACATTAATTAGTTAATGGAGTTGCAAACTTATCCAACTATTCTGGAGAGCAATTTGGAACTCTGTCCAAAGGGTAATAAAACTGTGCATATCCTTTCACTCAGCAATACTGTTATTAGGTCTGTACTCCAAAGAAATCAAAGAAAAGGGGAAAGTACTTATTTGCACAAAAATATTTTTAGAAACTATTTTTGTGGTAACAGAGAATTGGAAATTGAGGGGATGCTCATCAAATGAGAAGTGGTTATGGAAGTTGTGATATGTGATTATGATGGAATACTATTATACTATAAAAAAATGACAAGTGGGATGGTTTCAAGAAAAACCTTGGAACATTTAAATGAACTGATGGAAAGTGAAGTGAGAAGAACCAGGAGAATATCATACACAGTAACAGCAAAATTGTATGAGGATCAACTATGAATGATATAGTTCTTCTCAGCAATACAATGATCTAAGACAATTCCAAAGGATTTAGGATGAAAAATGCTATCTCCCTCCAGAGAAAGAGTTGATGGTATCTGAATGCGGATTCAGCATACTTGTTTTAACTTTCTTTGTTATTCTCTGTTTTGTTGTTCTGCATTTTCTTTTGTAACATGGCTAATGTGTTTTGTATGACTGCACAAATATAATCTATATAAAATTACTTGCCTTCTCAAGCAGGAGAGAGAACGGGGTGGAGGAAAGAATTTTAAACTCATGATTTTAAAAAATGAACTTAAACAATTTTTGTTGACATGTAATTGAGAAAAAAATAAAATAAAAAAATAAAAATGGAAAAATAAAAATTAAATGGAAAAGAAAAAGAATCAGCTTAGCTCACATTCTTTCTCTTACATGAAGCTGTTTCTGATCCCCCTGCCTTTCTGATCCCCCTAGTCTTTTCTCTCCCAGACTGCCCTTTCAAATTACTCTATATTTACTTTGTATGTACAGGTTCCCCAAATGTCTTAGTATGACTTTAAGCTGCTAAAGCTTTAAAAGCCTAGAACCACATTAAGACTCTTGAAGTATTTGGCATTTTGTTTATGCTTTTATGTGTACCCTGATAATATAATTTAATATAATATAACAGTGAGTGTCAGAGATGGGAAGGGGCCTCAGAACAGAGAATGCCAGAGATGGGATACACCTAAAACCACAGAATATTAGAGCTAAGAGGGGCCTCTGAACCTAGAGATTATCTAATAATATGTGTGGAAAATAGCTTCAAACTTTGGAAAATCACCTCATTCTGCAGGGATGAACACCCAGTTGATATTCATCAGAAGGGATGAGTTTGGCAAAAGTATAGCAAGCTGGCATGTTGGGACACGGGAACTATTTGCACCAAGTAATTCAGCCAGAGAGCAGATGTTCTGAAGTGTTCAGGTCGACATTTACTGAACACTGACTGGTTGTCCAAGCACCTGGCCCATCCTTTCCTCTTCTTTCTTTGATATCCATGTGATGACAACCTTCTCAAGCAGGGGTATCCCCAATCCCCTCAGGAAATGGGAGGCAATGATGGCAAGTGACATGCCTTAGACAAGGGCTGTCATGTCTGGAAACCCTGGTTTCTCCTCTTAAGTGCTGGCTAGGGGGCCCTGCATTCCATCAAGCCACACCACAAACTTGTCAACAATGCAGTGCTTTGTAATCATAACATTTCCAAGCTGAAATGGTCCTGCTCCTCTGAAAGGCCAACTAGTCTCATCCATATCACACTGGATGTCCTCTATGGTACCCTGGACAAATGGTGCCTGGAACAGAAGACCTCTCTTGAGGTAGACCCTTCCTAGGCAGTGGCCCATTCCCCTTTGTCCCATTCCTCAATGGTCAGGAAATCAACCTCATTGCAACTTTTGTCCACTGTTCCTAGTTTCGAACAAGTTTACCTCCTCTTAGTCAAGATAGTTGTTCAAATACTGGAATAGAGATCATATCACCCTCTCCCCTAGTCTTTTTTATGATCCAGGTTAAACATTGCAGATCCTTCACCAATCAGCATATGGCATGTCCATTGTGCCATTTCCCCTTATCCTGGATGAGAGCCTTTGGATGACTACCATCTTGTCATTTTGCCCTACAGAGATAAGGAAATCAAAGTCCAGAGAATAATGTGACTTGCCTAGACTTGCCTAAGGTAAACCAGTGAGCAAATGACAAATGTTCGACTTGAATTTACCAGGCAAAAAGTATGAGGATTCTTAGAAAGAATCAATGAACCAATCTATCCACCAGAATTTATTAAATACTACAAGTCAAACACACGAGAGGCAGTCTCATCTCTCCAGTTAACTCTCTGTGCTTACAAGGGTCAGAAAAGGTGTATGTTTGCATTCGTAGAGGGATTTTCCTCATTCAGGATTTCCCTAGATCTCTGAAATGACAGACTTAGTCTCTGTCCCTGTGTTTACTTCACAGGTACTACACTAAGCACTGGGCATTGAAAAACAAAAGTGGGAGAGCCCCTGCCCTCAAGAACCTGACATTCCCATGAATGTAAAAAGAGATGGAGTATCATGGAGCTAGAGTTGGGGGAAAGTTCAATGTCAGCTTCTTTGCCAGGAAGTAAGATAGTAAATTCATATAATCTCTAGGCCTCTTTATACCTTTTCATTCTTCTTATACACACACCTCCTTCCCTCCCCCCCAAATACTCTGCAGTCCAGTAACAGTGATCAAGATACTCCATCTCCCAACTCCAGGCATTTTCATTGATTATCTCCCAAGTCCTAAATATTTTTTTACATACAATATCTATTTACTTAGATAGTTGAAGAAATATTAATTGTTCTAAAATGATAACACTTCCTAAATTAATTTACTTATTCAATGTCATATCAGTTAAACTACCAAAAGATTACTTGATAAGATATATAAAGAACTGATTCAAATTTATAAGAATGAGAGCCATTCCCAGATATACAGGTGATCAAAGGATATGAACAGGCAGATTTCAAAGGAAGAAATCCAAGCTATCAATAGCCATATTAAATAAAACACTCTAAAAGCACATAAGAAAAACTATTAATTAGAGAAATTAAGGCAACTCTGAGGATCCTCCTCACTCCCATCAGATTGGCAAGGATGATTAAAAAGTAAAATGACAAATAGAGGGTTAGAGGGAAACAGGTATGCACTGTTGGTGAAATTGTGAATTGATCCAGTCATTCTGGAAAACAATCTGGAACTATGCTTGTGCATGCCCTTTGACTAAGTGACACTACTACTAGGCCTATATACCAAAGACACCAAAGAAAGAGGAAAAGGAGGACGCATGTTTACAGAAACAGCCATTTTTTGTTATCACAAAGAAATAGAAACTAAAAGAATGCCCATAAATCTGGGGAATGGCTAAATATATTATGGCACATGAATGTAATGGAATATTGAATCATAGGAAGTCATGAAATGGATGGTTTCAGAGAAACCTAGGAAGACTTTTATGAACTGATACAGAGTGAAGTGAGCAGAAGCAGGAGAACAATTTGTACAAAAATAACAACATTATAAAGACAAAACAACTTTGAAAGATTGAAAATTTCTGATTAATGTAGTAACCAACCATGATTTGAGGTGGCCAATCAGGAAACATGCTACTACCTAGTAAGAGAAATGATCAGTCCAAGTTGTAAAATGTGACATATGCTTTTGGACATGACCAATGTAGTAATTTCTTTTGCTTGATTATCAGTAACAAGAACTTTACTTGTCTCTTTGGTATTTTTCTCTAATGGGAGGTGGTGGTAGGAGGAAGAGATGGTACAGGGAAGCAGATTTTAAAAAGAAAAGAAATAAAAGAGGGCTATTGAAGCATCTTTTAAAAAATGCACAAAAGAGAACAGAAAGAAGGCCAGATAGAACCATAGATAAGTAGCTCGGCTTTGGAAGTTACATGTAAAATTGATTATATTCACATTTATTATCTTTAAAAGAAAAGGAAGCTGTACACAGCAGATCACCACAGTTTCAGATCATCTTCTTTTTATGATTTGCTATGTATATAGAAATGTCCATTTTGTTTGATGCTTGTTGAGTTCAGAGCAGAAAAAAATGAAGGTCGGACTAGTTCCACCAGCTTCAAGGGCCCTCTGAGCTTTCAATCTATGATTCAATGACCTTGGCTCAAATGCCAGCCCTTGTTTCATTCCTAGTCCTAGCAATTGCTGTTCTTGCCCTTGAGAAGCATTTTAGCCACTCTTGGCCTCAGTTTCCTCACCTGTAAAAAAGGATAGGGTGACTAGATTAAGGTTCCTTTCAGCTTTAAGTTTATGATCCTATTAATCCCTCCTCCTGGGACTTCTGAGTGTCAGAAAGGTCTGTGCACAAATGCACATACCAAGACTCCATCTGGAGGGGATGAAGTCCCTCAGTCACAAAAGTTAAGGAGCAAGTAGAAATGGGCTATAGAGAAGAGTCAAGTTTATTCTAACTGCAGCAAACTTGTTCAGGTGCAAGATGACTCGCTTGGCCTTGAAGGCCTCAAATGCCACTTGTAGCTCTGACATTCTATGTCTAAAGAAACTAGTAGATCACTGGAGTCAGGACAAACTGAAACAAAGATGCTTCAATGACCCTCTTTTCTTTCTTTGCAAAAATGGAGTCTCAGATACTTTCCAGCCTGGTATGTCTGGACAAGTTACCTAATATCTGTGTGCCTCATGTAAAATGAGTATGATAATAGCAGTATTTGGAAAGTTCTTATCATAGTGCCTGGTGCTTCATTAAGCTTTCCTTCCTTCCTTCCTTCCTTCCTTCCTTCCTTCCTCCTTTCCTTCCTTCCTTCCTTCCTTCCTCCTTTCCTTCCTTCCTTCCTTCCTCCTTTCCTTCCTTCTTTCCTTCCTTCCTTCCTTCCTTCCTCCTTTCCTTCCTTCTTTCCTTCCTTCCTCCTTTCCTTCCTTCTTTCCTTCCTTCCTTCCTTCCTTCCTTCCTTCCTTCCTTCCTTCCTTCCTTCCTTCCTTCCTTCCTTCCTCCTTTCCTTCCTTCCTTTCTTCCTTCCTTCCTCTCTCCCTCTCTTCCTTCTTTCCTTCCCTCCTTTCTTCTTGTGCTGACATTAGCTAAGTCAGTGCTCTAAGTTGAACCATATCTGGACAAATTACTGGACAAGAGGGCACTGGTGCAGTTATTAATATATGACAATTGGTGAGTTTGACCATCTGGGCATTTGTGGTCTATGGGCAAAATAGCCTGGAACCTCAAATCAGGCTCCAGTGAAAGATTCAGAGGTTTCCAAAAAGTTTTCCCTGGCTCCAGTATTTCTAAGCACTAAAACAGAGGACTGTTTCTCATAGAATTTAAAGAGGTAAGGACCTAGGTCCTAGAAGTTATCTAAATCCTATCCCCTCATTTTACTGAGAAAGAAACAGAATCCTCAGGTCTGCTGTAAAGCTCTAACACCATCTTTCCAGAGAAATGAGGAGAATGGCATTCTGGTTGTCTTGATGAACAAACTGATACAGAGTAATAATGCCTCTGTACCTAGAAAATATTAAAAAGATCCCCAGGAAGGTCTCCAGTGTGGGAGATGGATTCAACATGGTGGATTTACAGGAGGACAGGGACAGGAATGCCTTGAGATCTCACTGTTGAAAGGAAGAGCCAGTCCAGTAAGATTACAGATCAATTGAAACAGTGACAATAATCAAGTTTATCTTATTTAAAGGAGAAAAACACATTTTGACTGTAACTAAGATTCTAAGGGCCATATTTATCCTACTCAAAAGTTGGTCAAAGATATGAACACATCGATTATTTAGATATCACTGATTTCTGTGTGGTGGTGTTGGGTGGGAAGAGTGAGTGGTTGGAGCTCTAAGAGCTCTGGAATCACACCTGCTCTATTTCTTTGATGTTATCAAAAGTAAGCCATAAGTCAATTTGTAAAGAGATCATCCTCTCTTGGAGAGTTTATGTGGTATTAAACGGAGGAGTGAATATTCAGCTCTTAGTGGAGAGTTATTCTCTTGTCCTTTTTTCTTTTACAGTATGTAACTATTGAAAAGTTTGCTACAAATGTGTCCATGGGCAAAACACTCCTGACATGCATGGTAACTGTGGAGGAAGCAAGCTGATAAGGTGCCTCCCAAAGCTTAGTTTCTTAAATTAATTTCTTCAGAAACCAGGTAGATTAGCCAAGGCAAGAGAGACCAAAGGGATTGTTTATGTTGGTCACATCTTTCAAGCTGAGTCAGGAGAGAAAGACAATGCCTGAAGACCTAGAAATTCCAATGACCTCTACCCATCTGGGTAGGTTCCAATTGTAGAAAAGGAGACAGAAAGACAGAGGCTATGTGGTAGATCTGGGAGCAGAAGACCTGTGTTCAAATGCCAAAGTATGCTTGCTTGTTATAATTTTGGACAAATCACTGAACCTTTCTGGAGCTGTTTAGATGAAAGTGAGGTTCATTCTTTCCATTCTTCCATACATGAATACTTTTCATTTCATGCACTCCTATGATGTGAAACAGAGAATTCCCTCTCTTTCTTCTTCCTTGCCTCCCTGGTATAGTCTCATATCTCTTCCATTCCTATCTTCTCCTAACACCATAAAAGTAGAACAAAACCACCTGCAGGGGCTCTGTATTTCTTAGCTTTCCTTTGACCTGGATTCTGAGAGAATTTGTTTTCGCCTTAATGTGATGTAAAAAAAAAATTCATCCTCACACAGTCTTCTTTCTACTGACTTTACACCTTTCTATTGTATTCAGGATTCCCTTGTTTCCATTTCAAAGTGTCTACTCAATTCTGGTCATTTAATCAGGAATGCTTGGAAATTCTCTATTTTATTAAATATTACCTTTTTCCTGTACTCAGGTTTGCTGGATAGGTTAACCCTGGCCTTTATCATTCACATTTTCGAATATGTATTCCAGGTTCTCTTCTCCTTTATACTAACATCTGTTTAGTCTTGTTAGAACCTGACAGCAGCCTCCTGATACTTGAAATGTTTCTTTTTGGCTTCTTTGACCTGGAATTTCTAGATTTTTGGCTATGATGTTGTCAGGAGTTTTCATTTTAGGGTTTCTTTCAAGGGTAACTGGTGGATTCTTTCTATTTTCACTTTGTCCTCCGGTTTTAATAGGTCTGGGAAGTTTTCATTTATATTTCTTGAAACAGGGTATCCAAGTGATTTGTCCAAGGCTATCTAGCTGCTAAATGTGACAGGATTTGAACCCAGGCCTTCCTTACTCCCACCTATTCCTTTATCACTAGGCCATATCAGATCTGCAAGGGACCTTAGAACACACTGTCAGAGATGTGAGAGGCCTTACAATGTAGAATGTCAGAGCATAGAGTGAATTTAGAATCGAGAATGTCGGAGCTGGAAGGACCTTAAAACACTCTCAGAGTCAGAAAGAACTTTAGAATGGAGAATTTCTGAGCTGGAGAAAAGTTTAGAACATAAAATGGAAGACCTGGGAGGGATCTTGGGGCATATAATATCAGAAATAGGATGAGTTTACATATCTCTATCTCTATCTCTATCTATAATCAGAGGTGAAAGGGAATTTTAGAACAGAGAAGGTTAGAGCTTGCTGGAATGTGACTTAAAACAGAGAATATAAGAGCCACAAAGGATCTGAGAACAGAGTATATAGGCTTGAAGGATCTTGGAACAGAAGAGAACTCTGAGGTCCTTAGTTCAGAGAGTGCCAGAGCTGATTAGGACCCCAGAACCCAGAATGTTAGAGCTGGGAGGAACCATAACAGGGAAGGGACTTATTCTAGGAAATGCAAAGAGCTAGTAACAAGAATGGCCTTGGTCTACTCCTCAACTATATTCAGGGTTTGATAGACATGGCAGGGTCCTTAGAGATCATCCCTCTTGTTTCACAAAGGGGCAAGCTGAGGCCCAGGGAGGGAAAGAGACTTGCCTGAGGTTTTGCAGCAAGTATGTGGTTGAGCTGGAACTCCTGACTCCCAGAGGAGTGTTTTTCTCCCTACCTCATGCTGTCTTCATGGCTGTCCTCAGGGTGAACTCAGAGAATAATAAGAGGCTTGGGCTATGACAGATTTTCAGAACACACAGTCATAATCAAATGCAAACATCAAAGGCAGACATCAAGGGCCTTTGATTATCCCCACTTTGGGCCGGGATGTGCTCCATACTAAGGAAATGGAGTGTTCAATTGCAGGGGTATTTACTGGCAATAAAAAGAAGAGGCATCCCATGGAACAAAATGAAAGGCAAGCAGGAGAGGCTGAAGCCACACCAGTTTCTAGAAGGCCTTTCACTCAGTAATCTCTTTCATGTTCACCTGCCCCACCTTGGACACCTTGTTGTTAGGTCCTTAGAGAGCCCAAGACAGGAAGACTGAGGCCAAGTCTGGGGGTAGAGGGCTGGTGAAAGGGGGAAGCAAGTCTCAGCCCCACAAAGTTGGCCAGAGGGCAATGGATGGTTAAGGGGGTGTTCCCAGGTGTCCCCAGTGACTCTCAGCTCCTAACAACTAGAGCAATGGTTTTCAACCTGTGGGTCACAACCTCTTTGCCGTTGAACGACCCTTTCACAGGTGTCACAGGGGTCTCCTAAGACCATCAGAAAACACATATTTCCAATGGCCTTAGGAACCTCCTCTATCTGTCTCCAGGTGGGTCCAGCCACATGCAGACATGCCCACATACGACTATTAAAGGGTCCTGGCATTAGGAAGGTTGTGAACCAGAGGACTGAGGTGGATTAAGTGCCCAGAGCAGGGAATTGTCAATGCTTGAAGCCTCTTGCCTTCAACACTGGAGTCTAGAAAAAGAGGCACCATTATCAAGCATTTCATCCAACTCCCTCCTTCCCCTCCTGGGAAAATGGGGCCTAGAGAAGGAAAGTACCTTGGCTAAGGTCACTTGGGTGACCAGTGGCAGACTCAAATCCAAACCTGAGCTTTTGGCTCTTTCCATTACCACCAACCAGAAGTATTTTAAAGCTGGTTTCAAAGGCATGAAGTGAACGGGTCTGCTATTCCCCAGCATTATTTTCATACCCACATTTACAAAGAATGCATTCATAGACCCTCTGAGTGGGAAGGGCTCTCAGAGAGCAGGCAGTTCAGTCCATACCTGAACAGGAACCTCTTTGATGGCATCCTGGGCAAGTGGTTATCCACGCACTGTTTGTAAAGCTACAGTGAGGGGGAGTTTGCCACTGCCTGAGTCAGCCCATTCCACTCTGGGAGAGGTCTAATGGTTTGTTGTTATTGCTGTTCAGTTGTTTATGGTTCTTTGGGACCCAATTTGGGGTTTCCTTGGCCAAGATAATGGAGTGCTTTTTCATGTTCCTTCACTTGCTCATTTTACAGATGAGGAAACTGAGGCAAACAGGGCAAAGTGACTTTCCCAGGGTCACTCAGCTAGTAAGTGTCTGAGGAAAGATTCAAACTTAGTCTTCCTGACTCCAGGCCTGAAATTCTATCCATTGCACCACCTAGCTCCTAATGGTTTAGCAAAGTTTTTTCTTTCTGACATTAAACCCAAATCTGACTTCCTACAACTTCTTCCTTTTGCTCCTAAGCCTCTGAGACCAAGCAGAACAAGTCTAATTCCCCTTAAATTTGTCTCTTTAAAAGGCAGTTATTAAAACTTCCCTGAGTAAAACAGTGTAAATACCAATCAGTCAATAAACTTTTACTGAGCCCTTACTACATGCCAGGCACTGTGCAAAGATTTAGGGATACAAAAAGAGGTAAAAGACATTTTTAGTTTGCCATTTCCTTCTCCAGTTCATTTTACAGATGAGAGAACCAAGGCAAACAGGGTTAAGAAGCTTGCCAAGGGTCACACAGTTAGTAAGTGACAGAGGCTAGATTTGATTTTAGGTGAAAGAAATTCTAACTATAATTATAATAATGTTATTATTAATAATAATCAATGTTAATCATCACATCAACAACAACAATAATTGGAGGTTGGACCCAGTGGCCTCCAGCTCTATACCTAGGAACTTTTTTAGAGCTTTCTCTATTCAAAACTAAATATGCCCAGTCTCTTGGATGACAGAGTATTCAGTCCTCTCCACTTACTTTCATTCCAGAGGCCATTCAGTACACCTTCCTGTACCCAAAACAGTCCAGAAGAAATAAATAGCAAAAAAAAATGCTTGGAAAATGCATTTTTAATATTTCCTTTGCTGTTAGTCCTACATAACTCCTTTGAGCTGGTGGTCTGTCTTCAGTTTCTACACTGTACTCACTCTTTCCTTCTTTATATTCAAGATAGTAAAATGTAAGATGATGAGAAAAGTGGAGTAAATTGTGGGAAGATGGTGGAATAAGGCAGGAAATTACCCAGTTCTCCCAAATTCCCTCACCAAAAAAAAATAAAATAATGCCTCAAAGTGAACTTTAGGGCAGCAGAAATAATTAAAAGTTGGGGTAAGGCATTTGTCCACCAAAGAAAACTTAGGAGGACATTAGAAAGACCTGATGTTCCAGGTGGAGGTGGGGGTGTGGTGGGGTTCATTTGACTGAAGTGCAGATACCTCCCCCAATCAACAAGAAACAAACCCTGGGGAGCAATCTTCACTTCAGGAGCTTTTTGCTTCACAGACAATGTGAGGGATTGGGCACCTGATCAGGAGAAGATAAAGGGGGCCCTCCACTGCTGCCAATGGTTGCAGGGGCCAGGCTTGCTCACCAGATGAGGTCCTATGCTGTGGCTGTGGGCAAGGAGAGGTGAGCAGTGTCAGTAAGTGTATAGAGTTGCAGATAGATAGGGCCCTACTGGCGATGGTTACTTGAAGGAGAGTGCAGGTCCCTGGTTTTGGTTTCTCTTCCAGGGAAGAGAGGTAAGCTGATGCTTGAAGTCACCTGAAGGTCCCCAGAGAACAAGAGCATTTTGTGGTGGCAGTGATACTGGGGGCCCTGGTCAGGACTTGGGGTGAAGAGGAATACCTGAGGACAGTTATAGATCAAGGCTTGAGATGTAGGAGCAGGGACCACATTTAGTCTTGGATTATAGAACAAGAGGTCAAAGGCCCCCAGATAGAGCTCAGAAAACAATAGCATGAAAAACTTGATGCCTGAGATATTTCCCCATATCCTGGAAACAGAGCCTGACCCTAACATAAAACTAACAGCTAAGAAATAGGACATAAAAATGAGTAAACAACAGAGAAAGAATCCTACAATAGATAGCTCTTATGTTGATAGCTCAGAAGACAACCTCAGAAAACAAAATAACTTCTTGTAAATCCTCAAAAAATGTAAAGTGGTCAAAAGTGAAAAAAAATTTTTGGAAGAAGTTAAAACAGACTTTAAAAATCAAATAAGAGAGGTTGAGGAAAAATTAGGAAAAGAAATGAGTAATGCAAGAAAATTATGAAAAGAAAATCAGCCAATTGGAAAAAGAGATCCGAAAACTTACAAAAGAAAATAACTCTATAAAACTTAGAATTGGGAAAAGGGAAGCTGATGATTTCATAACATCAAGAAATAATAAAACTAAATCAAAAGAATGGAAAACAAAAAGAGAATGTGAAATATCTCATTACAAAAACAATTGACCTGAAAAATAAATTGAGGAGAGACAATATAAGAATTGTTGGACTACCTGAAATTTATGATTAAAGAAGAGTCTTAAAACTATACTTCAAGAAATTATTAAGGAAAATTGCCCTGTAGTTTTAGAACTAGAGAGTAAAATGAAAATTGAAAAAAAATCAACTAATCACTGCTTTTGAAAGAGATCCCAAATGAAAATTCGCAGATTATAGTTAGATTTCAAAGCACTTGGTGAAGGAGAAAAATATGACAAGCAACTAGAAAGAAGCAATTTAAATATGGTGGAGCTATAGCCATGATAACACAAGATTTAGAAGATAGATGAAAGGCTAATTATAAGGAATTTAATAAGAAGAAAAAGAAGAAGATCCCCACGTGAAGTAGGATAGAGGGAGAAGAGAAGAGGACATATAATAGAGTCCTTGGGGACAACTGCGGTTAAAGGGTGTGATCTGGAGAGGATCCAGCAAAGGAGGCAGAAGAGTAGTCTGATAGGTAGGAAGAGAAGCAGGAGAGAGTGATGTTCCAAAAACCTAGAGAGAAGAGGGTTATCAAAGAAGAGGAGGCGGTGATCAACAGTGTCAAAAGCTGCAGAGAGGCCAAGGAAAATGAAGACTGAGAAAAGGCCACCGGATTTGGACATTAAGAATAATACTGTGATTTTGGAGAGAGCATTTTCAGTAAATAACGTGCTTCAAGCCCAGCCTCCGACACTAATTGTGTGATTTTGGCCAAGTTCCTTCCCTTCCCTTGGCCTCAGTTTCCTTCTCTGTAAAATTATGAAAGAATTGACCTAAATGGCCTCTGAGACTCCATCCTGTTCTAGATCCAGGATCCATTGATCCTGTGATCCAGCTAGATGCAGGATCCTTTGATACTATGATCCAGCTAGATCCAGCCAGAGCCAGGATATTTTGATCCTGTGATCCATTTAGATCCATCTTGATCCAGGATCCTCAGATCCTGTGATCCAGCTAGATCCAGAATCCTTAAATGCTGTGATCCAGTTAGATCCAGGATCCTTAGACCCTGTGATCCAGCTAGATCCAGCTAGATCCAGGATCCTTTCTTTCCATTATCCATCTGGATCTAGCTAGATTCAGGATATTTTGATTCTGTGATCCAGCTAGATCCAGGATATTTTGATCTTGAGATCCAGCTAGATCCAGCTAGATCCAGGATCCTTTGACCCTGTTATACAGCTGGATCCAGGATATTTTGATCCTGTGATCCAGCTAGATTCAGGTAGATCCAGGATACTTTGATCTGAGATCTAGCTAGATCCTGCCAGACCCAGGATAGTTTGTTCTCATGATCCAGCTAGATCCAGCTGGATCCATGATATTTTGATCCTGTGATCCATCTAGATCCAGGATCCTTTGATCCAATGATCCAGCTGGATCTAGAATTCTTTGATCCTAAGATCCTTTGATCCTATGATCTAGTACTATCTCCTCATTTTACAGCTGAGGAAACTGACATCCAATGAAAATTTGCTCATGGTCTCCATAGTTAACAAGGGCCATATCAAGATTTCAAACCCAGGCCTTTTGCTTCTCATGTTCAATCTCTTGTTTTTTTAAACCACAATTTAGACCAATTATTTTCTGAGCCGTATGCAGTTTTTTTTTTTTACTAGATTTAGTTATTCCCCTCAGACTCTGGCCCCCTAAATGAGAGGGAATGAGGAAGAATAAAGGCATTTCTTCCAAGCAGAGATTCAGGGTCAAGACCTAGTACATTCTGGGACAGGTCTACAGTTAGATCTCTAACCATATCTGTAAGAGCAAGCCCCAACCAGGAGGTCCTGAGACCTTTCCCTCTCCCCTTTAGAGAATGGACAAGCCCTGGCAAGCTTCCTAAAGGCATCTGCTACAGATTTTTTCAGAGATAGCATTGTACAGCAGAAAAAAGAAGTGGATGTGGTGCCAGCAAGTCAGGTTCAAACCCTGGCTCTGCCATTTACTAGTTTTATTGGGCAGGCTCCTTTCTTTCTGTGTTTCTCAGTTTCAGTTTCTATAAAATTAAAGGTCTGGACTCAATGATCTCAAAAGTTCCTTCAAGCTCAATGTACCTATGAAATAATGATATCATAGGAGTAGGGCCTGGGGGTATTTCAAGAAACCAACTGGCTCTCTAGTTTGTTTCTCTTTATTGGCACATGCCACCTATAAAACAGTTCATTGACATGCTAGCACAGCCTTTGGTCTGGGTGCGGTGCCCAATGCCTGCATGCGGCAGATTCATTTCATCCCTTTGAGACAAGGATTAAAAATAATTATGGCTGTTGGCGGTGAGTGATTGTTCAATTAGTAGTGGGGATAAAGCTTGTTTGTACAGACTCCACTTCTTTGGCATCTAAGGTGCAGGTTCACTCCCTGAAGGCGCACAAATGAATAGGGGGTGATCAGGCCAGGCGTCAGACAGAGAAGCCAGGCTGCAGCGGAGTGTGGAGTGGAATAAAAATGGAGAACATGAGTCCTAGCCCAAATAGAGCTTAGTCTGGGAGGGAGAAAGAGGTTGGCATGGGGAAAAAAGCAGCAGACTTCCAGCCAAGATGAATGCTTGAAGGGGAGACAGAATGCCCAGGTCCAGAAAAAAACTGACATTTGTACTAGACCTAATAAGAAACAATTAAGGAATCCAATGAAAAACTACTGTGATTTCTAACACCCCCAAACTGGGCAAAAAGTCATCCGAATGTCCACAGGCAATAGGAAAAGAGGTTGGTCACTAACAATGTCAGCACCAGTACAGGCACCCCCCCCACCCCTACCGCAAGTCTCCACTATCAACCTAGGGGTTGGTCAGAAACACCATCTTTTGGCTCAAAAAGCTCTGTGTCCAGAGGCAATAAGAATGATGGTCCTCTTTTCTGCTGTGCCACTTCTCCTCCCTCAAGTCCCAGGGATGTCAGAGGCTTGGATGCCTAGGGAAGCAGCAGGGGCCAGAGTGGGGCATCAGTGGGCTCTCTAGTACTCTCTCCTGAAAATTCCATAGAGGTCCCTGAAGAACCAGCACTGTGAACTTCAAATATCAAAGGCATGGGAGGGTGTGGCAGGGAGGGGATGAAACTTCTTCTCCTGTTAGAATGTTAACACTGAATCATCATACAGTCCATGGAGATGGAGGCTGTGGGCATCAGATGAACTTCATGCTCTCTTCTGAAGTGGACAAAGGAGAGTTGAACACACACACATTTAAAATACATAAAACTCAACAGGGAAACAAGCAGGGATGGTCGGTAGGATAATACTGAGGAGGGAATAGCCAGCAAAATGATTTTCCTAATTCTTAAAGAGTGGATTTAAAAGGAAAAAAAAGAAAAGAACTAGAACCTAAACCCATCAATTGGGAACTGGCTGGACAAATTATGGTATGTGAACATAATGAAACATTGCTACTGTTGAGTTGTTTCCAGTTATTTCTGACTCTTTTGGGGTTTTCTTGGCAAAGATACTAGGGTGGTTTGTCATTTCCTTCTCCAAATCATTTTATACATAAACTCAGGTCCTGACTCCAGGCCTGGTGCTCTATCCACTGCACCACCTAACTGCCCCAAAGATGAGGGCAACAAGGTGGCATAGTGGATAGAGCACTGGGCTTTGAACCAGGAAGACTCATTTTCAAAAGTTCAAATCCTGCCTCAAACACTTCCTGGGCAAATCACTTCACCCTCTTTGCCTCAGTTTCCTCATCTGTAAAATAGGCTGGAGAAGGAAAAGGCAGATAGCTCACTCCAGTGTCTCTGCCAAGAAAACCCAAAAATGAAGTCACAAAGCTGAAATGACTGAACAATAAGAAATGATCAAAGGAAGGCTTTAGAAAATTCAAGGTGATATGAACTGATACAGAGTGAACTGGTGAGTAGGGTTAGAAGAATAATCTATACAAGTTTAGTAACAATACACAGAAAAACACCTTTGAAAGACTTCAGAACTCTGATCAAGGCAATGAGGGGCTATGACCCTAGTGTCTCTCTGCACCTTCATCCATCACATCTCTGTCAGGGGCTTTGTTTGGCTTCCCCATGCTTCTTTGTTATAATTTTTTTTCTCCCTTCTCCTGATTTTTAATTGGGGGAGGGATCTAGGGAAGAAGGGGCAGTAATAGTGAGGCTCAAAAAAGGGCTGTTGATATGCTTTTAAAATGCATGGAGGGGCATAGAATGTGCAGGATGAGAAAAGCAGAACAGATTGACAAGACAAACACAAATAAGCAGGACAATTCTGTTTTTTTTTTTTGCTGGGGGGAGGACACGACAATTGGGGTTAAGTGACTTGCCCAAGGTCACATGTCTAGTTTTGTGTTAAATGTCTGAGACCGGATTTCAACTCAGGTCCTCCTGACTCCAGGGCTGATGCTCTATTCACTGTACCACCTAGCCACCCCAAGCAGAACAATTCTGAAAGGCACATGAGGAATTAAGTCTTTTTTTTTAAATTTAATTGGTTTATTTACTTTTAGTTTACAATATTCAGTTCCACAATCCCTTGAGTTTCTGATTTTCTGTACCCCTCCCCACATGGCAGCATACACTCGGATACAGGATCTACAAATATCTTCCCATTAATCATAAGTCAGGTTGTAAAGAAGGATTGTAACTGATGGAGTGATCAGTGGGAAAGAGAAACAGAACAAAACAAGAAAAATACAGCAAGTAGTTTGTTTCAATCTGCATTCAGACTCTGAATCTCCTTCTCTGAATGTGGATATCTCCTTCAATCATGAGTCTATGGGAGTTGTCCTATAACCTTACATTTTGGAGAGGAGCCCAGTTTATTGAGGTTAGTTGTCACACGTATGTTGTGTCTGTGATTGTGTACAAATTTCTCCTGGTTCTGCTCTTCTCGCTCAGCATCAGTTTATGTAAGTCTCTCCAGGTTATTATGAAGTCCATCTGCTCCTCATTTCTTATAGCACAGTAGTATTCCGTTACATTCATATACCACAACTTGTTCAGCCATTCCCCAATTGATGGGCATCCCACTGTTTTCCAATTTTTTGCCACCATAAAAAAGCCGCTATAAATATTTTTGTACATACAGGTCGTCTTCCCACTTCTCTGATCTCTTTGGGACATAACCTGAGGAATGGTATTGCTGGGTCAAAGGGTATGCACTTATTTATAGCCCTTTGGGCATAGTTCCAGATTGCTCTCCAGAATGGCTGGATCAGTTTGCAGCTCCACCAACAATGTATTAGTGTTCCAATTTTTCCACTTCCTCTCCAGCATTTATCATTTGCTGTTTTGTCATCTTAGCCAATATGGCCGGTGAAATGTGATACCTCAAAGCTGTTTTGATTTGCATTTCTCTAATCACTAGTGATTTGGAACATTTTTTTCATATGCTTATAGATATCTTTAATTTCATCTTCTGAGAACTGCCTGTTCATATCCTTTGACCATTTATCAATTGGGGAGTGGCTTATATTCTTATAGATTTGACTCATTTTTTGTATATTTTAGAAATGAGGCCTTTATCAGAGACACTAGTTGTAAAAGGAGTAGGAAATGGAGATTTGAACTCTTTTTATGTTTTGTGAAGATAGAAATGTTCTCTTTTAGTACTTAAGGTCAGAAAAACAACAAGAATCAGTGGACTTCAAACCAGAGAGCCTGGAGGTTTGAGTCCCAGCTCTGCCATACAATGACTGTGTGACCTTGGGGAACTCATTTCCTCTGGGATTCAGTTCCCACTTCTATAAAATGAAGAAGTTGAACTGAATGATTTCCTCCCTCCCCGAATTCTGTTTGGTTCTAAATGTTCTAACATTTTCTTAATGAATGAACGACAAAAAGCATTGATTAATCATTTATTATATGTCAAGAACTTGGGCTAAAGCAGGGGTGGGGAACTGCGGCCTTGAGGCCACATGTGGCCCTCTAGGTCCTCAAGTATAGTCCTTTGACTGAATCCAAGGACTGCACTTGAGGATCTAGAGAGCCACTTGTGGCCTCGAGGCTACAGGTTCCCCAACCATGGGCTAAAGTGTTCATATACAACCAGATCCCAAATAGTACAAACAATCAATTCCCCACCCCCCACAGTGGTCAGATGCATGCAAATATACACTATTAAAGTTATAATTATATAAAATGTGGTAATAGGTTCTAGCTCAAGGGAAAAACTTAGTGTGAACTCAAATATGAGGAGCTCACCTTCTAAATGGGGAGAGCCAACATATACATATGGGAGAGTTCAGCTGCAGGCTGGAGAGAAAGGTTTGAGAGTCCTAAGGATGCACCAGCATAGCACAAAGCCCAGAACTCCTTAGGGTGCAACAGGAGAACAGATGATAATGCACAGAAATCTGGATGGGGTACCAGCAGGTCAGAGGGGAAGACTCAAGGGCTCTTTATATAAAATATCACTTTATAGGTCAGTCACTGGAAGAATTGGAGTTTGTGATGCCTTATTGTTCTAAGGTGTGTGAACAGCCATGTCTGCTCCACAGGGTGGGTGAGGGACCTGGCTTGATTCTATTCGATGTCTTGAAAGCTTTGGGATTCTTAGGATGTAAGACTTAATGGTATCAAACTCTAATAGAAATGGGGTAGCATATTGTTTTGAAAACCACAGATCAACATTATCTATGTTGTACTGTATTTTTATTTCTTTTGTTAAACATTTACCAATGACAATTTAGTCTGGTTCACAAGGAGTTTGACAGCTCTGAAGTCAGAGAACATCCCAATTAATCAATCCACCAAACAATTGCTTATAAAGTACATCTGATGAGTCAGGCACTGTATTGGAGTTGCCTCATTTGTTCAAGAATAAGCTGAAGAGGAGAGATCCCTGACCCCAGCCAAAGGCATGACTTAAATTTCACTCAAGAGCTGAGCTCGGAGGAGGAACTGGGTGAGTTTCCTCTCTGGTTGCCTAGCAGTGCAGACAAACAAGGCTGACTTCCCCAGGCCAGCCTCCACCTATTGGGTGTCTCCATGTCTGAGCCAGAGGTGAGCCTGCCAAGCTAACAAAGTCTACTGCCTAGCCATCTAGGCAAGGCTTCCAACAGCTCAAGGGATTGGAATGGGCTCTTTGGTAGAAGTGAGTTCCTCCTGGGGGAGGCTCCTTCCAAGCTCGTGAAGGCTGGTCACTTCACTCTTACACCTCTCTCACCCTGCCCAAAGAAGAGTCATCTTCTCCATCAGGCCTTTCCCTGGCCATGACTCAGGAATGGGGAGCTGAAAGAATACTGGGCTTGAGTCATAGCTCATAAAATGGTGGAGCCAAGTGGACCTTCAAGGTTACTTAGTTCAACCTTCTCATTTTATGAACAGGGAAAGAGAGACTGAGAAGAGAAATGACTTGCTCAACACCACATAGAAGCAGAATTAGGATTAACACAGCAACACAGTTATTTCCAGTTCTGCCGCTAATTTTCTAAGAGACCTTGGAAGTCACTTTCCTTTTCTGAACTTCAGTTTTCTCATGTTCTAAAGCTCTGAGTCTAAGTAGTCTCATTTTTTTTGGAATTCTTGCATTAACAATTCAGGCCATACTACTTAGCACTTACGTATACCCTTTATGATCTTCTGTTATTACTATTATCCTACTTGTTAAAAATGATAATTAAAAGCTAAAAGCTCCCATTAATGAAAAAAATCTGGACCCGTGATTTCACTGAGAACATATGGTAATGCACAGAAATCTGGATGGGGTACCAGCAGGTCAGAGGGAAAGATTCAAGGGCCCTTAATATAAAATATCACTTTATAGGTCAGTCACTGGAACAATTGGAGTTGGTGATCCCTTATTGTTCTAAGGTGTGTGAACAGCCATGTCTGCTCCACGGGTACAGTACAGTACCAGTGACCGGGCAATGCAGATTGGTACATACTCTCCCATAGGGCCTTAGAAAGTTACCACAGGAAAGTTGGAACACTGATTCATTGTTGGTGGAGCTGTGAACTGATCCAACCATTCTGGAGAGCAATTTGGAACTATGCCCAAAGGGCTATAAAACTGTGCATACTCTTTGACCCAGCAATACTGCTTCTAGGGCTGTATCCCAAAGAGATTATAAAAATGGGAAAAGGACCCACATGTACAAAAATATTTATAGCAGCTCTTTTTGTGGTGGCCAAGAATTGGAAATTAAGGGGATGCCCATTAATTGGGGAATTGCTGAACAAATTGTGGTATATGAATATTATGGAATATTATTGTGCTATAAGAAATGATGAACAGGTGGACTTCAGAAAATCCTGGAAAGACTTATATGAACTGATTCTGAGTGAAGTGAGCAGAACCAGGAGAATATTGTTCACAGAAACATCCATAGTGTGTGATGACTAATTTTGATAAACTTAACACTTCTCAGCAATGCAAGGACCTAAAACAGATCCAAAGGACTCAAGATGGTAAATGCCATCCATATCCAGAGAAAGAACTATGGTGTCAGCATGCAGAGTGAAGCAAAATATTTTCTTTTTAGTTTAGTTTAGTTTAGTTTTTTTTTTCTTTCTCATGGTCTCTCCCATTCATTATAATTCTTTCATGCAAGATGAAGAATGTGAAAACACATAGAGTCATATCATACTGCATGCCATCTTAGGGAGGGAGGGAGTGAATTTAAAACTTATTGAAGTGAATGTCTAAAACTAAAAATTAATTAATTAAAAATAAGTTTTTTTTAAAAAAGAAAGTTACCCTAGGTACCGAAAAGTGGCATGATGTGACTCTAAAGTCTGATCCCTAGAAATTTTGATAAGGATGGAAACCAATCTGTGATTTTACTGATCCAGGCCACTTCCTGGAAAAGGAAACTTCCTCCGATAAAGTAGGTTGGCACCTTTTCAACAGCCTAGTGTTTCAGAAAGTTGCCTAGAGAAGTCACATGGCTAATGTGTCAGAAGTGGGATTTGGATCCAGGGCTACCAGATGCTGAAGCTAACTCTCAATTGACTATACCAGAGGTCGCACACTTGTGACCCCAAATTCCCTTGCACAGTCCCTCAGACATACGCTGTTTTCCTTTTTTGTCAACTTTGCCAATTGGATGGATGTGAGGGAAGACCTCAGAGTTCTCTTAATTTGCATTTCTCTAATTATTAACGATTTGGAAGATTTTTTCATATAGTTGTCGATAATTTAGATTTCTTCCTTTGAAACATGCCTATTTTTCTTGACCATTTATCATTTGGATGGTGATGCTTATTCTTATAAATCTTAGTTCCTCACATGTGTTAGAGATGAGGTATTTATTAGGGAATTAAAAAAATAACTTGCCGCAAAGATTTTTTTCAATTTAACTAATTCCCTTCTGATTTTATGTGCATTAGTTTTGTCTGTGCAAAAACTTCTTAATTTTATGTAATCAAATCTCCATTTTATCTTGTGTGATCCTCTCTATCCATTTTTTTATCATGAACTCTTCCCTTGTCCATAGATCAGAGGTAATTAATTCTTTAATCTTCTGATTGTTATGATATGACCTTTTATATCAAAACCATGGACTCGATTTGGAGCTTATCTTGGTCTACGGCATGAGATCAATTGGTCTATACCTAATTTCTGCCAGATTGCTGTCCAGTCTTCCATGGAGTTTTTGTCAATAAGTGATTCAATCCCAGTAGCTAGGATTTCTGGGTTTATCAAACAGCAGAATCAGATTATGGCTCTGTAGCAAAGTCTGAAATCTGGCATTGTCAGGTTCTTTCCTTCTCATTCCTCCCCCTCTCCCATAATTATGTCCCCTGAGGTTCCAGACTTTTTTATTACTCCAGATGACTTTAATTATTTTTTCTAGCTCTGTAAAGTAAGCATTCAGTAGTCTGATTGATATTGCACAGAATGAATAAATTAATTTCAGTAATATCATTTTTATTATATTGGCAAGCCTACTCATAAGCAGTTGATGTCTCTCTAGTAATTCAGGTCTGCCTTTATTTCTATAAGGAGTGCTTTGTAGTTGGGTTTCTTGTGTGTGTCTTGGCAGGTAGATTCATATATATGTATATACATGTGTATATATATATATATACATGATATATACACACAACACATATACACACAAGTATATATACAGATATGTAGATGTGTGTGCGTATGTATGTGTGTATATATGTATGTGTGTATATGTGTATATATAAGTATATATACATACATACAAATACATACATATACATATATAAATAATGTATAGAATATATAAGACCTACATATTTTATATATAGATATAATCTCCCATAGTTTTTTAAAGTGGAATTTCTCTTTCTATTTTTTCCTGCTGAGTTTTGTAGTTAATATACAGAAATGCTGATGACATGTGGGTTTATTTTATATCCTGAAATTGTGCTTAAGTAATTTCAAATGATTTTTAGTTGATTCTCTAGGGTTCTTTACATAAAACCATCATATCATCTGCAAAAAGTAAAAATCTGGTTTCCTCTTTGCTTCTGTTTATTCCCCCAATTTATTTTTATTGTCTTAATTGTACAGCTAGCATTTCTTATGTTATGTTAAATATTACTAGTAATAATGCACATCCTTGCTTTGTCCCTCTTCTTTTAAGAAAGATCTCTAGATTATTCCCATGATATATAATACTGGCTCTTGGTTTTAGATGAATAATACTTAAAATATTAGAGAAAGGTCCATCTATTATTATGCTGTCTAGTGGGTTTTTTTTTCTTTTTGGAGGGGGGAAGCAGGGCAATTTAGATTAAGTGACTTGCCCAAGGTCACATGGCTAGTGTTAAGTGTCTGAGGCTGGATTTGAACTCAGGTCCTCCTGACTTCAGGGCTGGCACTCTATTTGCTGTGCCACCTAGCCATCCCTAGTGGTTTTTTAAAAATAGAAATAGGTGCTGTACCTTGTAAAAAGCTTTTTCTGCATCTACAGATATGATCATATGATCATACGATTTCTGTCCTTATGATCAATATGGTATATTTTGTTTGTAGTTTTCTTAATGTTGGGCCACCCCTGAATTTCTGATATAAATCCAACTTGGCCATGGTGTATAATGTGTGATCCTTCTTATGTAGCCTCTTTCATGATATCTTACTTAAAATTTTTGTGTCCTTATCCACTAGTGATATTGGTCTATAGTTTTGCTTTTTTCCCCTTTTTATTTTGACTCTACTTGGTTTGAGTATCAAAATATTCTTTATATCACTGAAAAAATTAAGTAGGATTCCTTCTTTTTCTATTTTTTGCATACAGCTTATGTAATATTTGAATTTTATCTGAATATTTGGAAGAATTCATTTGTAAATCCATCTGGTTGTGGGTTTTTCTTTGGTAACTTATTTATGGATTGTTTAATTTCTTTTTCTAAGATTGGATTGAATTCTCTATTTTTTGTTATGTTAATCTGAGCATTTTATATTTTTGTAAATGTTCATCTTTTTCATTCAGGTTGTCAGTTTTATTGGCATATAGCTAGGCAAAATAATTTCTAAAATTTTCCTTTTAATTTGTTATGAATTCTCCTTTTTAAATTTTTGATATTGATAATTTGGTTTTCTTTTCTTTTTAAAGATCAAATAAACTAGTGGCTTATTTGCTTCATTGTTTTTTAAATAGCTCCTAATTTTTTAATCAATTTTTTTGCTTTCAATTTTGTTAATCCCTTCTTTTATTTTCAGGATCTCTATTTTGATATTTAATTGGGTTTTTAAATTTTATTAGTCCTCGGGGGATTTTTTTTGCATAACCAATATACCTATCTGTTCTTTTTCTCTTTTGTTGATGAAAAGTGTTTAAAAACTTAAATTTTAAATCTAAGGAATGCTTTACACACATCCTAAAATTCTGGTTGTTTGTCTCTGAAATTACCTCTGAAGAAATTATTTAAAGCTTCTATAATTTGTTCTTTGACCCACCATTTTTTTTAGGATTAAGATATTTAGTCTCTGATTAATTTTCAATATTTTCTTTGGTGATCCTTTATTCTACACAATTTTTATTGCATTGCGATCTGTAAAGTATATGTTTAATATTTCTGTTTTTACATTTGAGGTTTTATGCTCTAATACGTGGTCAATAATGCCAAATCAATTTTGATTGAAAAAGCCAAGGAAAAGTCACAGTGAGTCATTTTTCCAGCTTAGGGCAGCTCAGAAAGATAGAGAAGTATGTGGACACTGGGGTTAGGGCTGCCCAGAAGTCCTCCTCAGCAGCAGGTGGAAGCAGACTGTGGAGGGGAATAGCCCAGGACCCAGGGGACTGAACATTTGGGCAGAAAGAGATCCCAGGGACCACTTCACTAGGAATAGGAAGGAGTGCCAGTTGGCAGCTCACTCATTACCCAGTTTTGAGTCAGTTCCAGGGAGGGGAGGAACAGTCTCAAGTGAGCAGGGATCATACCTGTCTAAAAAGCAAGGGCCAAGTTCCAAAACCATTGCTGTGTGGCTTTGAGATTTAGTTCTAGCCTTTATTCACACACATAAGCCTTCAGTGGAATAAGCCAAAGCGGGAAACAAAGACCAAGGGAAAAATTGTATTGCAGGTTCAGAGCTCAGTGGCTCTGAACTGCAGAGCCTCCCAGAGGGTTAACAGTGATGGAGTCTAGCAGCAGTCTACAGAGACTCAAACACACAAAAGCCAACAGAACCAAAGTGGATTAAAAATCTGCAGACCAGGGAGGCAGTAAACAGATCCTTCCTAGAGTCACACCATATTCCTGTGAAAGCAGCAGCAGGACATAAAAGACAGAGCTCATGCTAGTCATTTCCCTGACTTCCCTTTCCTTTCCCTCCACCAAAAGGTAAGCAAAGCCCATAGTGTCCAGATTAAGAAGTAGGCTGGAAAAACGAGCAAACAATAACAACAACAACAAAACCATGATCATAAAAAAATGCCATGGAGACAGGGAAGCTCAAAACATAAAGCCAGAGGACATTTATTTGAAAATTATCTACAAGCAAAGTCTCAAAAAATGTGGATTGGACTCAAGCCCAACAAAAATTCCTAGGAAAGGAATTCCTAGAAAGAGATTTTTCAAAAGAGCAAAAAAAAAAAAAGGTTTGAAAAAATCAAAGTAAAGCAGTAAAGGAAAAAATGAGAAAAGAAATCAGATCTGTGCAAGAAAATTATGAAAAGAGGATTAACAGTTCAGTAAATGAGATACAAAAATACTGAACTCTTTAAAAAAGCAGAATTGGTCAAAAGGTGAAAGAAATACAAAAAAATATACTGAATAAAATAACTCCTTAAAATTAGAATTAGTCAAATGGAAACTAATGACTCCATGAGATATTAAGAAACAACAAAGCAAAGTCAAAAGACTGAAAAATAGAAGAAAATATGAAATATCATAAGGAAAAATTGATTTTCAAAATAGATAGGGAGAGATAATTTGAGAATCATTTAACTACCTAAAAGTCATGAACAACAACAAGTCTTATATTTCAAGAAATTATAAAGGAAAACTCCCCAGACATCTTAGAAGCAGATGACAAAAAAATTGAAAGATCCACTGATTACTTCCTGAAAGGGATCCCAAAATGAAAAATCCCAGGAATATTAGTCAAAATCCAGAGCTCTCAGGTCAAGGAGAAAATACTGCAAGCAGTCAGAAAGAAACAATTTCAATACCATGGAGCCACTGTCAGGATCATACAAGATTAGCACTACCACTATAAAAAGAGGGCTTGGAAAATGATATTCAGGAAGGCAAAGCAGTTAGGATTACAACCAAGAATAACCTACCCAGCAAAACTAAATATAATCCTACAGAGGAAAAATGGATACTTAATGAAATAAAGGACTTTCAAGCATTCCTGATGAAAAGACCAAAGTTGAATAGAAAATTTGATATTCAAACACGTAACTCATAAAGCATAAAGAGGTAAACATGGAAGAATAATCATAAGGGACTAAACAAGACTGGACTGTTTACATTCCTATATGGGAAGATGATATATGTAAACCCTGAGAACTTTATTATCACTAGGGCAGTTAGAGGGAATATACTCACATAGAAAGTAGTCTACTCTGTTGAGATGATCTGAAAAGAAGGATGAGAAAGAGGAACATGCTGGGAGAAGGGGGAAGTGAGAGAAAGAATGGAGAAATTTATCTCATATAAATGAGGTGCACATGGAAAAGTTTTTACAGTGGGAAGGAAAATGGGGGAGAGCAGGCATGGCTTGAACCTCACTCTCATGAACTCATTCAAGGAAGGAAGAGTATACATACACACAATTGGATACAGAAATTGATCTTTTCTCAACAGGAAACTAGGAGGGAAAGGGACTACAACAAAGGGGGACAATGATAAGAGGGAGGGTAGATTAAAGGAGGCGGTGGTCAGAACCAAGACAGATTCTTGAAAGGAGAGAGGTAAAAAAAAAGAAAGAAGGATAAACAGAAGACAGTAGGATAAAAGGAAATACACATTTAGCAGTCATAACTGTAAATGTGAATGGGATGAACTCACACATAAAACAGAAGAGGATAGATGCAACACCAATGCAATAGCCATAGCAGCTGCTATGAATAGATGTACATATTCCCAGGGTTTGTTCACAAAATATAATAAACCCTCCTCCAAGACAAAAGCAAAGTATTTATTTGGGACATTGCTATTAGGATACCAAAAAGCAAGGTTAAGTAAGATATTTATCAGCAATCCAGAGAGCTCCACCATCACAAGACTCCCCGCAAGCAAGTTCCCCTAGGCAAGTTCTTCCCTCAACCTACTTCTCTTTCTGCCCACACCTCTCCCTCCAAGAAAGGTGTTGGGATCCTTGTGATCCAGAGCCCAATTGGCAGTAAAGCAGTTTATCAGAATTTGAACCCAGATCTCCTAACTCTTAGTCACTTGCTCTTTCTGCTGCCTGACATTGCCCCAATTTTGGTTTTCTCTAGGTGAGTTTTCTCTTCTTCAGCTTGACTCCAAGTCCCTGGAAAGGCTGGCAGGGCTCTATTAAAGTTTGGGGAGTAGCATGATGAACAAGCCTGAACCCTAAGCAAGCCTGAAGAGACCCACAAAAGAGCTGACTTTTGCTTCCCCTCCCCCAGTGGTTAGCCCAGGCCTGGGCATATAGAAGCATTCCATAAATACTTGTTTTCTGACTGATGCTGGGGAGCAAGTCTTTACTACTTTAACATGCCACATTCAGAAAGCTCAATTCAATTAGAGCTGTTAGGGACTTTTGGAGGTCACCTACTCCATCCATCTCATTTTACAAAGGAAGAAACTGAGGCCCCAGGAAGGGAGAGTAACTTGAATAGACAGGGTAGTCTAAAGATCTGGGCCCTTGAAAAGCCATATCAATGGAGTGGTACAAATGTCACCCTCAGCCCACACAGGACTCAGGGACATTGTTTCTCCCAGAAGCACAATGGCCTGTTTGTAGAGGGGAACTGTTTGAGTGACTGTAGCAAGCTTTGTATTATGAGCTCCTTTTCTAACTACCCCTTGGTCACAGAATGCCAACTGTCTCCTAGGCTGGGCGCAGACATGCAGTTCATCTTATGGAGTTTTCTCTTCCCTTGAGCTTTTAGACCAGCCCAGCAAGCTGTTCTGAAGAGCAGCTGTCTCCAAGTGATGAAGCTTTAGGCTTGGAATCAGAAAAAGACTTGGACTTGAATCCTGCTTCCAATGCTTAGTAGCTGTACCTCAGTTTTCTCCTTTGTCAAATATAGATAATAATCCCTGTGAGGATGAAGAGAGGCTTTGTGATTTCATGGGTGCAACTTGGCACCTTCCTTGCAAAATGCAGTCTTGGAGGCTTGAATTAGACTGTGAGCTCCTTGAGGGCAGGGTCTGTCTTTTGCCTCTCTTTGTATTCTCAGTGCCTGGCACATAGTAGGGCTTATTAGCTTGCTGTGTTGACTTAGAGAATTGCCTGAAGCATTAAGAAGGTAAGTAGCTGGTCTAAGTATGTGCCTAGTGGAGTCTGAATCAAAGTCTTTTTGGCTTTCTATCCATTTCTATTTGTTATGTTAAGTCTCTTCTAAAAGAACACTAACACCAATAAGCACAATAGCTAACATTTAGATAGTGCTTACAATGTGCCTGGCATAGTGTTAAATGCTCAACCCTGGGTGGAGGGAGAAGCTATCATTTCCCCCATTTTACAGCTGAGGAAACTGAGGCAAAGTCACAGAGGTGACTTGCCCAGGGTCACATAGCTAATAAGTGCTTGAGAACAAATCTGAATTCAGGTTTTCCTAACTCCTGGCCTGGTGCTCTAACTACTGAACCACCTCGTTGAGTGTATCACGAAGAGCTGGCGTGAGCATTAAACAAAACAATGTGTATGAGAGGTATTGCAGATCTCAGAGGGCTAAATAAGCATCAGCTCTTCTTGGTTTATGGCTGATGGTCACAGGACACCATTGGAACACCATTGGAACATCATGGAACACCATTGGAACACCATGGAACACCATTGGAACACCATGGAATACCAGCAGAAGAACCCGTAATGGCAGGTGATACAAAGGCCAGGGGAAAAGGAGGCAGGCTGGTTACATGTAATGGGAGTCAGGAGTGGAGCCCAAGGAGGTCAAAGCTAGAGGAAATGGCCCAGTAGGTTTTGTGTGCTTGTAAACTCCTGGGACAATCCATATAAATGCCAAAATATTCTAGGAGCAGAGAACTGGAAACAAAGTGGGGAAAGGCCCAACTCTTCATGATATAGAAATGGAATGAAATATGACTGTGCCAAACAAATTAAGATCATGGAGAATTCAGGGCATCTTGGTAAAAGAGCAGAATCAGAAGAAGAGTCTGCAGTGAGCACAGAAATGGAAAGGAAAACACGAGACACAGAAGACACACAAGCTCAGCCCAATGCCAATGACCCAGATGGATGCCAGGGAGCTGATGGTGAAAAGCCTTTCCCCCCTTTTGGAAAGGCTTTTGGAGGTCACCTTCTCCATCCATCTCATTTTACAAAGGAAGAAACTGAGGCCCCAGGAAGGGACAGTAACTTGAATAGACAGGGTATTCTAAAGATCTGGGCCCTTGAAAAGCCATCTCAATGGAGTGGTACAAATGTCACCCTCAGCCCACATGGGACTCAGGGACATTGTTTCTCCCAGAAGCACAATGGCCTGTTTGGGGGGTGGGGGATGGGGGGCACAGTACACAGAAGGACCTGAGTTCAAATCTATCCTCCTATATTTCCTGGTTGTGTGACCCTATGTAAGCCACTTAGCCTCAGTTTCCCCATCTGCAAAATGGGGATAATAGCACCTAGCTCTCAGGGTTGTTTTGAGGATCAGATAAGATTATATTTGTAAAGCACTTAGCACATTCACTTGTTTCAGTCATATCCGACTCTTGGTGACCCCCTTCCGGGGGTTTTCTTGGAAAGGTACCACAGTGTTTTGCCATTTCCTTCTCTAGCTCGTTTTCCAATTAGGTGGTGGAATGAACAGAGTGCTGGGCCTGAAGTCAGGAAGGCCAGACTTTAAATCTGGCCTTGGGAGCCTATTGACTGTGTGACCCTGGGCAAGTCACTTAACTTGTTTTCCTCAGTTTACTCAATCATAGCACCTACCTTCCAAGGTTGTTATGTGGACCAAATGAGACAATATTTGTAAAGTGGAGCAAAGTAGGCTTCATGAATGGCAGCTATTATTATTATTAGATATGGAATAGGGTACATACTGTCAGATGGGGTTGACATGTTGCCTTTTTTTTTGCTTCACTGTTACACAGGATGGTTCCAAGGGGAATGAAAATTGGTAAATGGCATCAATGTTAAAGAAGAATGACTGAAAACATTTTTATTCCTTTTAGGAATAATAACAATTGTGGTAGGTAATGCTTAGATAGGGATTTGAGCTTTGCAAAGCACTTTAAATTTATTGTCTCTTTTGTCCCTCCCAACAAACCCATGTGGTAGGTGTTAGTATAATTTCCTGTTAGAGATGAAAAAATTCAGGTTGAAAAGGGTGAAACGCTTTTTTCAAGTGACTTGCCCAAGGTCACTCAGCTAGTGTTAAGTGTCTGAGGCCGGATTTGAACTCAGGTCTTTTTGACTCCAGGTGCAGCACTTTAGCCAAGGGACTACTTTGCTGTCACAACAGGTAGCTAGCCCAAATGCTGGATCTATATCTAAAAATCACTAAAAGACATAAATGAAAGCCCTCGACTCAATTTTGGGCTTATCTTGTGGGGAACATCCTGGGCTCTGACTTTCTTCATCCCAAGGCCCCTTCCAGTTCTGGTGATCAGTGTTCTGAGGTTCCTGATAATCCTAATGTACTGTATGGCTCACTCATATTTGAGATGTGAGTGCCTGAAAGCCTGCCCACCCAAGGACTCTGCAACTCCTGAAGGCAAATCTGATGAGCCTGGTTAGCCATTAGACAACATGCATTAGACAACAGCCTTCACAAAGCTTCATTTGAACCCAGGCTCTAAATATCCCCTTGCTTTACAGTTATCTTCATTTATGTCATCCAAGGAGTATGACCCTGGTGCAGTTCATACACTGCATGTTTGATAATGTAGCTGAGGGGACATGCGCACAAAATATTCTATTTCTGCCCTTTCCAATTCTCAAAAGCATAGAAGGAAGGGGAAGCCAGTGATTGGGGCTGAGACTCCATGTCACAGATAAAGCTCATAACTCCAGACCAGAAGGCCAAGTGATTTCTGTCAAGAGAGGCAAAATTAAGACTCTATTCATCTCATCTATAAGGAAAAAACCCAAACTTCCTCTGCCATGAAATGTGAAAGCCCCTGACTTTACTGACTCCATATTCAGATTAGAGTGAAAAGTAAGTCCTAAGGGACCTGGGGATGAACTGGGCAGTAACTTTGGGCTTCTTTAGGAAGGTGACAGAAACTGAAGAACTCCAAGGTTGAGGATATGGAGGAGGAGAGCAGTTTGACTTGTCTGAAAGTTAGTGTAAGCAAAGTCACCAAAATAATCTTCCTAACACTCTGATCCAACTATGGCCCTCAAAACCCTCCTACCCAAAGGATAAAAGGACAAACTTCTTGTCCTGGCCCAGGAGTGGGGAACCTTCAGCCTCAAGGTCACATGTGGCCCTCTAGGTCCTTAAGGGTGGCCCTTTGACTGAATCCCCTTAATAACAGGTTTTCTTCCGTTAAACTTGGACTCAGTCAAAAGGCCACACCCAAGGACCTGGAAGGTCACATGTGTCCTGGAGGCCGCAGGTTCCCCACCCCCACCATAGATGATTTTTCCAGCTTTGTTAAATAAATGATGAATCAGAGATTTTCTGAGCTTTACACATCACCTCCAGCCCTCCTGTCTCCTCCTCTCTGAAGGCCCTGTCAACTCTAGAGCTAAGATCCTGTGTGTGACCTTGGGCAAGTCCCTTTCCCTCCCTGGGACTCAGTTGCCTCCTCTATAAAATGAAGGGGTTGGAGGTCCCTTCGAGCCTGACATCTCTAACACCATGAAAATGCTTTTTCTAATACCTCCCCTTCCTCCTTGGCAGAGATACACTGCATAGAATTTTCCCCCAATATATTAACTGGTTACTATTAATTAATTATTAATATAGATTAATTCCTATCAATTGACTTGTGAAAATTTTCCCTTTATCATCTTTTATTTTCTTTAAAAAATTCTCAATCATAAGGGATGACTTTCTGGCACCTGGATAGGAAGGAGTACAGCAGGAAAATATAGGTAAAATAAAAATAAGAGATATCGATAAATATCTATTTTAAATGTTGAAAAAAGGAAGGAAAGAACCAAGGAAGGAAGAAAGGAAGGAAGGAAGGAAGGAAGAAAGGAAGAAAGGAAGAAAGGAAGAAAGGAAGAAAGGAAGGAAGGAAACTTACTCAAGCATGAAGGAAGGAGGATTAATGTCCAGATTTCATGGGAAACCTTAAGTACATATGGGGACTTGACTTGCTTAAATGGACTAGAACAGAAGTCTCCTCTGCCCCAGCTCTGTGGGGCCCCAGGGCTGTTTGCATGAGAGGTCTGGGGCAAATGTTGGCATTTCCCCCTGAGAGGGGGAGCTGGGGTGGGAGAAGGGACTCAGGGAAAGGCAGCCTTTGAAGGAGGGTTTCAGGGGAAGGCAGCTAGCTTGCTAAGCTGCTGTGACCATATCTATTAGAAGTTCAAGAAAGGCACCTAAAAATGATGGATGGAAACATAACCATACCTAGGCCTGGGGCATTTGGGCAGTTTTGAGCAATGCCACTAACCTCTAGGGCCCCTCTGGTCACCCTGCTCCTCCCCTGGAATCCCAAAGCCAGCCTTACTTGGGAGCTGCCCATAGGCCTTGGCCACCAGCCACAGAGGGAGGCCACATTCTGTGATACATACAGTCCTGGCCTTAGATGACAGTGTGGTCAGGTGGACAGAGTACTGCTTTTAGGGTCAGAGCACAGGGGTTCAAATCCTACCTCTTTCACCCCCCTACCCTGAACAAATCACTTCACTTTGGGTCTTAGTTTCTTTCTCTGTAAAATGAGGGTGTTGAACTGAACAAATCTGAGAGTAGAAAGAATAGTTGCATTGTACCTTCAACTTGCTCCTTATGAATACATTTAACCTATGCGCTTTAGCCATCTGTACTCAACATCTGTACCCTGTTCCCATGTTGGTGTTATCTGGCCTCTCCAAGCATTGACCAGTCAGGGCACTTATCACCTAATCTAACAACTGTACAGATAAAATTATCTGCCCTTCCACCCAGCCAGTGTCCCTACTCCCTTTCCTCGAGAGATCAGTTGTGGCGGAAAGCCCCTCAGCATGTAGGTTCTGGGCCAGAAGCTGTTGAGTAAGAGCCTTGTCCTCATCCCTCTTTCCAGGGCTGCTGGAACAGAACCATTGGCACAACACGAGTAGCCATGGATTGGTTGTATTCTGACTGGCACATTCCACTGCAATCTCTCTCTCCAAATGGCACCCCAGTCATCTCAGGGCCATCCTTGACTCCTGCCTCTGCCATATCCACTCACAGGCCACACCTTCCTCAACTCACACCATTACTACTCAAATAGATTTCTAGGTGGTCCCTTACTTCAAGGTTCTCTTTCCTACCTCAGAGATGATCCCCTGATGATCACATGATCTCAAGGATTCTGTTCAGCTCTCAGGACATTCTTGGATTGCTTTCCAGCTCTGTCTAGCTTCCATGATCTAATATTTCACTGCTGGTTCTGCTCCTTCTAGCTCTAACACTGTGTTTGAAGAACCTGGCTGGTTCTGGTAGGCCATGATTCCCCTCGCAATACTATCCTAGCTATCCATCCCATTCTCCAAGCAAGTGGCTTTAGGGCAGCAGTTATGGGGAGTTGTAGGCACCTCCCTCTTCCGCTATGGTCTAAGCTTGTAAGACCAAAAGCATAGACACAGACACGGAAGAAAAAACAAGGAAGAACAAGAAAGAACAAGGAAGTTGGGTAGGATGGACAAAGACTGTCCAGCCGGTCAGTGCTCTCAAATACTCCCTGCTTCCTCTGAAAATTCTGTGTTAATTTTCAAATAGATGGACACCAGACTTCTTGGTTCCTGCCTACTTTAATTGTCTAAAACCTGAGGCAGGGAACTTATGTCCTCAAGTGTTGCACTTTGACCAAATCAAAAAACCAGAAGTTTGGATTCAGTCAAAGAGCTGCGCTTCAGGACCTGGAGGGCCACAGGTGGCCTTGAGGCTGCAGGTTTCCCACCCCTGGAGACAATCAGGAAGAAGTCCTTTTGGTCTGGCTGAAGGGGGAAAGGAACCAGGGACCACATGCTTCCCTTCATTCCCTACAGACATTTGGGCTACCAGTCAGATTGAAACTCAACTGCCCAGTGCATTTCTGTGCTCCAGAGACATCCCATGCCCCCTACTTAGATGGGGTCCTTACAGGTCCCCTCTCTGTTCTTGGTTCCTCCTTTGAGGACAAACCTTGTTCAACAATCAGCCAAGCTTCCACACCATAGGATTCTTAGACTCTCAGAGCTGAAAGGGAACTTGGAGGTCATCTATTCAAAGCCCATCCATTACAGATGAAGAAACTGATGCCAAGAAGGATAAAATTCAGTTCATTCCAATCACCAAGTTTTGAGTAGGGGGATGACATAATCAGATCTGTGTTTTCAGAATAAGAAGTTGGCAGCGTGTGGAGTATGGATTAGATGTTCAGAAGCAGAGGGACCAATTAGGAAGCTCTTGCAATGGGTTATGTGAAAGGTGACGGGGGTCTGAACCCTAGTTTGGGTAGAGGCTGTGCAAGTGGAGGAAATGGGCTAGATACAAGAGATGTTATGGATGCAGAGCTGACAAGCCTAGTAATGTGGGGGGAGAAGAAAGAGTCAAGGATGATTCCAAGGTGGCAAATGTTGAGTGACTGGAAGGATGGATGGTACTATCAGAAATATAAACAGGCAAGTGGGGAAGAAGAATTGGTTGAGTAGAACATAGAATCAAGTGTGCTTTGTCCTTTGGGCTCCCAGGAACAGAAAGAAGCAGAACCAGCAATGAAATCCAGGCCACTGACTCCAAAGACACTAACTATACTTCTCCCTGTCTTCCAGAAAAGATCTAGGGCAGGGGTGAGGTGAATCCATTGATTCAGTCAAAGGGCCACACTTGAGGACCTAGAAGATTCACCATCCCTGCTCTTGGATCTCCTTTCTTTTCCCCTCTTCCCTGCCCTCACCTGCTTCCCTGTTCTTCCCTCCCCCACCTTCCTCTCACCCCTCCCCCACTCCCTATTCCCTCCTCACCTGATTCCTTGTTCTCTCACCACTGCCCTACCTTGCCACTTCTTGCTTGGATCCCTGTCATAAGCTCCTAATTGGTCTTCCTGCCTCCAGTGTTTTTCTGCTACAGCCTACCCTCCAAGACCCTCTTCTGCTTAAAAATCTTTCATGGATCCCTATTACCCATAAGACAAAACATAAACCACTCTGCCTGGCAGTCTTCCACAATCTGGCCCAGCCAATCTTCCTAGCCTCATTTTATATCATTCCCTGTCTATTATACCCATACTAGAACACTAAAGTTTCCCCCAATCTCATGTGGCCCTCTCCTACCTCCATGCATTGGCCCAAGCCATCCCCCATGCCTGGAAGAGCCTCTCCTACTCACTCATATTGAAATTCTTCTCTTTTAAGGCCCAGCTCAGGTGCTACTCTGTCCCCTGTCCTCTAGGCTTTTATTGCTTCTGCTAACTGGGCTTCTTGCCTCCAGTCTCTGCCCTCTCTAGTCCAGCCTCCATATAACTGGAAAAATAATCCCCAAAGAGCAGGCCTGACCGTGCTATTCACTCAAGATGATCAATGGCTTGCCATTGTCCATAGACTCCAGTACCAACTTGGTATGGCATTCAAGGAAGGTTTCACTCTAACCCTTCTGATTCCCTCCACATACCTCCTCTTCACAGTCTGTGCTCCCTTTGGCCACAATGGGCTAGAGGCCATTCACCTTTCCTGCCCTGCACTTCTCCGCCTTCATGTATTTGCTCCAACTGGCTGTTAAACTTGAAATATGCTTCTTCTTTAGATTTTCTTCTGTTCCCCATCTGCCATTTTCCTCTGATACCCTGTCCTATCTCTCCTCAAAGGGCAGCTAGGTGGTGCTGCAGTGGATAGCATGCTGGGCCTGGAGTCAGGAAGACTCATCATCTTCCTGAGTTCCAATGTGGCCTAAGACACTTCCTAGCTGTGTGACTCTGGGCAAGTCACTTGATCTCTGTTTGCCTCAGTTTCCTCATCTGTAAAATGGAGATAGGGTGGCTAGGTAGCACAGTGGATAGAGCACTTGGTTTGGAAACAAGAAGACTCCTCTTCTTCAGCTCCAACATGGCTTCAGACATTTCCTAGCTGTGTGACCCTGGGCAAATCACTTCACCCTGTTTGCCTCAGTTTCCTCATCTGTAAAATGAACTGGAGAAGGAAATGGCAAGCCACTCTAGTATCTCTGCCAAGAAAACCCCAAATGGGATCACAGAGAGTTAGACAGAAGTGAACTGAATGAATAGCAATTTCTCTTCCTGGCCCCCTTCTTTCTCTTTGTATGTTACTTACTTGTGGATGTCTTCCATAATCCCAGCGTGCTATACTGGTTTGGGAGTCAGAAAGCTTGCCTTTTCTGTCTCTGCTTTGGCCCTCATGACTGTGGAGCAATCTCTTTTCCTCTTTGGTCTCAATTTCCCCCCTCTCTAAATTAGGGGGTTGGACTAGACCAGCTGTTCTAAACCAACCTGCGGTCTAGGAACTTATGGGAAAAATATCTCAATAATGATTTCAATCTAATTAGTTTCTTTAGTAATCCTTGGTATCTCATTTTATGCCTTTAGAAACATGATTCTAATAAGAGATCCACTAAGTTTCACCAGACTACCAAAAGGATTCAGGATACAAAGAAAAAGGGAAGACTCTCTGGTTTAGTAACTTTTGAAGGACTTTTCCTGGCCTTTGCCCAGGTTTGCTAGGCATCATCCCCACTGGCAGCCAGGCTCCTTTCAGAAACATAGAACAAACTTACCAACCACAGGCAAAGTCCCAAGAAGGGATCACACATACACCTGCCAATTCCAACAGGAAGAAAAAGAGAAAGTCCACAGCCCTTAATCCTTATTTTCCCAAGAGGCCTCTATTCTAGAGGGAAGCCTCAGGGATAATAGTATCCTGGCATTCAGAACTGGTCTGAGAGAGAAAACTGAAGCCAAGAGGGGGCAGTGACTTGAACTGGGTCACACAGCTGGTCAGCAGCAGAAAGAACATTCAATCTCAGAGCCTTACATGGTCTTCTGATACTTAAGACAGCTTAGACATTTTTTGCTAGATGTTGTAGAAAACAAGGGGTGGCCTCCTAAAAGTTTAGGAGAGCCCCAAACTAGAGGCAATTTTCATGGTAACTACATGGAGAACTGGGGGGCCTGGGACCCCAAATACCCTGCCCTCTCCAGTCCCCTGAATGCCAAACAGATAGTAACCATACCACAGATCCTTCCTATGAGCAAGAAATCCTGATGGAACACATACTAGTGTTCAAGCCTTGAGACCTGGGGCCTAATTTGCCACTTGGCAGTGTGTTGGAGAGCAAGTCATGGATGCTTGCTAAGGCTTCAGCTTTCCCACAGGTAACATGAGTTGATGATGATCTGAGAGGCATTTTCTGTTGAAAGCTGACTCCAAGTTCTGGTTGGGTGATTCCAGAGAGCTCAAGCCTGAAGGCCAAATTGGTAATCAAATGTTGCTCTGTAAAAAGTGCTTCCAGCCCCCAGTCTTCTGGGGGTTGGGAGTAACCTCCTGAGGGTACATGATAGAAGCTGGAAGAACTCTTTCATGTGTCTATGGAGGGGGGTGAACAGAGCAGCTGAAGCAGGTAACATAGTCCAGTAACAGAAGGAATAAATCACCAAATTGTGAGGGGCAAAGCCTTGGGGGTTGGGGATCAAGAGGAATAGGTTTGTGGCAGGGGGAACCAAAGAAAGAGGAAGGACTTGAAAGGAAAAAGAAGAAGAGGGATGGGGAAGGGGGAAAGGGGAAAGAAGAGAAGAAGAGGGAGGAGAAGGAGGAGGAGAGGGGGAAGAAGAGAATGGAAGGGAGGACTGAACTAGGGAGAGAGGCTGGAGTGGGGCTGGAAGGAGGCAGACAGAAGGAGGATGGAAGGAGAGGGAAGAAGGGATGGGGAAGGAGGATGGAAGAAGTATAGAAAGCAAGGAGTGGAGAAGGGAAGAAGGAAGGAGGATAGTGGAGAAGGGGAATGGGAGAAAAGGAAGAGGAAAGAAGGGAGAAGGAGAAAAAGGAAGCCGTGGGGAAAGGGACTTGGAACATAAAAACTGGGACTATCAAAGCAAGAAGGGACCTTGCACCATGAGCTACTGCTTTTGGAAAGCCCAGTTCTGCTCATGATTCTCCATGTGACTTCGGAATAGTTACATTCTCTCTTTGGGTCTCAGCTTACTCATCAGTAAAATGACTTGGACTAAGTCATCTCAAAAGTTCAGCTATATTGGGGCAACAAGGGCTTAGAGATGGGGGGTGGGAATCTTAGAGATGAGAACAGGGAAAGGCTGAGCTGGAAGAAACTTTGGAAGGCAGAATAGAATGGCAGAACTGGGAGGAACATTTGACCAGAAAATGTCAGAACTCGAAGGCAGCTCAGAACTTTGCTTATTTATTTAACCTGGATGCCTGATTTAATTGGCGGGAGAAACCCACAGTGACAATTCAGATGAGCAATGGTCTTCTAGTGTGATAGAGTTGTCTGGAGCCATGTTAGGTCAAGTGAGTTGTCCAGGGTCACACTGTTTGAACACAGGGTTAGTGGACTCTGAAGCAGTCTCTTTCTCCACTGGTTCTTAGAGAAGAGAGGAAATGAAGAACATAAGATGCAGGGGCTAGAAGGACCTTATAAGGGGGGATGGAAAACGGATTTTAGAACATAGTGTTTAGAGCTGGGAAAGATCTTAGAACACAAATCATGGAATGTTAGAGCTGGGAGGATCTTGGAACATAAAACGTCTCAGCTGAGAGGTCATGGGATATCCAAAATGTAACCGAGCTTAGAACATGGAATACCTCCAGAACATTAGAACTGGAGAGGATGTTAAATCACCGAATGTTAGAACTAGAAGAGGCCTTTAGAATATAGAATGTGGAATGAAAGAAGGAGGAAAGAGATTAGATTTGATCAAGAAATCAACCAACAAGAAATCAGCTAACAAATTTGCCAGGCAAGAGCTAGAAATGGAAAAGCCCAAATGAAATAGTCCCTGTGCTGAAGCAACTTCCGATAGTCTTGGGGAGACAACCCAGACACTCAGAAGGCTCTAAGACATAGCCATGAGGTGAGGGACAGCAGGGTAGCAGGGTGGGTCCAGAGCAAGGGCGAAACGTGGGTTCCAGGGCTGCCTCTGATCCGCATTGGCATAGCTGGGCAAGGAGCTGGACTTCTCAGTGCCCCAGGCCATTTTAAAAGGCTTTTGTAACTGTGGTCAAGCTGCCTTGGGAGAGGAATTGCAAATCAGTAAGGTAATGGGCGATAGGGAAGGTTTCAAGGGGATGGTGGGATTGGAGCTGAACTTTGAAGGCCAGGAGGGATTCGAAGAGGCAGAAGTGAGGCGGGGGAGCATTCCAGGAGTGAAGGCCAGCCTGCCTTGTAGAAGGCACCACGGACTGGAATGAGTGGAAGCTGAGAGGGACCTCCAGCTGGAATGGCATTGGAGATCCTAGAATGGTCAGCCTGGGAGGACAACTGAGAAGAAAGAATTGAGGGCTGCACGGGGCCTTCGAACTTGGACTGCCCAGGGTGGAGAGGAGCGGAGGTGAGAAGAGAGAAGATCAAAGCGGATGTGGGAGCCGAGGGGTAGAGAGATGAGGAGGAAGGGGAGGTTTAGTGTCGGAGGGAGTGGAGTTGGAAGATGCCCGCACCACGCGCCCGGGGCCACCGCTGTAGCTGGAGTTACTGCGTGGCCACAAAGTCCCTCGGGGAGCCACAAGTGATCAGTGGCCTAGGGCGGGGAAGTGGGCCGGCTGTGTGTGTGCGTGTGTGTGTGTATGTGTGTGTGTGTGTGTGTGCGTGTGTGCGCGCGCGCACACATGCATGCATGCATCTCCCCCCTCTCTGTCTGTCTCTCAGTCTCTGTGTATCTCTCTCGATCTCGGTGGCTCTCTCCCTCAGTGCCCGCCCTGGGGCTCCCCAGGACGGCAGCGGGAGCCGAGAAGGGAGCGCAGGACAGTGAAAAAGAAGTACTGGAGTTTCTCTCACCTGGGTTCCGCTGCGTTCGGACGGAGGGACTCCCTCGGTCTGTCCCGTGGGCTCGGCTCCTCGCTCCCCAAGTTTGGGTTGGAGCAGCTGAGTAGGAACTGACGTGTGCAGAGGAAGTCTAGCGGAGGGAGCCAGGTGTCTGGGCAGCTGGCCTCCTCCCGGCCCGCCCCGGAGCCGCCCGCTCCGCCCAGTCCCGGCCCCTCCCCTCCCTCCCCTCCTATCCCTCCCTTGCCCTGCTCCCCCGGGCCCCTAGGGCGCCTCCCTCCTGTCCCGCCCGCCTTCTGTCGGGTCTGGTCCCCGCCACCTCCCCCGTCTGCGCCACGTCCTGGGGCCCGCGCCCGTTGGTTCCTTCCGTCCGTCCATCTTTCTGTACGTCCTTTTCCTTTTCCTTTGCCCTTGCCCTTCCCTGGCCCGGCCCGTCGTCTTCCCCACGCGGTGGTTACGGGCTGCCAGGCTTCGGTCACCCTCCCCCGAATGCGCTTCGTGGGGACCAGCTTTATCTATAAACATGTTATATTCTCTCCTTTCTTCCCCTTGTTCTCCCCCCTCCATCTAGGTGCTTAAAACTGCTTTCTGCTTGCTTAAATGGTTTCGAAGGTACTTTTAGCTATAAATGTTCTGATCCTGTGAACCCTTTTGGTTCTCCTTGAGACTTCTTTCAGCACCTGGGACCTTTACACCTTGCAATATCCTTCCTCCATGCCAATCTCTTTCTCCATTTTGGGAGCAGACTCCCAAAATTTCCCTCCTCGCTCTACATGCTAATTCTAAGAACTTCACTACCATGACTCAGCTTCCCTTTCACCCTGAAACTGGAGTCCTCTCACCCTTCTCCCATCTTCCCAACATGCTACCACACTTCTCCCTTTGTTCCTTTGGGGGCCTTCATTTTGGGGACGGGCCAGACCAGCCCCGCTCCATTCTCCTCCAAACTGTGCTTCTGACTGAAAGGACTTTGCCAACATGCTTCACTCAGGTACCCCTTATATTCCCCATGTCCCCTCCTATATGTTGTCTTTCTCATTACAATGTAAGTGCCTTGAGGACAAGTGCTTCATTTTTCCTTCACTTTGTATCTTTGGCACTTAACATAGTGTCTGGTATATAGTAAGTGCTTAATAAATGCGTGTCTGGTACATAGTAAGTGCTTGATAAATGCATATTACCTACCTATCTTTCAACCTATATTTTCCCTTTTCATAAAGAAACATTCAATGCTACCAGCTGAAGGTCCCTTCTACATTGACATTCTATGTTCTAAAGATCTTTCCAGGCCTAATCTTCAATGAATATATCCTTCATCTTCATGAATCACTAGTCTAATCATAGTCACTCCCTTGGTCTCAAGAATGAAAGTCTGGGGACACAAAGAAAGACTCAACCTTGGAGCTCACCTTGAGGCAGAGGCTATCATTGTGGATTGGAGGGTAAATCAGTAGAACACAAGAAATGACCTCTTCTGGGCCCATGGAGGCTGAGGCATTCTCCCTCTCACTAAGAAGACCCTGAGCTCTGTGTTCATCCTCTCTGGCCAGGTTCAGTCCTGAAGGATGGGTGTGGGGGACCAACCCTCTAAAGAGAAGGATCAAGCTCTTTTTCTTGCACTCTTGGGCTCTGTATACCCAGCAGTATAGTAGGTTTAAGGGGTATCTGGCACTGATTGAGGAACCTGGAGCCTCCCAAGGTTGCCTCCAAGTTTGGCAACATTCATATCAGAATCAATGTTCAGTCACTTATAATTAGAGAAAGAAACACACCAGAAGAGGTAACCAGAGGCAGAGGCTCAAGATCACCTAGCCTGGTTCCTGTTCCAGCTGCCATGTGTGGCCAGTGGCCATCCCAGAAAGTTACCTGTCACATGTCCTAGAGAGAGGAAGGAAGCAAAGAGCCTGACAGTAGAGTCACTCCTTTTCAAAGTCTAGCGATTGGGCAGGTCTTCCTGGTTTAGTGACCAATCCTTTCTGACACAGATTTAAGACAACTCTTTTCTCTGGCTCCCCCCTTACCCCCCCACCATGGTGGTGGGGAGAGGTAGGAAAGGGCCACAGGGTTTGCTTCCCTTTTGTCGTGGGCACCACCATCCACCCAGTCACCCAAGTTTACAATCTAAGTATCATCTACTTTCTCCTCATCCCACCCCTGCCCCATCTGATCTGTTGCCAAGGCTTGTCAATGTTACTTCTGCAACATCTAGTATACATTTCCTTCTCTCTTCTGACAGGGCCACTGCTCTGGTGTAGACCCTCATCACCTTGCCCCTGTATTATTTCCGTAGCTGTTGGTGGGGCTGCCTGCCACAAGGCCCTTCCCACCATGGCCATAGCTGCTGGTGGGGCTACCTTATGCAAGGTCTTCCCCAGGCCAGTCCATTCTCCTGCATTCAGCTGCTAAAGTGATCTTTCTAAAGTAGAAGTCTTACTGTATCACCCTCTTATTCAATAAACTCCAGTGGCTCCCTGTTACCTACAAGATCAAATAGAAAACCCTCTGATTGGCATTCAAAGCCCTTCATAGCCTGCCCCTTCCAGTCTTCTTATACCTTATCCCCTCCCCCAGACCCAGACCATATTCTGCAATTCAGTGACATCAAACTCCTTGCTGTTCCTCATGCAAGATGTTCCAGCTCCCAGGTTTGAGCATTTTCTCTGGCTGTCCATCCTTCAGTTCTGGAATGCTCTCCTTCCTCATTCTACCTCTTGATTTCCCTGGCTTCCTTCATGTTCCAGCTAGTCTTTTTTTCTACAGGAAGCCTTTCCCAATTCCTCTTCATTCTAGGGCTTTCTTGCTGTTTTTCTATTTCTTTTGTATATTGCTTGTTTTTATATAGTTGTTTAGATAATGTTTCCCTCATTAGACTGTGAGCTCCAATGGCTGGTACATAGTTTGTACTTAATAAATGTTTATTGACTGACAGACCGACTACTACATCAAACAAAGTGTCAGATCCTCTAACTCTGAGCATCTGTTTCCCCAGAAGTGACCAGGATGAAGGCTCAGTATTCCCTGTACTGTGTTCTAGCCAGAGTGAACAGGGGAAGGTTCTGTTTATTCCCGTTAAAGGAGGGAAACCTTCACTCTGCCCTCTGTATCTAGCCTGCCTCAGTTCCAGCTCCAGTCTATCCAGACATCCCACCAGGATGCCATGGTCTAGCTAGCATAGGCATATTGCCAGCTGTAGTGGCAACCGCACTGGCATACTCAGGATGGCTGCTAGCACAGGTTCTTAGATCTGCTTTACTAGGAAAGATAAAGGGGTCAACAATATTTTTAATTACATTCATTTGTTGAGGGGAAAAGTCAGCACCCTGAACTTCAGAGAAAATCCAAACAAAGAAAATAGAGAAAATACAAACAGAGAAATAAAGACCAATAGACAGGGCTTCTAACTGTCTGAGAAATTAGCACAGGTAAACAGACAGATCCAACTGTCTGACCAAGGCAATACATATATAGTTACCAGAGAGAGAAACACCAATGTCTGGGTTTTTCAAAGTTGAAGGGCTCCTTAATGGCTACCCAGAGTCTCATCTGGTCAGATCACAAGGACACTCTTCCAATGAGTGAGCCCCCAAAGCAAAATGCTAAACTCATATATACTTCTTGAGGGTCAGAGGGCATCACAACCCTTACTCAGTGCCTAATTAGAAATTAACAAAAGGTGTCAAAGTCTTGTATAAGCAAGCCTCCCCTAAACAAACATCCCTTAATGGGCTCCACCTGAGACCTGTTAATAGGTGGGCAAGATCTTAAATCCTATTAACATCACAGTAACCTATCCAAATCCCCTCTCATTCAGGGAATATTGAAATCAAATCAGAATGACCACTAGGAAATGCCCATTTACCTATTTCCCTATGGCTCCAGTCAGAGCCCTGGCAGTTCTGGGGCATGTGATACTCAGACCAAAGCTCCTTTCCCTCGCCCTAACTCCCTCATACCCATTCACTATAGCCCTCTCCTCTGGGGTGCAGGTCCCCATCCAATGGCCCCTTCTCCTTCCATTGTACCCCATAGAATCAGAGTTTGAGTTTTATGGGCCATTCTACAGGCTGTCTCCCATGGCTGGAATACTCCTTCCTCATCACCACCTTTTCTAATCCTTAGTCCCCTTCAAAGCTCGTCTGAAATGCCATCTTCTTCCTGATTCCTCCAATAGTTGATGCTCTCTCCTCCACGCATCCCTGATTATTGTGCATTTTTTATGGATCTTGTACTTAATTTTCTGTGAATGTATTGTGTCTGCCTTGTAGAATGCAAATTCCTGAAATGAAAGCGTCTGTTTCATGTTTTTATAGAAGGTACTAAAACATTTATTGCCTGATTGGGAAACCCTTTTAATGTCAAGAAAAAAGGGAAGATTTCTGAATGGAGCTCACTAAGTATAGAATCCAGAATTCTCTTAGCTGGGGAACCCTGTATCTCCCCATAACTATGGGGTGTTCTTTAGATGCAAAGGAAAAGACCAAGTATCTCTAGACTAGGTAGTAGTTTAATCAGTCATTATGAATATTCACAAACATGGGTAATCTTTGGTCTGGGGTGGTGGCCAGACGGTTTAGTGGATCCTTTTAAAGAACCCCCCCCAAAAAAAAATCCCTGTGGTAGTTATAGAAAACAGACAAAGGGAGGAGGGATGTAAGTGCATCACTACTGGCTGGTAGACATTTTTGATTTTCTGCTTAGTAATGAACTTGAGAGTTAAGCCAATGTTATGTCCAAACATAAGTTTGTATATCAATCATGTCCCAGTCACATATACATCACATTATTCTTGTTATAGCTTTCATAGATCATAGTATTTTAAGTTATGACTCAATGTCTCAAATATAATTCAGTATCTTAGTTATGATTCTAAATAGATCACCATGTTTTGGCTTCTACCTTTGACAAAGTTTAAGTTTTTATGACTTTTCACTTATTTACTGTATTTTATGACTTTTTCCCAGTAAGAACCATATGCTGAGCAATGTTAAAAAGACATGTATAGAGGATGAAAGCAAGGCCAAGCAACAGGATAAATACAAAAATACAGCGTTGGGAGTGCTAAAGCTTAATGGCCAACCAGGAGAAAAGAGAAGAACAAGGATTCAGGATTGTTGTTTTTGCAAGTAATTGGGCAAAAGAGGAAGATTAAATAAATGATAGGGCTGATTCTTGGGATGAATGGGATGCTGCTCACTGATAATGGTGAGAAGGCTGGGGTGTGTAATGTGTATTTTGTGGCTGTTTTCTCTGCCAAGGAGATTGACCTTTGAAATGGAGTGGACAGAACACAAGAGGCTAATATGGCATTAAAAAAAATAAGATATATTAAAAGAGTTCTCACCTACTCTGTACATTCATGTCATCAGGTCCAGATAGATTGCATCATCATATATGTTGATTGATAAATATATTGATAAAATGTGTAGATATAGTTAAATGAAAAAAAATTGGAATGAATTTGCATAGAAGTTTGGGGAACATGAATGAAAAGGGACACGAGAGAGACAAGAGCTTCCCTCAAGGAACTTATATTCTAATAAGGAGGTGAGAGAAGGAAGCCAGTAGGGAAGTGGTGACCAGGGAAGGGTATTCTGGTCTAGGAAGTCACAGAGATGGAGGGTGGAACAGCAGGACAGCCCACTGACATGCCATTGTTGGGCACACTCTTCATGGTATTGATCATTTAAGTACTATCCTCAGACTGAGCGATGGAAAGGAGGAGGCTATAGCCCTGTTGAGGATGAGGATGCATGGCTTCCAGGACTTCCAAGCTAAGTGGCTTAACTATTCCTGGCTATGGCCTCTGGAGTTCCAGTTTGGAAGGTGTAGGAGCAGCTGTGAGTGAAATTGGAACTATTGTGGAGAATGGAAGAGGAGAGGGGCAAAAGTTATCCTGACTTTCAAAGGAGGGAAGACAGAGGTTGCAGATTGTAGTCAAATGAGTTTAACCTCAATTCCCCTAGCTAATTCTAGAACATATTGTTAAAGACATGGTTAACAATAAAAGAAGTGGTGATGACAGAAAGTCAGCCTGGCTTCAACATGAACAAATCATGTCAGACTAAACTTACTTCCTTTTTTGACAGTGTTAACATAGTAGAGCAGGGTATACTGTAGATAGAGTTTATCTAGATCTTAGCTTATCTAGATCTTATTTAGATGGAGTTTAATCTAGATTGAGTTTATCTAGATCTAGATCTTAGCATTTACAAAAACCTCCTTAGCAAAGATGGTGAAGATGAAAGCATGCTTCTTTCAAAAACCCAAAGAATTGTCATCACTGATGGTTCTAATGCTTCAATGTCAAATTGGAAGGAGCTCTCCAACAGATTGTTGGCTTGTCTTGTGGCTGATTAACAGTTTTATTGATGACTTGGATAAAAGCATTGTTGGCATGCTTATCAAATTTCCAGATGGTACCAAGTGAACATGCTGTATGACAGAGGCAGGCAACCTTGGATCAAATCTCATAAGCTGAAAGTTAATAGGAATAAATGCAAAGGTTTAGACTCGGGTTCAAACAGTCAATAAGATGGGAGAAGCAGTTTGTTGGGAGAAAATCTGGAGATCTTGGTGGACTGCAAGCTTATTATGGCAAAACAGTGTTGGGGAAGCCAAAAAAGCTCAGGGCAATCTTGGACTGTATTAAGAGAGTCCTGGCATACAGGAATAAAGGCGGGGGGGGGGGTGAGTAATGGTCCTGCGCTAGTTAGATCACCTTGAGAATTTGGAGCTCAGCTCTGGGTGCCACATTTTAAGAAACTGATAAACTGGAGAATGTGTAGAGATGGGGGAACAAGGAAGGCAAAGGGTCTTGAGTCCTTAGCATATGAGAATCAGTTGAAAAAACTGAGATATTTTGTGTGGAGAAGACACAACTCAGCTGGCAGTGGGGTGGAGGAAGGAACATGACAGCTGTGTGCAAGTATTTGAAGGGTTGTCACATGAGAGAGATTAGATTTCAGGTGCATATATTTGGAACTGAAAGGGACTCTAGAGATTATTTAGTCTAGCCCTTCATTTAGCATAGGAGAAAAAACTGGGACTCAGAAGTGAACCAGTTGCTTGGCCCCAGAGGCCAGAATAAGAAGCATCAGATGCAAGCTACAAAAAGACAAATTTAGTCTTGACTAAATTTCTTTGACTTTCAGGAAAATCGGACAATGGAACCTATCAAAGAATAGAATGTATTGATTGGGAGCGAGTGGTGTTCCTCTCATTGAAAACACTGACTGTTTTTTCTTTTTCTGAGGGGGGAAGGGCGTTAAGTGGGTTAAGTGACTTGCCCAAGGTCACACAGCTAGTTAAGTATCAAGTGTCTGAGGTCAGATTTGAACTCAGGTGCAGGTACAAATGAATGGTTGAATGCAAGAATGCTTGGGTGCATGCTTGACTATTTGGATGCATGCTTGATTGCCTGAATATATCATTACTGGAATGATGAATGAATGAAAAAAAGCATTTATTACTATGTATGAGGCACTGTGCTAAGTGCTCAGGATACAAATTGAGCAGATAATCCCTGCTCTGAAGTAGCTCACACTCTAATTGGGGACAATGCATATAAAAGAATTAAGTTGTAAAGGCTAATGGGAAAAGTCAGAACCCTAAAAGTTACACTATTAGGCAAATGGCAAGGCCTGAGAGTACCTGCCTCATGGAAGTGAACCTGGGGAAAGAGCTTAAGAGTGGGAATGGAAAGGGAATTCTGTGTTCTCTCTGGATAGAGGCTCATTGTTTCGCCAAAAGAGGACATAGGGAAGGGGATATTTATAGGATGGCTGGGATGGGCTCTGGAGTAGGGGAAGGGACAGCTGGAACTCCCCAGGTACCCCAGGTGAGACCTGGGGGCACCTGCCAGTGTGCACACATACATCAGTACTTGAATGAATAAATATTTGAACGCATGCTTAAACGAATGGTATGTACATGTATACATGAACATATATATATGTGGCACATACATGTATACAGGAATGAATGCTGATTGTCATTTCTATAGCAAGAATATCTATACACAAATGTCCCAAATTCAGTAAATAAACAACAGGAACTTGAGGTGTTGTATAACAAGAGGAGACAAGGCTTCATAAGTATCATTGAAACTGGGTGGAATATGATTCGTGACTGACCTGTGGCTCTGGATAGCCATACTTTATTCAAAATAAACAAGCTAAGGAAAATTGGGTTGTTGTTGGTGGGAACATTGTATATTAAGAAGGTCTACTTATGTGAGGAAATCTAGAATACAGAATGAGAAAGCATGGTGGAAAACTTTTGGATAAATACCCATGGAGGAAGGAATAAAAGTAATTTTGGGGGAGTATACTAAAGACCATCTGGACAGAAAGAGGAAATAGGAGTTTAGGAGGCATCACAAGCCTGACACAGGGACAGGATATATTAGTGATGTGAGACTTTAGTCAGCTAGACATTTACTAGAGATCTATCCCTCTGTCAAAAGCAGAGCAGGCAATAACTTCTTGATTTGCCTCAGTGATAATTTCATTCTGCAAAAGGGAAAAGACACAACTCAAATCAACAACTTTCATTAATCATCCAACTTTCATTAAGCTTTTGCTATGCATTAGGCAGGTACTGTGCTAGACATGGGGAAATTCTATTCTAGGTCTGATTCTTATTAACATAGGGGAACTGATTTTTAGCAAGGAAATGGTCTGAATATTGGGGGGAGGAAAGGGGAAACGACCACTCCTTCCTTGAATTTTTTATTCAGTTTTTGACTTGATTTGATTCACTTTGATTCAATTTTTGATGAAGAAGAGGCAAGTTGGGCATGTATACCCTAGATTCAGGGAAAGCAAATTTCAGAGTATTCAGAAGTAGGATTCAATGAACTAAAATTCTCTCTGTGAAGTCAACTGAGGAAGGATGAAAAAAAACCTCAAAGATGAAGACTCAAAAGGAATCATTTCCAACAAAGAAGAAAATTAGGAGTTGCCTGCAGAGATCAATGTGGATATGCAGGGAACTTCCCAGACAATTTATATTTGAAAAAGACATGTGCAGAAGCTGGAGGCAAGGCCAAGTAAGAGAAGATAAATAGAACTTGCATCGGTTCTGTAGAAACAGGATCAGAAGTGTTAATAGTCAGAAGGGTCGAGGCAGCCAAGGGAAGCTAAGAACAAAAAAAGGGGGGAGGGGCTGTGTTGTTTTTAAATTAAGCTACATTTGGGGAGAGAGAAGGACCAAAGAAGATTTAGGGCTACTACTTAGGGTGAATGTGATGATAAGAACTAATAAAAGAGAGAAGTCGGTAATAAATGAGAGAAAGCAGTCAGTTCTTAGTCTGTTTCTATCTTCTGTTTCATGGAGGAAGACATTTTTACTGGGAATGACAACAGGGAGTTAACACTCAAGATAAATAAAGAGATAGTAAGAGGGTCCCTAGTTGTCCTTGTTGAATTCAAATCACACTTGTCTCAGATGAATCTTTTAAAAAATATTTTACTTTTCCAATTACGTGTACTTTTCTAATTTAAAAAAAATTTTGTGTTCTAGATTCTTTCCCCCCCTCCCCTCTCCCCTCATTGAGAAAGCAAGCAGTTTGATATAGGTTATACATGTACAGTCATGTAAAACATATTTTTATATTAATCATGTTGTGAAATAAAACACAGACCAAAAAACCTTCAAGAAAAATAGAGAAAGTAAACAAAAGTATGTTTGATCTACATTTAGACTCTCAGTTTTTTTCTCTTGAGGAAGATCGCATTTCTCATCCTAAGTCCTTCAGAACTGTCTTGGATATTACTGAGAATAGCTAAGTCATTCAGAGATGATCCTCACAAAATGTTGCTGTTACTGTGTACACTATTTTCCTGGTTTTGCTCACTTCACTTTGCATCAGTTCACGGAAGTCTTCCCAGGTTTTTCTGAAAGAATCCTGCTTGTCATTTTTAATAGCACAATAGTATTCTATCATAATCACATAACCACAACTGTCAGCCATTTCCCAGTTGATGTGGTTGCCACCACAAAAAGAGCTGCTATAAATATTTTTGTACATATAGGTCCTTTGCATTTTACTTTGATCTCTTTGGGATACAGACCTAGTATTGCTAGGTCAAAGGGTATGCACAGTTTTAGAGCCCTTTGGGCATAGTTCTAAATTGTTCTCCAGAATGGTTGGAATAGCTCACAACTCCAACAGTGCATTAATGTCCCAATTTTCCCACATGTGCTCCAACATTTGTCATTTACCTTTTTTTTTTGTCATATTAGCCATTCTGGTAGGTGTGAGGTAATGCCTCAGAGTTGTTTGAGTACTTGACTTAGATACCTCAAATTTTGCTCAAAAAGACACCAATTTCCATATCACCTGTCTTGATAATAGGGAGAATCAACATTTTTCCCAGACCTGTCTGAGCAAACCCATTAGCTCACACCTAAGACACTATTATCTGATTAGATCTTGGCCTGGGTAAATATCCCGCCCCGCCCCCCCCAGTTGGTTTCTGGATGAGGAAGTAGAAAAAAAGTAGTACTTATTAAATATAAGAGAGAAGTATTCATTTCTCAATTCACACATAAAATCTTAGGTCTAAAGGTTAGAAGAGATTGCATGGAATCCAACACCTTCATTTTAGAGAGAAGGAAACTGAGATTCAGGGAGGGGAAGTGCCTTGTCCAGGAGTATATAAGTAGTAAGTGGTAGAGCCAGGATTTAACCCTAGACCCTCTGACTTCAAATTTACTGGTTTTTCCACTGTATTGGGACCAGACTACAACCCAGAGTGCAATAGCCTGCCAGCACTGGTGGTGGGTGCCTCCTCATGGGAGGTCTTCAAGAGGAAGCAGGATGACCACTTGCTGGATGTCATAATAAGAGCTCCCTTTGGCTCTAGGTGGCCCCTAAGATCCTTCCTGGTCCAGAATGTCTGTGATTTACTAAGTGTATGATGAAGGAAGAGTCACTTAACATTTCTGGCTCTCAGTTTTCATATTCTTAAAGTAAGATATAGTGGATAAAGCACAAAGCTGGGAGTTGGGAAGACCTGAGTTCAGATCCAACCTCGGATCCTTACTTAGCTGTATGACTCTGGGCAAGTCACTTTACCTCTGCCTGTCTCAGTCTCCTTAACTGTAAAAGGCAGGGGGCGGGGGGAGTTGGACTCTTTGACCTCCAAGACCCCTTCTAGTCCTGAGATTCTCTGTTCTCTGTACTAAAGTATTGAGATAGAAACAAGATTGTCCCCAAGACAAATGTCATTCAGCATGTCTTCCTCAGTAGCTGCCTCTGTCATTCAGCATTGAGATCTTAGGTGTTGCAGGTGGGTGACCCTGTTAATTAATTGCTCATTCCATTTGCTAAGTCTCTTCCCTGAGAAATTAAGAGGTTGGACAATTTCTTCCTGTCTCATCCACTTGCAAGGGAGGCTTATTTTTAGGCTTGTTGCTTTCTTTTCTTTCTGGTTCTTTAAACTCTGATCCTGAACCAGAGCATCTTAGTAATTCCACTTTCAGGCTAAAACCCAAAGCACAAGTTATCTAGACGCTGTTTTGACAGTGACTCACAAGGGATGCATTGACCTTAATTCACTCCTTTATTTTTCCCTCACTTCAGATAAGTTTTATAACTTAGCTAAAGTTACTTTATCACAATAACAAACAAACCCATGAACTAAGTAATATATCTATTATCATCATTATCCCCATTTTGCAGATACAAAAATTGCTACCCAAAGGAGAGAAATGACCTACTCAAAGTCACACAGGTAGTTACATCACAGAGGAGGAAACCAAAGCCCATAGAAGAGGAAGAGATGGTCTTCAGTTTTTAGAGCTAATAAGTAAGTAGTGGAGCAGGGATTGGCCCCGTTGGCCCTTGGACTCCAAATTCCTCAAGATTGCTGAGTCTGAGTCCCAGTATCCAATCAGGTTGACATGATTAAAGACAATGGTATCCATGCTTTTTCCAAGGCCTGTCAAGGGTCTGCACAGCAATCTGAACAATTCACACTCACTGGGATTGCATCTGCCATTCAGCATGCCTTCCTCAGTAGCTGCCCCTGTCATTCAGCATTGAGATCTATGAAGAGACTATAAGGCCCAGGGTGGCTTAAGTGGCTTGCTTAAGGTCACAAGGTAAGCATGAGGGTTAGAATTTGAATTCAAGTCTTCTTCCTCCTTCTTTCCTCTGCCTCCTTCTCCTTCTCCCCTTCTCTTCCTCTCCCTTCTTTCTCCCTCCTTCCCCTCCTCCAGAGTCAGTACTCTTTGGTATCCTGCCTCCCTAGGTCAGTGAGTCCATTTCTAGGCAGAACTTCACTTAAATTATTTGCAATTGATGTGTGTTGGTTGTCTTCTCAAAAGTACCTAGAGAAGGAGATGCCACCTCATCTCTTTTTGTCTGGGCCACTGTGGGACAGATCTCCCATTGCTTCCAGGGAGTCAAATGAAGTGCCTCATGCTGTAGTTCAAATCCATTTCCCCATCTTCTTTGAGATTTACTTTTCAGTCTGGGCTTGCCCACAATAGTACATCCGGGAAATAGCGAATGGCAGATGCAATTCCAGCAGGATCCTGGAGGGGCAGATGTGAGACATCTGAAAGAGCATCTCCACATGGGGCACCACCTGAGTAGAAAGGGCACCAGATGGTTTAACCCAGACCTGAAAAGCATCTCAACAAGTGACCATCCAGCGGGACGGACAGTCAGGTCCTCCACTACCACTGAGCTCATACCTAACTAAAGTTGGATAATCATTAAAGGGATTTGTTCTGTGAAGTTTGGATTCAGTCAAAGGGCTGCGATTGAGGACCTAGAGGGCCACATTGAGGCTGCAGGTTCCCCACCCCTGCTTTTGAACTGATTCTCATATTATTATCCCCATTTTCTAGATGGGGAAACTGAGGCTTAGAGAGGAGAAGTAACTTTGCCCTTGGCTACACAGTGGGTGGTAGGGTTGGGCCTATCAGTGCTCAGGTTGAGACTCAAATGCAAAATTAAGCAAAAGAAAAGAAAAAACCAAAGGAGGAGGGATTCAGGAACATAGAAGATAAAAATAGGAAATCTTGGCTAATTCGGATTTTAGGTAATGGTAGCCATTAGGCCAGGACCTGAACTGACACTGGCTTCTTCACAGAAGGACCGAGGATAAGCCATGAACCATCACTGGAAAAAAACACCCCCGCCCGCCACCTGCCAGCTGAGTGCAAGAGACTGTTGCATTATCACATAACAAAGGATTTGCCAAACAGATTAAAAGCATAAACCAGACTTTCAGAGAAGTGATTAAGCAGCTCAGGGAGCTCCTCTTCAGTGTCCCTGCAAGTAAGTCCTTGAAGTCCCTGCAAGTAAGTTTTGTACTTATGCATTAAGGTTTGCTCTTGGAATTAATGAAAAGTTTGTTCCATTCACTGTCTTGAGCCCAGACAAACCAATTCATGGCCAGGAAATGAGATGATATTGGGAGATCTCTTGCAAAAGAAGAAAACACTATGCAAATGAAAGGGATTTGTCTGCAGTGGAAAAGTCTTGTTGTCCACAGAGAGTCGGAGAGAAGGGTCAGAGCACAGGAGAGAGCAATGAGTTCTTAAGATGGTAGTAAGTGAAGGGAAAGAAGGAGTAGTGTCGGGGAGAAACATAGGACTGGAGAAACTGTCCATACCCAGGAACTTAGAATGTTCCAACTGGAAGGAACATAAAAACATAGTTTGTCAGAGCTGGAAGGGACTTTAGGAGATGGAAGGTCAGATATGGAAAGGACCTCATGACACAGAATATTAATGTTGGAAAGGATGTTAGAATATGGAATGACAAGATAGAAATAGAGAAATTGTAGGATTTAGAATGACAGAGCTGATATGGACCTCAGAAAATAGAATGACGTAATTGTGATAAACTTTAGAAAAAAGAATGTCACAAGTGAAAGTGACCTGCGGACAGTGGTCTTAAAAGTGTGGTCCGGGATTATTTTAAGAGGTCAAACTATTTTCATAATGATATAATTGTGATTTCATTTCTAATATAGTAATATCAATCAATCAATCAATCAATCTATCTATCTATGTATCTATGAACCTATGTATCTACAAATCTATGTATCTATTTATTTATCAATCTATCTAAATATGCATCTATCTGTGTATTCTTTATCTATCTATCTATCTATCTATCTATCTATCTATCTATCTATCTATCTATCTATCTATCTATCCATCTGTCTGAGGATTTATCTATCTGTCTGTCTGCCTGCCTGCCTGTCTGTCTATCTATCTATCCATCTATCTATGCATCTATCTATGTATCCATGTATCTATCTATCTATCTATTTGGCTGTCTGTCGTTATATGTATCTATACATCTATCTACGTATCTTCTCGGATTTCTGTCTGTGTTTCTGTATTTCCTAGTATTTGTCAATCTATCTGTTTGTGTGTCCATCTTTCTGTCTGTCTGCCTATATTTTTGTCTGTCCATCTGTCGGTCTGTTCTTCTCTTTGTCAGTCCTTTTGCCTGTCTGTGCATCTATCTAAATGTCTGTCTATCCATATGTCTGTCTGCCTCCCTGCCTTTCTGTCTGTCTGTCTGTCTCTCTGCCTGACTCTTCATATATGTATCTATACATCTGTCCATGTATCTACCTGACTCTCTGTCTTTCAGTCTGTCCTGGCATCTGTCTACCTATGTGTCTGTCTGTCCATCTGTCTGTCTACCTATCTATCTGTTTGTACATCTGAATATCTGTCCTTCTATACATCAGTTCATCTGCGTGTCTGTGGTTCTGTCTATGTATGTATGTATGTATGTATCTTTCTATCTATCTATCTATCTATCTATCTATCTATCTATCTATCTATCTATCTATCTATCTATCTATCTATCTACCTATCTATCTATCTATCTATCTATCTATCTATCTATCTATCTATCTGTCTATCTATCATCTGTCTGTCTGTCTATCTATCTATCTATCTATCTGGCTGACTCTCTCTATATTTATAAATCTGTCCATATATCAACCTGACTCTCTGTCTCTCTGTCTTTCAGTCTGTCCTGTTATCTATGTGTCTTTCTGTAGATGTATCTGTCTGTCTGTCTGTCTGTGTCTATCTATCTATCTATCCATCTATCTATCTATCTTTCTATCTATCTATCATCTATCTACCTCTCTCTCTCTATCTGTCTGTCTGTCTATCCATCTGTCTGTCTGTCTATCTATCCATCTATGCACCTATCTATGTATCCATGTATCTATCTATCTATCTGGCTGTCTGTCTATATATGAATCTATACACCTATCTATGTAGCTTCCCGAATCTCTGTCTCTCTGTGTTTCTGTCTTTCCTAGTATTTGGCAATCTATCTTTTTGTCTGTCCATCTGTCCGTCTGTTCTTCTCTTCATCAGTCATTCTTATTGTCTTACTGTCTGTCTGTCTCTTTGTCTACCTATCTCTCTGTCTTTCTCTCTCCCTCTCCCTCTCAATCTATGCATCTATCTATGTATCCATGTATGTATGTATGCATGCATGTATGTATGTATGTATGTATGTATGTATCTATCTATCTATCTATCTGTCTGTCTGTCTGTCTATATATGTATCTATATATCTATCTATGTATCTTCCCGAATCTCTGTCTCTCTGTGTTTCTGTAGTATTTCTATTCTGTAGTTTTCCTAGTATTTGTCAATCTATCTTTTTGCCTGTCAATCTATCGGTCTGTTTTTATCTTTGTCAGTCATTCTGCCTGTCCGTCTATCTGTCTGTCTACCCATATATGTCTGTCTGTCTGTCCGTCCGTCTGTCCGTCTGTCTCTCTGTCTGTCTGTTTGTCTGTATGTCTATCTGTCTACCTCTCTTTGTCTATCTATCTGTCTTTTCATCTTTCTGTTGGTCCGCTGAGCTGTCTGTCTATCTCTCTCTGTCTCTCTGTCTGTCTGTCTGTATATCTATCTTTCTCTCTCTCTGCCTATATATCTATGTACTTGTCTGTCTCTCTGACTATACATCTATCTTTCTGATTATCTGTCCATTTCTCTGTCTACTTGTCTTTGTATCTGTGTGTCAACTTTTCTGTTGACTTGTCTTTCTATCAGCCTCCCTATATATCTATCTTTTTGTCTTTCTGTCTGTCAGTCTTTGTGTCTGTCTGTGTATCTCCCAATCTGACTATCTAAGTATCTATCTGTCTATCCGTCTATCAGTCCATCCATCTGTGTGTTAGTCCACCTATCTATCACTCTACCTGTCTATCTGTCTGTCTCTCTGTGTATCAATCAAACTATGAATCTATGTATCTATCTATCTGTCTGTCTGAATGTCTGTCTCTGTCTGTCTACCTATCTATGTATCTACTTCTGTCTCTCTCTCTGTC
>CM053602.1:54975027-54977118 GCA_028646575.1 Pseudocheirus occidentalis
TATCTACTTCTTTCTGTCTCTCTCTCTGTCTTTCTATATTTCTGTCTGTCCGCACAGCTGTCTGTCTATGTATGTATGTATGTATATATCTATGTATATATCTATGTATCTATCTATCTATGTATCTATCTATCTATGTATCTATGTATCTATGTATCTATGTATCTATCTATCTATCTATCTATCTATCTATCTATCTATCTATCTACCTATCTATCTATCTTTGTATGTATGTATGTATCTCTCTCTCGCTATCTATCTGTCTATCTATCTATCTGTCTGTCTGTCTGTCTGTCTGTCTTTCTGTCTATCAATGTACCTATCAATATATCTACATATGTACTTATCTATCTATATATTTGTCTGTCTGTCTGTCTCTATGTCTGAGTGTATGTTTGTTTGTTTTTCTGTCTCTCTGCTGCCTTCCTGCCTCTGTCTGTCTGACTGTCTACGTCTTTCCATCTATCTATCAAGCTATCAATCCATCATTCAATCAATCAATCTACCTATCTATCTATTTACCTGTCTGTCTCTCTGTCTGTCCGCCTTTCTGTCAATCCATCCGTCTATCTGTCTGTCTGTCTGTCTATAGATCTCTCTCTCTATCTATGTATCCATCTATCTACCTGTCTATCTATCTGTCTACAAGTCTCTATCTAGGTATCTTTACATGTATCTATGTGTGTATTTATCCATGTATATATGCATCTGTGTATCTCTGTATCTCTGCGTCTCCATATGTCTATCCATCTATCCATCTGTCTATCTATCTATCCATCTGTCTATCTATCTATCTATCCATCTATCTATCTATCTATCTATCTATCTATCTATCTGTCTGTCTGTCTGTCTGTCTGTCTGTCTGTCTGTCTGTCGTCTGTCTGCCTGTCCGTTTGTCTATCTCTCTACCACTCTCTGTCTCTCTATCTGTCTTTCTATCATTTTGTCTGTCTGCCGAGCTGTCTGTCTATCTGTCTGTCTGTCTCTCTGTCTGTCTTTCTGTCTCCCTATATGTGTGTCTGTCTAGCTTTCTTTCCATCTATCCATGTATATATCCATGTAGTTGTCTGTCTCTCTGTCTATACATCTTCCTTTCTGATTATCTGTCCATTCTCTGTCTGTCTACTTTGTATCTCTGCATTGAATTTTCTGTTCACTTGTCTTTGTATCTGCCTGTCTATATATCTGTCTGTCTGTTTGTCTTTCTGGCTGTCTGTGTATCTTCCAATCTAACTATCTAAGTATCTATCTGTGTATCTGTCTATCCGTCCATCCATCTGTCCATTAGTCTACCTATCTATCACTCTACCTGTCTATCTGTCTGTTTATCAATCAAACTATGTATTTATCTGTCTGTGTATCTATGTATCTCTCTGTCTATGTATCTACGTATGTATGTATGTATGCTTGTATGTATGTATGTATGTATGTATCTGTCTGTCTGTCTGTCTGTCCGTCTGTCTGTCTATCTATCTATATACCTAGTTATCTATCTATATATTTGTCTGTCTCTATGTCTGACTGTATGTGTGTTTGTCTTTCTGTCTCTCTGCTGCTTTCCTACCTCTGTGTGTCTGACTATTTACGCCTTTCCATCTATCTATCAAGCTATCAATCTATCAGTCTGTCTGTCTGTCTGTCTATCTATCTATCTATCTATCTATCTATCTATCTATCTATCTATCTATCTACCTATCTGTGTATCTGTCTCTCTGTCTGTCTGTCTCTCTGCCTGCATGTCTATCTGTCTGTCTATTTATCTATCTATCTACCTCTCTCTGTGTCTCTGTCTTTCTATCTTTCTGTCTGATCAGCGGGCAAGCAGCCTGTCTGTCTGTCTGTCTGTCTGTCTCTCTATCTCTCTATCTACCTGTCTGTCCACCCTTCTGTCTGTCTGTCTGTCTATCTATCTATCTATCTACATACCTGTCTGTCCGTCTATCTATCTATCTATCTATCTATCTATCTATCTATCTATCTATCTATCTATCTATCTATCTATCATCTATCTCTGTATCCATTTATCTATCTGTCTCTAGGTATCTATCTATGTATCTGTCTACGTATCCATGTATCCATGTATATATGCAT
>CM053602.1:54977618-55083124 GCA_028646575.1 Pseudocheirus occidentalis
TGGGTGACAAGGGAGGAATTGCAAGAATCTAGAAATTAAAGCTATACAATCAAATGCAACTGGGAAATAAGACATACAGGGAAGGGGGTAGGGAGACCCTCCCTGCCCTACTAGAAAGTTAGAGGGGCGTTGGAGGAGGACATAAAAGGGAACAGATTGTGGCAGGGGTTTTACCGTGGGATCACTGTTTTGGGCTTGGGGGTAGGGGAAAGAAGGGGAGAAAATTTGTAACTCAAAACTGGAAATGACAAGAAAATAAATTAAAATTAAAAAAAATACAAGAAGCGTGAGAAGGTAAACATGGAAAAGAAATCATAAAGAACTCATTAAAGTTGAACTATTTACATGCCAACATGGAAAAACGAGAATTGTAACTTATGAAACTTTTCTCAATATGAGGATAGTTGAAGGGAATATGTGTGTGTATGTATACATACATATATGTCTATATAGGAGGGTATATATGCATATGAATATGTATGTGAATGTGTGTATATATGTGTACATAAACAGAGGGCACAGGATCAATTTAATAGGAAGGGATGATATTTTAAAAGATGAAATTGAGAGGTGGGAGAGAAATAGAATGAGAGGAGGCAGGGAGAGAGAATGGGATCAATCATCTCATACAGAAGAGGCAAGGGATAACTGTTACAATGGAGGGGAAGAACAGGAAGGCAAAAGGGAATGGGTCAACCTTACTCTCATTGAATTTGGCTTAGGGAAAGAATGGCATACACTCTAAATTGTGTATCTTGCCCTACAGGAGAGTAGGAGGGATGGGGATGAGAGGGGAGTATGATGGAAGGGAGGGGAGGGTGGGGGAGGGTTGTTAGAAGCACACACTTCTGTAAAAGGGACAGGGACAAAGTAGAGAATAGAACAAGGGGGTGGGATAGGAAGGATGGAAATATAGTCAGTCTCTCAAAATATGTCCACTGTGGAGATGTTCTGTGAAACTAAACATGTATGGCCTGTATTGAATCGCTTGTCTTTCCAGTGGGGGTGGGTGACAAGGGAGAAAGGGAAAGAATCTAAAATTTAAAATTCAAGCATCAAATGTTTATACATTATATATATATATATATATATATATATATATATAATATAATTATTATTTACATGCAACTTGGAATTAAGATATACAAGCACTGGGTTAGGGAATATCCATCTCACCCTCCTGGAAAGTCAGTGGGATGATAGGGGAGGATATAGGAGAAAGCAGATTGGGGGAAGGGGTATACAATGGGATGGCTGTTTTGGGGTGGTGGGAAAGGGAAAGATGGGGAGAAAATTTATAACTCAAAATCTTGTGGAAAAGGATGATGTAAACTAAAAATAAACAAAAGTTAATTTAAAAAAAACAGAGCACCAGGAAAATAATTATGATTCATTGAAGGTTCAGGTGATGGTTAGCAATAAAGTATTTTTAAAATTAAAAAAATAAATTTAAAAAAGTAGATGCTTAAGTTTAGTGATTTTTCTAACCCCATTTACAAGTGTTTCCAGAACAGTGGGACTAATTCAGAAATTTGGTTTTCCACCCTTTTCCCCCCCATCAAACTTCAATTTCCCTCTTTTCAGATTCTGTCCACTGTTCCTAATTCTGTCATCTGAGACCAAAGATGGAATGAGTTTAATGCCTCTTCAATAGGACAGGCCTTCAGCTACTTAAATCAACCATCATGTGTTCACTAATATTCATCTTCCATCCAAATATCCCCCGTTCTTCAAACGTATGCCAATGAAATGGGCTCAATGCCTTCCTCTGGACGTACTGCAGCTTATCAGTGTCCCAACTAAAATGTTCCCACAGCTGAATCTAGAATTTCCAACATATTCTGAACATGACAAAGTACTGAGAAGGGTCTGGGCTTTCAAGAGGAATAATTCCCTAACAAACAGAGCAGAGTCATCTCAATGTGGGACAGGGATGCCTTTAGATATAGTGGCTTCTCCATTAATGTGGGACAGGGATGCCTTTTTCTTACCTTTACATAGGTAATGGCTTCCCTATTACTGGAGGCCTTCAAGCCAAGGTTGATGACTTGTTAGAGATGGTTGCAAGACCCTCATGTGGAGGAAAGATCAGCCCTTTTCTGCCTAACCCACGGGACAGAGGGAGGAGCAGGGAGCAAAGATACTGAAAGGCTAATTTCAACTCAACATAATGGAAACTTGCTAACCGTCTGAAAAAGGAAGTCCAAAATTAGAATGGGCTTTCTTAGAAGGTAGTGAGTTGCCTATCATTGGTGGTTTTAAATGGAAGCTCGATGATCACTTGATAAGGAATACATGGGGAAAAACACTGATCAGAGAGTCAGGAGAGACTTCAAGACCTAACTCCACTCACTCAGCCACAGTACATCTCTGACCTTCAGTTTGGTGGACTGTATGTATACAATGAGGCACTTTGCCCAGATGGTCTTGTGGCTTGGTTTGTTTGGTGATTGGTCATTATGCGTCTGGCCCTTGTTCATTCTTTGTTCTTGAAGAGGGTCAATGACATCATGAGAGTGCTGACTTGAGTGGAAATCAGATTTAAGTAAGGCAGAGTTGCACAAAGTTGTCAGTCTCACCCTCTCCTCCAGTCATCCCACTGGCCCTTGTAAGAAATCAGGCTTCAGGCCTTTGGGCTAAGTTTACTTTTCTGGTGGTCAGAGAAGGTAGGAGAGTTAGCTAAGCGCTATAGGTGCTGTTCAGATCTCCAAATTATTTGGGCTGGGGGTGGAGGGGAAAGTACTGCCTCAGTGAGTGGGGGCAGGGCTGGACGGCCTGCTTCAAGGGAAAGAGGTTGATGGGAAAGTGGGAGATCTGGGTTTGGGGTTGAGCTCTGCCAGTCACTTGTTGTGTGACCCTGAGCAAATCACTTTCTTTTTCCGGGCTCTGGTTTTCTCATCTGTAAAACAGAGATGACAGTACTTGTATTCCCTGCCTCAGTCATATCAAACTCATGTAGAAAGGGGGCCCACTAACCTGGACATAAAGATCCACGAGGGTGGCAGATTGACTTTTTCAAATACAATGTTGTCAATGTTTTCCTGTATTTCTAGTTTGTTAACTTGTTCCCAGTTGGATTTGAATCTGGTTCAGGCCTCATTCAGGAGTGTTGTCACCTGGAATCCACCTCCCAGGGAAGATGGCAGGAAAATACTTTTGAACTATTAAAGCAGGAGGAAAGTGGGAAGTATTACTAGCATTATGTGGGCTAGTTAGTATTTTGGGAGGCTCAGATTGCTTCCCTGGCCTTCCTCTGAAAACCTTGACCTCTCAGCCTTAGAGTCATAGCATGTCAAAGCTAGAACAACTGTCTATTTGGAAGAGGATTTAACTGAGCCCCAAGAAAGGAGTATAGGCTCACAGATCTAGAAGGGACCTCAGAGTCCAACCCCCCAACTTGCAGAAGGGGAAATTGAGGCCCAGGGAGAGGAAGTGACTGCCCAAGGTCCCACATAAGATGCTAACTCTAGAGTTGGAAGGGCCCTCAGAGATCGATGATCTCAATCCCCTCATTGCACAAAGGAGGAAACTGAGGCCCAGGGAAAGGACTTCCCTAAGGTTCATAGCTAGTAAGAGTTAAGGCATGATTTGAACTCAGGTATTCCTGACTTGAAAGCTAGAACTCTCTCTGTGATACCCCATGATAACCTTGTGCTCATTGCTTTCCTTCCCACCCCATCCCTCTCCAAATCCTCCCCCTCCTCAAGGGGTTGATCCATGCCCCTCCTCCAAGAAGCCTTCTCTGGACCCTCCAGCACCTAATTGGCCCAATACAAGGTGTCTCCTAGATACCTTGGGCAGCGTCTTCTAGGCCAGTTCTTCCGAGTCATTGCCATATTGACAGAGAACATCAGCCTGAAACCGAGTCCTAGTTGGGAGACAGAGGCAGAGATTGAGGGTAGGCCCTGTGGGGGCAGGGCCTGGCTTTTGATACAGCTGCAGAAGCCTGTTGGCTACACCAGCAGCCAAGTGGCATGGGGAGAAGGCCTGCTTAGTATGCCAATAATACAAGGCATTACTTAGCGTAATTGTTACTCACCACTGAAGGTAGCAACGGCTATTGGCACATAGAGAAATTGATCTCTGTGGGACTTTAGGCTTCTGAGTATAGACCCCCTTCCCTAGTCCAGGTACTTACAGTAGACAGAGAGGCCATAGTTATGCTGGCTTCACAGCCAGTTACCTGACCTTGGAGGCAGCCTGTTTTTGTTTCAAGAGAGAGGAGGCAGACACAGCCTAATCTGGTTCAAACCCTGCCATGCCATTTAATATTTATATTCATGTGACCTTTGGTAAAGCACTTACCCTCAGTTTCTTCCTTTTTAAAATGGGAGAGGGAGTGATTAGATCAATGGTTCTCAGTTATCAAGGACCCCAAAGAGTTTTTGTGTATATGCGTTACACATATTCATATTTACCATGGTAGGAATACAAACTATGCTTTTTAAAATATGTATCCATCCATTAAAATAACAGTAGCAAATTCATTACATGTGAACAAAATAACATTTTATGAAAGATATTTTCAAAAACAATTTAATGAGAATTGTGGCATTTTTGTACAGATTTTTGACATTTCTTTAATATCTGACTTAACAGAAAACAAAGGAATGCCCTTCTCTGCTTCTGCCTTCAGTTTCTTGTGTTACATTGTTTTGGTTGAAGTATGTGAAGAAAATCTGACCTCACATAGATACATTATTATGAAATTAATTTTCACCTCATTGACCTCCTAGAAAGGGTCTGTGGACTAGACTTTGAGACTTATTGGACTCAATTTCCTTGGAGATCCCTTCCAACAATAGAGTGAGTTACTGTGTGTGACCCTGGGCAGGTCACTTCCCTCTCTTCCCTCTCAGTTTTCCCTCTGTACAGTGAGGGATTTGTAGTGGTTGGCCTCCCAGGTCCCTGCCATCTGAAGATCTTTAATCTATCAAAATTATGTTACACGCAGAAAAGAGTTTAGAGTTCTAGATCTTAGCCTAGGATCTATGAACTTGGGGTATGTGTGTAGACATACACACACACACACACACACATATATATATATACACACATATATATTTGATAACAATTAGTTTCATTTGTCATACTAGTTATTTTATTTTATGCATTTAAATGCATTATTCTAAAGGGGTGGGGGTTTCATTTGCAGACTTCCTCAGATTGCCTGAGGAGTCCAGGACACAAAAAGAGGTTTCAAATCTCTGGATTAGTTCAATCCACTCATTTTCCATAAAAGAGGGAACTCAAGGGTGAAGTAAGTTCATGAAGGTCCCCCAGAGAATAACAAATTCATTCTGAGAATTCTGAGAATATGGTCTCTCTGAGCAGCCTTGTCTCCACCTATCTGTGTGAGGAAAGCAGTCCCTGTGCTGACACAGTGGCCCTGGGATTGCCTCCAAAAATAGCAAAACCTTTCTTCTGCCCTTCTGCAAACTTGGTCAGAACATTCCCCCACTGGAAGCCCCAATCTTATCACTCTGATAGTAAATGCCTATCATTCTCCTTTGTCGTTCTTCAGTGGTTTTTCAGTCTTGTACAACTCTTCATGACCCCATTTGGGGTTTTCTTGGCAGAGGTAGTGGAACAGTTTGCCATTTCCTTCTCCAGCTCATTTTACAGATGAAGAAACTGAGGCAAATAGGGTGAAGTGACTTGCCCAGGGTCACCTAGCTAGTACCTATCTAAGGCCAGGTTTGAATTCAGGTCCTTGTGACTCCAGGTCAAGTGTTCTGTCTACTGTGGTACCTCATTGGTGCCATATCATTCTCCTAGTTCTGTGCACATGGTCCTGCACAGCATCTCTTAAGCTGCTCTGACCAAGCCTTCAAAGGGCTCTTGCTGCAGCTAGAAGGAGGGGAGTTACTTTATGGAGAGGGCAAATTGTCTTTCTTCCCCAAGATTAAGAAAAGAGTTAAAAGTTATTTCCAAAGGGGCTAAGACAAGGTGATTAGGTTCTCCACTATGTTTATCTGCAAATGCTTACCTGTGGCATGAAGGAGACTCTGGGTTCTTGAAGGCTATGCAAGTGGACCAGACAGCTTTGGGCTCACCAGAGGTATGCCATTTGCAACCCACAGCTTGGAAGTTATGGGGAGGTAGATGTTTTGTGGCTTACCAGGGATGGATGACTTGGGGTCATTGCATATACACACAAAAAAAAACCATGGGTAGGGTGATTTGGTCTGTCCAGATCCATTTTACTTTGTATTTAACATCATGATGGTGATGGTGATGGTGGTGATGGTGATGGTGGTGGTGGTGGTGGTGGTGGTGGTGATAGTGATGATGTGTTGGCTAATATTAATATTTGAGGGGAAGAGAGTGACTTGCCCAGAGTCTCTTGACACACTAATGAAATAACTGGAATTTGTGCTGAGACTTCTACTGCAACCTCTCCAAAAGATGGGACCTGTGGTATCCCAGAGGCCTGCTTGACATAGGTCAACCCAGGATCTGAGATTCAGGCAAAGAACGTGGCTTAGAGCTGAGAGACCCTGCTGCTGTGTGCTCTCCCCCCAGAACCCTCCCAGGCTGCAGCCCTATGTCCCCACCAGGAAATTTACCCTGACTTGCCTCTGTGACACATGGGATCTCTTCCTTGGCCTGGGTTTGTCCCTTGCTAAAGAGAGGCAGAGCAGATGAAAAGAGGCCCAAACTTGGGATCTGAGGAGCTGGGCCCAAATCACGGCTCTGACGTGCCTTAGCTTAGACTAGAGTCTAGTCAAATCACTTAATGTCTCTGTGACTCTCTAAAACAGGGATAATAAAACTTGCTCTTTCTCTGTACTACAGCTGGTTAGAGGAAAATCTCTGGCAAACCTTGAAGTGCCAGAAAACCAGTGAATCTGAGTGTTTGTTTCCAGGGCTCCTGTACCTGGGATTGCCTCCCTCCCTTCTCCACTCTCCAGCCCCAATCCAATGCCAAATGGTGCCCACAGGAAGCTGCTCCTTACTAAAGACCTCCAGGGTTACTATGCACTGGTTCTCTCCATTTGAGTCTTTGTCTGAGAACGCCATGAGGACAGGAAGCGGGGATTCTTTAATCCGTAAATTTACTGAGCATAGTATATATAGGACTCTTGCTAGACCTGGATGGGGGGAAGAGGGGAAGCAGAGATGTCTTGTTTAGTCAAGGCAAGGCCTTGGTCTTCAAAGACATCATCATTTATTAGGGAAATAAAATGCAAAGTGTTCCGTGATGTCCACAGTGAAATGCCATCACTGATGGGGGCAAGACATGTGGAAGGAAGTGTGCAAGAGTAATGAAACAGCCAGAACCAAAGAGCAGCCATTCTTCATGCCTCAACATCAGCCCTGCATAAGGCCTTCAGTGGAGGCCAATGGTGGTGTCATTTGTGGCTCAGCCCTGTGCTGGGAGGGAGGGTGGGCTAACACACTGAATGGCTGCAGAACCCTCTGCCTATGGGGAAAGATCCTGGGCTGAGTGCTGAGAAACTACAATTCAGTAGGGATCATCATCAGGGTCCCAGAAATCAATGTCACAAAGGCAAGAGGGTGAAGCATGACTAGATGACAGTTTGTCTGAAAATGATCTGGGGCCTGAGTGGGCCTATGAACGTAGCATTACATAGTAGACAAAAAAGGTCACTAAACAATGGGCTGCATTAGGAAAGACCCCAGAAGGAGATGCAAAATGCTCCTAAACTCTGCACATCTAAAGTCTTGTGTTTAGTGGTGGGCAGTCCAGTGTAATAAAGGCTCTCAGACTGGCAGGAGGCAGGAGGCTGGAGGATGAAGGGCCTTGAGTACATGCCCTGTGAAGGCCAAGGTTAAAAGAAGCATCAATGTTTAGCTTGGAAAAAAGATTCAGCTTGCATACAGGTCAGACTAGACAGCCAATGAAGGACCCGTCTGACTCTCAATTTTAGTGATTCGTCACACAGTGAAAAATGAATGATGGGTGGTGAAGAAGAGAAGGAAACCGCTATTTCAAGAAATTTAGTTGGGGGATGGAGCAGTTAGGTAGCACAGTGAATAGAGCACAGGCCCTGGAGTCAGGAGGACCTGAGTTCAAATCCAGCCTCAGACGCTTAACACTAGCTGTGTGACCTTGGGCAAGTCACTTAACCTCAATTGCCCTGCCTTCTCCCTCCAAGAAGAAAGAAAGAAAGAAAGAGAGAGAGAGAAAGAAAGAAAGAAAGAAAGAAAGGAAGGAAGGAAGGAAGGAAGGAAGGAAGGAAGGAAGGAAGGAAGGAAGGAAGGAAGGAAGAAATTTGGTTGTGAATGTGGAAATATGTTTAACCCAATTGTACATTTCTGACCTGTATCAGCTTGCTTGCTGTCTTAGGGAGGGAGTAAGGGAGAAAATTTTGGAACTCAATATCTTATAAAAAAATGAATGTGGAAAAACTATTTGTACGTGTAATTAGAAAAAAATAAAACACTGTTTACAAAAAAGAAAAAGAAATTTAGCTGTGAAAGGGAAGAGAGATAGGGGCCAAACGCTGGGGTAAAGCTTTGGGGAGCTTTTGGGAGGGAGCTTGAGGCTTTTATTAGACTTGGGGAGACCTGAAATTACTTGTAGGCAGAGGGAAGGTGCCAGCATCAAGGAAGAGATTGAACATACAAGGGAGAGGAAAAAATTGCTGGAACAAGGCCTTAGAGTAGTGGTTCTCAACCTGTGGGTTATGTTCAGTTTGTAACAATGAAAATACATCCCACATATCAGATATTTACATTACGATTCATATCAGTAGCAAAATTACAGTTATGAAGTGGCAATGAAAATAATTTTATGGTTGGGGGTCCCCACAACATGAGGAACTATATTAAAGGGTCACGGCATCAGGAAGGTTGAAAACCACTGCCTTAGTGGAAGGAGGAGAGGAAGGGGGTAATGTAGATGAAGGGATTAGCCAGGTCATACGTACTTCAATTAGAGGGAAAGAGAAGACAGGAGAGTCCTGGCTGTGAAGGTATGAGGGATGGAGGATTGTGGAAGGGGAAGGCATCTCAGCCACATTCAATTGTCCCAGGGAAGTGGGAGGTGGGCTCATCCCTTGTATGTGTGAAGTTATATGTCATCAATGTAAAGGGAAGTGAGTGGAATTAGCATGTTTGAATGAATGAATGAGTGAATGAATGAATGAATGAATGGGCAGCTAGAGCTAGGCCAACTGGCCAGGGCCTTGTGGGAGAGGTGTTAGCCACAGTGCTCCTACCTAGCTCTCAGCCTTCCCCTCCTCCCTGTATTTACTCACTGCAGACAAGCGAGAGCAGAGTTCACTTCGTGGTCCTGAGACCTCGAGACAGCCTGATCATGGAGATGGAGACAGACTCGGGCAGCTCAAGGCCCAGCAGAGGTGGGAGCAGGAGCAGTGAAAGTGATAGCAATGGCACCAGCAACCACATCAGCCTCAGCCATGGGAACAGCCTTCCCCCAACTTCAGTTGCTCAGTGGAAGCCTGAACTGGGGCACTACCCACGGCCCCTGGCTTTCTACAAGGTAAGTTCCTACCTGTACTTCCATTACCCCTGAAAAGCCCAGGATAGAACATCAAACACCCTGGGGGGGTGGGTAATCTAGGCTCTACAAGACCATTCTCCACTCTGGGCCTCAGTTTCCTCCTTTGTAAAATGGTGGCCAGTTCTCTTCTAGCTTTGTATCCCGAGATCCCATAATCCTCCAGCCAGCTGGGGGCAGGGGGAGGACTGGCTCCACTCAGAAGGCCCCCTTGGTTCTAGGTTCGAGGCCTGTGCTTAGAGATTCAGTTTACCCTTCCAGCCTATTGCATTGTAAGCTTGAGTCATCCAAGAGAAGGTGGTCCCCCAAGTTTCCTCTCTTCTTTTAAGGATCCCCCTGCTGGCTTCCTGAGCCAGGAGAAGACCCTCACCATAAGGAAAGACGTGAAAGAGTCCCTGGGCATCACGATTGGTGGCGGCCGAGAAGGCAAACACAGTGTGCCCATCTATGTGACCAGCGTGCAGCCTGTGGGCTGTCTTTGCCGGGATAGCCGCATTCAGAGAGGTAACTGGGAGAAAGGCAGGGGCGGGGTGGGGCTGGGGAAGGCACAGGACACTGCCTTCAATTCCCAGGCCCATTTCTCTGGCCATTGGGCCATCCAGCCCTTTCCCCTCTGCTGGCTCATCCCATTTGAGGCCTCTCCTAGAAAGGCAGAGAAGGCAGAGCTTTTCAGTCTAGAGGCCAGCATGTGCTAAGCTATGTGACCTTCGATGGGTGACCTCAGCTTCCTACATCTGCCAAGTGAGGAGACTTGACCCAAGAAGCCAAAGTTGGCTCTTTGTAAATTTCACCCATTTCTACCAGCTTGGCCTTCTGGGGACAAACAGAGCCCTTCAACTGCTGGAGAAGAATGGGCGAGCCACCCATGCTCATCCCTCCCCATCAGCCTGGAACCTTCTGTTTATCAGCCGAAATATCCCCAGTTCCTTCGAGTATATGTGGGGGCAGGGGAGGTACTGGGAGAAGCTAAGACCTACCCATACATAGACAAAGGTGACGCCCAGTGGGGTGGGATAGAGACAAAGAAGGAAGCAGCAGCCCAAGGATTCTGTGGCCATTAGGACACTTGCAAATCACCTCCATGCAGTTATCCCTTCCACATCGAAGGGGTTAAGGACACAGTGCCCCTGCAATCTGGAAAATCCACATCAAAGTTTTTGACCCTGAATTATTATGGTATTAAAAGATAAGATATATTGATATTATACAACATTATACATATATTTGAGGCATTTCTGAGTTTCCAAACTTTCTGTGTCCATCTGCTGGCCTTTGTATGTTGTCTGCAGAACTGCCCCCAAATTCCCCTTTAATTTATGTTGACCCATAATGTAGCAAAACTGTGATGTCCCCATGTGGCAAGATGGAAGAGATAACTGTACTCTGGACAACTCTCTAAGACCCCACGTTCTCAGCATCTTTGCCATAGTTGTCAAGAACATGGACTGGGAATCAGGAGAGGTTCTGGGTTTGTACCTTACTCTGTGTAATGTCCAAAGAGCCACTCCACTTTATGGGGCTCCTATAAAATGAGTTTGAACTAAAGGATGTCTGTTGAAGCTGTGTTTACTTCTAAGCCCCATGAGATGAAAATTTTCCAGGTACAGGGAGGGGCGTACTCAACTTTCCAATGGGGCTAATGCCCCAGTCATCTCCATCCACAGTGACTTCCCCTGTTTTACTCCTCTTCACCTCCACTCACCCACCCACCCACTCCTCCACTCTGCAGGAGACATTCTCCTAAGCATCAACGGCATAGACTTGACATCACTCTCCTACCAAGAGGCAGTGGCAGTCCTCAAGTCCCAGGCAGCCTCGACTATCATCGTCCTGAAAACCTTGGACATCCTGTTGCCACCTGTGAGCCTGGAGCCTTGGGCAGGTGGCCAAGAACCACCCATGGACTACGGTCCTAGCTGGTCTCCCCTCTGGCTATCATGGCTTGGGCTTCCCAGGTGAGAATGGGGCAGAACCTTGGCTGTTGTGAATAGGATCTTCTGGTCTGACTCTAAACCCAATATATCAAGTGGCTTGGTCCATGCTTTCCTCCTACCCACAGGCGGGGCATGACCCCAATTTCCTCAGCCCTCAAATAGGCCACTTGTTCTGGAGTGACTTGATGTTCGGGGAAATGTGCCACTCCTGTCTGAAGCATTTTCCTTCCTAGAAATCCCTTTCAGCACCATTCCAAGTGGGAGGAATTCCCTAGCCATCCCTTTCCCCTATCTGTCAGAAACCTCGGTAGCTCAGTGACAATGGTCTAGTTGACATGGAAGCAATATTTCTCCCAGACAGTGCCATGACTAAGTTCCTTGGAGCTGGGCCTGACATTAAAGTACAGGCAATATGTGAGCTAACCTCATGGAGGATAAGGGAGGGGTCTGAGACACCTTAGAGAAAGCAGCCAGGCCAGTCTTCTCATTTTACAAAAGAGGAGACTAAGGTTGGAGGTGAGGGGTAGGAGAAGGAAGAGGCCTGTCCAGTTTAAGTCTCTCAGCTAGAAAGTAGCAGGGATGACCTTGAGTTTCTGGTTCAGACCCCAGGTCTGGTTCCCTGGTGGCCCTCCTTTCCCTTTTCCCCTTTTGTACTTCCAGCCTCCCTTCTAGCCATCTGTAAGTGGTGAAATAGCATTTTTTTCCTCGGTGATCTGCATTCTGAGCCACCTTGTGAGTTTCCCCCCTCTCCCAAGCCCCCTTCCAGAGCACAGAGCTCAGCTCGGCCCACTGTGGCATAAGAGAAAAGCTCCCTGCTTGATCATATTCATACATGTGATTCAGAAAATATCCCCAAAACCAAATCCCTGTGTCTTGGAGGAGCTGGGATGCATTGCCCTAGCCTTCAGCCTGGCTTCCTTTTCCCATGATGCCTCCTGTCCCCTGTGGTTCCTTGGTGGAAGGAGAAGGGAGAAAGAAAGGGCAGACAGGAGGGAAAAGCTATGGTGCCAAATGTGTGGAATTTGGAGGACTCAAAGTCAAATCTCAGCTCTGCCCCTTCCTTCCTGGGTCACCTTGGACCAGTCACTTTCCTTCTCTTTAAAATGAAAGGATTGAACTTTGTAACCTCCAAGGTGTCTCCTGGTCCCAGTTCTATAATCTTATTGTTCTAGGTGGAACAGGGCCAGGGCATTGCCTCAGAGGCAATGCCCAAGCTGGGGGTTTGGGGGCAGGTAGGGTCCTTCAACACTATCCCGCTCGTTTTACAAAGGAAAAAATACTGAGACCCAGAAAGAGGGGGCTGATTACCTTGTGGGCCTCAATGATCTCAAGAAGCAAAATGACCTACCCAAGGCTACACAGGCAGTAATTGGACCTGGGAGTCAGGGCTCCTCTATGTCCAATGTTCATATAAAGTCAGTTATTATTATTGTTTTTGTCTGGCTTTGGAATTACAATGGAGGAGACATTCCCAGTGAGGAAGCTCCCTCTGCCATGCAGATTGGCATCTGCTTCAAGAGACTGAAAAAGCCCTCTCCCTCTATTACCTTATTTGCACCTCACTGTACCCCTGTCAATACTAGGAGCATTATCATCCCCATTTTGCAGATAAGAATACTAAGGTTCAGGAAAGCTTGTGATTTGCCTAGGGCCACACAGCATAGAGCTAGTGTGTGTGTGTGTGTGTGTGTGTGTGTGTGTGTGTGTGTGTGTGTGTACAGAGAGACAGAGACAGAGAAAAAGAGGGAGAGACAGAGAGAAAGGAGGGAAAGGGAGGAGGGAGGGAGAAAAGGAGAAAGACAGATAGGGAGAAAGAAGGAGAGGGAGAGGGAAAGGGGGAGAGAAAGAAGAGAGAGAAACAGACAGAGAAGGAGGGAGGAGGGAAGAGAGGGGAAGAGGGAGAGAAGGGAGGGAAAGAAGGGGAGGGAGAGAGAGGGAGAGAGAAGGGAGGGAAAGAGGGAGGAGGGAGGAGAGAGAGGGAAAGGGAGAAGGGGGCTGAGATTTTAACCCAAGTCTTCCTGACTTCGCATGGAAACCCCTTAATATGCACCCTGCTTTACTAGCCTCAGAGGGCCACATTTTCCTCAACTGTCAAATGATGGGGTTGGACAAGATAGTCTCTAATGACACTTTGAAGCTCAAAACCCTTCATTTGACAGTTTTTGCAGTTGGGGCCTTTGGTGAACGCTCCTAAGCAGCTGGACAGAGCCTAACCCTGGGCTACTAACCAGGATCTGGGGACTTCAGCAAATAAGGAATAATGATGCCATCTCTCTCTCATGGTTTCTCCCTCTTCAGTGCCCTCCATTTGTGCCAAGATGTTGTGTTGCATAAAAACACTGATGAGAGCTGGGGCTTCAGCATCGTAGGGGGCTTTGAGGCATCCAAAGGCAACCAGCCCTTTTTTATCAAGACCATTGTGCCTGGCACCCCAGCTTTCCGGGATCGAAGACTGAAGTATGTATGCAGGATTCCTCCCCAGGAACTCTTAACAACTCTGTCTCTCCCTCTTCCCCATTCATACTACTGCCACTGGAGGGCAGGGCCTCATTACCTGTGGCCTAGTCTATTCCAAGGGCTTTTTCATTGATTATCCTGTCTTAGGTCTGACCCTGTTACTCCTCTGCTCAAGACTTCCCAGTGGCTCTCTCTTGCCTCTAGGATCAAATACAAAACTCCTCTATTTCACATGTAAATCCCTTCACAACATGGCTCCAATCTACTTTTCTTTTTTCTTTTGTACTTGAAAAAAATGTATTTTTATTCTGAACTTAAATACCAAAAAAGAGGATTTCCATACATGTAGCAGAAGACAAAAAGAGGATTCTCTATAAAACCGGGAATCTTTCTTTTATACCACTTGCTTTGAAAAAAAGTAGACAATAAATTCCACATTACTTTTTAAACTGCCTTCCTTGTCTGTATCTCCCTCTGAGTTTCCTTCTGTTCCTTTATGTACATTTTGAAAATGTTTCAATGACCCCCTTTTGGGGGGAGCATCACTATTTGTACCACACACACACACACACACACACACACACACACAATTAAAAAATGAAGAGGAAAAAAACCTTGTAATAAGGATAGCAAAATGAAAGCCCTTGGTGACCATCCACCCAATTGGCTTCCCCTTCCTGTACCCTGAGTCCATCAATTCTCTGGCAGGAGGCTTCATCATGAGGCCTCTAGAGCCATCATTGACCATCATACTACTCAGATTTTTTAAACCTTCAAAGTTTTCTTCCTTTAAGGTGTTGTCCTTGTATGAGCAATCACTCTCCCTATTCCTTTCACCCAAATCCTCTGAAATTCTCTCCTTCATCATTTCACATGGTGCAATCCTATGCTGTTCCATTCACATTCCACAATCACCCAGTTGATGGGCAGCCCCTTCCAGTTTAACCCTTTGCTTTGCTTTTTTCATTTTTAATCCCCTTCGTGGGATCTGGAAGTTGGTTTCGCTTGTGACTTTTCCCTCCCTAGTATTAAACCTCTTGGTCAATTCCACATCCCTGTTTGTTTCCCTGAACTAAGTTTGAGGTATTTCTACACCAAACTGTTTGTTCAACCTTCCTTAATCCATTTCAGATGAGAGTGAGGTTCATCCGAAGCCACTCTCCAAACCCCTTCTTCCATGTTTGTATACTTTTCTTAATCAACCTAATTATGAGAAACCATTCCCTTCTTCATCCTTTCTATACTGGTGTATTCCTGTTACCCTCATTTCTCATTCCTCTAACTAGACTCTCATAACAGGTTTAATCTACACCCTTAAGACCTCTGTTTTCTCTTATTTAAGAAAGGTTCTGAAGGGATTCTTATTTCTTTTCCCTTATTAGAACGTTAGCACTGCATCATCATACAATCCCCTTATGACTGCTCAAATATTTACTAGGTTTTTCTTTTCACTCTTAGGTTTACATTTCAAAAGTTCCCACTCAGTTCTTGTCTTTTCATCAGAAATGCTTAGAGGTCCTTTTTTTCATTGAAAGCCCATTCATCTTTGAATGGAAAGGTATTGTTGGATATATAAACTTAACAGTCTTAGAGAGTTGCCCAGAAGAGTTATTAGAATCAGGCACTCTGACTTTTTCTGTTATGTTTGCTGTTCTGACTGAAGCACCCAAAATAAATACACTTAAAATACACTCAGATCAAAATGTCAAGCATGACTTTAGCTTTCCTCTCCCTGCCTCTCCTCATTTCCTCTGGCCTTCTGTTAGTAGACCTTGCTTAACTCTTTGGCTGTCATATATCCAGGGAGGGCAGAACGTTAGCCCTGCTTCTCTCCCCTTCCTGAGTTCCTCCTTGAATCTGTTCTGACCAGAAATTCTAGCAGATTGGCTGCCCCTTGCTGTTTTCTGAGTCCATTGACTCTCATTATGGTTCTTCTTCCACCAAAGACCAAATAATAACCTTTCAGAAATTATGGAAGGAACACCTGTGTGAGCAGCTGATTATTTCTAGATGGCTTTCACCAATTTGAGCCTCAGTTTCCCCATGCATAATATCCTCTGAAGTCCCTTCAAACTCTAGATTTAGGATCCTACGTATGTGTCCTTGGGAAAGTCACTTCCCCTCAATGGGCTCTTAACCTTTCTTGTCATATGGACCCCTTTGGTGGACTGAGAAGACCCCTTCTCAGAATCATCCAATTTCTATTAGAGATTATTGAAAGCAAACATGTAATTCTTTTCCCATCCCAGTTCACAGATGCCCTAAAACTGTCCATGTTCCCCTTGGGGATCTGTGGACACCATCTTGAGAAACTTGCCCTAGAGCAAAGTGCCACCAATAGCTCTCATGTCTATAAGAACACAAAATATATAAAGCATTTTCCTCGCCATGGTGCTAGGAGGTAGGAAGTTCAAGTATTGGCATCCAGATGCAGTTGGTGGTACAGTAGTCTTGGAGGCAGAAAGTCCTGAGTTCAAATCCAGCCTCAGACACTCACTAGCTTAGTGATCTTGGGCAAGTCACTTAACCACTGTCTGCCTCAGCATCTTCATTTGTAAAATGAGGATCATAATAGCACCTACCCCCCAGGGTTGTTGTGAGGTTCAAATGAAATCTGTTAAAAGTGCTTAGAACAGTGTACATAGTGTACATAAATGCTTATTCCTTTCCCTTCCTTTCCTTTTCCCATGTTATGGATGAAATGCAGGGTCTTGCCTACAGTCCAATAGAGTCAAAACTTGAACCCAGGCCTCCTGAATCCTAGCTCTTTCCATGACACCACACGGCTTCTCTCAGGCAGCTGGCAGGGCTCACCCTCCTCTCCTTTCTTCTCCCCTCTCCTCCCCTCCCTTGCCTTTCCTTCTTCTCCTCTCCTTTCCTCTCCTCCTCTCCTCCCTTTTGGGATGGCTGTTCCTTTCAGCACCCCTACTCCCCTACCAAGAGTCAGAAAAACCAGCAGCTCAGAGGAGGATTCTACAGGATTCATTCAGCCCCCTCCTTTTTACACATAAGGAAACTAAGGCAAAAGGCCATATACAGGAGGTAAATCCTGCCTCAGACACTTATTAGATGAGTGACCTTGGACAGGTTGCTCTATAAAGAGAAGAAGTTGAACCTGGCCTTATAGACCGGCCCCTTCCAGCTCTAGAGTCCCACAAGGGAGCTAGCAATTGCCTTGAATTCAAACCCCAGTACCACACTATCATGAGATAGACTCATAGACTTATCAATTTAAAGCTGGAGGAGGCTTTTGTCATCAAAAGGAGGCTTTTGTTCAACCCTCTCATTTTACAGGTGAGAAAACCGAGGCCCAGACTTACCTAGGGTCCTGAAGTGAGTAAGCATCTGAGCCAGGATTCAGTTTCAGCTCTTCTGATGCTAAATCCAGCATTCACTATACCTGAATTGTCCAGAAGGCAAACCGAGGTCCAACTATACTGGTACTTTCAACCAGTGGCATGAAGGAGGACGGGAATCAGAATTATTCTAGGACTGAATTAAATATGTGAGGGAGAAAGTAATTTGAAAGAGAAAGTGTAATGTTTTAGATCCCAGGATATCAGAATAGGAATCTAGACGCTTAGCCATGATCTATTCAACCCCCTTGCTTTACAGTTGTGGAAACTGAGGCCCAGGGATGGGAAAGGAAGGAACTCATCCAAACTCACACTCCAAAGTAGGTTAAGGGCGGCTAGGTGGCGCAGTGAATAGAGCACCAGCCCTGGAGTCAGGAGTACCTGAGTTCAAATCCGGCCTCAGACACTTAGCACAAAAACTAGCCGTGTGACCTTGGGCAAGTCACTTAACCCCAACTGCCCTCCAAAAAAGCAAAAAAAAAAAAAAAAAGAAAGAAAAAAAAGTAGGTTAAATTTAGTATATGGTTTGAGGTTAGACTGTTCAGGTCCATGCCCTTTCCAGTTCTGATCTGCTGGGATTCCGGGTCGGAATGCCTGCATGTAAATGATATGTAAATTGCTCTACCCAACAATTGTTGCCCGGGTAGCAGCTGGTTTACCCCTCAGGACATTGTCAGTGCAGTTCACTCCCCCGTGGGCAAGTGATTCACTCAGTGTCTTTGTCTTTTACCCCCCCCCCCCAGGTGCGGTGACGAGATTGTGGCTGTCAACGGGACACCGGCCGCCGGTATGAGCAATGCCCAACTGATCCCTATGCTGAAAGAACTGCGGAACCGAGTGGCCTTGACTGTGGTGTCCTGGCCGGGCAGCCTGGTTTAGAAGCTCCATCCAAGCTCCTTCTGGCTCCAGCACTCAGGACCAGCTGAGGAACGTGGACAACAGAGAGGACCCCCTTCCCTCGGGTAGCACCCCTGCTCGATCACGTGGACCCCACTGTTTGTAATGTCACAGGACCTCTAAACAGGACAGTGCCAGTGCCCCTGCCCTGAGCCATCAGGGCCCTGAGCCTTGGGACATCCCAGAGGGAGGGGACCAGTCAGAGCCCTCCCCACCACTTTCTCCATCAGTCACCTTGAGCCAGTTTCTTTCCATACTCAGAGACTTTCTGGCGCTTATGTTGTTCTCTCCCACCTCCCATTACTGAGCACCTCCCTCACCCTGCTGTACCCTCAGAGGGACCACATACACCCCCAACTGACCAAGTTTGGAGAAAGCTCAGTGCCTCAGCTCAAGACTGGACCAGCTCGTCTTCTGAACGTGACTTGATTTGAGGCTTGGAGAAAAGCTCTTTTTGAAAAAGTCTAAGGGAAGGCTGCCCACAAGAGGGTCAGGGTGCAGACAGAAATCCCTTCTGCCTTCCCTCCTTCCCTCCCTCCCTCCTTCCTTCCCTCTCACCCTTCTTCCTCTCCTTCCCTGGGTCCCTCCCTCCCTCCTGCCCCACCCCCCTTCCTTCCTTTCGTCCCTTCTTCTCTTCCTCCTTTCCCACCTTCATACCCTTCTGGTATTCCGTTATCCTTCCCTCAACCCTATCCACCCACCTTTCCTACTCCCTTGACTCCTTCCTTTCCTTCTCCCATCCCACCTTCCCTCATCCCCATACTCCCTCACTCACTTGTTTCTTCCCGAAGGACTTCCGTTGCTCCCCCTCCAGTTCCCACTGTTCCTCCCTCTTTCCCACCTTCCTTCCCTCCCTCTGTCATTCCCTCTCTGCCTCTTCCTCTCCCTCCTCTCTTTCTTCCCTCCTTCCCACTAGTCTACTTTCCTTCCTTCCCTCCCTCCCTCCTTGCTGTTCCCCAACACCCCTACTCCTGCATTGTCTTCTTCCCTCACTCCGTCATCCCTAGCCACTGCTATCCTGAAGCCTTTGCCCCGTCTTCTGGGAACCCAGAGTAAAAGCTTCTCTATTTTCCCTGGGCCTGCATGGCCAACCCTCTTGCAGGCCTTTAAACTGACAGGGCCCTGGGTCACATACAGTCTCCTGCACAGGAATTTCTCCCCTCTCTCCAGGCAGCTCCTGGGGCTGGACTCTAGCATCAACTTGCAACTTTGAGCCCTGAAAGGACCAATATAGGACAAATCTCCATGTGGTGCAGACTTTGTCAGCTCCTGGAGCTGTAGCCCCAATCTAGCCCAGATCTGTAACCTTGAGCCCTGGTCAAAGCCCATGCACTGGGGCCTACAAAGGGCCTGTGAGACAGCTACCCACATTCTTGTGTGTCTTGGGGTGGGCAGAGGTAGCACCCTCTAGAAATCGGACATTGGTGTACACCAAGTTGCCACTGTTCATCCTGTCAAGGTACTGACAAAGTACTTATTCTCTCTGCTCAGTCAGAGCTGACCCCTTCAAGGTGCCAAGATCCAGCCTTTTCAGGAAGTCAACTGGTTGAAGACCATCCACTATGCTGAAATCTACCTGGGGTGGGCAAGGGCTGGGCAACCAATGCAAGAGCCCAGGGGTCCAAGGCATCAGTAAAGAGTAATTATTTATGACCACCCCCCACTCCTTTCCAAGTTGGACATAAGGAAGAAACGATCATATCAAGACAGCCAGGGGTCAGGGGTGGGCAGTGTCCTTGGCCCAGTGAGGGCAGAGAGGGGAATCTGAGAAAGCAGTGAGGATTACGGGCCCAGTTTAATCAATACATTAGAAAGCATCCACTTAGACTCCCACCAAAAGCACTTACCCTTCAGAAGAACTTGGCCAGCTGAGGCCTGGCCTCTCTGGCCCCCAAAGAGCAGACCAGTGAGTGGAAGGGCCAGGCTGTCAAGGAAGAGAAGGAGAACAGCCCCCTGCCTTCCCCCCTCCCCAGTCAGCATTGCAGCACGGTAATATACCCATCCCATACCAAGAAGCCACAGACCAAGTTGCCTAGGAGGTCCCAGCCTTAGACTTCTGGCCTGACTGGGCCTTCCCCTAGGCTGAGAAGATGGACCAAAAAAGCAGAAGCCTCCTCCTCCATAGTCCCAGGGCCTGCCCAGCCAGCTCTGAGACCCTAGCTCATCAGTCTAATTTGCTTGCATTGGCATTTGCTGCCCAGAACCCCCAATGAGACACTAGGGTTGTGTCTTGGCTGCTTTAATAAATGATTGCAAAAATGAGGAACCAAGGCCCACATGGTTTTTGCACGCCATCTACTGGAGAGACTGAGTCAGCCCATGTGGGATGGGAATTCTTCCCCAAGACCCAGTAGGAATTGGGCACAACATCATAGGCCCTAGAATCTATTAGAGAACTTGAAAGATCATACCAACAGTACCCCTCAGCTTTACAGAGGGAGAAACTGAGACCCAGGGAGGGGAAATGACTTGCCCAAGGTCATACATAGGACCCTGGATATGGATAGGGCCAGAAGGGACTTCGGAGGCCATCTGGTCTCCATTTAACAGAGGAAACTGAGGCCCAGGGGTGTTAAACCCAGGGTCATAGCTGAGGAAGGCCTTGAAACCCTTGCCCTTTCTGTGTCCAATGGTTCCATCTCTAGGGTTCCTTCCAGCTATGGATTCTGAAGCTCAGTGGGGCCCATTTGGGGCCATAGCAGGAGTAGCCTAGGCTATAGATATTGGACTGTGGAGGCCAAGGTGCTTTGAGCTCCCTTTCCAGTGTCCTTAGACTGGCCTATTGACAACTGGAGAAGAAGGAAAGCTTCCTTTCTCTCTCCTTAATATCTCCATCTCGGGGATCAGGTAGGTCAGGAACTCCTGAGCATCACAAATTTGGAGTGGAAAGAAATCTCAGAAACCTAGAAGGACACAGATGGATAGAGTGCTAGGCCTGGAATTTGGAAGACCTGAGTTCAAATCCAGCCTCAGACACTCACTAGTTGTGTGACCTTGGGCAAGTCACTGAACCCTTTTTGCCTGTTTCCTCAACCATAAAATAGAGATCATAATAGCGTCTACCTTTCAGGGTTATTGTGAGGGCCAAATGAGATAATAATTGGAAAGTGCTTAGCATGGTGCCTGGCACACAGTAGGTCCTGTACAAATGCTAGGTTCTTATTATTTGGTGGAACAATGGATAGAGCAGTGGGCTGAAGTCAGGAAAACCTGAGTTCAAATCCAGCCTCAGACACTCAGCAACTATGTGACCCTACACAAGTCACTTAACCTCATCTGCCTCAGTTTCCTTGCCAATAAAATTTAATGATAATAGCATCTACCTCCCAAGGTTGTTGTGAGGATCAAATGAGAATTTGTGAAGCCCTTAGCATGTAGTTTCACTGGCTTTAGAAGTGAGGCAATCATTCCTATTTCTTTAGTTCTTGAAGACTTCCCAAGTCCCATTTTACAGATTTGGAAACTGAGGCCCAGAGGGGGCAAGTGGCTTGCTCGGGATTTCCCAGGACCAAATGACCTGAGTTTCTTTCCACTTCTAAAAATCCCCTGATCCTGCGCTTAATCTCAGCCTCTTTCTAAACCAGAAACATTTCCAGTGGTAAAAGTGGTTGATCTGAGGCCTGGTCTGAATTCAGGAGTATAGCCTGGTGCAAAAGTGTCCAACACATGGCCCTCGTGTGTACCTGAACCATATCCAAATGTCATTGGGCAAAATTTAACAAAAAAATAAAAATATAATAAGATAGAGATGATGTTAATATGTGGTCTTCTAAGTCGATATGTGGCTCCTTCTTGGTGTATAGTTTCTACCTGAGTTTGATACCACTAGCTTGGTGGGTACCTTTGGTCAGAGGCAGGATTTCAGCCCAGGCCCTTGTTCCTTTCCACTGGACCCAGAGGTCACCTGGATCCCTGAGCTCATCCAACTCAACGCAGTTATTCCATATAGCTGTATTCTATACAGGACACTGCCATGTGAGCTACCCTGGGCTTAGGCCCCAAGCTTAGCACTGGGCCTGGAGCATAGCAAGTATTTGATAAATGCTTCTTGGCTGCTCTCTTAAAGGCCTTTCTCAAGCTTGGCCAACTTTTCTCCAACCCTGCTCACTCTTTGGCAGGGGTCATGGAACTCGGGGAGTCATCCAGCCTGTTTTACTACTGGAAGTAGCCAGATGCCCCTTGGTCCTAAGCAGGGTGGCCAGTCAGGTTGGCAAGGGGCCTAACTAGGAGCCACTCTCCTCATACACATTTGTTGCTGTTTCCAGTTGCGCCTGTTTGTGGACAAGATCATAGGTGGGAATGATGGAGTGGGGCAGGGGTAGGGGACCCAGCCCACCTGAGCAAACCCAAACAGGCCTTGGGCTCGCTACAGAGGAGCATTTCCTCATCTGTAAAATAGATCCATCATTCCTCAGAAGGCTCAGGAGGGCCTGCTCAGGTAGCCCACAAAGTTCCTCATACAACTCTTCTTTCTCTGGGATCCTCACACTGTTAGTGAGAAAGAAACCAAGCTTGTCTAACAGTAGGGTAGGTACTGGAGGGAGGCCAAGAGGCAGGAAATCTAGCTCACTCATTTGACAGAAACAGACACTGAGGTCTGAAAAGAATGACCTCTACAAGATCATCTGGCTCCAAATGCAGAATTCTCATCACCTCCACGAGGAGGAGGCATATAGGACAAAATGGAGAAGTATCTGAAGGCATGTCTCTGAATCCTAAGACCCAACCCTGGACTAGTCACTTGGCCTCTCTGAGCCTCAGTTTCCCCCACTGTAAAATAATGGGGTGAGAGTAGATGCTCTGGAGAGCTTTTTTCAGCTCTAAAGCCTATGATACCAAGACCCCAACATAAAAACCTGAACCCAAAGGAGAAGACAAGGGATGAGCTGGGCTATTTTTTTCCCATGGATCAAGATGGGGACAGAGCAAAAATTAGCACTTATTAGTTTCTCCGTGCACAGCACCCTACTTCTTCCCAAAGATGGAGTGTTTCAAGGCTCTTAGCAGGCAGTAATGGATTGTAAAGGCCCCATCTCCCATTGTCCTCAGCACCAGCCTCTTCAGCGACTTTCTATCCAAGCCTCCTGCTTGGACTCGGACAGGCATTGTACTTAGCAAGGTTTCAAGTGGACATAATGACATGCTTTTTAAGAGGGCCATTCTAGTCAACATTTCCCAGAAATACTTCCCTGAAAGACTTAACAGGAAGATGCAATAAAGCGGAAAAAGCCCAGGCAGACAAAGAAAGGGCCGAAGAAGAGGCCTCAGAGAGGGATGTGGGAAAGGCCCAAATGGCTGGCTTCCCTTTTAATTGGGGGAGCGGGGCTGGGCATAACTGCTACTCAATGGGGTGAGAAATCAGAGACTGGAAATGGAGGCCCCGAATTTGTAGAGAGATGATCTTGAGGTAAATTGCTGGTGTTCTCAGACCTCTTTCTGCCTCTGAGAAATGAGGGGGTTCAATCAGGTCATCCTGAAGGTCTCTTCTAGTGTTAAATCCTGCCTCAGCCTTTTTTGTGCCTTGGCACAAACACTTCTTGCTGATTAAATCCTATGATCATACATAGCCTGGGATCTGGGTTCCAGGATTGGGGGGGCAGAATGGAAGTACGTGTACCAATAGACCTGGGGGCCGACCGAGAAGTCATGCCCCATTTGGGAGAGAATATCCTGAGCACAAAATCTTACTGGACTATCAATCTTTGAAACAAAGACAACTTCAGAAATGTTTGAGATTGTTTTAATGTCACTGTCACTGTCCACCTTCCTTTCTCTCCAACTGCCGACCACGACATGATGAACAGAATGGAACCTTGGAACACAGGCCATGTGGCTCATGGGATGTCCTGTGCCTGTCACCAAAGAGCAAGTACGATACTGGAGAGGGACATTGCTTGATAATTAGATAACCCTGTTGGGTCAATTTTCCTGGGGAAGGAATCTCTCCATGGTTCCAGGGCCCAGTGGAGGGGGGCTAAGAGGCTCCCATTCTGGTCTCTGGGTTGGCACAGCTGGCTCTGAGTTCAAATCACCCTGTGTGACCTTGGTCAGGTTCATTCTTCCTCCTCTTCCTTGGGCCTCCATCCCTAAAATGAGGAGACTGTAAAGTACCTACTATGCACCAAGCAGCATGCTAAACTGTGGAGCTACAGATACAAACCAGAGGAGGGAGAGAAAACCCAAGAAGGACAATGACTTGTTTGAGGTCACAAAGATAGTACAGTAGAAAAAGTGGGATTTGAACACAGGCCCAGAAACCTCTGGGTCACTTAACCTGACTTGCAGCTTGCCCATACTTAGCTGTGTTTAGAATGTCAGCTCCTTGAAGGCAGGGACTCTTTCAGGTTTGTATCTGTAGCTCCAGAATTTAGCATGCTGCTTGGTGCATAGTAGGTACTTTGTAAGATACTTAGTACTATAAGCCTGGTACACAGTAGTTGCCTAATAAATGCTTATCCCCTCTTCCCCCCCCATAAATGCTTTTTGATTGATGGCATGAAGAACAGCGTGAGATACTTTACCAAAAGCTTTACTACAATCCAGACGAACTTTGCTCATCTCCCAGGTTTGAGATCAACATGCCAAAAAAGGAAGTGAGCTCATTTGTAAGTTGTTAAAGTTGACAATGGCACTAAGACTTTGGGACACCCTGTACAATGAAAAGGCCCAGTTCTGAGACCAAAGGTTCTAAGGTTCTAAGACCAAAGCCACAAAAGACAGCAAAGGCCCTTTGGCCTTGGCATCAGAGAGATGAGGTGAGAAGCCTGGGTCTGCTATTTACCCACTGTGTGACCTTGGGTAGATTACTTAACCCCTTGGGAAACAAGGATTTGGGATGAGATGGTCTCTATTACCTCTTCTAGAACAAGAGCTAGCCATCAAGTTCAACATGCTCATTTTACAGGGGAGGAAACTGAGGCCCAGGGAGAGGAAGGAACTTGTCCAAAGTTACACAGGGAGTACATAGAAGTGAGATTTTCTCCAACTTCAGAGCCAGTGGCATCCTTTCTGCCAAAAAAGAGAAACCTCTTTAGACCTTTGAAGGGCCCTCAGAATCAATTACTCCATTTCATCTCTCCTTTTTCCATTTCCTTTAGGTTTGGTTATGATGGGAATGTGGGGACAGATTGTGGATAATCCAATGTAAGGACCATTTGGATCCATCTAGGGAGTATGATTGCTAAAAGCAGGCTTGAGAGGGAGAAAGCTTCCCCGTCCCCTCTTCTATTCTGTTTTCTTGACCAAAGAGAAAAACTTTTGTACTGGAAATAACACAGTCCAAATGGCCAATGGAGGGCTGCAACCCAAGGAAAGGAAGGAGGGAAGCTGAGAGCCGCTGATGGGTTCAAGGTCTCAGCCCAGACCAGCAGTGTTCTCTAGTACTGAACGAAATGTCAGGGCTGATTGCTGAACCGCTGTTGAGGATATTTCAAAAATTACAGAAAATGAGAGTGCTCCATCAGCAGAGAAGGGCAAATGTCCTGTCTTGTTTTTGAAAGGCAAGAGAACAGAGTCTGCATACTCCGAGACGGTCAGCATGACTTCAGTCCCTGGGAAAATTCTAGAAGGGAGTCATTAAAGAGGCAGCTAATGAACATCTAAGTGAAGGAAGTGGCCATTACAGAGAGTGATCACAACTTCATCAAAAGCAATTTGGGCCAGACCAAGCTCATTTCCTTTTTGGACAGTGTCACTAACATGGGAGATGAGGGGGGTGCTGATGCTAGCGTTTGCCTAGATTGGAGCAAGGCTTTTGCTAATGCATCCCATGCCATCCTCCCAGCAAGCAATCAACATGTATTCATCGGAACATCCATTAAGCACCTACTATGTTCCAGGTCCTATGTGAAGCTCTTTACAAATGCTGTATCATTTGATCCTTATAACAGCCCAAAGAGGTAGGTGAGGATTATTATCCGCATTTTACAGATGAGGAAACTGAGGCAAGTCAAGGCCAAACATATCGCCTGGTGCATATTATTGACCCCATTTTACTACACACACTACACACACATACACACACTACACATGCACTACACACACTACACACATTAGACACACATTAGACACACATGCACACACTGCACGCACATAATACACACACTACACACATACACACTACACGCACTACAAACACACTACACATGCACTATACACACTACATATAAACACATAAACACACAGTACACACATGCATATATACACATGACACTCAAACACTACACACACTGCACATACATGCACACTACACACACGCTCAAACACTACACACACTGCACACACATACATAGATACTACACACATACTACATACACACTACACACAGCACACACTACACACACATTCTACACACACTATACACGCTACATATACTACACACATACACACATACACTACACACACTACAATACATACTACACATGCTATATGCACACTACACACGCTACATGCACACTACACACATACATATACACACTACACTCACATACTACACACACACTATACACATCCTACACTCATACACTACACACACATAAATACACTACACACACTATACACATACACACATACACACACATTTTGCTAGTTTAAGATTATAGAGATTCTGAATAAAACTGCTTTTCTGGTCACTGTATCTTAAAGGGGAAAGTATTACCCCAAGTTTATACTTGTAAGTTTCGTTCCTTCTCATGGAATGGAAAGAAAGGAAGCATTTCTAAGTGCCTACTATGTGCCAAGCATTATGCTAAACGCTTTACAAATAAGATTTCATTTAATCCTCACAACAGCCCTGGGAGCTAGGAGCTATTGTTAGCCCCATTTTACAGATGAGGAAACTGAGGCAGACACAAATGAGCAAATAGCTAGTAAACAGAAATTGGAGACATTCTGCAGATTAGAATATACCAGAAAATACACAGAGCTTGATCAAGAGAGAGGCATTGATCTCACCCAAAGGGCAAGTTCCTAGATCAGGGCTGGGAAACCTGTGGCCTCAAGGCCATATGTGGCCCTCTTAGGTCCTTGGGGTGCAGCCTTGTGACTGAGTCCAAGTTTGGCAGAACAAATCCTTTTCTTAAGGAGATTTGTTCTGTGAAGTCGGGATTCAGTTAAGGGGTTCCCCTTGAGGACCTAGAGGGCTACATGTGGCCTCGAGGATGCAGGTTCCCCAGCCGTGGCCTAGATGGTCCCTGAGATCCGAGATTCTTCAGGCCATCCATCTCATCCAAACCCCTTTTTTAATAGCTGAAAAAAATCAGTCCCGTGGAGATGGAGTGACAAAGCCATATAAGTCACCTCCTAGAGCATCGGAAGTGAGATCTGAACCAAGGGCTTCCCATTCCACTGCCTGCTGCCTTAGAACTCAGAGAAATTCTCCTTCTTCCCATGTGGCCTGGGGCTGCCCTGGACCTCAGTTTCTCCCTCAGAACCTTGGTCAGTAATTATTTGTTTCAAATAAACTAAAACCATTTGGGAGTATCCTGCTGCACAGAGCCAACATTTCATCATTTTTTCTGGGAAGAACATCATAAATTGATGCAGAGTAGCCTAATTGTACCTGGCTGGAAACCCAGACAGTATTGAAGCTAGCTGTTACATTGCAAAACCAACAATTCTGATCAGAAAGTCAATGTTCCAGCTGTTGAACTTTTCCTTCTTTTTAGTTCAAAATTGAGCTGCAGCTGTTCCAAGGGGCCTTCACTGGAAGGGGCAGAGACCTGAGAGGGCTCACTTTATCTAGGATTGTCCTGAAATGCCTTATCAACAAGCCACGTTGTCAAGAAACCATTCCTGATGAATTTACTGGATTACACACTCCTTGGGGGCCAAGCTCAATGTTCTACTGGTTTGCAAACTTGTCTTAAGTCCTGTTTATTAAACCAAACACAATTTGCGGCTAATGTTTAGATGCTACTTTCATACTTGAAATGAATCCTTTTTGTGAATAATGAACAAAAGAAACAGGTAAACAAATCCCTGGATCAATCCCACTGTGGGTGGCTCGCCCTTGAATGATCACAAAGTGCCTGGCAAGACATATGGCCAAGAGAAAATACTAGCTTTAAGAGAGGAGGTGGGCAGGGGGAGTAGATTGGGGTGGGCCAAGGGGAGGTCTCTGACAGTCTGCAAAAGCAGAAGAGGAAGCACAGATGTGGAATCTGAGTCAGAAGTCATCTAGACCTGCCCCCTCATTTTAGAGATGGACACAGTGAGACCCAGGGCAAGGCCACACAGACAATAAAAGGCAGAATCAAAGTTCAAATCCAGGCCTTCTGACACCAGGTTCCATTAATTTCCCAACCACCTTCTCTCCATCCATGAGCTACTTGGCTTCAGCACAGAACCCACTCCCTCCCAGAACAATACCTAAGCAGTGTGGACCTACCTGCCATTTTTCTGGCTGAAGCTTCTGAATCTGAGAATTGTTGGATAGGGACAAAACCCTCCACATTCCCTCAGGCTGTATCTCTGATGAAATGACAGTGAATATGTCCCCAAAAGCTTTCGGATAAGAATTCCTCCCCCCAAATCACTCTAGGCCCCTTTAATAACCCATTGCCCATGAATATAGCTTTGGCCTGTAGCCAGTAAAAGACTGTGTCTCTTCTTTATTTCCTCCCCACCTCCCATATGCACTTCCTTCTATTTTGGGTGAGAGGAATAGTAGAAAGAGTATGCTGGATTCAAGTCCAAATTCTGCTATCTGTGCGGCCTTGGGCAGCTCACCTTACTTCTGAGCCTCAGTTTCTCCATTATAAAACCAAGACTTCGGACTAGATCATATGAGTCATAAACTTAAAGCTGAATGGCCTCTCATATAATCCAACTCTCCATTTTATAGAAGAATAAAATGAGCTAATGTGAGTTGGATATGCAGAATATGGCAAAGGGGGAATCTGAACCCTAGCCTGCTCATTCTACCTCCATCTTCTAACTTTTTACCCATGATTCTCTGGCCCTATAACCCAACTTGTGTGCCCTCTTATCCCAAAGGAATAGGGATTCAGATCTGGCACAAGCAAGTCAACCAGGGTTAGCCAGTGATGACCTGGGGGTCACCCCTGGAGTATTTGTTTGTACCAGGCCCATGAGAGGAAAGAGAAGTGGGTCCACAGGTTGGGCCTTGTCTTTTCTCTCAGTACCCCTTGAGAGAGAAGTTTTTCCTTGCTATTTGTGGGCCTGAGGAGTGGGCACATGGAGCCATCATACTTGACCCTCAACATTTCCGGTTTCCTGGTTGCTTAATATCTTATCCTATGCTCAATAAATTATGTGACTAGAGCATCTTGAATAAGGAGGGGGGAAGAGTTGAAATGGAATAGCCGGACTAGAAGATTCCAGATGTGCGACTCTAGTCATAAATTTCTTATTTCACTGTTTTAGCAACATCCTTAGTCATGTCCTAGATAAATTCCAAGCCAGGCTTGCAAGGGAGGACTGGGGTGGAAATGGAGGGACAATGTAGGAGTTTGTTGGTTCATGTGCCCTCTTGTGGTCAACAGGGATACTGCAGCCTTTCATTTGCCACCTGGTGGGCATCTCAGCTGTTGAGGGATAACAGGACCCATCTCTCTCTCTCCCTCTCTCTCTCTCTCTCGCTCTCTCTCTCTCTCTCTCTCTCTTTTTGGAGTGGGGAAGTCAAGACAATTGGGGTTAAGTGACTTGTCCAAGGTCACACAGCTAGTAAGTGTCAAGTTTCTGAGTCCGGATTTGAACTCATGTCCATCTGATTCCAGGACCAGTGCTCTATTCACTGCACCACCTAGCCACCTTGACCCATTATCTTTGTAGGCAGAAGGAAAGCTGGCTATCCGGGGCACTTACATTACTGCAGTGTCCAGTGACTTACACCCAGAGTACCTCACTAAAAATGCAGGTATCATAGGTCTGTGGACCCTAAGACAGGAGCTGGTATTGGAAGGGAATAGAAACAGACTGGGAGTGCTCCTGGAACCCAAGGCACTTCCCCTCTTTGGGCCTCAGCTTCCTCATCTCTATAACACGAGGGGTTGGACAAATGGTCTCTGAGGTCTCATCATGTCAGCCTACAGTCTGCTGTGGAGGGCTGCCTCAGACTGTCCTCAGTTAATAGCGTTCACATTGGTGGAGTTGAGGGGCTCTTAGATCTAGGGCCAGGGACCAAACTTATGTTTACTTCATCAGATTTGGAGACTTCGTTCATAGCCCTCCGTCCTGTTTGCTTGTATCTATGTGTCCAGCACTTAGCATGGCACCTGGCAGTCAGTCAATAAAAGTGTATTAAGTGCCTACTGTGTGCTAAACACAGGAGATACAAAGAAAGGCAAGAACCAAGCCCCATCCTCAAGGAGCTCACAGTCTAATGGGGCAGACAATAAGCAAACAAATAAGTACAAAGCAGTTTTATACTGGCACACAGTAGGTGCCTAATCTACCATAGTTTGCTCACTCTGTGTCTCTGTCTATCCAGCCAGCCAGCCAGTCAGCTTTCTATTTTCTATCGTTCATCTATCAGTTCCTGTATCTGTCTGTCTATCCGCTCAAACTCTGTTTTTCCAGACTTAGAGGCTGTAGAAATGGAGTCTGCATCTCTACCAAGAAGAGAGCCAGAGGAAATAACCACATACCAACACATCCGGGAAAAGGAAGGCTTGACCTCAATGCATTTGGTGACATGAAAGTTGGTTCCAGTGACCATGGTTCAAACTCCACAGCTGCCTTTGAGGCCTGTCTCTGTCTCTTTCTCTTGGTCTATTTCTCTCTCTCTCTCTCTCTCTCTCTCTCTCTCTCTCTCTCTCTCTCTCTCTCTCTCTCTCTCTCTCTTTCTCTCTCTCTCTCCCTCTCTCTCTCCTTTTATCTCTCTGTCTTTCTTTCTGTGTCTCTCCTCTCACTATCCCTCTCTGTCTCTCTCCCCCTTTCCTCTTTCTCCATATCTTTCTGTCTTTCTGTCATTCTGTCAATCTCTGTCTTCTTCTCTTTTCCCCCCCTCTTATCTCTCTCTCTTCTGTCTCTCTGTCTCTCTCTGTCTGTCTCTCTCTCTCTGTCTCTCTCTCTCTCTCCCCTATCTGTCTCTCTGGTTCTCTGTGTCTCCTCTTCATCTTATCTGTGTGTGTGTGTGTGGTTTCTCTGTCTGTGATTCTCTCTATGTCTGTCTGTCTCTGTGTCTCTCTCCTATCTCTGTCTTTCTATCTCTCTCCTCTCTTTGTCTCTATCCCCTCCTCTCTCCATGTCTCTGTGTCTCTCCTCTCTGTCTATCTCTTTCTCTGTCTCTGTCTCCCTCTCTCCCCCTCCCTCTCTCCATGCCTCTCTCTTCTCTCTATCACTGTCTCTGTCTCTGTCTCTTTCTCTCACCATATATCACTGTCTCTGTCTCCTCCCTCTCCTCTTTCTCTCTCTGTTTCTCTCTCCATAGGACCCTCTCTCCTCTCCCTGTCTCTGTCCATCTCTCCCCGCATCTCCTCTCTGTCTCTCTGTGTCTCTGTCTCTCATCTCTTCTCTCCTCTCTGTCTCTCTCTGTGTCTCTGTGTGTGTCTCTCTTTCTCTCTCTCATCTCCATCACTTCCTCTCTATGTCCCTCTTTCTCTGTGTGTCTCTTTCTGTCTCTTTCCCCCCTTCTCTGTCTCTCTGTCTCTTTATCTCTCTCATCTGTCTCTGACTGTCTTTCCTGTCTGTCCATCTCTCTTTCTTTATCTCAGTCTATCTCTGTATCCCTGTCTTTGTCTATCTCTGTCTCTCTTTCCCCTCTTGGGGAAAGAGCTGATCTAGCACCAGTTACTTCGGATTTCTAGGTCTCAGTTTACCTTTGAGTAACAGCAGGGGCTAGTCCTCCATTTTCTGAGAGGGGTCTGCCAGCCTAGGGCTGATCTCACACTAGTCACCTCAGCTTTCGAGACCTCACTTGCTCCTTCAGTAATAGCAGGGCATCAGACTCCATGATCTGAGATGGCCCTCACTGCCACCCTCTAGGTAACAGTCCTCTCACCAGTCACTTCAGCTCGTTAGGCCTCAGTTTCCCTTTCAGTGACTTGACCAGGTTAAAGTATGTGGTCCGAGAGGGCTCTGCCATCCTGTGAGTGATCTCACACCAGTCACTTCAACTTCCTGGACACTATAGTAACTTTCTATTGTCAGAATTCTTTTCTGTTGTTTGCCCATATTTCTAGCTTATTACCTGACTTTGACCTCTTTGATAAAGCTGGGCTCTGCTTCCAGGGTGGAAGGCACATTGTCCCAAGCTTCAGGGGTTTTGTGCAGCTGTTTTCAGACATACTTCCAGGTTCCTGTAAGTTTTCAGTTCTTTCAAGGTGGTATGCTCTAAGGAGCAGGGTAGTTACTCCTCTCCTGGCCTGTGCTCTGGTCTGTGAGGGACCACAGGCACTCTTTTCTGCCCTGGAACTCTGATGACAGTACCTGCTCCACTGTGACCCCAAGCTCTGATGTGCTACTGTTCCTCCTCGCCCTAGGATTGCCACCCAGGACTGTGACCCAAATCTGAGTATGGGAACAGCAACAGAGTCCTGCCTCAGTGCCAGCAAAGAGGTCCTCGTAAGCTTCTTCTGATTGTTAGCCAGAAGTTGTCAGACCCACTTACCGTCTGTGGCTGCAGCTGCTACTGATGATGATTCAATGGCTCCCAATGCCTGCTCCAGGTTTGCTGGGGGATGGTCTGTGCTGGCACAGCCTCTGCTGGACTGGGTTCTGCTTTCCCCCAGGTACAACAGACTTTTCCTGCCGACCTTATAAATTGTCTTTGAATGGAAAATTATTTAACCCCATCTTTTTGTGGGTTCTGACACTCCAGAAATTGCTTGATGGCATTATTTAAAGGTGTTCAGAAGGTTTGGGGGAGAGCTTGGGTGCCATCTTAGTTAAGTGACCTTCCATCCCTCTCTATCTACCTTTCCACCTCCTCAACCAAAGTGCCCCCCCAGGAAAGAAGGTAACTAACTCCATATGAGGGTTCATGAGGGAGTGAATTCCCCACTCTTCAAAGTGCTGAAGCAAAGGCTGGATACCCCATCTGTCTGAGTCACAGTACAGAAGGCATCCACTCTGCTTTGGGTCTAAAGTGGACCCAGATGGATTCAAAATTCCCTGCCAACTCAATACTGCTACTGGATTTTTAGACAGCCTAAAGCCCCCATTAGCACTGGGGCCCCCCTCCAGCTTGTTCTTCTGAGGCAAATCATCCTCTATCTGCTTCATAACAGTATTAGCGACTGGCCTAGGGCACTGAGGGGAAGGGACTTGCCTAGGGTCACACAACCAATAAGGATTAGAGCCAGACTTGGACCCATGGCTTTCAGTCTCTTTCTACTATCCCCCTGTGCCTTAACTGCTTTCACTCTGAGCTAGTCACAGAATCAAAGAACGTCAGAGCTGGAAGGTACATCAGAGACCATGCAGTTCAGTTTTATCATTTTACAGAGGAGAAAACTGAGATGGAGACAGCAGACAGATCTATTCATCCCATAGCTAACAAGTTGCAGAGCCAGACCTCAAAGCTAACCTTTCTAACTCCAAGTCCAGTGTTCTTTCCATAATGATGCTTTAAGAAGTCCACAACCCTTCCCTATGGGTTTAGGATGAAGTCTGAAATTACCTGCTAGGGTGGTCCTCTTCCTCCTTCCCCACAGCCACATATAGCACAGACTGGCAACTTGGTGACTCTCCTGAAGGCCTTTCTCCTTTCTAATCCTCCCTGGCTCTGACCTTCCCCCTTGGCTGGATCTCTGTGGAATTCAGCCTCTCCCTATCCCCCATCCCCACATCCTGGGCAACTGTCCTGTTGGCCCATTCTTTCTTTATTTCCCTGGCATTATTTGCCCTCCTCAGTTGCCCTGAGTAGCCAGTTAGATAATGAATAAAAGGTGGTTTGAGGTAAGACACAAAGGTAGGTAAGTCTAGACCCCTAAAGAGATCAAAGAAAGGATCTAAGGAGCCCATTTATGTCAAACTATTCATGGTAGCTAGCTCCTTTTGGAACCTAGGAGGAGGGCTGCCCATCACGTGGTGAATGGCTAAACATAGTTGTGCTATAGGACTGGGGTGAAATGAGCAGGACGCTTTCAGAAAAACCTGGGAAGTCTTACATGAACTGATGCAAAGTGAAGTGAGTAGAAGCAGGAAAATCATTTAAAAGAAAACCAAGCTGTCCACAATAGACAGCCATGGTTTCACCAACCATCTTTTCCTTCTGTTATATTATGAATATAGAAATGCTCATTTTGATTGGTGTTTAAGAATTTAATACTTGTAAATAGACACGAGTGAACTTTAAAGAAAAAAAGGGGGTGGGATGGGGGATGGAGGCTGGACTATGGTAGAGGACTTAGTTTTCAATCCTTTCTCTGCCACTTAGTACTTCTGTGACCTTGAACAAATCCCTTAACTTCTCTGGCCCTCAGTTCCTTGTTTGCAAAAGAGGTGGGTAGGTTAGATGGGACCTTTGGTTTTCTGCTCTTAATCTGTGAACTAAGTATGAATAAGTGAAAGTTATTGTTATTAAGTATGGGGGGGTGGAACATTGGAGAAAAACAGAGTTTAAGTACATATTCCTCGTTTCTCCATAAAGCAAACATATGCCAGCAGTATTTAATATATGACCTGATGATTTTCTTTTTAAAATTCAGATACTTTCTGAACTAGTAGACTATCCCAGGCTGGAAATCCAGAGACCTAGTTCTAATTAGCCTCCATGGGCTAACATGATGGGTATAGGCCTCTACCTCTGGAGAAGCCAGGCCAGGGCAGAGATGCTTCTGCTTGAACACTTCCAGGAACCATGAGCTCACTACTTTACACACAGTGGTCCACAAAGCCCTTCTGGCTTGAACAATCTATGATTCTTTATTAAACATCTATTATATGCAGAGGACTATACCAGACTAGACAGGCTGTAGAGCTTGGATCAGGCCTGGTCCTAGATCTACTGGAGCTCAGTCTAGTAGGGGGTATAATGGGAATGGGAATTTGAAGATCTTCCCTGCCCCTTAATAGACATAGGGGGGAGTTTGAAGACCTCCCTGCTTTGAAAGTAAACTCTGCCCCCTAACAGACTTAATGTAATCACATGGAGCCTGTGATGGAGGGAATTTGCTAAAGGGTGCAGCAGAGTCCACAGGAAGCTTCCCTGTTGTGAAGATAAAGTCTTCCCCTTAATAGGTTGAATGTAGTCACATGGAGCCTGTGGTGGGAGGAGTTTGCCAAAGGGAAGCAGAGCCCACAGGAAACTGGTCAGAGCTAGCCAGATGGTGGGAGAGAGGGGAGGACCTCAGACAAGGAGCCAGATAGGCTCATGAGTAGATATTGATCATGTACTGGTTTGTGGGAAGGCTGAAAGATGCTGTGGCTCTCAGTGTTATTATGGCTTCTCAATATCTTTGGTACTATGATGGAATTGGCTTACTGGTTTGGGAATTTGGTTTTCTAGTGTCTAAATAAATACTTCAGTTCTATCCTCTATCTGGAGAGTTTGGTATATTTTGCAATTGAACATCATGTGTTACTTATAGTCATGGTCTTTATCATGATCATGTAAATATTGCATTGGCACTATAGGGGGTAAAGCAAAAACACAGGTAGCTATACTTACCTAATGATAATTTCATCAGGATGGGTGTCTGATGCAGAGAGCAACCATAAGATGCCTTAGTGTTTACTAGATGGTCTTTAAGAGTGTCTGGGGCTGAGAAATTCCTCCCCCTGAAGCCAGCCTGGATCTGAGCCCCTGCAACTTTAACTTGACTGCTTGGAGGCTGACAAATTTGTAGCTGTCATTGGCCTGGGTCAGATCAGCAGTGGGCAGAGTCCACACTCAGCTTTCACTTACAACTTTCCCTCCTGGGCACATGGAAGGGCATGCCAGCCCACTGGCTGGCCCTGCACATGGAGCTCCCTCTACCACCTGGACACAGCTCCTATCCTGAACACAGGAGCTAGCCCCAGCCTCCAGAGGCAGGCAGCTGAGCCAAGAATTCAGGTGAAGGGAAGCACTGAATGGGGCTTGTTGTTAGCGGGGAGGTAAGGGGCTTTGCTTTCAATAAGAAGCAACCTCTGGGATAAGCCTGGCCTGGAAACCTTAAAAGGGGCCCAAAAAGTCATATTTTATCTCTAGGATGACCTCTAAATGCATCATTTTGAGGTGGCATAAAGGTAATGGAAATATGGACTTAGCCAGAATATCTAGGTTCAAATCCCCACTTAGTCACTTAGGATTAAGTGACCTTGGGCCAGTCCAGGCCTCACTTTCCTCTTCTGTGAAAGGGGCCAATAGCCTTCCTACCTCAGTGAGAAAAATACTTTATGAGCTATAAAAGTTAGCTATTCATAAGTATTATAATGATGACAATAATTTATTAATAAAACTGACTTTTATAGAGGGCTAGCTCCTGTTTTGAGGGCAGGTGCTGTGCCCAGGTGGTAGGGGGAGCTCCACGTGCAGGACCAGTCCTTTCTAGCTAAATCATGTTGCTCAGGATCTCCTCTCCTCACTCCACACCCTCCAGGCAAGGCCTGTCCCTCTGAATGCCTGAGGGTCCTAAAGTTAAAACGGACCTCAAAGGCTCCTCATTTTACAAACAGGGAAACTGAGGCCCAAAAAAGGTGAAACGCCTGCCCAAGATCATATTCAGGATCAGATCTCTAGAGTTGAAAGGGAAGCCCTCTAGACCACTCACCCATCTCCATTTTTCAGAAGAGGAAACTGAGGCCCAGAGAATTAAAATCACTTGCCCAAGGTCATAGAAGCAGTTAATAACAGAGGCAAGATTTGAACAGAGACCCCTGACTTCAAATTCACTACTTGTCCCACTGCACTAGGTAGATACTGAACATATTCTCCCCATTTTACAGATAGGAAAAACTGAGGCTCAGGTAGGTGTCAGGGACAGAACAGGATTCAAAGCTACATCCTCACTCCAAAATCAACACTCTACCTAAGAGCTTAAAGCACATTCATATCCCCCCAACATCTCTGGAATACAGGGAAGAGTGAAATTATTCTCCAGTATTATAGTAGGAGAAACTGAGGCCCAGGGCACTGAGAAACATTTATTTATCTTACTCCATTCCTCCAGTGCAAGGCAAGGCAAGGGCAGTTTGAAGTCATTTGTCCCTCTGCCTTCAGGAGAAATCTGGGGACTGGAAAGTTTTCAAAGCAGACCATCCTGAAAACATCAATGTGATGGAGTGGTCGTGTGTTGGACCGAGCACCTGAACCACACTGCTGCCATCCTCCTCCTCACGTTACTATGAAATTCAGAGGGAGAAAAACTATTTTGGAACTGCAGTACCAATGCCACTTAGTGGAAGACTTTGGAAAAGTCAAGCTGAAGTAAGGAGTACACGTTGGAGGGGCAAAGGGGAAACTGAGGTTTCCAGGCTAAACTGCCTCCTTGGTTGGCTTCTGAAATCAGTTGGGGTCTGCACCTGTGTGATACAGCTTTCTGTATCTGCGCCTACTTACAGTTTGGTGCAGAACTCCCCCTGGTCTTACAAGAGAACTACAACGCTTGCATTTACTCCAGAGATGCCTTGTTCCTCATCCTTGGCAGCTGCCTATTTGCAAGGTTCCTGTGACCAAGGTCACATCGCCAACTGGTTCCAGGGGAGATTTGGAAGATGTAGCTGCTGCTTCCCTTTGCAGAGATGTGGCACTTAGTGTGGGATATTGAACATCAATGCATTGGTTGGTTGGTTTGGGGGGTTGTTTCAGTTTTTTACTTATGTATTCATTTGTTGGCTCATTTGTTTGTTTTTGTTGACCAGAGATGGCTCACTGGGCAAGGGAGGGGAGAGGGATGGGTTTGTAAAGGAAAGTGGAAACAAAAGATGTCCATAAAAGTGGTTTAAAACAAGTTACGGCAATTCCTTCCACCTAAAACACACACACACACACACACACACACACACATACACACACACACACACACACTCTAGCACTCAAGAGACACACATCTGAATACTCCTTATCCTTCAAAGCACAAATCAAGCACATAGCTTCCACTCAATTAAGCCTTACTTGCCACCCCCCAGTCCCAAGTGTGATACTTACTACCTGCGTGACCTTGGGTATATCCCTTCCCCTCCCTGGACCTTAGTCTACTCATGGATGAATGTGTAAATCTCTACACATATGTAAATCCAACTCAAGGAGTTGGATTAGGTAGTCTCAGAGGTCTCTGCTATCTCTAGCTCTAAGAACCTGTGTGACTTTGGGAAAGTCATTTGCCCTCCTTCGCACTCAGTTTCCCTCCCTGTAAAATAAAGGGATTGGACTACAGGGCCTCCTAGGACCCTTCTACTTCCAAATTGAGGAGCATACTCGTGGCCTTGGACAAGTCCCTTTCCCTCTTCTGTAATGAGGGGCCTCCATTTCTCTTCTGTAATGAGGGGGTTAGATTAAATGGCCTAAGTTGATTGATTCGCAGCTCCAAAGTCAGAATACTGTACAGTCACCCCTTCCACATCGAGACTTTCCCCATCACAGAAGTTAAATGGGAATGTGGGGGGAGTTTATGGAAGTCCAGATGACATGTCTAGGCCAGCAGATGCCCCAGAGCCTAAGACCAAATACTTAACCCAAATTTTACAATAAGGCACTGTCAGCACCCCAAAAAAGAAAGAAAATCAGACGCTTTCTCTGCTATGAAGAGAAAGCCAAAAAATTTCACATGGATTCTCCAGATCGGGGAGACCACCAGGCCCCTAACTCTACCATGTGTAAGGGATCACTGTAATTCAAAGGCAAATCCTCTAGCTACATCCTCTTGTCCAGAATCTCTTCTCGTCTCTCCCCACCACCAGGCAAGGCCTATTCCTCTGAACACCTGGAAGCAGCTGGGATTCTTTCAAAGGTACCAAAAGACCACAGTGCCAGGTTTTGTTTAGAAACAGCCTCAGACAATGGCTTTATCTGGCTGTGGCCTAGGCAGGGTAGGTGCTTGATACCTTGGAGAAAACCAGCAACAGCTGGAAAAAAGTCCCTGAACTCCAGAGCAGAGAAGGGGAGGGGGTCCCTGGTGTCCTCCTGGCCTCATCTCAGCACCCCCTTCCCACAGGAGGCCCAGTCTTACCTCTTCCCTCCCCACAATTGCTTAATAGTCTTTCCCCAAAGGGGACATAGCATCTACTATTTGTATATTTTGTCATTCATTTCCTGGAGAGCTCTTGGTTTTCCCCAATAGAATGTAAGCTTTCTGAAGGCAGAAATTGTTTCATTTCTGACTTTACATCTCAGGACCTAACAGTGCCTGGCTTGGAGATGCATATCTGGAAGGGACCTCAGAGGCCATTTAGTCTTACCCCCTCATTTACATTAAAGGAAACTGAGATCCAGGAAAGGGAAGGGACTTGACCAAGGTCACACACATAGGATCCTAGGTCCAGGACTGGAAGAACCTCAGAGGGCAGCTAGTCCAACCCCCTCTTTTTACAGGAAAATAAGGCCCAGGGAGGCAACTTGTCCAGGGTCATACATAGGATCTTAGCTCTAGAGCTAGAAAGGATCCTAATGGGGCCAAGGAAGGGGAAGGGTCTCATCACTATTAGGTATCTAAGGTAGGAAGAAGCATTATGTCTTCCTGACTCCAAATCCAGCTCTCCATGCCCCATTTTCAGGTTTCAATTGATAGGCTGCCTGATGCAGTGCACAGAGTGCCAGGTTTGGAGTCTGAGAGCCAGGCTCAAATTCTACCTCTGTATGACCTTGGGCCAATCATTTTACCTCACTGAGCTTCAGTTTCCTCCTTTGTAACATGAGGAGGCTAGACCCTAATTTCCAAGGCCTCATTTAGCTGGAGATCTGGGATCTGTAATTTCCTGGGCCAAAGGCGGGGAGGGGTAGAGGGAGATACCTTAATGTTTGATTAGGGGCAGCTAAGAGGCACTTCAGTGGATAGAGCACTAGGTCTGGAATCAGGAAGTCCTGAGTTCCAATCTGGTCTCAGATACTTCCATGCTGTGTGACCCTGGGCAAGTCATTTCACCCTGTTTGCTTCAGTTTCCTCCTCAGTCAAATGAGCTGGAGAAGGAAATGGCAAAACACTCCAATATCTCTGCCAAGAAAACCCCAAATGGGGTCACAGAGAATTGGACAGGACTGAAAAATGACTGAATAACAAGACTGGCAGCACCAATCTCTTATACAGAGACAGTTTTCAATTTTACAAAGTGATATAAAAAGTCTAATAAGGGACAAAGACGTGCAAAAAAAAAATGTAGGTGCTTAAACCAGAATGGAATTGTAAGCAGGGTTAGGGAGCAGGGGTCAGCACTGCCCTAGCTGGGAGGAGCTGGGGAGCCTGCCTTAATGTGCTACTATATGGAAGAGCTGTCTGCTGCTGAAGCCCATCCATAGGCCACAGAATGAAGACTGGCCTCCAAGGCAAAACTGGGGCACATGTAAAAAGTCACTAGTTAACAAAGTCTCTTTTCAGACCTTCAGGAATTAGAGAAAGATGAGCTAAGTAGCACCATACTGCACATAGCACTGGTCCTGTAGTAGGGAAGATCTGAGTTGGAATCCAGCTGTGAGACCCTGGACAACTCATTTCATTTCTGCCTGCCTTAGTTTCTTCATCTGCAAAATAGAATGATGAAAATAATAAAATATAATAGCACCTCCCTCCCAAGGATGTTTTGAAGATCAGATGAGATAATGTTTGTAAAAAGCTCTTAGCATATTGTAAATGCTATCTATACTCATTCCCTTACGGGCTGCCTACGTCCTCCGAATGAGGAGAAGATTCAGGCCCTCTCTCTTCCATAGCCAGCATGGAGCCAAGAGCAGGTGGTCCTGTAGTTGGTTTTGTCTCTGTTGTCTCCATACTTTTAGGTGAAGGAGATCAGATTCGGCTATGATCTTGTGAGCTTTGAATGGGCTACCAAGAGCTCCTGATGTAGACTCAATACTGGGTTCTGTAACTAGCACCAAGACCTGCAGGTAGGGGGACCCAACCCCGCAGGCTCATCCAAAAGCTTCGCCACATTTGGTAGTGAGGATGGGCTCATATCATGTAGAAACTATGGGGCTGAGCCCACTTTTCCCAGGGACTGAATTAAAATAAGGAAGAGTATGTTCCCCTAGGTATGGGCCGGGAGGGCAGAATTGTTTGCACCTATTTGGGGTATATATTTTAAGTAAATATCTATTTGTAAAAGTGAATTATTGTTAGTTTGTTAAATGGACCCAGAGCATTAATTACTGGCAGCTAGGTGGGGGAGGGAATTAGAGTCCAAGTCAATAGTATTATAGATATCCTCAACCCCTCAGGGGTACCCTGGAGAGACGTAGCTAGCCCCACCTTGGCGAAGTGAGATCGGAGCAATCACTAAGAAAAGATACATATGAAAGAAACATGGGAAGATTTATGAGAACCTTGGCAGAGGGGAAGTCAGCAGAACCATAATGGAAAAAGAAAGAAAAAACCAACACTTGAGTCATGTGTAATTATAAATGATGAAGCTTGGCCCCAGAGAGAGTTGAGAAACTAGAGCTGCTTCACTTTCTTGCAGAGCTAGGGGGCCATTGGTCTACAACAGCAGTTCTCAACCTGTGGGTTATGTTCAATTTGTAACAATGAAAATACATCCTGCATATCAGATATTTACATTATGATTCATAACAGTAGCAAAATTACAGTTATGAAGTGGCAACGAAAATAATTTTATGGTTGGGGGTCACCACCACATGAGGAACTATATTAAAGGGTCGCAGCATTAGGAAGGTTGAGAACCACTGTTCTAGAACATTACTCTATATGTGATCAACATGTTGATTTGTCCTGCTGAATTTCACATCTTTTTTCCTGCTGTTTCTTTTCTAATCTGTGTCAAGTAAGGCCCTTGATCAGGGCAGGGTGAAGGATATATCTGTTAACTAGTAGGATTCAAAAGTAAAAGACATCAAATTTTTTTAAATTTTTTTCAAATTAAAGCCTTGGGGGAGCTTCACCTTTTGCAGAGTTCTTAAATGCATCCAGGGAGGCGGCACCTCAATGCACTAACAAGCCTAGTCCACTGTGGCCATGATTTCTTTATTAATCCTTCAAAAATAAAACACATTGGCTTGGGGGCTGGCTTTGATTGTCACCCTTCGTGATTCATTTAGTCAATAAATCCTGGGCACACGATGGCTAGTATGGAAATTACCCAACTTTCAACACACAGGGGTCCCCTCCATTGGAAACAAGCCCTGGGTTACCTCAGGCTAGCTTTAAACGTGCTACTCAGTATGTGACTGGATCCCATATTTGGCCCAGGACTTGACCCCATTGTTCTGGTGTGGGTGTCCTACAGTGCCTTATACTTCAAGGTTCTAAAATAACAATGTGGGTTCTTTACTGAGGGATGGGCATATCATCAACTAACCATTCCTTCCCATGGTGAGGGGTAGCATCAATTGGGAGCATTGTCTGGCTAGCAGCCTTTGCCCATTCAGACTTGGAGCATCCAGAAGGCTGAGGTCAGCCTGAGGGCTGAAGTGCTGGGTGAGAGCCAGAATGGCCTGAGAGGCTGACAAGACCCAGGAAGCAGAATGGCTGCTGAGGCAGCAAACGAGCCCCCTGCCTGACTCTGTCACCCACCTCACCCTCTTGTGGCCGCAGACCCAGTAGAGAGACCACGGACTCTTTCCATTTGGAGAGGAAGGGGGTACATTCCTAGCCTGTGCCCAGGGCATCCCAGGAAGCAGGACCTGTCTGTAGTCTGGCTGCAGAGACTGGGTAATGGGAGAGTCTGCATTCTCAGCCCTAGCAGCCCACACTGCCTGGGTGCAATGATCATCACAAAGGCTGCCTTGTTCTTGTCAATGAAAGGCTTTCCATCTGCTTGCTAGCCTGGGCTGTTGTCTATGAATGGGAGAAAAGTCATTGCTCCAAACCAAATCCCCAAGAGCCTTCCCAGGTAGATGGGTAAAAGGGACAAGGTACTCTTGGTCTCAAGCAGCAGAGGGATTGCAAACCAATTGGGGGAGATCACTGGGCCCAAGAGGAAATACAACTGAAGGGAATGAGATACAAATACAACTGCAATTGAATGCAAACTGAAGGGAATGAGAGAGAGTGTCCTCACCAGCTCAGCAGCAAACAATAAGGAACAAGGGAAAAGGGAGCATCCCCACGGTGACAAAGAAAAGAAAATGATTTTGACTCTGAGGACCTAGGTTCAAATTCTCATTCTGCTCCTTGCCAGAAGTTTGACTTGGGCAAGGCTCTCTCTTCTTTTATCCTCACAGCAGGTAGTACCTGAAAAGGCCTTAGCCTAAAAGGGCCAGGGTCTCCCCTGGCATCCTGGGCCATCTCCAGTCATCCTGATAAATATCTGGTCATTGGACCCAGATGGCTCTGGAGGAGAAAGTGAGACTGGAGACCTTGCCCAGCCCTCCCTCACTCAAATCTAAGTCAACTGGAAGTCATGGCATCATGTCCCTATGTCATGGTCCTCTTCAAGAACACAGGACAAACACAACAAGGCAGTACAGGAGTGATGATCCCCAATTTACAGATGAAGAAAAAGGCTTAAATGAGACAAGGGATGGAAAACACTTTTTCAAAAACAATTTCAGTTTAAAAATATATATATATAATTATATATATACATATATATACATATATATATATAAAATTTTTCTCAATACCCTAACAGGGGTGGGGAACCTGTAACCTCAAGATCACATGTGGCCTTCTAGGTCCTCAGGTGCAGCCTTTTGACTGAATCCAAGTTTGACAGACCAAATCCTTTTATTAAGGGGGTTTGTTCTGTAAATTTGGATTCAGTCAAAGGGCCATCCTTGAGGACCTAGAAAGGATTTGTTCTGTGAAGCTCAGATTCAGTCAAAGGGTCACCCTTGAGGGCCTAGAGGGCCACATGTGGCCTTGGGGCCACAGGTTCTCCACCCCTGGTTGAAGAAAGCAACAGGAAAAATGTTAATAACGCTGATTAAACTTTAAAATGGGGCATGGATACATCTGCCCCCCCCAGCTGGTTTTAAACATTCACCAGCACAACCTTGCCTAAGAGTAAGTCACTGGGCTTCTGATTCCTCCTCTGTAAAATAAGGGGGCAGGACTAGATGGCCCCTGAGGGCCCTTCTGTAAGGAATAGTCCCTCTCCCTGGGGAGATTCTGCCCCCTCCAAACCTCCTTATTTTCTTCTATGAAGTCTCCATAGAGCTAGAATGTGGACATACATATTATTTCTTATGGTGAGCAAGGCTCCCCTTTAGATTTAAAGCCTCAAGAGCCACTGATTAGGAAGGGGCCCTAATTCAGGACCCTACCAAAGCCCTGGCTGGGTGTAGGCGAGTTGGCTGACAGTTTCTGCTGCCATGAAGTTCACAGTCCAGCAGAGGGAGCTACATACACATAAATTATAGAGACAAAAATGATTCAAGATGGGGAGAACTCATGAGACCTTGACTCATATACAAGGTGAATCTAAAGTTGAGCTTAACTGGGATGAAACTTCAAAGTGATATGTGTGAAATCTTACATTCCAACCCCATCATTTTACAGAGAAGGAAACTAGGGCCCAGGGAGACAGGCTGACATAGCCACACAGCTGATCAACCACCAGATCTGAACCAATGCAAATTTAGGCTGCATTAAGAGAGATTTCTGTGGAGGACTGGACAAGATGCTGTGGTGGTCTGGGAGCCAGAAAGACCAGGGTCCAACTCCTACCTCTAACACACACTGGCTGTGCCACCCTGGGCAAACTGATTCACCCCTCTGTGCCCCAGAGGCAGAGTGGGTTCCCTCACTGGAAAGTTGCCTTCACCATTGAAATCATAGGCGCCATCCAAAATGTTTAAGCCTGGATTATGGAGAAAGGAAGGGAGTTCCAGAAAAATATCCATTTCTGTTTCATTGACACCAGAGGTGGGGAACCTGTGGCTTCAAGGCCACGTAACCCTCTAGGTCCTCAAGGGCAGTCCTGTGACTGAATCTAAACTTCACAGAACAAATCCCTTCTAGGTCCTCAAGTGTGACCCTTTGACTGAACAATTCACAAGTTCTGTGAAGTCCAGGGCCAAAGGGCCATACTTGAGGGCCTAGAGAGCCACATGTGGCCTCAAGGCCACAGGCTCCCTTCCCCTTTACTACACTTAGGCCTTTGTGTGGATCACAACAAAATGTGACAAGTCCTCCGAGAGATGGGAGTACCAGATCATCTGACTTGTCTCCTAAAGAACCTGTATGCGGGCCAAGAAGCAACCATTAGAAATGAACAGGGAACAATTGATTGATTTAAGATTAGAAAAGGAGTATGACAAGGCTGCATACTGTTACCTTATTTATTTAACTTATATGCAAAGTACATCATGTGAAGTGCCAGGCTGGAGGAATCAAAAGCTGGTTGCCAAGAGAAATATCAATCTCAGATATTCAGATGATACCAGACTGATGGCAGAAAGTGAAGAAGAATCCAGAAGTGTCCTGATGAGAGTGAAAGAGAAGAGTGTAAAAGCTGGCTTGAAGCTTAACATCAAAAATACTGAGATTTTGGCAATTGGTCCTGTCACTTCCTGGCAAACAGAGGAAGAAGAAATGGAAACATTGTCACATTTTATATTATTAGGCTCAAAGAGGTAGATGGTGACTGCAACCACGAAATTAAAAGATGCTTGCTCCTTGGAAAGAAAGCTATGGCAGGTCAGAAACGTCACCTTGCCGACAAAGGTCCATAGTGTCAAAGCTATGGGGTTTTTTTAGTAGCAATGCATGGCTCGAGAGTTGGACTATAAGGAAAACTGAGCAGGGCAGAATTGATACTTTCACGTTGTGGTGCTGGAGAAGACTTTTGAGAACCTCTTACAACAAGGAGACCAAATCGGTCAATACTTAAAGAATTTAAGAATTAAAAGAAATTCAGGCTATTCATTAAAAGGTCAAATACTGAAGCTGAAGTTTGAATATTTTGACCACACAACAAAGAAGATGGGACTCATTGGAAAAGATCCTGATGTGAAAGATCGAAGGCAAAAGGAAAAGGGGACAGTAGAGGATGAGATGGATAGAGAGTGTCATGGAAGCAATGAACATGAGTTTGGAGAGACTTTGAGAGACAGTGGAGAATAGAAGGACCTGGCATCCTATGGTCCATGGGGTCACAAAGATTTGTATACAACTTAATGCCTGAACAACAACGAGAGGTTGTAGACCATTTGGAATGTGTATCTTGACTAGGGTGTTTGATCCTTCCCTATGGAAAGTCATCGAGAAGCTGAAGAATGGCCAGGGGAGGGTCAGCAGCATGGTGAAGGGCCTCGAATGCCTTTTGATGATTGAATGAAATGACTAGGGGTATTCAGTCTGAAGAGAAGACTGAGGAGAGACCAAATAACTGGTTTTGAGTATTCGAAGAGCTGTCTTGTGGAAGAGATTTGACTTCTTCTGTTTGGCCCCAGAGGGCAATAATTAGGTGGCTTGATGACAAGGGAAAAATCTTCCTACCAAAGAGAGTTGGCTCCAGGTGGAATGAATGGGCTGCTCTGGGAGGTGATGGGTTCTCCCCTAACTGAAGGTTTTCTAGCAGGGCTTGATGAGCAATGGTGGGATATGATTAGAAGGGATTTATGGTTGGGAGCAGCTAGGTGGCACTGAAGTGGACAAAGCACCAGGCCTGCAGTTGGGAAGACCTGAGTTCAAATCATTTCACCCTGTTTGCCTCAGTTTCCTCATCTGTAAAAATGAGCTGGAGAAGAAAGTGGCAAATCCCTCCAGTATCCTTACGAAGAAAACTCCAAAAGATGTCCCAAAGAGTTAGATATAACTGAAAAAAATGGTAAGAGTTGAAATAGATGACCTCTGAGATACCTTCCAGCTCTGAGGTTTTGTGATATCCATGAAGTGCATTAATAGGTACAAAGCCAACCCTATGCGGGGTCAGAGCAGGAGGGGTCAGGTAAAGCTCACTAGAGGACAAGGTATGTGAGCTAGGCCTTGGGATGGGGTCTCAACTGCTCTTTTTTTACCTTGTAGTCTGCTATAATACACAGCCCTGTGCACCCCAAACTCTGGACCCACATAGAACAGATCCAATCTTGGTTGCTACCCTGAAGGGTCAGTTTCTCTTTGGTTCTTTATCTGCCCTCAGAGTTTTTCCTAGAAAATCTCCAAATATAGTTTGTGTCTACTCCACCAGTGTAGGGTCCCAGCTTGGTATAAGCACTCAAGTGAATGATGGGTACAGATGCAGAAAATGTTCAAAATGCAAAGGACTCACAGGAGTCCAAAAACAAATGTAGAAAAAACATAAATGGGCCCTCAATAGACACATACAATTGTCCCTCTGTAGAGGGTCCCACTTTTCCATAAGGTCCTAGAATCCTCCAGGTTCAGCATCACCCCATGGTTTGGAGCCCCCTTAGAAGGGAACTTAGTGGGGGAGGTGATCTCCTTTCTCGAAGAAACTCCTTTTCTTTGGGTTGAAGGGTGGGTCTCCAAACTCCCAAATGTGGGGTAAGGACACCCCTAATTCTTGATGGTGCCCAAGTAGGTTAGATTCTGGAATTGGGCCACTAAGAAAATTTCCTTCTTCTAATCACCAGGTTAGGGTCCTGTGTTGACAAAGTCCATGAACTCCCCTCTTGGGGCATGTGGGCAAATACACAGATCTACTATGTACCTCCCCAAAACAGCACCATTGACTGCTCCATTGTTTTGCCTAGGAAAATTCATTTTCAGTTCTCTGGGCACAGACCTATATTCATAAAAGGGAAAAAAGCAGGCATATGGTGAACAGGAACTCTCCTCCTGGGAACTATGGGCATAGTTAACTCTAGCACATACAACTCCCATGGGCTCATGCCCAAGGCTACCATGAATGGCACACACTGCGGCTACCACCACTGCTGCCTTCCTATGCTCAGAAGTCCAGGACTTTTAATGAAGATTTATTTTATAGGCGGCTCCAAACCAACCAAGTCACCTCTGGGCAGTCTTCATTACTGGGACTGAATTAGAAGTTGGCTTCTGTCCTAGTAACAAGGTGCCAATGGGCATGCCCATGCTCATATCCTTCAATGGCACGAGGTGTGTGGGCAAGGCTGCCAGACTTACTCTTCCCAGTAAACTCAGTAAGTCAATCAAAAAGCATTTATTCAACACCTATTCTGTGCCAGGTCCTGGGGATACAAGAATAAAGAACTAAACAATCCCTGCCCTCAAGGAGCTTACATTCTAATGGGAGAGGCAAAAAGTACATATAAAAGTATATATGGAATAAAAATAAGGAGAGTAAACACAAATATATCCAAAGAAGAGCTATACAAAGGAGTAAATGGAAATCAAGGCATTCTTCTAATTAACCCTTTACTATCTTTATTGTTGTTCAGTAGGTCTGTGACTCCATTTGGGGTTTTCTTGGCAGATGCTTCTCCAGCTCGTTTTACAGATGAGGAAACTGAGGCAGACACAGTGAAGTAACTTGCCCAGGGTCACACAGCTAGTAAGTGTCTAAGGCCAAATTGGAACTCGGGTCTTCCTGACTCCAGGCCTAGCGTTCTATCCACTGCAGCACCACTTGGTGCTGGTTCAGAATACTTTACAATACTTAACCTGTTTACATGAGGCCTTCTCCATGCCACCATCCCAGCCCCTACAATAAAATGAGAACTTCTTGAGGGCAGGGATTGTTTCACTTGGGTCTTTGGATCCTCTCTGGATCCAGAACAGAACCTGGCACTTAGTTGGTGTTTAATACATGTTTCCTGAGCTTAACCAGAGAATTAGACTATTTGGAGCTGGAAGGTACCTTCAACATCACTGAGACCAAACCCTTCATCTCTCCCAAATGAAGAAACCCAAGGAGGGAGGTAATTTGCCCAAGATCACACAGGTAATCAGAGATGAAGCAATGCAAAATGCAAGGCTCTCACCACTATTGTTTTGGGGAAAGTCCTGGCCTAGAGCCTTTCCCAAGCACAGAGTATGGCTGGGAATCTAGCAGGAGAGCCTGCTTCTTTGCTATCTGTTTGGGGTACAACCTAGTAATATGCTAGCTGGAGATGTAGGGTGGAACTCCTTAAAGGCCAGGCTGAGAGATTTGCACTTCTTGTAGTAGCTTGGTATAGGGGGAAAGCCCACTAGGTTTGGAGTCAGAAGACCTGGTTTAGAATCTACTCTGCTGAGATCTTGAGTTTTCTTGGGTGGGAAGCTGGGAGTAACTGAAGGATTCAGAGGAGGGGAGTAGCCTGACTAAAGGAAATCAAGGTGCTAAAATGCATGCTAACTATGCCCCCAGTGACTAAAATTACCCAGCCTCAACTACCGGGTCAGGAGGGCCTGCTCCATTTGGGTTCCAGCTATGACTCAGGCCTTTCCCTGCCAGGCTTGAACTAGGGTCAGGGTATAGGTGGTGAGCACCACAGGGCTATAGCAGGAGGAGACAGGTTTCAGAAGACTGGGAAGCTGAGTGGCCTCTCCCAGGCCTACAGCATGATGGGGATCAATCCAAGGTTGCTTAATTCCCTCACTTAAGATTAGGACTGATTGCACTGGAGGCATGAAGGGAATAACAGCTCCCTTCTCTAGGCAGCTTTCAGGCTTATGGTAACCCTGGGAAGCAGGCAAGACTGGTATTATTAGTCCCCTGTTTTACAGAAGAGGAAAACAAGCATTTATTACACACCTACTGCACTGTTTTACAAACATTACCTCATCTGATCTTCACAATAGGCCTAAGAGGTAGGTGCTGTTATCATCTGCATTTTTCAGACGAGGAAACTGAGGCAGGCCCATGTGAAGCAACTTGCCCAGGGTCACACAACTAGGAAGTGTTTGAGGCCAGATTAAAATTCAGATCTGTCTGAGTCCAGGCCCAGTACTCTATCCATTACACCACCTAACTGCCTCCGGAAAGGGGAAGTTACTTGTTCACATACCTAGGAAAGACCAGACCTGGGGACAGAGATCCCAAGCTTCCAACTTCCACTGGTCCTGGCATGACCTGGTAAAAAGACTTGGGTTTTAGCCCTGCCCTGTCTTATAATCCCAAGACCCTAGACAAGTCATTTCCATATTCTGAGTCATAGTATATCCCCTTTTCAAATTAGGAATAAACATCATAAAAATTCAAGCCTCAGTGATTCAAGGGGTATGTCTTTCTGTTTCAAAGTACGTCTCTTGTAAACGACATATTGTTAGATTCGGGTTTCTATTCTGCTACCTGCTTCTGTTTTCTGAGTGAGCTCATCCCATTCTCATTCAAAGTTATGATGACTGAGTATTTCCCTCCATTCCATGTGCTTCTGCTTCTTCATCTCTCTGGATAAAACAGTCCTATCCCTCCTCAAAAGTGTATTTTGCTTCTAACTATCACCTCCCTTAATCCACCCTCCCTTTTATCATCCTTCCCCCACCTTCTTTTACCCCTTTTCCCTTTTATTTCCCTATTGGGTCGATTAAATCTCTATACACACCACAGAGTCTGCATATATATTCTTCCCTCTTTGAACCAATGCCAAGGAGAGTGGGGTTCAAACACTGCTCGCCACTCCCTCATCACCATTTCCCTACCATTGTAAAAATTCCTCTTTTACATGAGAAAATAGAGCCCATTTCTACCTCTCCCTTCCCCCTTCTCCCAGTGCACCACTCTTCCTTACCCTTTTGGTTGTTTTTTGAGATCATTCCAACATAATTGACCCACACCCACGTCCTCTCTCTATGTAAAGTCCCTTTAATAATGACAACGTTCTTAGAAGTTATATGCACCATCTTCCCATATGGGAACATAAAATAAACAGCTTAACTCTGTTGAGTCCCTTATGATTACTCTTTCATGTTTACCCATTTATACTTCTCTTGAGTCAAATTTTCTATTTAGCTCTGATCTTTTCAGAAAAATGTTTTAATGTCCTCTGTTCATAAATATCCACTTTTTTCCCTGCAGGATTACACTCAGTTTTGTCAGGTAGTTTATTTGTGGTTGTAATCCTAGGTCCTTTGCCTTCTAGAATATTATCATATTCTAAGCCCTCTACTCCTTTAATGTGGAAGTCCTTAAATCATGTGTGATCATGCCTGTGGCTCCACAATCCTTAAATTGTTTCTTTCTGGCTGCTTGGAGTCTTTGACATTAGCTTAAAAAGACCAAAGTCTCCCACTGCATCTTGGGCCATCTCCAGTCATCCTGACGTGTATCTAGCTACTGGATCCAGATGGCTCCAGAGGAGAAAGTGAGGCTGGAGAACTTGCACAGCCCTGCCTCGCTTAAATCCAATTCATTTACATGACTCTTGATGTCACAGTTCTCTTTGAGAATGAAGGACAAACACCAACAACCTCTGTGAGTAACATCTCTTTTGCATGTGAGGTACAATGATAGTAAATATTTCCATTGTTTTTAAAAGAAGAGGACAGGATCACAGATTTACTGTCTGGTCCAACTCCCTCATTTTACAGAGGAAGAAACTGAGGCCCAAAGTCACACCTAGGATCATATATCTAGAACTGGAAAGGACCTCAGGAACCATGAAGTCCAATCCCTTTCATTGTGTACTGAGGCCCAAGGAGAGGAATTCACTTGTCCAAGGCCTACATTAAAAGTAGGACTTAAACCCAGGCCTTGATGATTCCAAAGTCAATACTCTATCCACTACACTGTCCTTCCTCTACATGAAAAAACTCATAAATGTTAGGGGGATGTGTGCAAAGAATACTAACTACATCATTCACCCTAACAATTCACAAAGAATCTGGCCAAGAAGTAGACAGAGCATCCCAATGCTACCAGAAGACAAAATTCAGGCAGCATGGTAGCTAGAGTGCTGGGCCTGGGGCAGGAAGACCTGAGTTCAAATCTAGCCTCAGACTTAGCTATGTGACTTAAGTCACTTAACCTCTGTCTCCTTAAGTTTCTTTATCTGTAAAAAGGGGGTAATAACAATACCTACTTCCCAGAGGATCAAATGAGACAAAGCACTTAGCAAACCATAAACTGCCATAGAAATGCTAGCTGGGATTGTTATTTTTTTCATGAGGAACACAATACAGCTGTCCTACAATTCGTGTTTTGCGTGCTCAGAACATTTGAGGTTTAGAAAGGAAAGAAGTTGTTCAGTCCCTCAGTTGTGTCTGACTCTCCATGACCCCATGGACCATAGTGCACTGGAGCCTTCTATCCTTCACTACCTCTTGAAGTCATATTCATTGTTGAAATTTTCTCTTGATCACAGACTCTCAAGGGCTTTGGAGGTGTAAAGTCTGTTTCTTGCAGAGGGGATTCTTTAGCAGGCACAGGTTAGACTAGATGGTCCCTGTAGCCCCTTCCAACTCGAAGTTTCCATGATCCTTTTTTTATTCCAGCACTGTTGCTGAACCCCTCCATTCTCCTAAATGGAATTCAGTGAATTCCCTCATCCCCCTAGACCATTCCTCCCATCATTCATGTCTTTCCCTCTCACTGCTGGTTTCCCAGTGGCTGTTTTATCCACTCCTTTCCACAGGCATCCTTTGGCATTATGGCCTTGGTGGCATCATGCTCTTTCTCAGGTAGGAAGCCTTTCCAGAGGCAAATAGCTTGGCACGTTATGTGCCCATTAAAGCTGTAGTCATTTTTAAACATGCACAGATAGTCATCTTGGATTTGTTCTTTTTTAAAGATTTGTTTGTCAAGTTTGTAACACTCAGTAAGTTTTTATTATGGTCTTAAGAACTAAGTGAGTGCAACTGGGTTCATGATTGACTCATTTGGATGCATTTCTTTTTGAGAAGGTAGCACAGAGTTCTTTTATGTGAATATGATCTTCCTGGAACTTTTCCCAATAGAAAAGGTAAATACCTTTAGGGAGAGATGAGAGAGCAAGAAAGGGAGGGGAACACTTAAAGAAACAAGTTCCTAAAGGAGCCAGAATGCCAGACACTGGGCCAAAGGAAGAAATAATCCAGAATGGTTCCAGAGGGGTTCTGAGAGATCAATGTAAAGTCTTAGACTTAAGTTGAAATAATCAACACCCAGAGCTCAAGATAGAGATGTGGAGGTGCTGTTTAGTCATTTCAGACTCTCCATGAGGTTTTCTTGGCAAAGATCCTGGAGTGGTTCACCATTTCCTTCTCTAGCTCATTTGACAGATGAGGAAACTGAGGCAGACAGGATGAAGTGAGTTGCCCTGAGTCACACGGCTAGTGAGTGTCTGAGGTCGGATTTGAACTCAGGAAGATGAGTCTTCTGGACTCCAGGCCTGGCATTCTATCCACTGCACCACCCAGCAGAGAACATGTACCTTTTGTAAAAACTGTATGTTTTATGGGAACCAAACAGAACTTATTATTATTCCCCTCTTCTGAACTTCTCTATTATAATTCACCCAGCCAGCCAAGCTCATAACCTCAGTGCCACTCTTGGCTCCCCACTCTCACTCAGCCCACACATTGCCAAATCTTGTTTCTCCCTCAGAACATCTTTCCAAAACAGTACGTTCCCTTACATCCACTCATCCTACTTCAGGTCTTCATTTCCTCTTGTCTAGACTGTTATAATAACCTAATTGGTCTCCTTATGTCAAACATGTCCATTCTCCAATCCATTTTCCACTTCACTGTCAAGGTGCCTTTTCTAAAGGTGGATGTCTGCCTGTGTCGAACTGAATCCTCGATGGCTCCCTATTGTCCTTAGGAGAAAATGCAATTGTTTCAGCTGGGTATCTAAAGGCCCTCCTAGGCCAGCTCCCACTTGCCTTCCCAGACACCATTTCAGCCATACTGGCCCACTTGCTACTTTTGCCTATGCCCATGTTGTCCCCTAAACCAGGAATTTATGATATACTCCCTTTTCACCTGGGCCTCATAGAACCGTGGGCTCATTTCAAGGCTCAGTTCAGGTGCCTCCTAGAAGAAGCCTTTCCCAAACCTCCTAGTTGCTAGGGTTCTCTTCCTTAAATATTGTATTTACTTCTCTGCTCAAATGCTGTATCCCCCAGTAGAATGTAAGTTTCCTGTAGGCAGGGACAGTTTAGGGGTTTTGTTTATGCAGTTCCCACAACAGACAACTCATTGGGCCACTTGCTTGGTCATGTCTTAGATCTGCAGTCCGGTGGTTTATTGGAAAGAGCACTGGATTCATAATTGGAAGAACTGAGTCTGTATTTTATATAGTACTTGTATTACCTTGGTCAAGTCAATGTTCTTCTATGAGTTTGAGATTCCCCCATAGTAAAATTAGGGAGACTGGAACAGATGAACAACAAGGTTTATTCTGGTTCTAACGCTGACAATCCCTTGATGTTGCTCAGTAAAGGTAGTTCATGGAATCATAGAAAGTTATAGTTAGAAAGTGCCAACCCTCTCATGTTACAGAGGAGGAAACTGAGACCCAGGGAAGAGAAGAGAATACATAGAAGAAATACAAAGCGTTACTGTCCAATGATGTTTCTATTTCCTATAGCGTCAGCTTGGTTCCACCTCTTGGAATAGTGCCCAAAGACACAGAGTTTCAGGGGACATTTCTCCTTGCCAATAGCCTAGCACCCTCAGATCCCAACCCCTGAGGCAGCATAAGCTCTCCATACCTAGAAAAAAATGTAGCCAGTAGGCAGGCACTGTCAAATGCAGCTTCAGATCCTGTTCTGAACAGGAAGGACTATCAGAAGGGTTCCCTGACCAAACAGCAGCCATGGGGGCATGGCAGTGCTGTTTAACATAGCTGGAGACACTGGTATCTAATCTTTGCCTTCTGAGAATGGATTGTACCCCACACACACACCCCTACATAGCAGCAACTTAAGGGATGAGTTCCTGGGGCAGGTCCAGAAAGGAGGAAAGATGGTGCTGTGGAAATCAGTCAACAAGCATGTATTACTATGTGTCAGGTATTTGTGCTGGAAATAGACAAAAAATAAAAATCCCTGCCCTTAAGGAGTTTACACTCTGGCAGGGAAGTGGAAATAGCAATGGTTCAAAAGTTGGAGGACATGAGTTTAAATTCTGTCTCTGGTGCTTACTATCAGTGTAATCCTGCGCCTCCCTGAGCCTCAGTTTCCTCAACTGCATAATGAAGGGGTTGGACTCCAGGATCCTTCCCAGCTTAAAAATCTACAATCCTGTGATTCTGTATATTCACTGATACCTGGGCGATGCAAGAAAGGCCTCATGTAAAGAGAAGGCACTTGAGCTAAGCTCTGAAGGAAACCAGGGTTTCTAAGAAGCAGGGGTCGGCACATCACCAAGCATGTGCCAGGTCCTGTGCTAAGTGTAAGGGATATAAAGAAAAGCAAAAGATGGTCTTTGTTCTCAAGGAGTTCACAGTCTAATGGGGAGATAACAAGCAAATAATTATGTGTATACAACATAGAGACAGGACAATTTGGAGAGAATTAACAGGGAGAAGGGGTGGCTAGGTAGCAGAGTGCCAGGCCCAGAGTCAGGAAGACATCTTCCTGAATTCAAATTTGGCCTCAGACGCTTCTTAGCTGTTTGACCCTGGACACTTCACCCTGTTTGCCTCAGTTTCCTCATCTGTCAAATGAGCTGGAGAAGGAAATGGCAAAACCACTCCAGTATCTTTGCCAGGAAAACCCCAAATGGGGTCATGGAGAGTGAGACATGACTGAAACAACTCAACAACAACTATATAAGGGGAAGGCACTAGAATTAAAAGGGATTGGGAAAGACTTCTTATAGAAGGTGGGATTTTAGCTGGGATATGAAGAAAGCCAAGGAAGTCAAGAGGCAGAGGTGAGGAAGAAGAGTATTCCAGACATGAGAGACAGCTATCAGGAGATGGAGAGTCCTGAGTGAAGAACAGCCAGGGTCCAGTGCCAATAGATGTATTGTTAATACCTGCAGCTGCCGTGAAGGTGTAAGACCAACACATGGGAGGGCTGCCAGCACAGGTTCTTTGATCTGCTTTTCTAAAAGAAAGTTTCAAAGGGGTCAACAATAGTACTTCAATTAACAATGTAGATATGCAAGTAGAAAGAAGTGAGTATCCAAAAAAGAAACCAATAGACAGGGCTCCAGCTGTCTAAACAAAGCAATAGATACATAATCACCAGACCAGGCAGCACCAACATCTGGGTTCACAAAGCCAGGCCCTTAACTGAGTCTCATCTGCTTTGACTAATGGACTCAGAGCCAGAAGATATCACAACTCATGTAATTCAGTGCCTAACTGGCTCAATACCAAAAGGTGTGAAAGCTTTCCTGCAAGCAAGCCTCCCTGTAAGCAAGCTTCCTCCCCTTAGGCAAGTTCCTCCCACAATGGGTTCCATGTAACTCAGGATGTGTCACAGCTGTGAACTGGGCCAGAGTTCAAAGCAGCAAGACATAAGCGATTCAAATACCTATGTACCTTTAGACCTGGGAACTCTGCCCCTTTTCCAAGGAAAAAAGGGTACACATGTGGTCACACAGGTGGTTTAATGGACGGGGGAGATCTTATATTCCATTAATCCTACACTAGATCACAGAGTAATGGAGGGGAGGAAGGTGTAAAAAGGCTAGAAAGGTAGAAGGGGCTAGATTCTGAAGGATGTCGAATGCCTAACAGGATTTCATATTGGATTCTGGAGGTAAAAGGGAGACACTGAATTCATTTATTATTTACTGAATGGGGGGAAGGGTGACATGATCAAACCTATGCTTTAGGAAGATCAATTCGATAGCTGGAGGAAGAATGGGTTGGAGTAGGGACAGAATGGAGGCAAGGAAGCCAACCTGAAGGTTATTGCAACAGTCCAAATGAAAGGAGGTGAGAAAATACTTTCCATGTATAGAAAACAGACCATGAAAAGTTATGGAGATAGGAGATAGAATATTGTGTATGAGAAACAGCAAAGAGGTTAGTTTGGCTGGATGGTAGAGTTCTCAAAAGAGAGTAACGTATAAAAAGCCTTGAAGGGTAGGCTGGAGTCAGGTTTGTCTTTACATGACTAAGGAAGTAACTGGCAGCCAATGAAGCTGCTTGAGCATGGGAGTGACTTGGACAGTCTGTGCTTTGGGAATATCACTTTGGCAACTTTGTGGAAGATGGAAAAGATAGAGAAGAAACTCAGGACAAGAAAATCAATGAGAATGTTGCAATAGCCCCAGCAAAAGGTGATAAGGTTTTGAAGCAACGTTCTGGCAACCATGGAAAGAAAAGGTCAGAAGCTAGAGTTGTAATAGAGTTAAGAGTCAACAAAATTTGGAAACTGATTGGATACAGGGGAAAGGGGAGAATCTGGAATCAAAACTGACTCCACGACAAGCTTGTGAACTTGGGCGACTAGAACGATAGTTGTACCCTTGACAGAAATACTGAAGTTCAGGAGTGAGTCTAAAGGGGAAAAGAATGAATTCTATTTAGGATATGTTGAGGTCAGAGATGCTTTGGGGATATCCAGTTTGAAATGCCCAAGAGGCAGCTGGTGGTAGGAGTGCACAGCCTTGGAGAAAGAGCAGGTCTGGATGTATAAATCTGAAAGTCATTTGCACAGAGATGGAACTGAATCTATAGAAGCTAATGAAGTCATCAAAAGGGTATAGGGGAAAAGAATGCTTAGGAAGGGGGTTGGTCAGCAGTGCCAAATGCTACAGAGGTCAAGAAGGACTACAACTGAGAAAAAAATTGTTGGGTTTGGCAATTAGGAGATAACCAGTTACTTTGGAGAAAGTAATTTCTGTTGATGAAAAAGCATTGTTTAAAATCCAGAGACCTCACTCCAAATCCCACCAGGTCAATCATGGAACAAATGCCCTTAATAAAAGGAATTGTTCCTTGAAGTTTGGATTCAGTCAAAGGGCCACACTTGAGGCCACAGGTTCCCCTCCTTCACTAGAGGTTCTCTAGTCTCCTCTAGCATGAATATTCTTTGGTTCTAATGATAATACATGATCCCTGACTTTAAAGAGCTTAGAGAAACAACTACAATTCAATGTAGTCTGTTAATTGTATCGACAAGTCGAAGAAAGTGCTGTGTGTTGTTCAGTTGGGAGGGCTCACAGGAACTAGAGGAAAGGAGCTAAGAAAGGGAGAGGTGGTACTGGAGCTAGGTGTTAAATTAATGGGCTCGAGGAGATGGGAGGGCAGGGGCTGTGTTCTCGTTCTGCTTTTCAATCCTGTGAAGTAGGGCACAAGTGGTTGAATAGGGGAAAAAAATCTGTTGTAGGCTTAGGGCACAGAGAACAAATTTAACACACCAATTAATGTGTGTAGCCAAGGTATTTGTTGTGACCCGAGGCCTTTCCCCACCCTCTAACTCAGTTTCCTCATCTGTCAATTAAAGATATTTGCCTAGGTGATTTTTAAAGTACCTTCCCACTCTAAATCCTAAGATGTATTTGTTGAAGAAACCAACCATGCCTTTATAAATCAGGAGTAACCTTACTAGAACAAAGCATTTCCCAATCATGGTGTCTAAGGTCATTCTGAAACTTGCCTGTTTTATGAAGGCCGGCTGAGCAGACATTATCTCAAAGTGAATGCCTGGCCTAGGGAGGGGAAAGATGGGCTGGTTTTTGAGAAGCCTGCTGATCACCCAGTCAGATCCCAGGGGCTCAAGATTGCACCAGCTCTTTCCAATGGCCAGATCTCCACCCTGTTCCTCCTTTCTGGTGCTCTAACAACTAACTCTCAGGAAGTGGCTTCTCTGAGGAGCCAAATGAGCCGTGTGATAAAGCATTCTAACATCTTGCAATCAAATGCACTCAACCTCCTTTCCAGTACTAGTTGTGACTCAGTGCCTGAAACAGAACAACGGCCCCTGTTATTCTTAAAGACCCAAGCCAATAGTAACAGCTTTCAGGCCTAGGCTCTGTGGAGGTTCAACAGAAAAACAAACTGCCCTTCTTGTCTGCCAGCACGAAGTAGAAATGCTGATTGAAATAACTGTGACAGAGACACCTAGCAGGAGGAGAGGAGGACAGGGCTGGAATTCAGACAACCTGCACAATGTCATTACAGAATGTTTACTAGACCTCCGTGGAAGGCTCCGTCAAGAAGAAAATGTTTACAACACATCGTGCAGAGGCTAGGCATGTTTCCCAAAAAAAGAGGATGTCAATGGGATTAAATGCTGTATTTCTACAAAGTTCCCCATGTGCTACAGCCACCCCCATCCCTAAACCCCAAAACCAACTGGGGGTGGGAAGGCGAAGGGCTCTTGATAAATTGTGTCCACATCACCCAAAGCAATAAATCCCTATTAATGGCTTGGCATTAACCAAGCTGTGGTTACATTAGACCCACTGTGCACATCCCATGCCAGCTGACTAAGGTTTCCTTTACCTTGAAAACCCTTGGAGGGCCCCTCTTCCAGTTCCTTCTTCTCTTCTCAGGGTTCTAGTCTCCTTGCATGCTGTTCTAGTCATCTGTAAACAGAATGCTAGAGATGGAAAGGTCAGAAGCTGAAAGTATGAAATCTGGAAGGGTCTTAGCTACATGGAATATCAGTGCTAGAAGGGACCTTAGAACACAGAATACAAGAACTGGAAGAGAACCCTTCATATAAAACAGTTCAGTTCAATTTCCAAAGATGCTGGGAAACCCTAACTACAGGGTCTTTCATTCAGTTTGCTGTGTCTTTCACACTGCTAGTAGGCTAAACAAAATCCAGATGATGATTTATTTGCCTGATACTGTTTTCACATGTTCAGTCAGGTTGAGTAGTAAATCAAGTAGATGATGTTAATCGCTGACTTCTTCATACACCCTTCATACACTCACTGTGGAGCACCAGGAATAGATTTCCCCCCCTTTCAACACAGTAGTAGCATTTGAGTCTTATGTTCAACTAGGTCTAGTTACACCTGGTTACTTGTCTTTCCTTTTCAATTCCACAGTGAAAAGGTAGTGTTCTGGGTCAAGAGCAAAGTCATCTGAAATCACCTCCCTTCTTGGGGAAGATCCAAATCACATACACAGCTCAGGGTACCTAGGAGCCAATATCAGGAATGAATCCATCATGAACTCACAGGGGATTAACAACATGCCATACTAAAGCTGGAGAAGAAAGCCTCGAGAATCTACTTTGTAAGGATTGGTACAGAGGGGAGGGAAAGATGCGACCCCCAAAAATAGGACTTAAAACGACTATCAGTGGTTTGCACTTGATTTTAATTTTGCAATCCTGAGATAATCAATTTTACATCTGACAAATGAACAAAGACAAAAGCAGCACTGAAAGTTTCATAAAAGCATGTTTCTTCAATTTTGGCACAGCGATATAAGAGGAGTTCTTCTGGTGGGGGAGGAGGGTTACTACAGGCTACAGGAGGGAAAAAGCTAATTCGACAGGTTACATAACATTTGAAGATTCAGGAGAATTCTTGGTTTGGATAGAAACAATTATCATTCTCTGCTGGTAAAGCTGTTCCAACAAGAGTCCTCTGCCACAAAACAGGAAGAGTGGCAGTTCAACAAAGTGTCTTGTGAAATGGCTCCTCTCTGGCTTTTTGGCCCTGTTCTTCATCATCATTCCAGGAAACACCTTGGAATCCTCTGATGCCTCTTGTTTGGTAAATAACTAGGAGTGCCAAGTGAGCTGGGAGATTACACTTCATTTTAAAACATTGACAATTAGTTTAAAAGCTTCATCTAGTTTAAAACGCTACATCATTTATTGGGGAGACAACAAACAAAATCAAGTTTAAAAGACTTTTTTGACCAAAGAAACCAAAAAGATGAGAACACAAATAACACTCGAGACATTATTGCTTTAAGTTGCTGTTTATATTAAGTTCCCAAGCTGGACTGACCTTAGTTGAAGATATTTGGGAATTCAGAGCCCCATGCTGGAGCATAAGAGCAGAACATTCTTAACGTCTGCAGTATGTTGTATATGCACTAAATGAAGTCACTTAAATATTTCTGTCTCAAGCAGAAGCTAATGCTAACCTGAAGCTACAATACATCCCCAGTGCGGCAAAAACAGACCAAGAGTTTGTCATGTGAGACAATACTTAAGACCTGCAGAAAGGGGGGAGAGAACCCCCGTGTGTTTAAAATCGAAGGGTGTTTCCGTCACCAAAACTAAGGCTAAGAAGAAGGGAAAGGATAATATGGACACACAAGAGTATGCAAAGCCTAATCTGCCGGGGGAACTCCCAAACCACAAGTGTTTGTCTAACAAGTAGAAAGCCACAGACACAGAGAACCTCAGAGCTGCCTAGGGCCAAGCTGTGGCATTTCTCTTGTGTGGTTCAACTAATAAACCAAAGATGGGATCTAAAGGGATCACTTCCGAAACATGCGCAACAGTGATGTTCAGAATGTCCAGCAGTAGTCAACCAGAACACTAACGTATGAAATGAGCCTCAATTCCCCTGTGAGGTAGGTCCGGATTTGTTATCCTACAAGGACATGAGGTACAGAGGAATTAAGTCACTTGTCAAAAAGAACTCAGCAAAGCCCTGAATTCGGTCAGGAATGACTTGCATTTGGATTTCTAAATCGCTTGACTTTCCATGTCTCCATAGCATCCATCCCATTCCCATAGATCTGCAGGGTGTGGCTCTTTGAGAAAGTGAGCCAGATGCTAAGATGTGAAATTCTTACCCTCTAAAATGTCAGAATGGGGCTTCCCCTCCCACCCCCATCTGCCCCTGTCATCATAGCTGGGATTCTTGCCTAGATAGCAATTGGCAGCTGTGCATTCAGATCCCAAAGACTCAAGGAGGTAGAATCCCTCAGGGCCTTAGCCCCTCCCTGGTGATGAGGCCCCTCTAGAAGAGGTATCAGTGCTTACTACTAGGGAGGGATCCAGGTTGAGGGAGGTAAGGGGATGAAGAGGAACTTCAACTTCCTCAGGTCTTTGGGATCTGAATGTACAACAGCCACTGTACACGCAGTTGATCACCAGATATCTATATAGTCAGCAGCTACTAAGCGGGAGGCACTGAGAATTTAAGCTATGGGTGGCAGAATTAGGGAGGGCCCAGGTGGTGCTGGTGCTGGTGGTTCTTACTGTTCTAGGGTAAGAATTCAGTATGAAGTGTTCCACTCCCAAACTTCCTATGATCTAGGGGACTGGAACCAACAAAACAGAAAATGTGTGCTCAGAGTCAGGAGGCAGAAAACTAGAAAAAAACATAAAAACTCCCTTCCCTTTCATTTGCAGGGCACAGATCCCAACCAGTTGTTCCCTTCTCTATAGAGATGAAGCCTTACAATCCATCCAAGCTGTGCACAGCCCTTGATAAAGGCCAAAAGGCACCTGCCTGCTGGGCTATCAGAGGCCCTCCCTCGGATCTCTCAGACAAGTTTCGCATCTGAAACTTAAATGAATTAAAAATTAGCCCCACGGGTCAAAGTGCTCCAATTAACCAGCTGGGAGTAAAGTTCTGCTTCCTTGACCTAGCCCAGGCAGGTTAATACAGTAAAATCTCAAGACAACATGCTTTTATGATTTTAAGCTCAAGTAGTGAGGGGCTACTTTTTGTAAAGTGGCTTTTTTACTTGTAAACAAAATAAAAGTGTTAAGAACTGGGAAAAATAAAAACTATTTTCAGGAACTTTCAAACCTTACAGCCCTTTTCATTAGGGGGAAAAATACCCCTCAGACCTTAAAAAAATTTTTTCAAACACAGCTCAGTAGAAATGGCGAAGATTGCTGACACAACTAATAACAATGGGAGTTATTGCTTGAGACCAAGTGAGGTATCCACAAGTGACTTGTCAGGGGTCACTCACACACGGCTCAATTTCCCAGGGCTTCTCTTTCTTCCTAATGGAAGTGAAATACCATTTTTCCATGTTCAAGAATCAACCTGAACACTGGCTTATGGGGCAACATGAAAATGAAACTTCCTCGAGTGAAGGGCAAATATTAGTGAACTGTCAATATTTTCTGACACTAACATTGACCATATGATTGAATTTCTCCCTCAAAAGAACCTCCCAAAGAACAGACCTTAAACAAGAGAAGAAGAATCTAGTTAGATGGTTTATAGCTATTTGAGGAGCATGATTTTTTTAGCCTATTTGTATATAGTCCTATTGACCAAGTAGTTTTGCTTTTTCCCCCCTGCCCCCAACTTTAGCCTAATATCTTTATTCAAGATAGAGAAGGCACTTTCCCAACAACACCTTTAATACCTCTAGTAGTAGACTCTTATGGTTGCAATCCTAATCTAGCATAGGGAGGGGAAGATGGGAGAAGCGAGGCATGAAACACCCCCAGCCCCTGACCGGGGAAACTATAACCTTGGAATGAATGAACACTTGCCTGTTTGGTTAGCAAAACCATATCAACGGTTTCCCTTCAACCAAAACTGAAACATAACCAGGTGTGCCAAAAGGTCCACCCAGGGCTGACAGAGGGAGGGACAGGGAAGGACATCTATCTATCCTACCCTCACTGTCCATGAAGACATGAGTCTCACTGAGTAGAGAAATGCACATACTGTATAGCCTCAACTACTGTTTCAAAGTGGGGAAGGGGGTGTCCAAGGGAGAAAGGAGAGAGGGGTTTGGAAAAAAATGTGATAGGAAGGCAAGGAGGAAGAGAAGGTAGGAAAGATGACCTTGGGGAAGGACAAATATCATGCAGCTTCTTGGGCAAACTGAACATTACTTTGTCCTTTCTCCTCACACTGTTCTGTGAAAAGAGCAGCTAGCTGTGTGACGGGGTAGTTCCTTTGGAATTCCCTCAATCTGGCCCCACCTTTCACAAAACATGTGACAAACCCGAAGGATAGATCCTGGTAGAATCAATGAGAACTGGGTTCTAACTCTGCTGGGGGGGGGGGAACGAGCAGCCTCAGAACTCTGGTGTCATCCTCAATCAATAAGCCATCATGACAATGTCACTGAAAAGAAAACAAAATCCCCCAAATGCTCAACTCCACCTAACTGTTTGGCTAACTCCTCGAAAGAAAAAACCATTTAAAAACTCAAGCAAACACAAAAATGAGAGAGAGAGAAAGAAAGAAAGAAAACTGGGAGGGTAGTGTCTGGCTAACTTAAGGAAATGAGATGAGCCCATGAGTCAATTCTAAGGTAATGAACAGCAGCATTAGAAATGCTTGTATAAAGCTATCAAAGTCCTTTTTCACAATTAACTATGTGCTAGTACAAGACTCTGTGCCCCACACTCACCCCTTTCTTGCTACAGATTTCCCTCACCTTGGATAACTTCTGCTTCTGGTTATCTACACTTAAGTGTTTCGCGGAAACAATTCCAAACTTGCTGTCATTCTTCAGACAAAAGCAAGAGGTGGGAGGGATTTTATAAAAACAACAGCTGAAGGGACTGACCAAATTTCAATTCCTCAAGGAAAATTAAGAGTTGTGGGGTTAACACTCAACAGCTACTATTATATTAATAAGAACCAGGCTAGAAACCAATGTTTGGTATTCAAATGTCACAGTCCAAAAAAGCGTCATTTGGATGATGCTGGTTGGAAATGAAACCACTGATGTAATTTTCCCTAACCTCCAAATGGAGACAAAATGTGTTAGGTGAATTTTCAGAGGTGTCCACCTTACTACCTTGGCAAATGAATGTCTGATTGTGCAGTAGGCAAACATGTCATTCTTAGCAGGCACACATTAAGTATATTTTTTGTTTTGCTTTTTGCTTTTTTGAGTGAGGAAGAGAATAGAGCTGAAAGGCAGGAGGGTGTCTGAACAAAATATGCGTAACGTAAGAACAGTTGGATGCAAAAACTTGGCCTTTTATGCTCTCTAATAGAAAGTGTGCCTAAAGTGCTCCTGATGGCCACTATTATGAACATCATGGGCCAAATAATGCTATTCAATTATCACTGTGCATTTCCCTATGCAAGCCTATTAACTTGATTTGGGCCTCCCAATATTTCATTTTTCCTCTCACACTTAACTGTGGCCCAAGTACAGCCCAACAAGGTACCCTGACATGGAGAATGCAGAAGCTCCAAAAGCCTCCAGCTAATGCCTCACACCTCAAATTACTGCTATTATCCAAATGTTGAAAACAGTTTTCCAATTTCTTGTTTGGGGCAGTTCTGAATCTGCTACTATCTAATCTTAAATCGTACCTTCTCCATTTGGGCTAGGCAGAGCACCCAAAGGCCAGAGAAGAGTGGGCAGTGGCTCACAATGGTGCCCTCCCAACTCTCCCAGACACTGTTATGAGGCACCACATATATAGGGGAGGACCTGGGGTTTTGTTTTCTTTTTCCTGGTAGGGAAAAGGCAAAAAGAAAGAGGCAGGGACATGGCTGATGTCATTTGGGGAAGGGAAATTTGTGTGGCTAGAAGGGGGCCGCAAAATGCCCTGGATGGCACAGGGATGTACATGTGTGGGGTATGTGGTGTGTGTGTGTGTGTGTGTGTTTGTCTGTAAACATGTAGTCCAACCTTTCCCAACTAAGGTTTTTGTTTCAGGAACATCACAGAACATCAGTACAGTTAGGCATTTTAGATCTACTTGTTACAACAGACAATTTAGATTGACAGCTGAACAATCCCAAGACAATTTGTTATGGCTTGGCCATAAGCTGGCGTATCCAGGTCTGTACAATCAAGAGGATGCTTCCAAATGTCATTCAGAGTTTACAAATCTATGCAGACTCATTGGCAACGCAGTAAAAGCAGTTTTACATTCTAGAAATCATGGCATATCACAGTTTAGATTAAGCAAGGAGGCAATATTTACAAGTCCTAAGTTAGGGCATCAGGAGCCGTGTCATTAACATAGGTGATGATTTTGCAAAGTGCAGGACCAAACCAGTGCTATTGATTGCATGCCCTTTGCAAGCAGGGTAGAGTAAAACGAGCTCTAGTTTCCAAAAGCTTATCTGTAAGGGTTTACGGGAACACAGTGCTTTGAAAGAATGTCCTAGACAAATGAAACATACTGAGAAAGAGACAATGAAAGGCAGCATGCTCAGAACAAGCTCTGTTTGTTTTAAATCAGCACTGATATTATATCCTTAGTGGAAACTATTGTTTATGTTAAAAACTCTGAGTGCAAAACACAAACCTCTTTTAACGGGGGGGGGGGGGAGGGGGAAGGAATGTGCAAATTGCTTTCTTCTTAAACCAACAAAAATAACTGAGTAAGGAGACTATTCTAGCTAGCATTATAACATTCTGAACACAACAAAATAGACCATCTCCTTTCCAAAATCATCTAACAAGGCACTAAGGGTAGAAAATGACAGGTAATGTGAAAGTGATCGTACTATGATGCTTTAGTCGGGTCGGAATATGGGATACTTTGGTAGGAATTCTATTAGGATTACCTGCAAAACAACCAAAAAAGAACATCATGAAAAAAATGATTTCCATTTAAACATCAACATCTCTCCTTATTTGCTGTGGGAGCATACTTTGGACTCAGTTATAAATACAATGCAAACCCAAGTCTATTTGAATGAATCTCTCACAAATTAGTTTATCTCTAAAGAATCAAATCAAAGATCATCTCCTTTGGCTATGTGTGGTACAATAGCAGGGGCACATAGCCAAATCGATTCCCCCCCCCCTCACTCCAGACCACAGTTTTCTCACCTGTAAAATGAGATGGGTGGTTGAACTGGCCGGTTTCTCAGGCCCCTCACAACCTCTGTAAGACTGTCACTACTAAAAGACTGAATTGTCTAACTAGAAGTTTAGATACTCATTGAAACAACACCTTTAACATGACTGCTGCTTACTGCAGAGGGGCTCAATACTGACAAGGAGAAAAACGTGCTTTTTACAGGGAAGAATGGTTTGCTGAATCTGAGGCTTTTCTTAAATGAAGATTCAAATGGACCGATCCCAAATCTGAACAGAAGATATGACAAGGCAATAATACAGCCCAAGATCCTCTATTGGAGAGGTGTTTATACCATAGCTGGAATCCTAGGTGAAATCTCATCCTACAGTGAATTTTGAATTTGTGATCTGGGGTGGGTGGGTTTGTTTTTGGGTTTTGGGGTTTTTTTTGGTTCAAAAGACCTCGAGAGAGAGGAGAGATTACAGAATTCTTAAGAGCTGGAAGGAATTTCAGAGACCAAGTAGCACAGGGAGTTTTAACCTGGTGAGTTAACTTTTTTTAATATTCTGAAAACTTCATTCTGATAGAATTGGTTTGCTTTGTAATCCCATATGTTTTATTTTGTGCATATAAAACCTGGATTCTGAGAGGGGGTCCACAGGCTTCCAAAGGGGTACATAATAGAAAAAAGATTCAGAATTTCTTCTAGTCCAACACCCACATTTTACAAAAGAGGGAACTGGGAGGCCCAGAGAAGTAAAATGTCAGGTGACAATAGCTGGCAATTGCAGAAAGGGCACCCAAACCCAGGGACTTCAGACTTCATGGCTAGTGGTCCTTTTTTCATAATTCAACTTGAAAGTCCTCATAAAAATAAATTTTTATTAAAATATACACTGAAGAAAAGCAATTTGCTGTTCTGGACATAGGAAACCTAATACCCCAAATGTAGTTAAATGGCTCTTCTGTCTCTATGTAACTGACACTGGGTTTGGTTTATGAATTAAGAACACTTAAGCCCATCTTCAAGTCAAAAAACACAATTCACAATCTGTTTTCCTCTGCTTTAATCAAAGCTAGAGAGCCAAAAGAAGACAGGGCCCCCTCCACAAAGACTCCAAGTCCAATCGGTATTTTTCATGCATATTTGCACAAGATGCCATTCCCAAATTCTACATCAGGCCACAGCAGCTGTTGCTGACACATCGACTTTGTTGCTAGGGCTTGGGAATGTTTCACAAGTGGATTAAACTGGTACAACATTGTTTGTACTGGCAGAGACTTTTCTAAGGCATAACAATTGGTTGTATCTTTCAGGATAATTATGTTATTACACATAACTCTAAAAGGGAAGACTGATGTTTACAGTAAGCAGACCAAAATTTTTTAAAATGGTGTAGTCACCAGTAATATCTGCTGAATTACATATTTTAGAGTGAACACCCTCAAAGTAATGGGGGAAAACCTATTTTTATACATACTTACATATTCCACCATATTACTACTTTCACATTTCCGTTTACTCAACTTCCAGTGCAGACCAAGCTAGGAAAATAAAATTAGTTAAAAGTGATGTCAGTTTCTTTCTGCAGAGATTTGGTCAGGCCACCTCTCTGCTCAGAACTCTTCAGGGGCTCCCTAGTCCTTCCTAAGCAGAGGAAACCCCTCTGCCCAGCTTGCAAGGTCCTCTATAATCTGGCCTTCTACCTTGCTATCCTTACCTCATTCTACTCCCCTCCTCATGTTCTCCATTCCTGCTACAACAAGTTACTGTCATTCCACAAACATGCCCCAAACTCCCGTGCCTCTGCAGCTCTGCTCTTGTCCCCAGCAGCCCCACCACCCAAATAAACCACTGGATTCCTCACCATCCATTCCAACACAACTCAAATGCCCTTCCTTCTAGTCAGTCGAGAAGAACTTAAGCTCTTACTATGGTCCAGATTCTGGGCTAAGCACTGAGGTTTAGAAAGGCAAAAAGCCACAGGCCATGACCTCAAAGAGCTCAGAGTCCAGTGGGAGAGACCATATGCAAACAAGCCACATACATACAAAATAAATATATGTGCTTAGAGGGAAGACACTAGTACTGAGTGAAAGAGTGGTGAGGGAAAGGCTGATATAAAGGTGGGATTGGAGAGGCAGAAGTGAGGAGGAGACTGTTCCAGTGGGGGAGGGGCAGCCAGAACGAAGACACTAAGGGAAGAGAGAGAGAGAGAGAGAGAGAGAGAGAGAGAGAGAGAGAGAATGTCATGTTTGAGGAATGACAAGAAGGCCAGTGTAGCTGGACTGTATGGTGCTGAGAGGAAAGGAAAGGATAAGAAAACTGGAAAGATAGCAAGGGACCAGATTATGAAGGGCTCTGAGTATCAGACTGAGGTAAGAGGAAGCTGTTGGGAATCTATAGGGTGGAGGGAGAAGGGTTCACATGATCAAACCTATACTTTAGGAAAAATCATTCTGGCAGCTGAGTGGACTAGAATGGAGAGAAACCTAAAGCAAGGAACCCAATTATTGCGGTTACTGAAACAGTCCAGGTGAGACTGAAGACATTCTAATGGGGGAAAACAACACGAGTAGAGAGCTTACATGGCAAGACCTATATTTTTAGGAAAGCTGAGGGAAAGATGGAACACAATGTGAAGAAATCTGAGGCAGGACAAAGGGCTATAAATAATTGCATACCTTTTTGACCCAGTAATACCACTTCTGGGGTTGTATCCCAAAGAGATCATAGAAGTGGGAGGAAGACCCATATGCACAAAAATATTTATTGCAGCTCTCTTTGTGGTGGCAAAAAACTGGAAATTAAGGGGATGCCCATCAATTGGGGAATGGCTAAACAAGTTGTGGTATATGAATATAATGGAATATTATTGTGCTACAAGAAATGGGGAGGAGACGGTCTTCATATCCACCTGGAAAAGCCGATACAAACTGATGCTAAGTGAGAAGAGCAGAACCAGGAAAAATTTGTACACAATCACAGATATATGTGTGACGACCAACTTTGATAAACTGGACTCTTCTCAGCAATGCACAGGTATAAGACAACTCTACAAGTCTTGGGATGGAAGGAGATGTCTACACTCAGAGAAAGATATAGAAAGACCAGAGTTTAAATGGAGACTGAAGCAATACATGCTATCATTCTTTTTCATGTTTGGTTTTCTTTCTTTTTTCCCCATTGTTCACTCCATTGGTTACAATCCTTCTATACAATCAGACTAATGTCCAACGTGAAAGTATTTGCCAATCCTATACTTGACTGCAAGCCACCGTGGGAGGGGGAGGGAAGAAGGGAGAAAATTTGAAACTCAAGGGATTGTGGAACTGAATCTTGTAAACTAAAGTAAATAAACAAGTCAATGAAAAAATCTGAGGCAGGAAAACCCAACAGAGGCTATGGCAGTTTTCTAGGCCTCAGGTGATGAGAGCATACACCAATGTGATGGCTGTGTGAGTAGAGAGAATGGGACACATAGAAGAAAAACTGTGACTGTAAGAAACAAGACTTAAAACAGACTGGCTATGTGGGGTGGCACTTGGCAACTCAAGACCAGAGCTCATGAAAAAGACGAGATGTGGCCAGGGAGCTGGGCCTGGAGTCAGGAAGACCTGAGTTCAAGTCCAGCTTTAAACACTTACTAGTTCTTTCACCTTTCCTGTGTCATGGATCCTGTGTGGCAAACTCAATGAACTTCTTTTCAGAATAGTGTATAAAGTGAATGCATAAAGTGAACTACACAGAATTATTACAGAGGAAACCAATTATAATGAAATACTGTTATCACAATATTTCAAGAAATATATAGTGAACAGTCAACACGGAGTTGTGATTTTCTCCAGCTCTATTAGCAGCATGTAAATAGAAATGAAAGAGGCCAACTGGTGAGAGTAACCCAATATTGGGATTTGGGAAGGCATGATCAGCAACAAAACAAGGAAGAGATTCAAGTACAGAGGATATTGTAAAGTGGAAGCAAATTTACCAAGAGGTCATGATAGGAAAGAGAGCAAAGTGTAGCCAGTGCAGGGGTGATGGCCCAGGAAAGGACTGAGGGAAGGAGTGACAAGAGGCCAGGGTGAGGCTGAAGAACAGTTGGAGGTTAAAAGGCTCAAAGAAAGGTGGATGACAAGAGATTATAATCAAAGAAGGGAATTTCAGAGATTATGAACATGGAAGCAGAATACTTGGAGATGATGGCAACACCATCCCTGTGCGCAGATGAGGTGGCTGGGAAGAGCAGATGCTGGGAATGAAGTTGACTGAGGAATGGGAAAATAAAGGTGTCTGAGGATGCCACAGTACGTATGTTGAGTATCCAGTGTAAGGGTAGGAGTTTGAGCAGAGTGAAAGGCAATGGGTCAGGCACTAAAACTCACTGAAGGAGGAAGGAGAAAGTCCTAGGGGTTGAGAAATAATGGTTATGAGGACCTGGACTGGGAGAGAAATTTAAAGGAATTAAGGTTGTCAAATGATGTTGGTAGAGTCTGAAGTGGCAAGGGGAAGCAAGGACCCATAACCATGGGTCCCATCATGACCATCCCCTCAATGTAGAGGGGAGCACTGAGAGAAAATGCAATCAGTATTGTAAAGGGTGGACGGGGATACCACATCATCTGAAGGAAGCCAGGTGTCAGTCAGTGCCATAAGATGTAAGGAGCAAGAAAGAAAAAGGTTTAAAATGAAAGCAAGTTGGTTAATTAAAGAGCAGGCATCCCAGAGGGCACAGTAGAATGATGGCCAGATCCAATGGGACACTGGAGGGAGGAGGGGAAGCTTCCCCATTCTCTCATGTCAGTAACCACCACCCCCTTAGCCTCTCTCTGTACCCCCACCCCAAGCGGGCCAAGAGCATTTGGTTTTTGTACTTCTCTAATGAACGTTCGTAATATTAGCCTTTTTAGTGCTGAGATTTTATTTGTCTACTAGACTCTAAGTTCCATGAGGACAGGTATTGTCTTATCTTAAATTCCCTTTGCACCTAAAGCTCCCAAGTTCTTCTATACAGAATGCTTGGCAGCACACTAAGAGCAGGCTTACATTCTGGAAACCATAGGACACCACATTTTTCACTCTGCAAAGAGGCAATGTTTACAAGTGGGGTGGGAGAAGACCTTAAGTAACTTAACCATTAAAAGAAGTAATGATTTTGCACAATGCAGGGCAAAGCCGGTGCTGTAAAATTGTGAGTTCTTTACAAATAGGTTTGTAACTACCGAAATCTAACTACTGAAAGCTTATGTGAATGGAACCAGTAAGGGTTTACAGGAACGTGATGCTTTGGGCTAAAAATCCCATTCAACATTTCTTACCTTGTGGTATAATCTGTTATTTTCCCATTCCAACAACTTCTGAATTGACCTTCTTGTCTATAGTAGGGAGAGGGAGGAAAAAAGAGCCAGTAGCTTTTTAGAATAAGGTTTACATACACTTTAATCCACCTAGGAAACTTTATTATTTAACGTTTTCTAACTATCTATAAGAACCCATTAGCCCCTTCATCCCATCATCCCTTCCCCCTTCCATGATTTCTAAGTCAGAAGAATGACAACTCGAACATAGGCTAAAATAGCTGGTGCTATTGGAAAGGTCATATTTACATGAAAAAGCTCTGTGCCACCTTCTCAAAAAGAAATGCACCCAAATGAGTCGATCACAAACACAAATGCACTCACTTAGCTCTTGAGACCATCATAAAAACTTAACCAAGTGTTTCAAACTGATATACAAATCTTTAAAAAACAAATCCAAGATTACTATCTGTGCATCTTTGAACATGACTACAGCTTTAACAGGCACATAACATGCCAAGCTAAACTTTCCCTCTAGAAGGGCTTCCTACCTAAGAAGGAGCATAATGCCAATGCTATGATGCCAAAGGATACCTGTGGTAAGGAGTGGGTAAAACACAGCCACTGGGAAACCAGTAGTGGGAGGGAAAGACATGAATGATGGAAGGAATGGTCTGGGAGGATAAGGGAATTCACTGAATTTCCATTTAGGAGAATGGAGAGATGTGTCAATAGTGCTAGAATCAATAAGGGATCATGGAAGCTTCAAGTTGGAAGGGGCTACAAGGGCCATCTAGTCCAACCTGTGCCTTCTAAAGAATCCCCTCTGCAAGAAACAGACCTTATACCTCCAAAGCCCCTGACACCATTCCCTACTTTCCCTTCTTTGGCTCAGTATAGCAAAGAGGAAAACTTGCCTGTTCAATCATTCTCTCTCTCTCTCTGTCTCTGTCTCTCTCTGTCTCTGTGTCTCTCTCGCTCGCTCTCGCTTTCTCTCGCTCTCACTCTCTCTTATCTCCAATCTCTCTCTTGCCATGCCTACAGACATGCTCAGGTCTCCCAAGCCTTCACTTGACCCTATTATCCCCTCAAGTTGGCCTCTCCTCCAGAACAAACTCCACACTTCCTCCTCTTCTACTCACTTCTAAACCCTCGACAATCTGGCTTCTGGCTTCAGCATCCAAGGTTACCGAGGACATCTTCATTACTAAACCTGATGGCCTTTTCTTAGACTTCAGCCTTCATGACTTCTCTGCATCATTTAACATCAGAGGCCACCCCTTCCACAGGGATACTCTCTTTGCTCTTGGGGGTTTTCAACAGTGCGCCCTCTCTCTCTAGTTCCCCCCTTTCTGGTCATCCCTTCTTGGTCAGTCTCCTTTGGAACACCATCCTCCTCCAACCCACTAACCATAGATGTCCCCCAAGGCTCTCTTCTGGGGCCTCTCCTTTTTTTCTTCTATTATTGGTGATTTCCTAGGGTCCCTGATTATGCCTATGGTGGATGATTCCCAGATCTATAGATTTGATCCTAGTCTCTGTCCTGAACTCCAGACTCCTATTACCAACTACCACACTGCTACAAGTAGATGTCCAGTAAACGTCGCAAACTCAACATGTGTACAGACTTCCCTACTTCTGTCTAGGACACCACCATCCTTCCAGTCACCCAGATTTGCAACCTAAGAACCATCCTTGACTCTTCATCCCACCTCATGACCTCAACCCTAGCCAATCAGTTAAGTCATCTTAATAACTCGACCTTCACCACAACATTCACACCCTTTCACACCACAGGTACATCAGTTCAGGCCTTCCTTACTTCCCATCTGGACTGTTGCACTAGCTTCTTCATTGGTCTCCCTCTCTTAACACTCTCCCCTCTCTAATCTGTCTTCTATCCAGCTCCCAAAGTACTATTTCTGAAGCAGATGTCTGACTCTGTCAGTCTCCCCCCCCCCCCCAAAGCTTTGGAAACTCCTTGTCTCTGGCATAAACTCCAAAGTGCTTTTTGGGCCCCTTCAAACCCTTCACAGTTTGACTGCCAATGACTTTTCCTAATTTCACATCACTTCCACTCCAGTAATACTGAGCCCCAGCCAGGCTAGCCACCCTGCTCCTTCCTCTACTGGCTCTGATGGGCTTTCTTTGCCTGCCCCTCTCACAAGCCCTAGCTTTGTAGTTCAGTCATAGCATCGCTTCCTCCAAGAGGCCTTTCTTGATCTCACCAGTAGTGAGACATCTGCCCACCAACATGACTTGGTACTGACAGGTCTTCTATCTTAGACTGACTTATATGCTCTTTATCCCTAACAGAATGTAAGTTTCTTGAGGACAGGGCCTATCTGAGTTTTGTCCCTATACCCCTAGTGCTTGGCACAGAGCAGGTATTAATAAACACTGGTTGAATGAATATGTTAACAGACCCTGAAATCTTGAAAGAAGTAACAGTTCCCATTTCCCAATTTACTTACAAAATTACCAATGAGCAAAGGGAGGCTTCAGGAAGTGAGGTGACTTACACTCTCCCCCATGTCACCGTCTTTTATGTGCTCAAGGTTTCTGGTGACAGGTGTGAGCTGACTCTGACAACCAAAACACCCCACCCAAAGCAGCGTGTGTGGGGCCCTAACCCTACAAAACCCTCTGTATGAAGCTCCATCTTGACTCTAAGTACTCTGGCCCACTTTCGCTTGGTCAGAGGAGCACCAGCTAGGCACTGAGTTGAGGGTGGAGGTGGCTCAGCCTGCTCCTGATCACTTCTTCCAGCCTAAACCAAGGAAAACATTTCAATATTGAAAACAAACAGGTATATGAGGGAGTCACAGGGTACAAGGAGAAAAAGGAGTAACTTTTTACAGGTCAGAGAGGAAAGATATTCTCTAGCCTTATCCAGCAAGAGGAATCCCAGCTGACAAAGGCAAGTCTGTGCCGACTGTGTATAAGTAAGGGAATCTCCCAGAGGCAATCTAGCTGGTAGTCAACACATGTGAGACTCAGAGTTTCTGGTGGCATGGGACAAAGAGCCCTGCGAGGTAGAAGGCATAGCACTGGATGGTGACCTTGAAACTGAGCAACTTGGTGACCTGTCTGAGGGGCAGCTAAGAGGCGCTGCAGTGCACAGAGCACTGGGCCTGAAGTCTGGAAGACTCATCTTCCTGAATTCAAATCTAACCTCAAACACTGACTAGCTGTGTGACCCTGGGAAAGTCACTTTACCTTGTTTGCCTCAGTTTCCTCATCTGGAAAATGAGCTGAAGAAGAAGGAAACAGCAAACCACTCCAGGATATTTTGCCAAGAAAATTCCAAATGGGGTCACAAAGAGTTGGATATGACTAAAACAATTGAATGACGACACCCCAGGGAAGGTTATGTGGAAGGTGTCTGGCTCTTGTCATGCTATATCAGTGGTTCTCAACCTTCTTAATGCCATGACCTTTTAATACTCATATGTGGGAGTATCTGTATGTGGGCAGACCCGCCTCGAGACGGATAGAGGAGCCGTGTCTTGGTTCCTAAGACCATCGGAAATATGTGTTTTCCAATGGTCTCAGGTGACCACTGTGATCCCTGTGAAAGGGTCGTTTGACCCCCAAAGGGGTCACAACCCACAGGTTGAGAACCACTGTGCTATATAAACATAGTGACAGTTCTAAGCCCAGAAAAGGGACAGACAATTCATTCCTTCAGTTACTTGAGAGCTACTGTGCAGGTCACTATGCTCAAAGCTGGGGGTATAGAGATTAATAATGAAGAGGGAGGTATTTCATGGAGCTAACCTAGGGAAGGGGAGACTAGATGAGAAAGGCTAGCTAAGGAAACTGGGATGACAGGAATCCCTGGGTTTGTTTTTGGTCTAGACCTGTGCTTCATCCATGCAGAGAACTTTGGGTGTGGACATTCCTTCCACTGGTGCAAATGGAGCAACTCCATTCTAAGCCAGGCAACTGCCAAGAGCAGCACCTACTGTGTGCCAAGGCACCTAAAGAGTATGTGGCAGAGGCAAGAGTTGGCCCCACTGGTCATTGTTCCCTTTAGCCTTTTCTGGACCTCCCCGTGAGTCTGGCCTTCTTTCTTTTCTTCACTTGTGATGCTCCATCTGGCATTTCCATGTACTCCTTACCTCGGGCTCGCTAAGTCCTTGTCTTTCTTTAAGGTGTGGCTTAGGCATCATCTTCTATATGAAGTCATTCAGTATCTTCCCTCCCAAACCACCTTGTATTCAAATGCTCTATGTATCACAGGCACATAAGTGTGGAGATACACGTGCATTTATCAACTTTATATCTATGCTGGATGTATATGTATATTATTTATACATATATACCTATGTGTATATACACACACACACACACACACAAATGTAAGCTCCCTGTGAGAGAACAAATGGTTTCCTTCTTTGTCCCTCTATCTTCAGCAGCCAGCACACAGTAGGTGCTTATAAGTACTTGATGACCGATAGAGCAGAGATTCCAAGGCTGTAGCCCTCTATCCACTGGTCAATACAAAAGGTACTGGCACTAGTTTCTAGCCTCTGATGATCTCTGCCCAAAAGGATGAAACATGCTCTGTAAGGCATGACTGGAGGGCCACACCATGTTACAACTGCCTAGAATACACTTAACTCCAGGCAGAAAACTGTTTGTCTCTCATTTCAAAGACTGAAATGGAATGTGGGGGCTCCAAGGTTATCCACACACTAAAAAATTCTGGCCTTTTGTTTCTGTAAAGCTGATGCTAAGGGTTTTTTTTTCTTTATGGACTTTAAACATGCCAACAGAACCAGAACCAGACCAGCCTGTCTATACTTTAAGGGTCAATTTCCTCCATCTGCATGTGTACAGCACTTCCATTCTCTCTCTATTTCTTTCTCTCCCTCCTTCAATTCCTCCCGCTCTAAAGTTTACTCAGGATAACTGAAGACAAGTTAAGAATAGGCGATATGGCCAGGTCTAGAAACAGATCTATGTGCACAACTGTCCTTTTGAGTAATCTAACGTATAGACTAACTGACTTCGAGCTAGAAGGATCCTTAGAGACCATGCACTATAAAGTTAAGGAAGCCAAGCTTCCAAGAGGACAAGGGACTTGGTAAATGACAGCTGCACAGCCCATGGAAGAGCCAGACTCTTGGCCAAATCCTCACACTCTGAATCTTGTGCCCTTTCCACTGAGCCATGCTGCCCTGGACGGGAGATTTGTGAAAAGGCCCTGCTGAGGCTTGCAGTTGGTTGAGAAAGCCAATGACAGACTTTCAGCAGGAGCCACATACTAAAGAGTATTGTGTCCTTAATAAAATCTTAGTTCCTCAATACAAAAAATTCATTTAGGCATGTTAATGAGCAGAAGAGTATATGATCCTAAGAGCCTTTCTATTTTAAGTCACTAAGTACTTAAGTCCATGCATTAGGACATTTATGCTTCAGGTTAAGAGAAAAGGCCCAAGTTTAACTTGGACTATCATTGGTAAAAAGTATGGAGCAACAGGCAAAGTTTGTAGTAAACCCCAGGGAATTATTGTGTTTGTCCTTCTGCCACAGCCTAGGAATTGTGATTCCTGACCAAAAAGCAGCCTCAGGAGCAAGGAAATAATCTTTTAAGAAATTAAAGAGCTTCAAAGTGAAAACCAATAAAAAGGCTCTGAAGAAAAAGAGAGGAACCCTGCCCTGGGTCCAAAGGCTGGAGGATAAAAGAATATGACACAGAGAAGGAGGGAGAGAGGTCTACAGAACACCAGGAGATTGGCAAAGGAGCCCCTGTGGAGCTCAGCAGAAAGCTCACCCATAAAGGGCCAGGGGAAAAAGAAGTAAACTGTGGTGGTCGGTGACTCTCTGCATATCTGAAAACAAGAAAGAGATCTCTCTTCCTAGGACGTGAAGCAGAGCAGGAGTGAGCCTCCAAGGTTTGTTAAAACAGATGATGACTACTACTCATTCCTGGCAATTGTACAAGGAGGCATATACAAGAAGGTGTGGCACAGCTGGCCTCCAAGTCAGGAAGGCCTGGATTCAAGTCCCTCTTCTGACACACACACTGGGTAAAGTGACCCCTCAAGGCGATGCCCTGAGATTCTTAGTGGCAGAGAAAGTGCCAAACTGCACTGGTAGAGAGAGCTTCCTGTACCAATGACATCGCTTGCCCTCTGGAAGACAGTGGGCTTGGAGCAGGCCTAGGACCAAGAAAAGGCAGGAGCTGCTCCATTTTGGCATTATTTTGTATTTATGTTCCTACACACATCTGAGATCCCCTATAAGACTGGAATCTCCCTGAAGGCAGAGGCTAGTTCATGTGCCTTTGGGTCCCCAGTGCCCAATACAAAACAGAAACTCAATAAATGTTTGTTGCCTTGAATAATTGAAGAGACTGGTGACTCAGAGAAGTCCTACTGAGTCTCTGATTAGTGGCAGAGTGCTTTAGGAAAACCACAGCTGTGTCCAAGGAATGACTGTACTGGCTTTAAAATGAGGGCCTACACACACTTTTGCTTGAACAAGGCATACTCACTCTTTTGTTGAGACAAACCACAGGCCACAGGCTGCACCCCAGGGTGCAGCAGCAACACAGGCAGCCACAGAGTAGCCACTTGACGCTGACCGGAAGGTTCTTCTGTAAGCATCCATTCACACGACCAATACTGGTCTTGAATTCTTCTGGGGCCACCTGCAGGAGAAGCAGAGCTCTTGAGTGATTTGCAGATGATGAGGTCCCAAATCAAAGTCTGTCACCAAGGCTCAGCATGATTATTTTAATCACATGCAAAACAAATGTGGCTATTGTCCTCTTCCATCTCCCACAGAATTATAAACAAGACACTTAGAAGATGTTAAAAAGTAAAAGGATCTAAGGCCATTTCCACAGAAGTTAGTCAACTCTTCCAATAATAGAGGAATGAAAAGCAAGCCAATAGAAAGTAACCATTAGTGATATTTATAGTAAATAATAATATTAAAAAAACCCCTTCAGATCCCAGGAAATGGGTATATGCCTGTTTTCTTACCATTTTTCCTCACAAATAAGAATCTTTTTTGTAGCATTCATTGATTCTAATTCAATATGCCAGACACTGCCAAAGGAACAGGAGTAATAACTGAAAAAAAAATCAAGCTTTTGGTGGTCTCTCAAAATTCAGGGGGAGAGGCTGCCTGATACAGAGGAAAGAAAACTGAACTTTCCAAGCTTCACTCTACTGCTGAGCAAGTCACAGGGCCATTGGGTTCCACATTCCAAGCTGGAAAAGACCTTGAAGGTGAAGTCCAACAACCTCCTCATTTTGCAGACATGGAAACTGAGTCACATTACCTCTCTTCAAACTTAAAGGGTCTTTAAAGGCCAGAACACAGATATTACCAATAGATATTAAACTATAGGCCAAATTCTCTGTGGGAACCTAATGAAACTTTCAGTACCTGTAAACAGTTTAGCTGTCAATTTTCTCATCTCTGAAACACAGATTCACAGTTATCTGCCTACCTCAGGAGGTTGTTTTGATAATCAAATGAGATGAATGCAGAAGAATAAGACCTGCCTTGTAAAATGTGTTATACAAATAGATGCCAGTAGAATTATCATTAGGCTGCCTCAAAAATAAGGTGCTCCTAAGGAAACATTTTCTCCCCCCAGAAAACCTTTGACATGCCAAATAAACAGTGCTGAGCATTTGCTGAGGATTAAATTCATGCATGTTTTGTTAATATGTAACATGAGAAGCTGCTGCTTTGGGGCTGGATAGGAGCAAGGTGGTAAAGGATACTGAATCCAGAACTCAGAGAGGCAGGTTTGAAGGCTGGCCAAATGAACCTGTCACCTGCTTGGCCTCTGTGCGCCTCAGTTTCCTCTTCTGTAAAATGAGTGGATTAGACTAGATCTAAGAGCTACATCCTATGAACCACAAAATGGTTTCAAATTCCTAGGCCTCAAATTTCTCTAATTACTCTTTTTTTCTTTCTTACAAATAACCCCTGGAGTCTCACTACTGACAAGAACAGAAACAATTTAAAAGTGGTAGGCACTACAGATTTCATTCGATTTACAGGGAAAATATAACCTCACATTTATGCAAGTTCATGGTATGCTGAAAACCATGAACCTCAAGGTGAAATCTTTATTCTGGACTCAAGAACCAATTCCCCTTTCACTGTCAACTTGTCTGTCTTTGTGAGTTTGGGGACCAAAATATCCCATGCCTACCTGAGGAATGAACAAGTGGTGAAACGATACTTAGGAAAAGGGAAGGCACAAAAAGACAAATCAAGGAAGGTAATTTGGGTGTCAAATGGGATGTACTAGCCCTCAAAACACTGTCATACCACTTGTTACATTTCCATCATCAAGCATCAAGATTACCGACCCAGTATGAATTACGAGGATGGCAGGGACAGATAATTGCCATAGAATCCAGCACCATCGTTTGCAGTTGTGGGGCCATCTAGGATATTAAGTATATAAATAATCAGACAAATTGTTTAGACTAGTCCATAACAGCCAATTTACTTAATTGCTTTGACTATAATTTGGTACATTGCCCATTGAATCAATGACTTGCTATTGTGACAGGTAAGAGCTTGAAGCTTTATTTGCAGAGGAAATTTCAAAAGAGTGACATCTTTCAGATTTTCAGCAACATTTGCAGAGCTAAATGTCTTAACAACATTGAGCTTAAATGTCCATTAAAATTTTTTTTATATAAACACAAAATCTGGAACTGTTTACACACTCTCTCTCTCTCTCTCTCTCTCTCTCTCTCTCTCTCTCTCTCTCTCTCTCTCTCTTTAATTTATACAAGGGTTAGACCAGCTAAAGACCTGTAATCCTGTAATCCAGTATAAAATTGGAACCAGCTTGGAGTAATTTTAACATTCTAGATACTAATTAGAAAGTGCAGTCAAAATCAAATTGTGATAAAATCAGTCTTGGCAGAACTTTTATTTTAAGTAATATCGTGGTGATCAGAAAACATTCTACTTACTTGAGTTGTACTTACTTTAAAAGGGCTGCGCTTTCAGTGTATGGACACTCCTGCCATGCCTTCGACTGTGGTCTTCATGAACTTCCTCCCCCCACCCTTCTCTCTCACCAGGAGGGAGCCATCCCCTGGTGGAAGCCTCTGCTGCCCGGAATCTCCAACCTTTGGCTGGCCCCACTCCCCAGGCTTCCCAGCTTTCTCCCTTGTCAGAATACAATAAAGTCTGTGCTCTAGCAGTTTAGCTTTAAGAAACCCAGAGAGTCCTGAGAAGACTTAAACAGCATCATGTGTTTTCAGTTTGTGTAAGGCAAAATATACTGCTGGCGTCCAAGATAGAAAATGAATTTCTATAGCTTAAAGTAGAACATGTTTAGAGAGTATTTAATATTTCAAGTACATAAAAAGGTCTTCTCTCTGTGGGAAGCACTACTGTCACAAAGGGAAGGGGCTAGACTAGGGAGTCTAAAAAAGATCTATGTTCTCATCCTTGACCTGTCATTAACTAGCTGGGCAACTGTGGGCAAATCACTTCATTTTTTCTAAGATTCACTTTAAGAAACAAGAGTCTCTAAGGATCTGAGCATCCATCACATCTACTTTACAGGCTTGAGAAAATCCAACAGTTAGGTTTTGGAAAGTGTTTTGCAGGGCACAAAATGATACAAACATCTGGGCTTCTGGCCACTATTATCTCCTGAGAAGGGAACAAAAAGGTTCATCACTGCTGGAGGGCTAGGAGCTGAATGGCAGGAAGCTTGCCGAGGGTCTCTGTCGATGGCCAAGGTAAGGAAAAGCAAGATTATCTTCTGTGTATGGTTGGCATCCAGTCTTACCTGGAAGTAGACAAGTGGCTATCTGCTGTGTGCTAAGGTGAATCAAGTGCTAAACTTGGAACCATGAAGCCTATGGCTGAATCCCACTTCTAACACCTATTTGCTATGTGATCGTGGGCAAGTCACTTCAATTCTTTGAGTCTCTGTTTCTTCATCTGTAAAATGGGAATAATAAATACCTAAAGTATCTACATTACAGAGTTTGATGATGTTCAAAGGAGATAATATACAAAGTGCTTTATAAACTTTAAAGGACTTCATTACCAATCTGGGTTTTAAAGGAGCTAGATAAATATGGACAAGACCCAGTAATCCAGGTCTAGGCTGAGTGAAGTGAAGCAAACAGAAACTGAAATGAAAGGAAAGAAGATGAATGTTAAAATCTGAAGTCAAGAGATTTCAGTTCAAATCCTAGCTAATTAAATAGGATTTTCTTTCTCATGAACTCTATACTATTAGTAGAGACCACTTGCTGCCATCCATACATGGTATTCCATTCCTTTGTACAAGCTGTTCCTGGGACAGAAAGGAATGTTCCTCCCCTCCTCACCTCCATCTCTTGAAACATGTAGCTCCCTTAAAAGCTCCACCAAGTGTCTCTTCCTGCAAGAAGCCTTCCCTATTTTTCCAGTTGTTTATGCCACCCCCTTTTCCCATGGAAATTTCTTTCTCTCAACAGAGATAGCTACAGATAGAAAAGAAGCTATCTATTAATCAGTTTGTCTGTGAAGACGGGTATCTCTGCAGAAGAATGTAAGTTCCTTAAAGTCAGGGATTCATTTTTGGCACACAACAGGTATCTAATAACTGCTTGCTGAATGAATGAAATGAAAATAAGAGTGCCCACGGAGGAGGTCAGTGCTGGAGACAACCCAACTGTGAGGGTATTGAGAAATCAATTCTCAAGTTATTTGAAAGCAGGGAAGAAGCCAAGGGCATAGGAAAAAAAAATCTTTAAAGGCAATGGAGAGAACATTATGAACTGCTCACCCATGTACCTATTTCCAATCTATATACAATTTTTATAAGAATAAATGCATTTGAAGGCATCTTTGATGAGGGAACAAAAAGGCATCACGCAAGTTTTTGCTAGGTATAAGACACAGCAAACATCTTTACCATCACACAACTGCCTTCCTAATGCTGCGACCCTTTAGTACTCATATGTGGGCATATCTGCATGTGGGCAGACCTGCCTGGAGATGGATAGAGGAGCCGTGAATCAGTTCCTAAGACCATCAGAAATATGTGTTTTCTGATGGTCTTAGGCGCCCCCTGTAACCCCAGTGAAAGGGTCGTTTGACCCCAAAGTGGTTGAGAACAGCTGATGTAGAGAATGCAAGATCCCAAGATTGCACTGTGTCTATTGTTTGCTGGCTACAAGAAAGCTCTTGATTGAGCTCAGCAAAGCCACCTTAGAGCTAGGCTCTCTTCCAATCATGTGTGTCCCAAGAAGATGCCAAAATGATCCAATATTCCTTCAAAGAAATCAAAGAAAACTTTGCTGATTTAAATGTAGTTTTTGCTTTAAGTAAAAAAATGAAAAAGTAAAACAAATTGAAAACATTCTTCCTGAGTCTCTGGCTAGATTCTCAAGAAGAAGCCTGGTAAAGGCACAAAGTCACTAGACTCAAGTCAAGGTGCTGAGATTTAAAACCTTGTTCTCTTACTTCCTACTTAGAGACCTATAAACAGGGCACTGACTCTCTGGGCATTTGTCTCTCTATCTGTAAAATGAATAAGGTGGACTAGGTGACCTCTCAGGCTCCTTGCAGCTCTGAATTCTACAAATTAAGCTTTCAAATTCAATGCCCTTTGAAAATAACATATCTGTCACTTCAGGTTTGGGGGTGCAATGAGACTGGGATAAGACTGGGCTATGGATAATACAGCACAACATCATAGTAAAAGGAAGCCACTAACATCAGCAGACAAACTTGATCCCCAGAGGCCTCCATGTGCTACTAAGTCGGAAGGAACTGAGAATTCAAAGGGACAGGAAATGACCTAACGCAGCGGCTCCAACCTTGGCTTCTCCATATGGCAGACTGTCTACAATTCTCTCTGAGGAGCTATTGTAACAATCTCAAAACAACATTTTAATTCACATTAATTTACAATATAAATATATGCTATACAAAACTTTCAGGAGGAAGACCAGTGCAAAGTCTATATTTCTGTAGCCCTTTTAAGGTTTACACCGCACTTTCTGCACACATGCACCCTGCAAGATAGTTCCTATAAATCATATAATTTAGTGCTGGAAGGAGACTGGTAAGCAACTTGGTTCAACAAGCTAGGATTATTAATTCCATTTTACAGATGAGGAAACTGGTTGAATCCCATTTCTAACATTTATTAGCTATGTGCCCATGGGCAAGTCACTTCAATTCTTTGAATTCTTTGAATCTGAATTTGTGTCTCCTTTTCTTCATCTGTAAAATGGGAGTAATAAATACCTAAAGTATCTACATTACAGAGTTTGGTGAGGTTCAAATGAGATAATACACAAAGTGCTTTATAAACTTTAAAGGACTTCATTACCCATCTGGGTTTAAAAGGAGCTAGATAAATGTGAACAAGACCCAGTAATCCAGGTCTGGGCTGAGGCTCAGACAAATTGTTCCTTGCCTTCTCAGTGTTAGCATTAGAATTTAAGACCAATTCTCCTGATTCTTAGCGATCCAGTTGTTCTTTCTACTGTACAGCACCCTCAATAACTGACATATATATATATATATGTGGTGACCTAAGGTTAGCAAAGCACTTCCATACATCATCTCATTTGAATCTTCCAACAACCTTGTGAGTTAGATGCTACTATCAATTCCATTTGACAGATGAGGAAGCTGAAGTTCAAATAAGTTAAGGGACTTGTCCACAGTCACATGGCTAGTACATTTCCAAGGCAAGATTCCAACCCAGATTTCTCTTGATTACACAGGTCTAGTATAACTATCTAGTACATCCACTACTGTGCAAAAAAAAAACCAGATTAGCTCAGAGCATGGATCTGTATGAGGGAAAGGGGAAGGAGCTTTGGTCACATGATAATGTTCTACAGATAAAGAAAGGATGGCTGTGGAAAGGGAGAGGATGTAGGTATAATAACTGGTCAAGAGACAGCTGTTGCTAGAACACAGACATTCAGTAATTGTTCGTTCAGTGTATTCAAGTTTGAGTTTATAAGCAGTGAGCCAAGACACTTCTGAAATGGCCATCTTTTATTTTTTTGTTGTTTTTTGGAGGGGGAAAGATAGGGCGATTGGGGTTAAGTGACTTGCCCAAGGTCACACAGCTAGTTGTGTGTGTTAAGTGTCTGAGTTAGGATTTGAATTCAGGTCCTCCTGACTCCAGGGCCAGTGCTCATTGCACTGTGCCACCTAGCTGCCCCTATGGCCATCTTTTTTACTTTAGTTAGTTTTTACTTTGGTTTGATTGTCCTTGGCATTCAAACATTAATATTTTAAATTTTATATCATAACTCATTTCTCCTTTAACCATTTACCTCTTCATTCTCATTCTCCCTCTCTCTCTCTCTCCCTCTCTCTCTCTCTCTCTCTCTCTCTCACACACACACACACACACACTCTCTCTCTCTCTCCCTCCCTCTCTCTCTCTCTCTCTCTCTCACACACACACACACACTCTCTCTCTCTCACACACACACACACACATACACACACACTCTCTCCCTCACTCTCTCTCTTTCTCTCTCTCTCTCTCTCTCTCTCTCTCACACACACACACACACACACACACACACACACACACACACACCCTCTTACCCTTACCCACAAGCACACACAACTGAACTCTCCCTTGAAACAAAGACAACCATTTCAGCACAACCCAAAGACTCAGCACATGGCACATTACACATCCAGGGTGTGGTGGGAGGTCAGTTTCCTCAGCTGTTCCTTGATGCTGAGATAGATCATTACAATTAAAAATTCAGCAGCCTTTGGGGGCTGTTTTCCCTTAGATTACTGCAGTTATTGCATATACTGCTCCTGGTTCTGCTTTGTTCCCAATAATCTTTATTTTTCTAATTGAAAAATTCAGTACAAACTGTTACTTACCTTCCCTGTGAGAACTGAGGGAAATTCAGTATCAAACTTGTTGCTCAAGCCAAACCTTGAAAACAAAGAACACATATATTCTACTCAGCTTCTTTAAGTTTATTTTTAAAATCATGTTATCTTAATAGGCTGGCCTTGTGTTTAAAACACACACACCAAAAAAACCTTGGCTTCAATTTTTCTGCATAAATCCACTGGCTACAATTTTTCAAATTAGCTGAAATAACGCATAGTTCAAAAAATTAATTTGGGAAGTTTTAAATATTATACCATATGAACTCAAATCCTGGAATGTTAATCCTAATTAAGTGCATGAGCATAGCAACAAGGAACATAGTCAGATTCTAACTGAAGTCTGCTTTTTCTAAGTGAGTTAAAAATGCTGATGTGCATCTAGCAACCTCTCAATCTGAGAATAAAATGCTTTTCCTTCAACATCTTCAGTTTTCTGAGTGGCAGCCAGGCATCCTTGGGGTCTGGGGAGAGGACCAAACCATCCAATTTCTGTCCCAAACACAGGAAGGCCTTTTACTGGCCTACCTACTCAATTTTGAAGGCAAGCATGCCACTTGATCTCCTCCAAAACCTGGCAAATGTTCCTGAAGAAACTCCTGTGAATTTCCTGGCCCTAAGGCTACACCTTCATCATCTTTCATTACTGTTCCACAGTAATGAAAAGCCCAGAATAATGAAGCTGAAACCTCTGTATGGACAATGATTCTATTCTACCAGACTGAACTAAATTGGATAGCACAGATTGCTGGATTACAACCAATAACAGGTTGTACTAGATTGAAAATTCGAGTATGGGAGGCATACATTTCTAACTCCTGTGACCATCACAGCACTTCTCACAGGGCCTTATGGACACATGAGGTGTTCAATGATGAAAACGAATGTCAAAAATTATTTTTACATGTAATAGGAAAAATGAAATACTAAATTAAAAAACAGTAACAGAAAAAATACTCATTGAATGAATGACAACAGTATTGCCTCCATTTAATTGACCTAGGAAACTGTATGCTTTGTATAACATAGAGGTTTCTCATTTATAGTAGATTAAATACAGTATTTGTGGTCAATTCTATTTTTAAATGGGCATCAGGTCATTGTTATGGTCTAGAACAGGGGTGGGGAACCTAACCCCTTATTATATTATTATTTCTAAGGAGGAAAAAATATCAGATTACACTTCAAACAATAAAACCTTCTTGCCTCTCTGCTCCTGAATCCTTTCCCATTCCTTAAAGTCCAATTCAAATACCACCTCTTCCAAGAAGCTTCTCCTGATTCCCTCAGTCTTCAGGCAGTAATGCTGTTCTCCCTAACCACATCCCTGACCCTCATATAGAACTTTGTTTGCACCTACCTCCCTTATGCGTTTATGTACTATGTTAGGTGACATAAGCAGAGGGCTGGACTTGGAGTGGGGAAGACTTAAGTTCAAATCCCACCTGAGACACTAGTTTGTGACCTTGGGCAAGTCACTTTACCTCTTCCTGCCTGTTTCCTCATCCATAAAATGGGGATAACAATAGCCTGCCTCAAATATAACCTACCTCAAAGGGTGGTTGTGAGGATCAAATGAGATGTTTGTAAAGCACTTTGCAAACCTTAAAAGCACGGCATAAGTGCTAGCTATGATCATTTTGTATTATTATTATTAATAATGTACGTCTGTGTCTTATCCTCCAATCGACTGTAAACTCCCACAGAGTTTCTGCTTCTTGGGAACATGGGCTGGCTTCTTAGCATTGTACCACCATCCATGACCACAGGTCCTGAATGTAGTAAGGGCTCAACAGATATCTGCTGAATTGAGAAGTCTAAATAGCCTTCCCTTCCCCAGGTACTCATTTAATCACTCAAGTCAACCCACGTGACCTCATCTGTCACCTTAACATGTCTAAACTATGGGCTTCTCCACTAAAAGAAAGAACTCCCCTGTTAGAGGGTCCAAAATGCAGTGCACAAAGGAAGATCGCCCCAGAAGCAAGAACCATGAGACATAGACTTGGTGGGGATCTGAGAGGGATTGTTCATTTATGAGGATGACCATAGGGACCAATCCAATGTTACTACTTTCCTTGTAGATGGAGCAGCAGAAGCAGAAGAAAGCATTATCAGCCTCCAAAGAAAGAGATGAATCCAAGAAAGAGACATGTAGCGAGTCCAATGTGTGTCAGGACACCCAAACTTTCTAACCATCATGTCACTTTAAACCACATTTCATGAAAAATGGTGTCAAGGCAATGGACTAATCCCAATCAAAGAAGGGGTATTTTGTGTTTCCTCAAATGAGGAAAGTGGCAGAAGTTGGACTTTTTGAATAGCTGAAGGAGGTACATGAAAATCATGCTTAAAAGGGACCAAGGACCTTTTGAGGAAACTACAAGACAGGAAATGACCAAGAAACCATCAACAAGCTTTTCAAGACTAAAGTTATGGCAAGTAACATGTCACTGAAGAGTCATTTCTTGGATTCACATTTGAACTTCTTGGAAAATACAAGTACAATCAGTAGTAAGTCTAAGGACCGCTTCCATCAAAAAAATGCCCCCAAAGGAAAAGCTAACAACAATACTAGGGGGCAAGCAGAGTCCAAGCATAGCACGGCAGAGCTCAAGTGGGCCAGGACCTCCTAGTGGCTGCCTCCTGCTGGCCTCAGAGCAACACACTGTTCTAAGGCAAAATACAACTAGCAATCACTGCTAGCCACAGTTTAGCTAAGTTCAATGAGCAATTTTGATTTACTAAGAAACAATTAAAAAATATAAAACTGTGACTCCTGTGAAAATGTTGTGTGGGTGATGGACAAAAGCTGAAGCTGTATTTCAAATCTGAACAAAAGCTGCATTTAAAAATCAGAACAAAAAAAAACAGTATAAAATTCACCTACAATCCTAGGACCTACTTTTTATGTGTAACAGAAATAAGCTGTCCAGTGTTATAAGCTCACATCACCATGGTATTTTGAGGTTTACAAAGCACTTTCATCACAATAACCCTGTGAGGTGGGTAGACCAAGTATTCTCTCCACTTCAGAGAAACAGAAAGTAGGCTCCTGGAGCTAAGTAACTTGTCCACAGTGGAACATCTCACCAGGGACAGGGTTCAAACCCAGGTCTCTGGTGTTCTCTCCACTACCAATACACTGCTCTTAACGCTATCTATAAATACTCACACAGAGTCACAAACCTAATACCAAAAAAAATTAAAGGCCTGGGGTTTGCTTTGAGGCAAACAAACAGTGTGAGGAACCTATATTATAGTACCGAATTTACAATTTACAATAACATACTCATCTAAGAATCTTGAACATAAATATGCAACAGAATAAAGGCAGTTAGTCATTCCATCTAAGTTATGATACAAACATTTTAAAGCATTAATCAAGGCTTCATTTAATCTTATTTCCCACAAAGAAGCTTTTTATATGACTTGACCTCAGAGATAGCCGCAGGCTCCATTCTGAGGTCGACCCTATAGATTTTAAGCATTGTTGTATTTTAAATTCTTCCTAAATACTAATCATACCCAAAGGTAAGAGTTTTAGTAAAATGGCTTCGTACAATTTCAAGCTAAGAAGGAACCTTGAGGAGTCCTTCATCCTCATTTTCCAGAGAAAGAACACGGGACTAACAAACTTCTCTTCAAGGGTTCTGATTGCTTTAAGACAATTTCCAAGAATTCAGTATGCTACAAAATCCAGCACTGCCTGTACTTGGATTAACAAGCATCTTCTCTCTGGAGGCAAATTTACAGCTAAAGAATGAGAAGCAGCAGCATCTGAATGGTTAGTGAGTACTCTGCACTGGCTAAACACCAACTCCCAGTGGAAATGGGGTTTTGCTCGTCTTTGTAAATAATATATAGACAAGTCCTGCTAATAAGATATATTGTGCTCTATTTATAAACTCCATACATTTTTTGGTTTACACAGTCTGTCATGAACCTAATACCAAATAATGCCATTTGCATTCCTTTTCTAGGGTGATATTTGGGCATTTGAAGCCTGTGACAATCTGGCTCCAGCCTGTCTTTCCAGGCTGATTACACATCACTTCCCCCATGCACTATATTCTAGTCAAACTGGTCTCCTTTAGCTCCCTGTACAGAACAGTACCTTTCATAAGCCGTGCCCCCATGACTGGAATGCTCTGTCCTCACTTCAAGAGGCCTTTCCCAATTCCCCCAGTCATTTGTGCCCCCTTCCAAATCAGTGTACTTTGGGGGGGCATATATTCTATACACTGTAGAGGAGAGGGATGCTGCAGATGAGATAGAGGGCCAAATGTCAAGCCAAGAAAACCTGAGTTCCAATCCTGACTTCAACTAGCTAGGGGACCCTAAAGCAAGTCACAACTTCTCAGATCTCTCACCAACTTTCTAAGAGATGATAAACTCCAACGTTTATAATCTCTAATTGCAGAAAAGGTATCAACCTGCATTGGTAGGCATTGTCTATGCCATATGTCTATCCCAGGCCGGGCCAGCTTTTCTCCCTTCCCCCTCTATCTACTTCTCTATAAACATGTTACATCCTCCAGGAGAATGTAAGCTCCCTGAAGGCAGGAGAACCTAACACAGTGCTTGGCACATAATGAATGCCAAACAAATGCTTGGTGATATTTTAAGCCTTAATGTATTATGGACATTTTTAAATCATCATACTAGATTTATTTTGCAAAATGATTTTTGGAAGTTGCTTATTTTGATCTCCCACTAGTGACAGTGTCTAAAATACACTCTCATAGTTGAATTTACGGAGGCTTCTCTAGACCTCTTTTTTTTTTTACCCTTAAGAAAGGCAGAAGGATATTCCCTCTCCAAAGATCCAGTTACATACAACCTTACTCTCCCAGCCCTTAACTCTTCAAGATTGGTTCACACACTTATTCTCTTCTCTGCACAAGTTTCACTTTCTTCCTGCTTTCAAATAAGCACAGGAGTTCATATCCTTCCCTTATTTCTGGCACCCCTTCTAGCAACTGTCTTAATTGTCTCCTTCCTGTTACTGACAAACTTCTTGAAGAAGTAGCCTTTATCTGCTGCCTCCCCATATGGCCAAAACTTTACTAAAACTGCTGAGTGCACCACCAGTGAGGGCCACTTTATGCACAAATTCAAGGGTCTTTTCTACCTTTGGCAGCACAGTGACAACCTCCTCCTTAAAACTAGCTTCTGTGATCAGACCTCTCCTTTGGTGCCTTCTGCGTTTTTGTTTGGATTTCTTTCTTTTTCTTTTTTTTGCCTCCTTCCGGGCCCAATTGTGAGTGTTATCCAAAGCTCAGTCTTTGGCACTCTCAAAACTGTGTCAGAATGCTCATCTGTTTTCACAAGATCATGGAGCTGACCAAGCCCATCCCTCAGCCATTCCATCCAAGTTCCCTCCATCTGGCTGAGAATAGAGAGGTCAACACCCTGGTTAGTCCTGGGAGGCCTTTACTGCCGCGTGGCAGGGACAGAAAAGGTTTCTGATGGGGAAAGGCAGCGGCCCAAGCAGGATGGAATAAAAGAAGAGCCAAGACTGACCTTGGGGAGCCAGGGAGAGGTGAAAACAGGTGAAAGGGAGTCACACACATATGGAAGAGTAGAGAGGGGCAGGCCTCAGCCCCAGTCATCCTGCAGGAGTTGTGAAGCTTGTCCCTTCTCTGATCTTTCTCAAAAGTATACCATCACATCGGTTATCTAGCTATTTAAAAGTCCATTATCTAAGTCCTGTGAAGGAAATCAACTCAACATAAATGAGAAAGGGGAAACCCCAAATGCAGGGATTGGGCAGTTTTGAGCATGGCCTCAGTTTTGAGCTCAGACTCTTACACATATACAGAACCCAGGGATGGAAGGCTTAGGCTGGTGGGAGGGAACAATATAGTCTGAGCACCCTCTGGTGAACAGTTAATGGTCTTCTTAGCCCCAATAGACCAAGAAGTCTACATGACACTCCCTAGATTTTCTATATTCTGCAGAAATCAGGGGAACCACTAAGGTGTGGATGGGCAGAGTTTTGGTAGCACCAGAGTGTCTACCTAGGACACACACCATCATGACAATGGCATCAACCATGACTGCCAAATCTCTCGTGCCAGTCCTGTCTTTTCATTTAGAGCTCCAGTCTCTGGCTTCAAACTTTCTACTAAACCTCATTATTTGGAGGTACTGTCATCACATAAAACTCAACATGTTCTTTGCCCTGATCAGACCATATATGGAATACTATGTTCAATTCTGAGCACTGAATTTTTAAAAGGACAATGGCAAATTGGAGACTGACCAAAGGAAGGCAACTGCAATGGGGGGATGCCTCAAAGTCATACTGCACTAATACTGGTGGAAAACACTAAGGAGGCGTCACCTAGAGAACACTTGGAGGATCACAGCCTGCAAGTATTTGAAAGGCTATCACATTAAAGGGGTTTATTTTGTTTGGCCTCAGGAAGGAACAGGGGAAAATGGCCAAGGCAGATTTCCCAGGGAGAGAAGAAAACATTTAGAGCCGTCCAAAAGCAGAACGGGGCTGCCTCTCATAGTGGCAAGTTCTCTAACATACTATACCAAGTCTAAACTCCTTTGCCTGGTTTTCGTGGACTTCCCATAATATGGGGAGCCTACCTTTCCCATTGCTCTTGCTACTACTCCCCAACATGCTTCTCCCATTCAATTTCCCTTATTTCTGCACTGTTCCTTGAACATGGTGGGCTCATTGTACTTCTGCACAGAGGTTATCACTCTCGCGCATCTTCAGGCCTCCCCAAGCTCTCCTCTCTCAGAATGCTCTCTATTTGTGGTCAGAGTCTCATGATTTCACTCTTAATTATATAAAACTGTCCTAACTGTACATAGCATTTGCATGTATGTACCCTACAGCCTCCCTGAAAGCCGGGACCACTTTCAGACTTTGTCTACAACCTCATGGCACCTAACACTGTGCACACCAAACAGGACCAGTTACAGTCATTTTCACACTGGTTCGTACATTCAACAAATGTTCCATCTAGCATTCGGTAAGTCACCATGAGGCGAGCAGACAAACAAGAAAGCAGTCCCTGTCCTTAAGGTGCATGTATTTCTGAGAAAGCAATATTAACAAATACAATTAAACAAAATCTGGATAAGGTCATTTGGGGAGCTCAGAAACAGTGTTCCATAGGTGGTGGCACCTGAGCCGATAGAGAAGGATTCTCTATTCTAAGAGGAGGAGGAGAGGACAGAGAGCATTGTAGACAGAAGAGCAGACTAGTCCAAAAGTACAGGAGCAATGTGTGGAGGACAGCAAACGAGGCCAATCTGGGTAGACCCTCAGGTAGGTGAGGGAGAATGATGTATGCCAAGACTGGAAGGTAGCCTAGAGCCAGACTATGAGGTGCTTTAAATGCTAGAGAGAGGAGTCTCTGTTTGACCCTGGAAGCAAGAAGAAATCCCTGAAATTTCCTGAGCAAAGGAATAGCAGTCAGACCTGCGCTGCTTTAAGGAAAAAGAAATATGAGGCGGGGGGGGGGGGGTATGATGGGAAAGGTCACAAACTCAGAGAGCTGTAATACATATTACATTACATAATAAGTACAACTGAGAATTGTAAAACAAAGGGTTAAGTAAGGTTCAAAGGGCAAAGTCATTATGGACAGTTGTGATTAGGAAAGGCTTCCCCAGAAAAGGCCCCATCGGAGTTGGACTTTAGAGGACCAGAAGAAACTTGCCAAAGAGGAGATACTGCCCAGAGAACCATGTCAACTCTTTGTCAGATATTACAGTTGCCAAAAAGGCAAACTAATCCTCAAGCAATTAAAATTATGATCACTATCCAGCAACAATTATTGAAGTAACAGCCAGGGCCATGATATTTACGTTAATGGTCCTCATTAGAGACTATTAGCTACCAAAACAATGTTAAACATAATTAGCCTTAGGGACCAAAGCTTAAGTAGCACTTTGCCGGGTTCAACAAGCAGCCCCAGATGGATGGCCCTACTAACAGGCCCTATGGAAAACTTCCTCAGTACCACAAGTGGCTGCATAGCCTCTCCTATGAATTCCAAATCACTAGAGATGCCAGGACAGCACAAGGGGTACCAATGCTCTTTGTTTATTACTACATTTTACTTAGTAATTTACTTACTATGTCAAGAGGCTCTCATATAATAGAAAGAAAATGTACATGGAATAAAAAAATTAAAGGTGTGGTTTTCCCTCATTCATCCATTTTGAAAACATCTAAGATCAAGTTATTTTTTAAAAATCTGGAATAGATGAAACATTACCGATTCCTGTTTGCTCATGAAGGGTGTCTACTGTATCTAGAGATTAGACAGCCAATAGCAATCAGGCCAAACCCAGCCTGAGAAATTCTGCTGAAGCCCTGTGTGGCCAAGCCAGTATGCACTAATGTTCCAACAGTATGGTAGAGAAGGAAGTGCTGCTGCTAGCTCTGGTTCTGTTCTTTACAGCTATTTCCTCTTCTCCATGGAAATAAAGACAAGCATTTCACCCCACTGTAGATGGCAGGGCACTGCAGATACAATACTCCTCAATTCTCAGGAAATATCCAAAATATCCACCTTGTAGAAACACACCTTACTCAGATGTTGCTGTAACTGCCCCAAGACATTGGTCCCTCCACCACAAGCTTCAAGTACTTGAGTCTGTACAGAAATGCATAATTTAGGCAAATTCATTTATCATTCTTTATTCTCTATTTCATGACCTCACTTAATTAAATTTTCATGTTCCTATTTATGCATTCTACAAGAACTGATTCCAATTCACTGTAAAAGAGTATAGACCATTAATGGCACAAATCTATGAAAGTAAAAAGTAATGGTAAAAGATGATTTGCAAATAAACATTACTAAATATAGCGCTAAATGTCTACAAAGTGGGAAGAAAAGCAGCCAAATTAAAAGAACTTTCTTTTTATTCCACACACAGATTCATAGCATCAAAGGGACCTTTAGAAGTCCAACCTACTTCTGATTAAGAATGTGTGATAAATGAACACCCAGTTCCTGCTTGAGCACCAGTCAATGATGGGGAACTCACTACCTTCCCAGGCAGCCCACTCCTTGAACAGCTCAAGTTGCTGGAAACTTTTCCCTGCTCCTTCAGTTGCAGTTCTCTCTGAAACTTTTCCCTGCAGCAGCATGAGACTGCCCTCTAGTACACTAAAAGGCTGGAGCACGTGGTGAGGTGGGGAGTAGGATAAAGGATTGGTGAGTGGCCAAGAGATAGCGCTATTCAGAAATCATTTGAAGGAGCTGGGGACAAGATGAACCCCATTTCCAGGTGAGGGCCCTTCAAATTCTTGAAAAAAAAAACAATTATATCCCCCTGTTTTCTCTTCTTCAGACTAAATGTCCCCAGCTCCTCCAAATGATTCCTGAACGGCACTATCTTTTGGCCACTCACCATTATGGTACCCATTCCTTCCCCCTACGTGTGCTCCAGCTTTTTAATGTCCTTCCTAACAGGTGGCACCTAGAACTAAACACAATACCCCAGATGTGGCATGGCCACAGCAGAAGACAACAGGATTATCAATAAAATAGACTTGTTCCACATCCATCCTTACAAACTGTGGAAGTCTGTGTTCGATACCATTTCACATCACCAATGTGCTTTGGACCAGTTTGTAACAATTAAGTCTAACAAATAACACCTCCAATCTCAAACATGGAGAGATTCTGCACTAGTTTTTATTTGCCCTCCCCCCAAATTAAAACATCATGATTGAGAACATAGAATTAAAGTACTTGGTAGTTCCACAAGGGTTCCATTCTATACAATTTATTTGGTGATGCAGAAAAAGGCCCTCATCAGACGTGACTTTTGGTTAATGGAGAGGCCAGTCCAGGGTTTCATCTTCTCTTTCACTTACTTCCCTCCTCTGAATCTGAGCAACACCTACCTCACAGGACTTTGGCAAAAGTTCTCTCAAAACTGACAAGAATTCTATGTCTGGGAGCTGTTTCACTAGACTTTTCTCAGGACAGAGCATACTCCTTTTGCCAGTCATGGGCTCTGGGCCTTTTCAGCACAGCAGAAGCTACCACTGTTCACACTGGGTTAACAGAATGTCTGAGGGCCAGGACCACCCCCCTGCCTCAATTCATCAAGGAGCCTTGGGGAAGATACTATGTTATAGCATAATCATCATCGAGAATGTGCTATGTTATATGCTCATTCTATACAAAGAACACAACATATATTTGAGGTAACATCCATTTCTTTAAAGATGAAAAATTAGAGATGCAAAAAAAGCAACTTAAGAGCATTTTGATTCAATAAACCTTTATTAAGCACCTACTATGTGCAAGGAGGCACTGTGCCAGGCTCTCGAAAAGGTACAAAGATTAAAAAGTTAGGGTGCCCACCCTTAAGTAGCTTACATCACAGTCTGTGAAGAAATAAATACAACACACAGACATTCACCAAGAGCTCGAATATGAAACAGAACCCCAACAGCCCATCTCTGCTGGTCTCCCAAATCCCCAGTGGCTGCCTGCCCACTGTTGCCCGGAGTCCAATGTCTCTTGCCTGGCATTCTGAGTCTCCATAACAAGTTGCCCCACCCCCCACACCCCAACCACTCTAATCTAGCTCTATCCACACCCTCCTCTCCACCCCTACAAATACATCCTGGTGCTTCCCATCTCCCATTTCTGGGACTCTGTTCATTCCTCATGGAAACCCGAGTCCCTCTCTATCTTCCTCTGCTGAATTCCAGCCCAGCCTCCAAAGCCTATTCAATTGCTACCTCCTCCAGGAAGCGTTCCTGACCTTCCCCGGAAGCTCACTGAGCACTTGACTGAGTCCCTTCCAAAGAGCTGAGGTCCCATTTTGTACAGAAAATGACAAGCACAGATCCCCTCACACACGACTGCCAGCTTAATAAGATTGTTTAGAGTACAGCCTTAGCTCCATTCCTGGAGGTGCTCATACTGTTATTTCCTGTGCAAAAACTGCTTCTGATACAAGAACTTGGCACAGTGACTAAACCAGCCAAAAAGCATTAACTGAGTGCCAACTGTGTGCTCAGCACTGAGAGGCCTGTAGGGGACTATTCATACAACACTAGCAGTGCTGACTATGAATGTGATTGGAGTTCAGCAAGCCGTGGAGCTCAAGTAGACCACAAGAATCAGGGATGGAGGAGCCTTCAGATCTTCTATTCAAAAGGACTTGTGTTCTCACAGGGCTCCGTTAACATCCCACAAGCATTTGGGAAACAACTCCTCACCTGTAGCCTCCCCCTACCCCTTGGTCTACTCAAGTCCTTACCCAGGCTTCAAGGCCCTGCCCAAGCAGTCCCCTTTCCATGAAGGCTGCTGCCACAGCCTTCAAGGCCCTCTAAGACCCCCTTTCTCTAAACTACACTTCCAGTCCGTACCAAACAATTTAGCATTGAATTATAGGTTTTCTTATACTGTTTGTGGGTTGTTTCATGAGTTTGAATCCAATCCCTTTGACTGTACAGCAGAGCTTCTTGACCTTCTTTGTGTCTTGGACCTCCTGGGCAGTCTGCAAAAGCCTATGAACAAACCCCTTCTCAGAACCATGGTTTTTAAATGCATCACATAAATTACAGAGGATTTTTAAGGAAGTCAATTGTATTGAAATATCTATCTATGTATATATACATATATATGTACACACACATGCTTTTTTTAAGTTCACAGATCCCAGAGGTTAAGAACCCTTATCTAAACTGTCTATTCTCTGAGAAGGACTATGTTTTAGACTTTTTCTTGGAATCTATCACCCAATCCATTAGCCACTAGCCCCAGAAGGGTCCACTGAGGTCACGTGTTTTCCACAAACCCCCAAACTGGCTACAAGTCAAAAGTACCACCATAAAACAATGAGTGAACAAGTATGGGGACCACTGTGTTGGTGGTGGTGACTGACTAGATGGGGAGCTCAGAAACCCTGCTGAGCTCTACTATGGACAGTATGGAATAGCTACTGGTCATCAGATTTAGAGCTGGAAAGAGGTCATCTAGCCTAACACTCATTTTAAAGAGGAGGAAACCAAGGCCCAGAGAGGCTAAATAACTTACCCAAGGCCACACAGGGAGTAAGTAGCAGAGCCACAATTCGAACCCAGGTCTTCTGACTCCAAAGTAGGCAGATAAGGCTTCATGAGGAGGTAGGACTTGAGCTGGGCCTTGAAGTGGATATGGATAGGCAGAGAGGAGGAGGACGGGCACTCTAGGCAGGAGGAACAGCATGAGCAAAAAGCAGAGAGGCAGAAAAGAGCATGGTATGCGTGGAAGACAGTAAGATGGGCCTGAATGGAATAGAAGGTAAGTGCTGAGGAGTAGCCAGAAATAAGGGCAGATGGCAGGGTGGGGCCAATATTATGGAAGGTCTTGAAAGCTGGGTAGGGGACTCATATCGCTCCCCCCATGTTAAGAGGGAGTCCAAATAGGTTCTTAAACATGAGGAAGGGGTTATTTTTTTAAGTTCTGCCAGCTTTACTGTGAATAGATTAATAAGGGAAGAAACTGGAGGCAGGGAAGATAACAAGGGCATTAGGGGAAACACAGGAGGTACCAGGGAGCTGGACTGTGATAGAAGTGCATATGGAAAGAAAAGTGCTAACCTGAGAAACCTTCTAACAAGGCATAAAGGGTGGGTATTGGACTAGATTCAGTTTGAATGGATTATGGTTTTAGGAGGCAAATTCGAACAGGAACTGAAGGAGAGGTAAAAATGCAAGAGTCCAAAATGACTCCTAGGTCTGTGGCCTGGGAATCTAGGAGAATGGCACCACCATGACCAAAACTGGCTCCTCTGGGAGGGGAGCTGGCACAGGGAAGGAAAGATGAAGAATTTGGCCTGGGACATGCCAAGTGGGAGGTGATGGTGCAACACTCAATAAACGTTAGTAAATGACTCAATTTGGTGAAGGCAGATTTCATGGAGTTAGCCAGGTGAGGAAAGACTTTAGCATTTCTAAGTTGTCTGCTTTGTACCTGAGCACAATTCTTGACACACAGCACATGTTCCACAAAAATTTAAGCTAAGTTTGCTCGTAGGTTTTATCAAATGCATGGGAGAGGCAGGATAAAGCTACCAGAGAGTTACCAGCACCTTGGTTTGAGGCTAATCGGAACTTATACATAGAAGATAATCAATAACTATTTACTCTTAATTGATGAGGTCTCTAACAATTCCTTGAAACTTCAACTTCCTTTTTCTTTCTAAGGATATCTAGCTGTATGAGAATTACAGTGAAAGCCTAACCATTTGGAACTACGTGGAGGCAAAGTTAGTCAAAACTAGTAAAAGTTTCTTCTTAAGAACGCTACATTCCCCCCAAATATTTTTTAACCCTGCGTTAATTTGTTTGGGAAATCCTCTCTTTATAGAAAGCCCACAGACAAAGTTGAGTGCAGCACTGCACTCTGAACCCAGGGGTCGCAGGGCAGGTCCCCGCCAGTCAGGTCTTTGCTGTGTGGTCCTGGGCAAGGCACTTCCCATCTCTGACCCTCGATGCCTTCAGCTACATGGCCCAATTAATATTACCTAAGTATTTTAATGTAAAATGAAGGATTTTATCATGCACCGATGCTACTAGACAGAGGGAGAATTAAAAGGGAACAACTCCTTCCTAGCCAAATTTCATCTGAAAACAATCAGAGGTCTTCAGTGGCCCACAGACACCTATGAGTCCACAATGTAATATGGCAGCCAAGACAACGAAAGCAATCTTCCAGGACAGTCCAGGGGCACCCACTGGCCAAACCATACCTGAAAGATGGCATAAAGCTCCGTGTACCAAACAGAAGTGACAATGGTAAGCTGAGGTGTCTGAGGGAGGGTAACTAGGATGGCAAAAGGCTTCAATATCAGGCTGTATGAGGAACCAGGGGTGTTGAGGCAGGAGAGGAGATAAAGGGAGAGCATGAGAGCTACCCCCAAGTATCTGAAGGTTTGATTTAAGGGGAAGCTCAGGAGGGAATGGGTCCCTTCTCATTGGAGATTCTTAAGCAAAGGCTGCCTTAGGGATCTATCACCCATCTCAAGCTGGCAAGGACCCCAGAGGGTACCAAGTACCACCTTCTCAACTGGCAGAGGGAGAAACTCAAGATTCAGAAAGTTAAATTACTTCTTCAAGATGACAGAGGTGGCCCTCCCTCATCAGAGGCAGGGTCTGGATGTTAAGGCCTCTGGTTCTTTCCACTGTGCCCTGCCCTATGAGTAGCTGCAGAGGGCAGGGGCAGGTCATATCCCAGGGGTTCTGGGGTCCTTTTCAACTCTGAGATGTGGGATTCTCTTTTATACCACACAGCTCACAAGGTGGCTAGGAGTCTTTGATGAGACTATTCTAAACCTCAAAATGCTATAAAAAGTTGTTATTAGCAATAACAACAACCTTTATGTAAATGATCCCAATTAACTGCAAGCGGGCATAAAGGAAGCAAAATATTTCTAGTGCAATTACTATATGGAAGTAGCACAAAATCAAGGTTTTCTGCTGCCAGTGTGATCCAAAAGCCTCTCATCTTTGGCAGCCTTTTCTGCTCCTCTATTCTGAAAACATCCCTGCTCAGTAATCTGAATACCAAAATGGAGAGACAATCTCATTTGGTCACTTGCTTCTTAATTCAAAGATAACTGTGCTGCTAAATGTTTCTGTTTTCCTTCTTGCCCAATCTTTGAATTGTTTTCCACATCTTTCTAAAAAGGAGGAAAATCAAAATGGGAGCATCAGGCTTTGGAGCAAAAGAGGCATTTGGAGATCACTTAAGCTGACCAACCTTTTCCTCACATGCCAGGGAAGGGGAGCCACAGGGAGTTAACAGCAAGAATTGGAACACAGTTCTTTGGGCCTCACAGTGACCTAATCCAACGCCCTCATTTTAGAGACTGGCTGGCTACCTGGGGCCCAGGGAACTGAAGTAACTTGCCCAGGGTCACAGAGGTGGCTGGTAGCTTCTCAATTTTTAAATCCAGTCTATAATTCTGTATTCTCTACTTCCTATATTATATGCACAGCACTATGCTAGGTGCTTGGGGGAGATACAATAAATGATATCAAACTTAGAGTATATAACCCAGTAGGGCAATATGCCATACTCAAATATTATATAAACCAGAATATGATAAGAACATAAGAGGAGTGCAAACAAAGTGCTATTCAAGGGCTGGGGGACAGAGAAAGAGATCATGCTTAGGGCTTGAGTAACAGTCCTTATCTCTCAAGTATTTTACTTGCCATCAAATTTTCAAAAAGATAACTTTTCTTACTGTGTCAACACAGCTTTCTAAAAAAGGTCCTACTTGGGAATTTTAATTCAAACTTAAGATTGTGAAAAGAAACAAAGTCCTTTTCACCATAAAAAAGTGCTGACAATGGAAAAGACAGAAATCTTGGGAATAAAAAAGAAACCTGGTTGGATAGCTTGTGTGTGGCATGCGCACGTGGGCGGGCGCGGACACACACACACACACACACACACACACACAGAGTTTATTTTGAAGACATCAACACAAGATTAAATATTTCCTAAGACTATCAGGGTGAAGAAGGCTCATGGTAAGGTTATCCCATTCCTCACAACTACTGAAACTTGATTCTGAGAATTTAATGTGCTGATCAAAATTTTCAATCCAAGATCCGGGACAGCTGAGACACAGTACACAAGGATACTAAACAACTTTCCAAACTGCCCAGTAACCTAACATCAGGCTCCTGGGTTTCAGACCTTGGCTTCCATCCTGCAACCCATCTCATCACCTCCCCCCCTCTCCTTGAGCATCACAGAAGGAACCTTGCACCTGTCATTGAAGAAGATTCCAAGCAAAAATATATAGATTTAGATATATATCTATAAATATATACACATATATATTCCCTATTAATGACAGAGAAAATAAAACTTGTTTATTCATGTGTGGAACCAAGACAAGGTCCAGTAAACACATGCTGCCTCCTTGCTCCTTCTCCGCTATCTGAACTTACCAAAAGAAGAAGTGTTGGTAAGCAGAGTCACGGCTTTTATGAGCAGCCTTTGACAATGTCCGCAGGGCAAAGTGGAGAGCACTGTGGATTTGGAGCCAGGGGAGCTAGCTGTCAATGCCCGCTCTTCCACTAACTACTTCCAGGATCATGGACAAGTCACCTCATGTCTCCCTGGGCCTCAGCTTCCTCATCTCTGAACTAGATGACCTCTAAGGCTCTTCCAGCTCTAGATCTAAGAGCCTATGATTCTCTCAGCATATGATGCTCCGTGCATTAGTCTGCATGAAGGCAATTCGTAGATTCAAAAGGAGATAGAATCATAATTCGTTTCCAGAATAATTTCTCTCACTGGTGGTAAAAAGTAATGAAAAGAAAATGGCCCAATAAGCTCACTGGCTATATGTGCTGGTTTCCTGTGGCTCACTGCTATGCAACATTCCTGGACCCAAAAATTTGGAATTCAAGTTCATCAAAAAGCTGTCCCAAGAATAAACCAATATGCGGTCTCTCCTATCCTCACTCAATTCCACAGGCTTTGTTCTTACATCTTTCACTGAAAGAGAACAAAGTACAGGACAAGTCCAATCATAAGCCCTGCTAATGGGGAAGGCTAAGTATATAAACTCATTGAAAAGTCAACAGCTCTGAGGGTATCACAGAAAGTAGAGACATGATAACTTGACAGAAAAAAGTCAGTCTGTTCCTGAAAATGTAGTAAAAGATAGTGAAAACACCATGAAAACATGATCCAGTATGTAAAGTTCCAAGTATTTACAGTCCAGACACATAACAGTGAACAAGTAGCCTTCAGAAATTCTCATGCCCCTTAGAAAAAAACTCTTTTGTAGCCTCTGAGCTGTGAGGATTTTTTTAAAACTCTGGATGGCTGTTTAATTTTCCAGGCATGACTCGGAGTTTAACAGAAGGAAAAACTACCTCGTCTAAGTTTCAATAAGTTCCCCTCACTCCCAGAGGGGTAATTTCCTCATTGGCCTACACTGACATGTGCTCTTGGGGCCTAGATCCCTCTTAAGCTGAAGCCAGCACTTAGAAAACATATGATGCTGACCTCTATTGTAAAGAAGTGTCATTCTGAAAAAAGGCCGAGGCAGGGAGAGGGTCATTTTCTTCATAGATGTTACTCTTCATTGAGACATAAATTATATATAAAATTCTCTCATGTTGGGATTTAGAAGGGTTCACATAAATGATTTCAACTGCCATAGGCAATCCCAGCAGGGGAGGTCTCCCAGGTACATTCTGCAGTTTAGTCCTGCCTCACATGAAATTGGTGACCACAAGGAACAGTGTGGATGGTTCAATGGGCAAAGCACTAACTCTAGGAGTTGGAGGACTTGTTTGGGTTCAAGCATCATTTTGTCTCATCTACACTGTCTCTGACTCCATTCCCTCTGCTTTCCTACCACTTGTTTCAGTTTGGTGACATAGCATTTCATGACAGCAGCCCCTCTCTCCTCCCGATGGCCACTACCCTCCAGTCTAACTGAGCCAAAGAGGGCTCCTTTTCTGGGATTACCGCCTCTTGTCCCCCTCCCCCTGTACTTTTCAGCTGCCCTCCCCAAACTTGGTCCTCTTTCAGGGATCGCTCTCCTCTGAGCCCCCTCCAAACTTGGCTCCCTTCAGTGCTCTCAGTGCCCCCCCCCGCCTTCCTGGCTCCCCTCAATTGTCTCAGGCCCAGCCCTCCAGTCTGGCTCCCTTTCAAAGGAAGCAGCCCCCTCTGCACTGCCCCCCCCAGTCCTCATCCCTCTCCTCCCTGAAGTTCTCTGAACTCCACCCTTGTAACTTGGCTCCCTTTCAGAGGAAGCAGCCCCTTTTTTTAAAGTCCCTCAGCCCCCCCTCCACTCAAGCCCCCTCAATTCCCTCAAACCCAACCCACCTTGACTTCCCTCAGTTCTCTCCACCCCCCCCACCCTGGCTCCTTTTCATGGAAGCAGCCCCTTGTTGCAGACTGCCCCCCTCCCTCAGTTCAGCTCTACCCCAATTGGCTCCCTTTCAGAGGAAGCTGACCCTTCTGAGGCCCCCTCTTTCTAACCTCCCCTAACTTGGCTCCCTACAATTCTCTCAGTACCCCAATTTGGCTCCCCTCCCCAATTTTCCTTTCCTTCCAAAAAGAAGCAGCTCCTTTTTTGAACTTTCTCAAGCCTTAGACACCTTTTCAATTTGATTCCCTACAGTTCTCCAAGTCTCCCCACAACCTTGACTCCCCAAGGTTTTCTCAGACCACTGACAGCCCCCCACACTTCTCTGAGGTCCATCCCCCAACTTGGCTCCCTTTCAGTGGACACAGCCCCCTTTTTTAGAACCCCCGGACTTTGTCAACTTGGCTCCCCTCAATTCTGAACTGGCTCTCCTTCTGAGGAAGCACCCACCCTACTTTTCTTAAATTCCCTCAATCCTTAGCTCTCCCCAACTTGAGTCTCCTTAATTCCCTCATCCTTTCCCCAACTTGGCTCCCACTCAGAGGAAGCAGCTCCTTTTATTTTAGTCCCTTCAGTCCTTAGCCCCCCCAACTTCATTTCCTCCTCCTTTTGTCACCCTAGCTCCCCAATTTCTCAGCTCTTCTCCTCAATTTAGCTTCCTTTCAGAGGAAGCAGCTCCTTTTTTAAAAAAACTCCTTCAGCCTTTAGATTCCCCCACCCCCACTTGAGTCCATCAATTCCCTCAGCACCCTCTCCTTGGCTCCCTCGATTTCTCTCAGCTCTACCCCCCAATTTGGCTCCCTTTCAGAGAAAGTGGTCCCTTGTTTCATCAGATTGCCCCCCCTTCAGTTCAGTTCTCCCAGTTCTTATCCCCAATTTGACTCTCTCTTTCAGAGGAAATAGCCCCTTCTTAAGTCCCCTCATTTGAGTCCCTTCAATTCCTTCAGCCCCTGTCACCTTGGCTCCCTGATTTCTCAGCTCTACCCCTCAACTTGGCTCCTTTTAGGAGGAAGAAGCTACTTTTTTCAGTCCCCCTCAGTCCTTGGCCCACCCCCACCGGAGTCCATCAATTCCTTCAGTACCCCCCCCAACCTTAGCTCCCTTGGTTTCTCTCAGCTCTACCCCCCACCTTGGCTTCCTTTCAGAGAAAGCAGTCCTTTGTTTCAAATTACCCCCCTCCTCAGTTCAGTTCTCCTGGCTCTTATCCTCAGCTTTGCTTTTTTCCAGAGGAATCAGCCCCATTTTTTACACTGCCCCGTCCTCTTCGTGCACTCAGTGACTCTCCCCAGTCTTTTCTGCCCCCCCAATTGTTTCCCCTCAGTTCTCTCAGCTCTGCCCCACCAAACCTGGCTCCCTTTCAAAGGAATCAAGCCTTTCTTTTAGACTCTCCAATCTTTGTCACCCCCACACCTTGATTCCTCTAGTTCTCGGTACCACCCCCCAATAAGGTTCCCTTTCAAAGAAAGTGGTCCCTTTTTCTAACCATCATTAATCATCTAGGCATCATTCTAACTATTTTCTAACCATCTAACCATCACCACCCCCCAACTTGGCTCCCTTTCAGAGGAAAAAGCCCCTTCATTTAGATTCCCTTAATCCTCTTTGAAATGCCTCCTGAACTTGACTGTCCTCAGGCTGTTCAGCCCCTTCACCTTGACCCTCTTCAGTCCTCTCAAATCCCCACCCCAATTTGATTCTCTTTCAGCAGAAGTAGCCCCTTCTTCCGGACCCCCATTGGTCTACTTCATCACTCCCCTCAGTGCTCTCAGCCCAGCCTCCTCTTGGTTCTCTTTCACAGACTGCAGTTCCCCCCCCCCATCCTGTCAGCCCATCCTCAAACTGGCTCTCCTCTCAGCTTTACTTCCCCCCCCCACCTCCAACCACCAACTTGACTCTCTGAGGAAGCAGCCCCTTGTTTT
>CM053602.1:55083624-55112609 GCA_028646575.1 Pseudocheirus occidentalis
GGGGGGGTTCCGAGGAGCGGTTATGCTGTACGCGTGCGCGGCCCGGGGGGCTGCAGAGGGAGGGGGCAGAAACATAGATGCCTGCTAGTGGTTCGTGCCAGTGCCTGGGACCTGCCTGAGTCCAGCTGCTGCCCTTCAGTGTGACTCGGAGGAGATGGTTCACACCACAGCCCTTCCCCCGCCTTGAAGAAGGGTCCCGCTCCCGCCTCCACTCCCTCAGTTGACAGCTGGGGGAACTGAGACCCAAAGAGGGGGTGGGATTTGGGATTCCATTTCAGATGGCATGTAATGCAACACCATCCCCAAATATTTTACAGATGGGAAAACTGAGGCCCAGAGAAGAGAAAAGATTTCGAATTCAATTCAGCTCGTAGGATGATAGTTCTAGAGCTGGGAGGGCCTTTTGGGGCGATATCTAATCTAACACCACCCCTACCACTCTAATTTTCCAGATGGGAAAACACAAGCTCCCAAAAAGGAGCAAACTTGACCAAGCCACAGAGGTAGTGGCAAGTGGCAGAACTTGAAACCCAGAGCAGAGGATCCTGGGACTATCTAGAGATAGAAGAGACCTCCAAAACCTTAGGTCAAAATCCTCATTTTGCAGATGAAGGAAGAAACTCAGAGGAGTCAATGTGGAGTCACTCAAAGGAAACAGGGCCAGAAAACTCAAGTGACTTTCAGCATAGTCCCTCAAGTAGCAACTCTGAGAGGCAGGACTCCACCCCAGATGTACAGAGGAAGAAATAGGCTTAGGGTATAACTTACCCAAAGTTCCACGTAAGTGACAAAGCTGGGATTGGAGCCATGAACATAGTTAGGTTTAGGGTTAGAAGGGACCTCAGAGAATATTGAGGTTCCAGATCAGCCCTCTAATTTTACAGATGAGGAAACAGACCCAGAGAGGTTTGGTGACATCCCAAAATCCTATTAGTAGTGATGTGGATAGGATTCGAACCCAGGGCCTTTAACTCCAGAGCCAGTTCTTTTTCTGCAGTGCTGTGCTGCCTCTCCAACAAGCCACTGCTGAGTGGGAACAGAAAAACAGAAACCAAGTTCAGCTAGGCCTCAGTTAATGCAAATAATGAATCTGCTGATGTGGTCACATCATTCCAATTCTCACTGCCTATTTCTACTGGACTGGAACAAGTTTCCATGTTTCATATAATTACAACTTCAAATAGCACAAAGCCAAATGTAGTGCCACTTCAGGGAATTTGTCCTTTGTTCTAATAAGGAGCTAGCTGTCATCCCTGTCCCTGACAAGCTTACATCCCAGTGGGTCATAGAATCCTAAGATTGTAGAGACCATCTAGTCTAACACCCTTATTTTACAATGGAAGAAATTTAGTGAGAGATAGGTGAAAAGACTTATCCAAGATCACACAGCTTGTAGCTTGTTAAAGAGGTCTTGAACCCAGGTCATCTGATTTAAATCTAATGTTTGCCACAATACCATGGTTGGTGGCTTCGTACAAATCACATTTGTTCAAATGCTTGGCATTTTCCCTTCAGGATTTGCTCAGAGCTCAACATCTGGGTATAGGAAGTCTGATGGAAACTGGTGAAACAAGTATTGTAATACTTAAAGTCAAATGTTTGTGACCCAGATGTAACCTTCATTGTGTGACGCTGAATAAGTCACTTCCTTTTCTGTTTCAATTACCTCACCTGTAAAAGGGAACTAACTTAGACCACCTTCCACAGAGGGTTGTTGTGAGGAAAGTGCCTTGGAAATCTCGGCAACGTATAAATGTCAGAGGATTCAGAGATAAGACAGCTCTTAGAGATCATCTAATCTACATATTTTTGTGGATATGTATCTATTCATCTACCTATTTCAGGTATCTGTATCTGTGTCTATATCTATCATCTATCTATAACTATCTTTCATCCATCCATATCTATCATCTATCTATAGGGTTCAAGCTGGGAGAAAACACAGTATATGGATTGTCAGGGATACAAAGCCCTTAGAAATCATCTACTCAAACCTTCTCATTTTACAGAGGGGAAAACTGAGGTTTCCCTCAAGTTTCCCCCAAGGTCACCTGGCTTAGTGTGGAGCAAAGCTGGGATTCCAACCCAGCCTCGCTCCAAAGTTAGTGTTCTTTTCCCGAGGCCATACTGCCCAATTTTGAACTAAGACTCTTCTAGTGGCACCAAAGACAGTGGCTGGCACTCATAAATTCCCAGAATGTCCTTGTTAATGCCCTCCCTTCCCAACTACCTACTTGGTATTCATTTGTCTTTATTCTCCTTATAGTTACGCTGTATGTATATTTATTTATGTCCTTGCCATCTCACCCATTAGAATATGGGCTTTTTGAGGGCAGGGAGTGTTTTTTTCTTTGGCCTTGCATCCCTAGGGCCTAGCACAGGGACTGGCAGAGAGTCAACAATTAAAAAATGCTTGTCAATCGATTGGTTGATTGATTATCAGTTGCCCGGAATGACTGGAGCAGCCACTCAGTCCCTAGTCCCAGCTTCTCAGTGATAATGGGGTATCCTGGGGACATAGGCTGTGTGGATGTCCTGAAAAATGGTGTGGAGCCAAGGCTGGGAGTGCAGATTGGAACAAGAAGCCAGATCTGGCAGCTCCGGCCTTGCCACACTCACATTTACTCATCCTATCTCTGCTTGTCACTTCCCCCTCTTGCTCCAGATTCCTTGCTTAGGGCTGGGGCCAGCTCCTGCACCATGACTCCTCTAAGTTTGTTGGGGAGACCCCGAAAATTCTTCCAGACCTAGAGAACAGGGGGATCAGAGAGCGTTGGCACCAAGGGTGGGGTGGCTTGGAAGAATGAAGATCCAAGGGAATTTTCCAAAGGCTATGGGGGGTGGAGGGGACAGGTGAGGGGAGAAGACAAAGAGAAATTGTCATGCACCTAGAGTTCTGGATACAGATGCTGCAGAGGTCACACAATTCCTACAAGTCTACGAACTGTGTGGAAGAAGGAGAGGGCAGACTGGGGAAAGAAGTATTCAGTATGCTTGACATCTTGGGTTGGGGGGTAAGGGAGAAATGGGGAGAAAATTTGTAACTCAAAATCTTGTGGAAATGAATGTTGAAAACTAAAAATAAATAAATAAAAATGTTTTTTTTTAAAAAAACTATGTGGAGGAGCAGCCTGATGTCATGGTAGGAGCATCAGCTCCAGTCCAGAGACTGGCTTGAGCCTTTCATTGTCTGTGTGACCCTGGACAAGTCCCTTCCCCCTCTAGGCCTTTGTAAAATGAAGGGATTGAACTTGATACCTCTAAATCCTGGGATTCAGAAAACTGGGGTTTTAATTCCAGTCCTGACACTTGCCATCTGGGTGATTATAGAAGTCACTCCCTCTCAGTTTTCTCCTCTGTGAAATGGAGGCAATGTTAGCCCCGTTGTGGGGTGATAAGGATCAGATGAAAGTAGATATACAGAGACAGGATGGTATAGTGTAGACAGTGCTGGGCTTACAGTCATGATCCCATAGATTTCAAACTGAAAAAACCTTTGAAGATAATTCATCTGACACCCTCATTTTAGCAACAAAGAAATGGGCTCAGAACAGTTAAGTGATTGACCCAAGATCACACACATAGCAACAGAGGGGGCATTTGAACCCTCCAACTCCCACATCCTATTCTCTTTTCCATTATCCCATATGGTTTCTGGGTTTGAATTCTGCTTCCTCCTAGTTTTCTGACCCCATGTGAGTTACCTGGGGTCAAAGCATCCCTTTTCTCTCTGTAAATTAGGAATGATAAGAGCCCCATTGCCACCCCGGCAGCCCAGGGATGCTCCTGGGGTTTTGTGAACCCTAAATTGCTTGAGAAAAGGGAGTGAGGATTATCTAGAGATGCTAAAGAGCAACCAGAAGCTGAAGAGCCCTGTGTGCAATCTGTACATCTGTCTTCATGCATATACATTGTGCTAAAACTGCTTATTTGGTTCCAAAGGTAACTAGCTTTTGTGAACCATGGGAACACCTGGTATTAGGCAACTTTTACCTCATTTTCCCTTTCCCCAACAAAGTGAAACACCCTGGTATCCAAATAATCCCTGTGGAGGACATAAACAAACATAATGACAAATATGCCCACACAAATAACCAGCAGGGGTTAAAAGGGTCCTAACCCCTTCCCCAACAGCTTGGCAGTATACCTACTAAAAGGTGATGGCCAGAATTAAAGGGAGGAGCCTGGTTCTGGAGCCTACTGTCTCTCTAAGACTTGGGGATCATGCTGAACTCTTCCCCCAAATACCTGACTTAGGATCACTGTGTCATCGAGTCATAGCTGATGGGATATTAGGGGTCATCAAATCCAACCTTTTCATTGAGGGTAAGGAAGTAGAGGCCCAGAATGGGGAAGTGGCTTGCCTAATATATTATGTAGGTGGCAGTCAGGATTCAAACCCAGGTCCTCCAACTCCAAATCTAAAGTTTGTTCCATTATACTACTTACAAGTGAGAAAAATGAATCCAAGAAAGGGGAAAGAACTTAGAGGTCATAGGATCATAGTCTCAGATCTGGAAGGGGCCCTAGATGCCATCTTGGCCAACTCCCTCAACTTACAGATGGGACAACTGAGGTCTACAATGGTTATGTGATTTGCCCAAGGTGGAACAGAAGGTGACAGAACTGGGATTTGAACCCAGGTCTTCCAACTCTAAGGGGCAGCTAGGTGGCGCTGCAGAGAATAGAGCGCCAGACCTGGAGTCAGGAAGATCTGACTTCAAATTTGACCTCAGACACTTACTAGCTATGTGACCCTGGGCAAGTCACTTAACCTCTATTTGCTTCAGTTTCTCATCTTTAAAATGGGGACTTACTGGAGAAGGGAATGGCCAACCATTCCAGTATCTTTGCCATGAAAACCCCATGGGCAAATGTGTGCTCTTTGTTTCAATTAGCCCCTTGAAATTATTAGGGATGAAAACCACAAAATTCAACTCCTCAATTATCTATGGTATGAATTATTCGAGGAATATGGTAGTACTGTAAAATGGTCACTAAAAAGTACCACTTACCTCACAGAGTTGTTGAGAGAATCAAATGAGATAACAATTGCAAAAAGCCCATAGCACAGTGCCAGGCACATAGTAGGCACTATCTAAGTGCTTAGTCCTGTGCCTTCTAGGTCCTTAGGTGTGGCCTTTTGACTTAGTCCAAGTTTGACAGAATATATCCTTTTGTTAAGGGGATTTGTTCTGTGAAATTTGGGTTCAGTCAAAGGGCTGTCCTTGAGGACCTAGAGGGGCTTTGTTCTTCAAAGTTTGGACTCAGTCCAAGGGTTGCCCTTGAGGACCTAGAGGGCCACACATGGCCTTCTGGATCATTGAGTGTGGCCTTTTGACCAAGTCCAAGTTTGACAGAACAAATCCTTTTGTTAAGGGGATTTGTTCTGTGAAATTTGGATTCAGTCAAAGGGCCGCCATTTAAAAAAAAAAAGAATGCTTCAAATTGTCTATATATAATTAGAAATAAAGAAAATACTCTTCCATTTTTTACAAATGCTTAGTACAGTGTCTGCCATACAGTAGGCACTCAATAAATGCTTGTCCCTTTCCTCCCCTCTCCCCTTCCCACCAGCCAAGCTCACCAGAGACTGGGTGACTAAACCAGAATGCCAATTTATTACCCTTCAAGGGGGAAAGGATAGTGGTAGTAAAATCTAGCACAGAAATGAGTGTCGGCCATAGAGGATCATTATGATCCCCTATGGGAAGGTACTTCCCTAGGAATCAGGAAGATCTGGATTTAGATCCTGCCTCTGATATTTCCTAATTGTCTGACCCTGGGCTCCATTTCCTCATCTAGAAAATGGACATGGTAACGAGACCTGCCATACCAACCTCACAGAGCTCAAATAAAATAATGCATGTGAAGAATTACTTAATGCACCATATGAGCATCAACTCTTGTTATGTATGAAGGATAACATCTCTCTAATAGGTGGGTCCACTCAGGAAACCACATTACAAAGAAGAAAATTGCTTCCCGAGTGTGGAGTTTGAATAAGGGGAATTGGATGATCCTAAAGGCTATTTCCATCTTTTCGCCAGGCTGTTCTAGCCCACTGCCCATCTCCATTCTAGGGCTATTTCTACCTCTTCAGTGTGGTACCTTAAAAAAAAGGTCATAGGATTGTCAGTTTAGTGCCTCAAAGATCATCCAGGCCAATCCCCTCACTTATAGATGAGGAAATTTCTCCCTCACTTACAGATGAGAAAATGGAGACCTAGAAAGCTCACTTTCAAGTTCACACAGGACATCAGAGAACTTAGGTTTGAATCCTGTCTCTGCCAATTAGTCCCTATGTGAGCTGTGGGGAAACCTCTTAACCTCTGTTGACCTCAGTTTCTTTCTTGGTTTAAAAAAAAGGCAACAAGGAAGGGATGTTCAATGATCGCTAAGGGTCCTTCCAGCTTTCAAGTCTATGAAGCGAAATAAGGAAGATCAGTTATCTAAAATCAGTTCCCTTGTTCCTGGGTGATGCCAGAGAAACACCAAAAAATGCTTGTACTGTTTCTACTTTTCTGTTTCTATGTTTCCTGCTGGTAACCAAAATCAGCAGGCATGGGAATCTCACCTGCCTCATTTCTTCAAGATCCGCTGTGATTTCTTGATTTTGGAGCATGGCACGTACTTCCCCTTAATCATATTTGAGGGAAGCTGATTCCTGATGACATTGAGCAGGCACCTGCATATTTCCATTAGACCATCTCCATAGCTGACCATAGAAGGGTTTATTGCTTCAGGGGATTCTCGAAAAGAATAAAATGTATCCACAAAGCGATGTGGAATTGGAGTCTGCAGAGGACCCAAGGGGAGATTGGAAAATTCAGGAATTCAGTTCTCTCATTTTACAAATGAAGAAACAGACACCTGAAAAAGCTCAAGTGACCCTCTCAGGACCCCTGTATCAGTTTTATGTCAGTACAGTGCCTGGCCACCATAATCAGTGCTTGTCAATTGGTTGACTATATAGACAGTAAGTATAAGAATTGGGTTTTGAACCCAAGTCATGAGTCCAAGCTTAGACCTACACCATACTGCCGGCCTTGTCCCTTCGTTTGAGGTCCCCCAGCCCTTTATCCACTGTCCACAGGAACTATTAAGCAATGCATGTTAGTTTCCTAGTTCAAAACTGAAGATATTTCCCATTTTACCCCCTGGTTATCACATTGTTCCCTAGCCCCAGAATGCTACCCCACCCTCCTACCTCTACCTATGGATATCCTATCTAACCACAGATCAAATGGCCAAAGACACTCGGAAGGAAGGAAGGAAGGAAGGAAGGAAGGAAGGAAGGAAGGAAGGAAGGAAGGAAGGAAGGAAGGAAGGAAGGAAGGAAGGAAGGAAGGAAAGAAGGAAAGAAGGAAGGAAGGAAGGAAGGAAGGAAGGAAAGAAGGAAAGAAGGAAAGAAGGGAGGAGAAAAGGAAAGAAAGGAAATAGGGAAATAAAGAAAGGCAGAGGGCACAGGATCAATTGAATAGAAAGGGATGATATTTTAAAAGATGAAACTGAGAGGTGGGAGAGGAATAGAATGAGAGAAGCCAGGGAAAGACAGAATAGGGTTAATTGTCTCATATAGAAGAGGCAAGGGATAACAGTTACAATTCAGGGGAAGAACAGGAAGGCAAAAGGGAAAGGGTCAACTTTACTCTCATTGAATTTGGCTTAGGGAGGGAATGACATACACTCTAAACTGGGTATCTTGCCACACAGGAGAGTAGGGAAGAAGGGTGTTAGAGGGGGGATGATGGAGGGGAGGGCAGGGTTTGGGGAGGGTTGCTAGAAGCACACACTTCTATAAAGGGACAAGGACAAGGTAGAGAATAGAACAAGGGGGGAGATAGGAAGGAGGGGCATATAATCAGTCTTTCACAATATGTCCATTGTGGAGATGTTTCACATAACTATACATGTATAGCCTGTATTGAATTGCTTGTCTTTCCAGTGGGGGTGGGTGATGATGGAGGAAGGGAAAGAATCTAGAATTTAAAGTTCTAAAATCAAATGTTAAAAAAGATATATTATTATTATTTACATGCAACTGGGAAATAAGATATACAGGCACTGGGGTAGGGAGACCCATCTTACCCTATCAGAAAGCCAGAGGGGTGATGGGGGAGGATATAGGAGAGAGCAGATTGGGAGAGGGGGTATACAGTGAGATCAATGTTTTGGGGTGGTGGGTAGGGGGAAGATGGGGAGAAAATTTGTAACTCAAAATCACGTGGAAATGAATGATGTAAACTAAAAATAAACAAAAGTTAATCTGTTTTTAAAAAAGGAAGGAAGGAAGAGGGAGGAAGGAAGAAAGGAAAGAGGAAAAGAAGGAAATGAGAGAGGGAGAAAGGAGAGAGAGAGGAAGGAATTGCGGTGGTGCTGGCATTCTTATTATTCTCACTGCTATTAAGAATAATTGGCTCTGGGTTGCCCACAATGTGCTAGGAAGTCCATGGACTCTAGCCAAGATGCGGTCTGGGCATTAAAGCATTGACATACTAAGGCATTTTCATGTAGATGATGTATTTCCTTTTTCAGACAAGCAAAGACTGTCCAGATCAGGGCTGGACCAAGGAGAAAGAAAGCAGTTGTACAGACTTTGCAGACTTCCATGGGGGGAGGGGCAGGCAGAAGGGAGGACAGCTAGGGGAGAGCTCCGAGTTGGGGGAAGTGGGGGCAGGAGCGAGGGGAGAGCCCCAAGGTGGGGGCTGCCCAAGTATCCCCAGAGTTCCAGCTGCTTCAGTCTCACTGGTGGTGAAACATAGTAGGCCGTTCATTGCCAACACATCTGTGTGGCCTGGGCAGGCTTCCTGGGTATCCCATGGCAGTCTGGGACCTCACAGGAACCCTGCCCTCTCAAGATCATAGGCTTCAGAGAGGGAAGGAACCTTAAAGAGCCTCTGGTCCAACTTCCTCATTTTACAGATACTTTCCCAGAGACAGCAAGTTATTCGCTCAAGGTCATACAGCATTCAAACCAAGGCTGTCTAAGTCTGCTGATCTCTCACTAGGATATCTCCTTGCCTGTTTCTAGTGTCAAGAAAATGCTTTAGTCCAACTCCCACAACCCAGAGAAGGCAGGAGGCATGTTTCAGATAAGGAAAGGACAAGTAGCAGAAACAGCATTCAGCCCTGTGCCTCCCAGTCTGGTGCCACGTCAGTGTACCCCAGCTTCAGACCCCTTTCCTGGAGTGCAGGTGGCTTGGCATCCCCAAAGTATAGAATGTTCTTATGTAAAATACGTGTGCATTTAGGAAAAGAAAGATTAAAAGTGTGCTGCAGACCCCTTCCCAGACAATCCCTATCCCCAGCAGCCCTCTTGGAAGCTGGCTACATTGCTTATTGTGAAGTGCAGTTTCACTATGGATGCCTCCTCTCACATCTGGGGGAGAGGAAGTTCTTTTTCTCGGACGCATTTTCTCTGCAGCCAAAATAAAGCTAGGAGACAGGCAAGTGAAGTCCTCCATGCAAAGATATATTGAATATAGAAATTTCAACTGTAGGTAGGGTGGACCAGGTAGGCAGTAGAGGTATCTTGGTCCTGTGCTCTTTAAACATGACTTTGGAGGCCTGCTCTGATGGAATTTTTAAGATCCTTGGAATAATGACTTCATTATTGGTGACAACCCAGAACCTTGAGCTCTTGAACGTTGGGAATAACAGAGCTTCCAACCTAAGGCCCTCCAACACCATCCTGGAGACGCAGTCGCCCCTCCCCCTGGGAGACACAATTGCCCCCCCCCAGGGAGACGTGGTCTGACCCTGCTCCTGCAGGTGCTAATAGCCACAGTTACTGAAGACCCAGAAAACAAAGTTCCTGTCCCCAGAGTCCTTGACACTTTCAGCATCAGAAACTAATATAATTTTGTCAGTGGAAATGACATGTTAAAAGAGACACTAGCATTTGCTTTGCTGATAAGCCCTAAAGGCCATGAGACCTTTCCAACTGACTTACAGCTAAAACTTTCCACATGTGCTATATCCCCCATTAGGACATGAACTCTGTGAGAATGGGGATTGGCTCACTTTTCCATTTGGATCTAAAGCATATTGCACATAGTTCTTAATAAGAATAATAAGTCTAATAATTAGCTTAATAAATAATTTATTTAAATCAATATCATTAAATGTAAATATTACATTTATATCATTCATATATAATTATAAAACATTTTCATGTATTATATAATACAATAATGCCTACTATAAATTAATATAATTAAATTTAAATTAAATGATTAGCTTAATAATCTTAATAAATGCTTCACTCATTCATTCATTCATTCACTCACTCATCTCCATAAATAGTCCTCCCATAGAAGTAGGACATGATCCCTTCAATGTTATTGTCAATACCCTCTGCCAGGAAATCTTTGGGGACTAAGGATTGCAAGTAAGTTCAGTCACTACAATTTAACACTAGGCAGCTCTAGGCTGCATCAGAAACTCAGCTTTTTTTTCTGTTTATGATACTACCATCCATCTAGACCCATACCTTGGAGTCATTTCTTCTCTTCCCTTGCCTGTTATATCCAATTTTTATCACCAGTTGACACTGCTAACCACCAACCTGATTCTTCCTAATCAACAAGAAGGATCAACAAGAAGCTCCAAGAGCTTTATGGTTCTCAGGAAGAAGACAACCTTCTGTCCCTGAGCTATCCTTCTCTCTACATGACCACACTGACTGGCTAGTGTAAGGGAGTATGGTTAGTGTGGATCTACCCAGTTAGGTTAGTGCTGGGCCCCTACCCACTGGCTTTGCAGCCCTTACCGCTCAACTTACCATTTTTCACTGAGCCCTCATCATGTGACAATGGCATAATGAGTCCAATTCCCATAGGACCAAAGCAAATATACTTGAACACTGTGTACAGTGTTTTACTCTTTGCAAAGAAAAAGACAAGCAATAGAGTCAAGATGGTGCCATAGAAGCAGGAAAACTCCATGGCTCCCCCCATAACTACCTCAAATACCTATAAAATATGACTCTAAAATTTTAGAGCTCCAGAACCCACAAAGTGACAGAGAGAAACGAATCTGCTGAAGGAAGTCCGGCAGGCAGTCAGGAAGGGTTCATTGCAGCATGCTGGGAGCAGAGCCCAGCCCTCCATGAACCCATGGTTTTAGCCCCAGGGCAGCCTGAATCAGCTGTGCCTGGAGCATTTGGGAGAGGGGGTCACCAGCAGCTATGGCAGTTTCCAGAATTATCAAACCATAAATGCCAAAGACAAAGTAAAAGGTCAGTGAAACTCTGCTAAATCTGGGGGTGGGAGGGATGGAGTGTGGTCCAGCCTCTGCCCCCAGAGTGAGAAGTGGCAGAAGCATTGGCCCTGCAGCAGCCTCCATGTGGCTGCTTCAAAACTCCCAGCCTGTAGATTGTAGGGGGGCCAAGCAACCATTCAGAGGCTAAATGCTCTTGTCTTAACCTACCTGGATCAGGATCGTGGTCTTGGGTGGTACTCCTGAGGTGTGTGACCAGTGAGCCAAAGCTGGTGGGAACTGTAGAGATGGTGACCACCTAATAGCTCTGACAGCTGTGAAAACCCCAGCAATTTGAGACAAAGCTCTCCCCTCTTGAAGCAGAGTTCTGCTGTAGCAAAGAGTTCAAAAGTCAAGTAATTGACTGGAAACGTGAGCAAGCAAAGGAAGCAAAACAAGCACAGAAATCCAATTTTAGATTACTTTTGGGGGGACAAAAAGGATCAAAGCATGGAATGGGAGGAAGATAACCCAGTCAGAACTCCTGCACCAAAAGCTTCCAAGAAAAATATAAACTAGTTACAGGACATGGAGGAGTTCAAGAAGGATTTTGAAAACCAAATAAGAGAAGTAGAGGAAAAATTGGGAAGAGAAATGAGAATGATGCAAGAAAATCATGAAAAGAGAGTCAACAACCTGACTGAAGAAAATAACACCTTAAAAATAGACTAACTCAAATGGCAAAAAGTCCAAAAATCCAACGAGGAGAAGAATGCCTATATGTAACTACACATGTACTTAAAAAGTCAAATTTGCCAGATGGAAAAAGAGTTTCAGAAACTCACTGAAGAGAATAATTCCTTCAGAATTAGATTGGATCAAATGGAAGCGAATGACTTTATGAGAAATCAAGATACTATTAAAGAGATCCAAACAAATGAAAAATAGAAGGCAATGTGAAATATCTCCTTGAAAAAATCACTGACCTGGAAAATAGATCCAGGAGAGATAATTTAAAAAATACTGGACTACCTGAAAGCCATGATAAAAAAAAAGAACCTAGAAATCATCCTTCAAGAAATTCTCAAGGAAAACTACCCTGATATTTTAGAACCAGAGGGCAAAATAGAAATTGAAAGAATTCACTGATTACCTCTTGAAAAGGATTCCAAGAAGAAAACTCCTAGGAATATTATAGCCAAGTCCAGAGTTCCCAGATCAAGGAGAAAATATTACAAGCAACCAAGAAGACGCAATTTGAATACAATCAGGATAACACAAGATCTAGCAGCTTCTACATTAAGGGATCAAAAATCTTGGAATATGATATTCTGGAGATCAAAGGAGCTAAAGGACTAAAACCAAGAATCACCTACCCAGCAAAACTGAATATAATGTTTCAGGTCATTCAATGAGGTGGAGAACTTTCAAGCATTCTTGATGAAAAAACCCGAACTGAATAGAAAATTTGACATTCAAGTACAAGAAGCAAGAGAAGCATGAGAAGGTAAACAGGGAAAAGAAATCATATGGAACTTATCAAAGTTGAACTATTTACATGCCAACATGGAAAAACAATAATAGTAACTTATGAAACTTTTCCCAGTATGAGGATAATTGAAGGGAATATAAATGTACATATATATATATATATATATATATATATATATAAAGAGAGAGAGACAGAGGAGGGTGTATGTGCTTATGAATACATATGTGAGTGTGTGTATATATGTGTACATAGATAGAAGGCACAAGATCATTTGAATAGGAAGGGATGATATTTAAAAGGCGAAATTGAGAGGTGAGAAAGGAATAGAATGAGAGCAGTTGGGGAAAGACAGAATGAGGTAAATTATCTCATATAGAAGAGGCAAGGGATAACTGTTACAATGGAGGGAAGAACAGGAAGGTAAAAGAGAATGGGTCAACCTTACTCTCATTGAATTTGGCTTAGGGAGGGAATGGCATACACTTTGAATTGTGTATCTTGTCCTACAGGAGAGTAGGGGGGAAGGAGATGAGAGGGGGAATGATGGAGGGGAGGGGAGGGGAGGGGAGGGGAGGGGAGGGGGACGGTAGTTAGAAGCACACACTTTTGTAAAGGGACAGGGACAAAGTAGAAAATAGAACAAGTAAGGGGGATAGGATGGAAGGAAATATAGTCAGTCTTTCACAATATATCCACTATGGAAATGTTTTGTGTAACTCCACATGTACAACCTATATTGAATTACTTATTTTCCCAGTAAGAATGGGAGACAAGGGAGGAAGAGAAAGAATCTGGAATGTAAAGTTTTAAAATCAAGTGTTTTTAAATATTATTATTATTATTACTTACATGCAACTGGGAAATAAGATACATAGGTAGGGAGATCCATCTTGCCCTACCAGAAAGTCAGAGGGGGATGAGGGAAGATATAGGAGAGCAGATTGGGGGAGGGGGCATACAGTAGGATCGCTGTTTTGGGGCGGTGGGTAGGGGAAAGATGGGGAGAAAATTTGTAAGTCAAAATATCGTGGAAATCAATGATGTAAACTAAAACACAAAAGTTAATTTTTTTTAAAAGACAAGCAATAAAGATATTCATAAAACCAAATGAAACCACCTCCTCTGTGACTGTGCATCACTTGAGCCATTCTGTTCAGGTTTCCTTTCACATCATTATGGTTATTGTATATATTGTTTCCCCTTTTTTGCTAACTTCACCTTGCATCAGTTCATGTAAATCTCTGAATTTCTCATATTTGTCTCTTCTACAAAATTCCTTCTTTGACACAAATAGAGCCCTAATGCCCAAACCAAGGAAAGATGAAGCAATAATAGACCAATATCACTAATGACTATCGATGGGGAAATGTTAGATAAATGTTGAACCTTAGCAAAGAGTCTATAGCAAAATAGGAAAAAAAAATTGTTCACAATGGCCAAGTTAGATTTATACCCAGTATGCAAGGATGGTTAAACATTTGGAAAACAATTAAAATCATCACATTAAAAAACAGAAATATCCATCCACCACATTATTGTATCAATAGATTCAGAAAAGCCTTTGATGAAGTATACATTCACATACCCTAAAAATCCTACAAAGGGTAAGCATAGAGGGATCTTTTTTATATGATAAAAAGCATGTTTTCCTTCTCAATGTTTGAGAATAACATCTATAGCATAAATATTAATAAAACATTTGATATAATTCACCAATAGGTCCTCCTGGACCAGGCTTTGTCCACACACACACACACACACACACACACACACACAGAGTGAGAAGTGGCAGAAGCGTTGGCCCTGCAGCAGCCTCCATGTGGCTGCTTCAAAACTCCCAGCCTGTAGATTGTAGGGGGGCCAAGCAACCATTCAGAGGCTAAATACTCTTGTCTTAACCTACCTGGATCAGGATCGTGGTCTTGGCATATTTGGTTTTATTTTCCAAGCCTGGGGACTTTAGGGTGCGTTTCATATTCTGTTCATTTGAGTATTTTAGATTTGGTAGGGGCTCATCTCTTTTTTTCACAGTCTTGGATTTTGCTAGAGTAGTTCTGATCATTTAAACCAAATCCTTCATTTGTGATTTCATCACAGACCAGCACTTTAGCAATTTAGTAATAACAATTTGGCAGTAGTGTAGAAAATGGATTGGAGAGGGAGATGATGGCTGCAGAGCCTAATTAGGAGTCTGCTGCAGTCAGCTCTGCTATAAGGGCTTGTGATATGAATAGAGAGAAAGGAGGGCAAGAAGGTGAAATGGACAAGATCTGACAAGTGATCTTCAATCACACCCTACCATATAGGGTGTGAGGGAGAGGAAGAGTCCAGGTTGGGAGTTTGGATGACTGGAAGGATGGTGGTGCCCTCTACAGAAAGAAGGAAATTAGGAGAAGAAGTAGCTCTGGGGGGAAGAGAATGTATTTGGCTTTAGGCCTGTTGAGTTGGAGCTGCCTATAAGATCTCCAAGAGAAGAGGTGGGATCCCACCTCAGAACAAAGATGAGAAGTGCCTCGGTCCATCTGCATGTCACCTCCACAGAGAGGATAACTGAATCCCAAGGTGACTGAGATAGTGTACTAAGATAAGACAGGAGAGTCCTGGAGCCTGAACCCAGGAGCTCTAGGGAAGGTACAGTTGGATTTGCTTAGCTCCTCCAGAGATTGAACAAAGGAGGATAATTCATTGCAGCACAAGGCATAGACTCAGGACCTGGTGCTGGCTGGAGGCCTTTGCTTCTAACATGGATTCACATGAGCAGCACAAAGCTTGTGGAACAAGGGCAAGGGGCCTAATGGCAGATCCTGGCAAAGAGAAGCCCATGACTGCCCTTTGGAGCTGCCATCTTTTCATCTGGTGGCTTTTTGACTGAATCCAAGCTTTGATTTGTTCTGTGAAGCTGGGATTCAGTCAAAGAGCTGCCCTTGAGGACATAGAGGAGATTTGTTTTGTGGAGTTTAGATTCAGTCAAAGGGCCACCCTTGAGGACCTAGAGGGCCACATCTCAAGGCCAGAGCCTTGAGGATGCAGGTTCCACACTCCTGGTATATCATATCCCCCTGCATTTCTTTTACTTCATGAGTAGAGCCAATTTGAAACGAGACTGTTATACAATCAACTGACAAGTTTTGCTAATTCGACTTCTACAAAGCTGTTCTCATCCACAGTTGCTGTCCAATTTCAGGCCTCCATTGCCTCTTTCCTGTATTATAATGGTCTCCTAATTGCTTTCTATCTCTCTAGTCCATATTTCACACAGAGGTCAAAATCTGATTATGATATTCTCCTCTTCAGAAACCACCAATAGCTCCCTACTGACATCAGGTTAAAGTATGAACTCCTTGGCCTAACAGGACAGTGGATAAAACACCAGACCTGGAGTCTGGAGGACGTAAGTTCAAATCTGGTCTCAGACACTTAGTAGCTGTGTGACCCTGGGCAAGTCACTTAACCCTGTTTGCCTCAGTTTCCTCATCTGTAAAATTATCTGGAGAAGGAAATGACAAACCACTCCAATATCTTTGCCAAGAAATACCCCAAATGGGGTCACAAAGAGTTGGACATGACTGAAAAACAATCTGATTCCATTGTACCTTTCCAGCCCTGTTCTACCTCACTCCCCTTCTTGTATGTGATGTTCATGTCCAAATAGTCCCCTCTGAGCTGCTCCCTGATGTTGTCCTGCCATCTCTTACCTCTCTGTAGGCCATTGGTGTATGCCATGCTTCAAGCCTGGGGAGAACCACCTCTTTGTGTCCCCCTTTTAAATCTGTTTCTTCCCTTCAGGCCCAAGCTCTTAGAGGCCCCACAGCCTCCATGAAGCCTTTCCCGAGCAGTTCCCCCTCTTCTTCACCCCCCCATGCCAGCTGAAGGGCATCTTCCCATGCACTTTGTCTGGGGCTCTCTCTGTCTCTTTTGCCCTGTGGACCCTCAGTGGGCAGGCTTCCTGAGCTAGATTGTTTATGGGCCTCAGCTGGCCCTCAAACAACACTGACTTCTTCCGGGCTGCCATGCAAAGTCTTTCCAATTTGGCAGGACCTGTCCTAGTTTGCACTCTGCTGGCACAGGTTTTGAGAGCCCAGGGTCACCTCCACAACAGAGGATGAATTAGATATAGAATATTTGAGCTTTGAAGGAGCCTCAGTAATCACCTAGATTGATCCCTTTGTTCTATAGAGGGAGAAACTGAGGCACAGAAGGGACTCCAGACCACTGAAATGAATTGTACAAACTAGCAGCTTGCTCCCAGGTCTCCCAAACTGGCACTGGCCTTAGGAGCTCCTGTTTCCTCACCTGGATTTCTTCCACTTGCATGAGAACTAGACTTGTGTATCCAGTATCAGGGGAGCTGAAAGTCCAAACTCCTTGAGGGCAGGGACTGTATTGAAGAATTGTAAGATAATAATAGATTTAGATCTGGGAGGACCCTCAGAGGCCGTGAAGTCCAAGACTCTCATTTTACAAAGTGGAAAACTGAGGCCCTGAAAGGGGAAAGGGCTTTCCTATGGTCATAGGTAAGAACACAGAACTAGAAGGGACTGTAGAGGTCACTAGTTCAAGTTCTCATTTTACAGACGGGGAAACTGAGGAACTAGAAGGTGATTTGTTTATACCAGGATTCAAACCCAGGTCCTCTGACTCCAAACCCAGTGTTTTTCCATCTGATTGCACTGATTCTTCACTGTACAAAGATATTCCTCAGCCATTGTACTACACTGGGGTAGGGAAGGAAATAAGCATTTATTAAGCACCTCCCGTGTGCTAGGCACCATGCCAAGTGTGTTCTGGAATACTACCTCACTTGCTAATCACAGCCAGCCTGCCAAGAGGTCCACAGCCATCTCTACAGTACTATGCTGCCTCTCTGGGTCACCTTGGAAAGGAACAATCAGGCAATCAACAAGGACTTGCTGAGTGCCCAGAGCATGTGAAGCACTGGAGAGACAAAGACCAAAATGAGCCAGGCCCAGCCCTGAGGAGGCATGCATGCTATCTGGGGGTCACAATGAATACCTATGGAAGTATGTGCATGTATACACATGTACATATAGAATTAGAATATTGATAGAGAATAATGGAGAGAAGGTAGTAGCACTGGGGGAATCTAGGAAGACTTCATAGAGAGGGGGAAATCACCAGAAGCTTCCTGGAAGAGGGAAATGAGGAAAGAGCTAAGATGGGAAATCAAGGAAGACATCATGGAGGGGGGAATCAGGGGATACTTCACAAAGGAGCGAATCAGGAAAGATTTCACGGACAGGCAATCATGAAAAAATTCACACTAGGATAAATCAAGGGAGACTCCATGGAAGATGGAATCAGGGGAGATTACCTGTTCAGGGGAATGACAGAAGACTTCATGGAGTGGGAAATCAAGGTGGACTTTATGGAGAGGGAAAATTAGGAAACACTTCATTGAAGGGAAATCAGGGAATACTTCATATACAGGGGAAATCAAGGAACACTTCGTGGAGGAGGCAATCAAGGAAGACTTTGTGGAGGGGGCAATCAGGGAAAACTTCATGTAGTGAGAAATCAGAATAGATGTCATGGAGGGGAAATCAAGAAAGAATACATAGAGGGAGGAATCAGGGGTGAATCATGGATGTGGAAATTAGGAAAGACTTCATGGAGGGGCAAATCAATGTAAATAAATGCAGGGGGGAATCAGGGAAGAATTCCTGGAGTTGAAAAATCAGGAAAGCTTAATTGGAGGGAAAGCTGGGAAGATTTCATTTAGGGGTGAATCATAGAAGACTTCATGGAGGGGGGCATCGAGGAGCACTTCATGGAGAGGGGAAATTAGGAAACACTTCATTTAAGGGAAATCATGGAAGACATCACATATGGGGGAATAAAGGAAGATTTTGTGGAGGGGGCATTCAAGGAAGACTTCATGGAGGGGAAAACAAAGAAGACTTCATGTAGGATGGAATAAGGGAGAACTTCATGTAAGGGAGAATGAAGGAAGGTTTCAATAAGGGGGTAATCACAGAATATTTCATGGAGGAGGTTATCAGGGTAGACTTTGTGGAGGAAGGCAACAAGGAAGACTACATGACTGGGGTAATCAGGGAAGACATCATGGAGGGGTAAAATCGTGTAAGTCTTCATTGGAGAGAAATCTGGGAGAACTTCGTGTAGAGGGGAATGAAAGAAAGTTTCATGGAGGGGGAATCAGAGAATAACTCATGGAGGGAGAATCAGGGTAGACTTCAAGGGGGGATGAATCTGAGAAGACGTCATGTAGGGAGGAATCATGGAATCCTTCACGGAGAGGGACATCAAGGAGCACTTCATGGAGAGGGAAAATTAGGTAAGACTTAATTAGAGGGAAATCAGGGAAGACTTCATGGAGGGGGGGAATCATAGAAGACTTCATGAAGAAGGGAATCAGGGAATATTTCTTGAAAGGAGGAATCACAGAAGACTTCATGGAGTGGGAAATCAAGGAGCACTTCACGGAGAGGGGAAATAAGGAAAGACTTCATTGAAGGCAAATCAGGGAAGACTTCATGTAGGGGGGAATCAAGGAATACTTCATGTAGAGGGAAATCAGGGAGGACTTCATGTAGGGGGGGACTAAAGGAAGACTTTGTGGAGGGGGACATCAAGGAGCACTTCATGGAGAGGACAAATTAGGAAACAATTCATTGGAGGGAAATCAGGGAAGACTTCATGTAAGGGAGAGTGAAGGAAGACTTCATGGAGGGGGTAATAAGAGAACACTTATGGAGGGAGGTATCAGGGTAGACTTCACGGAGGAAGTCATCCAGGAAGACTACATGGGTGGGGTAATCAGGGAAGACGTCACAGAGGGGTAAAATCTGGTAGGTCTTCTTTGGAGAGAAATCTGGGATGGCTTCATGTAGAGGGGAATGAAAGAAAGTTTCACAGAGGGGGAATCAGAGAACAACACATGGAGGGAGAATCAGGGTAGACTTGATGGGGCACAGAATCTGGGAAGACTTCATGTAGGGAGGAATCATGGAAGATTTCATGGAGGAGGGAATCAGGAAAGATTTGATGTTGTGGGGAATCATGGAAGATTTCATGTAATGAGAAATCAGAATAGATGTCATGGAGGGGAAATCAAGAAAGAATACATAGAGGGGAAAATCAGGGGTGATCTCATGGATGTGGAAATTACGAAAGACTTCATGGAGGGGCGAATCAATGAAGTTAGATGCAGGGGGGAATCAGGGAAAAATTCCTGGAGTTGAAAAATCAGGAAAGCTTAATCAGAGGGAAAGCTTGGAAGATTTCATTTAGGGGTGAATCAAGGAAGACTTCTTGTGGGGGCAATCAAGGAAGACTTCATGAAGGGGTGAATCAGTGTAGATTTCATGGATGGGAAATCAAGAAAAAATTCATACTGTGGAAAATCAAGGGAGACTACAGGGAGGGGGAAATCAGGGAAGACATCATGTAGGGGGATATCAAGGAAGACTTCATGGAATGGGAAATCAAGGAGCACTTCATGGAGAGGGGAAATAAGGAAAGACTTCATTGAAGGGAAATCAGGGAAGACTTCATATACCAGGGAATCAAGGAATACTTCATGTAGAGGGAAATCAGGGAGGACTTCATGTAAGGGAGAGTGAAGGAAGACTTCATGGAGGGGGTAATCAGAGAACACTTCATGGAGAAGGGAATCAGGGTAGACTTCATGGAGGAAGTCATCCAGGAAGACTACATGGGTGGGGTAATGAGGGAAGACGTCATGGAGGGGTAAAACCTGGTAGGTCTTCATTGGAGAGAAATCTGGGAGTTCTTCAGTTAGGGGGGAATGAAAGAAAGTTTCACGGAGAGGGAATCAGAGAACAATACATGGAGGGGGAATCAGGGTAGACTTCATGGGGCACAGAATCTGGGAAGACTTCATGTAGTTAGGAATCATGGAAGATTTCACGGAGGAGGGAATCAGGAAAGATTTGATGTTGTGGGCAATCATGGAAGATTTCATGTAGTGGGAAATCATGGAAGAATTCATGGAGGAGGGAATCAAGGATGTCTTCATAGATGGGGGAATCAAGGTCGACTTCCTGGTGGAAGAAATCTGGGAAGACTTCATCTAGGGGGGAATTATAGAAGACTTCATGGAGGAGGACATCGAGGAGCACTTCATGGAGAGGGGAAATTAGGAAACACTTCATGGAAGGGGAATGAGGGAAGACTTCACATACGGGGGTATAAAGGAAGACTTTGTGGATGGAGCAATCAGGGAAGACGTCATGGAGGGCAAATCAAGGAAGACTTCAGTCGGGGGGAACCAGGGGTACTTCACTAATTAGAGAATCAGGGTATTTTTCAAGGACAGGCAATCATGAAAAAATTCACACTAGGATAAATCAAGGGAGACGGCATGGAGGGGGAATCAGAAAAGACGTCATGGAGGGGGAAATCATGGAAGACTTCATGGAGTGGGAAATCAAAGAGCACTTCATGGGGAGGGAAAATTAATTAAGACTTCATTAGAGAGAAAGCAGGGAAGACTTCATATGGGGGGAATCATAGAAGACTTCATGAAGAAGGGAATCAGGGAAGATTTCTTGTAGGGGGGAATCACAGAAGCCTTCTTGGAGTGGGAAATCATGGAGAATTTCATGGAGAGGAAAAATTAGGAAACACTTCATTGAAGGGAAATCAGTGAAGACTTCATAGAGGGGAAATCAAGGAAGACTTCATGTAAAGGGGAAATCAGGGAAGATTTCACGTAAGGGAGGGTGAAGGAAGACTTCATGGAGTGGGTAATCAGAGAACACTTCATGGAGGTAGGAATCAGGGTAGACTTCGTGGAGGAAGACATCAAGAAAGACTACATGGGTGGGGTAATCAGGGAAGACTTCACGGAGGGGTAAAATCAGGTAGGTCTTCATTGGAGAGAAATCTGGGAGGACTTCAGGTAGGGGGGATTGAAAGAAAGTTTCACGGAGGGGAAATCAGAGAACAATTCATGGTGGGGGAATCTGGGGTAGACTTCATGGGGCACAGAATCTGGGAAGACTTCATGTAGGGAGAAATCATGGAAGATTTCATGGAGGAGGGAATCAGGAAAGATTTGATGTTGTGGGGAATCATGGAAGATTTCATGTAGTAGGAAATCATGGAGGACTTCATAGAGGAGGGAATCAAGGTAGACTTCGTGGGGGAAGAAATCTGGGATGACTTCATATAGGGCGGAATCATAGAAGACTTCATGGAAGAGGACATCAAGGAGCACTTCATGGAGAGAGGAAATTAGGAAACACTTCATGGAAGGGAAGACTTCATTCATATACCAGGGAATCAAGGAAGACTTCATGTGGAGGGGAATCATAGAAGACTTCATGGAGTCGGAAATCATGGATGACTTCATGGAGAGGGAAAATTAGGAAAGATATCATTGGAGGGAAATCAGGGAAGACTTCATATGGGGAGAGAATCGTGGAAGATTTCCTGAAGGAGGGAATCAGGGAAGATTTCACGTAGAGGGGAATAACGCAAGACTTCATCTAGAGGGAATCAAGGGTGTCCTCCTGGAGGGGTAATCAAGGTAGACTTCGTGAAGAAGAAATCTGGCAAGACTTCATGCAGGGGGGAATCACAGAAGATTTCATGGATGATGGAATCAGGGAAGATTACATGTTGGGGGGAATGATGGAAGACTTCATGGAGTTGGAAATCAAGGTGGACTTGGAGAGAGTCCATGTAGGGAGGAATGAAAGAAAGTTTCATGGAGAGGGAATCAGAGAATGATTCATGGAGGGAGAATCAGTGTAGACTCCATGGGGCACGGAATCTGGGAAGACTTCACGGGGGAAGGAATCTCAGAAGACTTCATTTAGGGAGGAATCGTGGAAGATTTCAAGGAGGAGGGAATCCTGGAAGATTTGATGTTGGAGGGAATCATGGAATATTTCAGGTCGGTGGGAATCATCGAAGACTTCAAGGAGGGGAGAATCAGAAAACACTTCATGGGGGGGGGGAAATCAGGGTAGAATTCATGGAAGATGGAATCAGGGAAGATTACCTGTTTGGGAGATTGAGGGAAGACTTCATGGAGTGGGGAATCAAGGTGGACTTCATGGAGAGGGGAAATCAGGAAACACTTCATTGAAGGGAAATCGGGGAAGACTTCATATACTGGGGAATCAAGGAAGACTTCATGTAGAGGGAAATCAGGGAGGACTTGATGTAAGGGAGGGTGAAAGAAGACTTCATGGATGGGATAATCAGAGAAAACTTCATGGATGAGGGAATCAGGGTAGACTTCGTAGAGGAAAGCTTCAAGAAAGACTACATTGGTGGGGGAATCAGGGAAGACGTCATGGAGGCATAAAATCAGGTAAGACTTCATTGGAGAGAAATCTGGGAGGACTTTGCCAAGGGGGGAAATGAAAGAAAGTTTCACGGAGGGGGAATCAGAGAATGATTCATGGAGGGAAAATCAGGGTAGACTCCATGGGGCACGGAGTCTGGGAAGACTTCATGTATGGAGGAATCATGGAAGATTTCATGGAATATGGAATCATGGATGATTTGATGTTGGGGGAAATCATGGAGGATGTCATGGAAGAGAGAATCAAGGACGTCTTCATGGAGTGGAAAATCAAGGTAGACTTCCATGTGGAAGAAATCAGGGAAGACTTCATGGAGGGGGCATTCAGGTAAAACTTCATAGAGGGAAAAACAAAAAAGACTTCATGTAGGGAAGAATGAGGGAGAAATTCCTGTAAGGGAGGGTGAAGAAAGGCTTCATGGAGGTAGTAATCAGAGAACACTTAATGGAGTAGGTCCTCAGAGTAGATTTTGTTGAGGAAATCATCAAGGAAGGCTACAAGGGTGGGGTAATCAGGAAGATTTCATGGATGGGTAAAATCAGGTAAGTCTTCATTGGAGAGAAATCTAGGAGAACCTCACGTAGGTGGGAATGAAAGAAAGTTCCACAGAGTGGGAATCAGAAAACAATTGATGGAAGGGGAATCAGAGTAGACTTCATGGGACAAGTAATCTGGGAAGATTTTATTTAGGGAGGAATCATGAAAGATTTCATGGAGGAGGGAATCAGGGAAGATTACATGTTGGGGGGAATGGCAGAAGACTTCATTGAGTGGGAAATTATGAGGACTTCATGGAGAGGGGAAATTAGGAAACACTTCATTGAAGGGAAATGAGGAAAGACTTCACATACCGTGGAATCAAGGAAGACTTCGTGCAGGGGGCAATCAGGGAAGGCGTCATAGAGGGAAATCAAGGAAGACTTCAGTAAGGGGGGAATCAGGAGAGACTTCATGAATTACAGAATCAGGGTATTTTTCATGGATGGGCAATCATGAAAAAATTCACACTAGGATAAATCAAGGGAGACTACATAGAGGGGGAAATCAGGAAAGATGTAATGTAGGGGGGAATCACGGAAGACTTCATGGAGTGGGACATCAAGGAGCACATCAAGGGCAATCAGGGAAGACTTTGTGTAGTGAGAAATCAGAATAGATGTCATGGAGGGGGAATCAAGAAAGAATACATAGAGGGGGGAATCATAGGTGACCTCATGGATGGGCAAATTAGGAAAGACTTCATGGAGGCGTGAATCAACAAAGATACATGCAGGGGGGACAAGGGAAGATTTCCTGGAGTGAAAAAATCAGGATAGCTTCATTGGAGGGAAATCTGGGAAGATTTCATTTAGGGGTCAATCAAGGAAGAATTCTTGTAGGGGGCAATCAACGAAGACTTCATAAAGGGGCAAATCAGTGTAGATTTCATGGATGGGAAATCAAGAAAAATTTCATACTGCTGGAAATCAAGGGAGACTGAATGGAGGGGGAAATCGGGGAAGACGTCATGCAGGGGGGAATCAAGGAAGACTTCGTGTAGAGGGAAATCAGGGAGGACTTCATGTAAGAGAGGGTGAAGGAAAACTTCATGGAGAAGGTAGTCAGAGAACACTTCATGGAGGAGGGAATCAGCTTCGACTTCGTGGAGGAAGGCATCAAGGAAGACTACATGGATGGGGTAATCAGGGAAGGTGTCACAGAGGGGTAAAATCGGGTAAATCTTCAGTAGAGAGAAATCTGGGAGTTCTTCAGGTAGGGGGGAATGAAAGAAAGTTTCACGGAGGAGGAATCAGAGAACAATTCAAGGAGGGAGAATCAGGGTAGACTTCGTGGGGGAAGAAATCTGGGAAGACTTCATGTAGGGAGGAATTGTGGGAGATTTCATGGAGGAGGGAATCATAGAACACTTCATGGAGGAGGGAATCAGGGTAGACTTCATGGGGGAAGGAATCTGGGAAGACCATGTAGGGAGGAATGGTGGAAGATTTTACGGAGGAGGAAATCAGGGAAGATTACATGATGGGAGGCATGATGGAAGACTTCATGGAGTGGGAAATCAAAGTGGACTTCATGCATAGGGGAAATAAGAAACAGTTCATTGAAGGGAAATCAGGGAAGACTTCATATATGGGGGTATCATGGGAGACTTAATGTAAAGGGGAATCAGAGAGGACTTCATATAAGGGAGGGTGAATGAAGACTTCATGGAGGGGCTAATCAGAGAACACTTCGTGGAGGGAGAATCAATGTAGAATTCATGGGGGAAGGAATTAGGAAAGACTTCATGTAGGGAGGAATCATGGAAGATTCAATAGAGGAGGGAATCAGGGAAGATTTGATGTTGGGGGGAATCATGGAATACTTCATATAGGTGGAAATCATGGAAGACTTCATGGAGGAGGGAATCACAGAACAATTCATGGAGGGGGGAATAAGGGTAGACTTCATGGAAGATGGAATCAGGGAAGATTACCTGTTGGGGGGAATGTCGGAAGACTTCATGGAGTGGGAAATCAAGGTGGACTTCATGGAGAGGGGAAATTAGGAAACACTTCATTGAAGGGAAATCAGGGAAGCCTTAATATAAGGGGGAATCAAGGAAGACTTCGTGGAGGGGGCAATCACAGAAGACTTCATGGAGGGTAGAATCAAGGAAGACTTCGTGGAGGGGGCGATCAGGGAAGACTTCATGTAGTGAGAAATCAGAATAGATGTCATGGAGGGCAAATGAAGAAAGAATACATAGAGGGGAAAGTCAGGGGTGATCTCATGGATGCGGAAATTAGGAAAGACTTCATGGAGGGGCGAGTCAACGAAGATAGATGCGTGGGGGAATCGGGGGAAAATTCCTGGAGTTGAAAAATCAGGAAAGCTTAATAGGAGGGAAAACTGGGAAGATTTCATTTAGGGGGTGAATCAAGGAAGACTTCATGAAGAGGCAAATCAGTGAAGATTTCATGGACTGGAAATCAAGAAAAAATTCATACTGCGGGAAATCAAGGCAGACTACAGGGAGGGGGAAATCAGGGAAGACATCATGTGGGGGGATATCACAGAAGACTTCATGGAGTGGGAAATCAAGGAGCACTTCATGGAGAGGGGAAATAAGGAAAGACTTCATTGATGGCAAATCAGGGAAGACTTCATGTAGGGGGGAATCAAGGAAGACTTCGCGGGGGGGACATCAAGGAGCTCTTCATGGAGACAGTAAATTGGGAAACAATTCATTGGAGGGAAATCAGGGAAGACTTCATATACCGGGGAATCAAGGAAGATTTCATGTAGAGGGAAATCAGGGAGGACTTCATGTAAGGGAAGGTGAATGAAGACTTCATGGAGGGGGTAATCAGAGAACACTTCAAGAGGAGGGAATGAGGGTAGACTTCAAGGAGGAAGGCATCAAAGAATACTACATGGGTGAGGTAATCAGGGAAGACATCAAGGAGGGGTAAAATCAGGTAAGTCTTAATTAGAGAGAAATATGGGTGGACTTTACATAGGGGGAAATGAAAGAAAGTTTAACGGAGGGTGATTCAGAGAACAATTCATGGAGGGGGAATGAGGATAGATTTCATTGGGGAAGGAATCTGGGGAGACTTCATGTAGGGAGGAATCTTAGAAGATTTCATGGAGGAAGGAAGCTGGGAAGACTTCACGTAGGGAGGAATAATGGAAGATTTCATGGAAGAGGGAATCAGAGAAGATCTGGTGTTGGGGAATCACGGAAGACTTCATGGCATGGGATATCATGGAAGACTTCGTGGAGGAGGGAATCAGAGAACACTTCATGGAGGCGGGAATCAGGGTAGACTTCATGGGGGAAGGAATCTGGGAAGAATTCTCGTAGGGAGAAATCATGGAAGATTACATGATGGGGTGAATGACGGAAGACTCCATGGAGTGGGAAATCATGGGGGACTTCATGGAGAGGGAAAATTAGGAAACACTTCATTGAAGGGAAATCAGGGAAGACTTCATGTAGGGGGAGAATCAGGGAATACTTCATGGAAGGGAGGGTGAAGGAAGACTTCATGGAGGAGGTAATCAGAGAACACTTAATGGAGGAGGGAATCAGGGTAGACTTCATGGAGGAAGTCATCAAGGAAGACTATATAGGTGGGGGAATCAGGGAAGACTTCATGGAGTGGGAAATCAAGGAGGACTTCATGGAGAGGGAAAATTAAGAAAGACTTCATTGGAGGGAAATCACAGGAGACCATATATGGGGGAATCAAGGAAGACTTCATAGAGGGGGGAATAACGCAAGACTTCATCTAGAGGGAATCAAGGATGTCTTCATGGAGGGGGGAATCAAGGTAGACTTCATGGGGGAAGAAATCTGAGAATACTTCATCTAGGGGGGAATCACAGAAGACTTCATGGAGGATGGAATCAGGGAAGATTACATGTTGGGGGGAATGACAGAAGACTTCATGGAGTGAGAATTGAAGGTGGACATCATGGAGAGGAGAAATTAGGAAACATTTCATTGAAGGGAAATCAGTGAAGACTTCATAGAGGGGAAATCAAGGGAGACTTCATGTAAGGGGGAATCAGGGAAGACTTCATGTAAGGTTGGGTGAACTAAGATTTCATGGAGGGGTTAATCAGAGAACAATTCATGGAGGAGGGAATCAGGGTAGACTTCGTGGAGGAGGGCATCAGGGAAGAGTACATGGGTGGGGAAAGCATGGAAAACGTCATGTACAGGGAAATCAATGAGCACTTCATGGAGTGGGACATGAAGGAGCACTTCATGGAGAGGGTATATCAGGAAGGCTTCATTGAAGGGAAATCGTGGAAGACTCCATGTAGGGGGGAATCAAGGAAGATTTGGTGGAGGGGGGAATCAGGGAAGACTTCTTTGAGGTGGGAATCAGGGTAGAATTCATTGGGGAAAGAATCTGGGGAGACTTCATGTAGGGAGGAATCATGGAAGATTTAATGGAGGAGGGAATGAGGCAAGATTTGATGTTGGGGAGAATCATGGAAGACTTCATGGAGGAGGGAATCAGAGAACACTTCATGGAGGGGGATTAAGGAAGATTACATGTTGAGGGGAATGACAGAAGACTTCATGGAGTGGGAAATCAAAGTGGACTTCATGGAGAAGGGAAATTAGGAAAGACTTCATTGGAGGGAAATCAGGGAAGACTTCATATAGGGGGGAAACATGGAAGACTTCATGAAGGAGGGAATCAGGGAAGATTTCACGTAGGGGGGAATGATGGACGACTTCATCTAGGGAGAATCAAGGACGTCTTCATTGAGTGGGAAATCAAGATGGACTTCATGGAGAGGGAAATTAGGAAACACTTCATTGAAGGGAAATCAGGGAAGACTTCATATATGGGGGAATCAAGGAAGACTTCGTGGAGGGGGCAGTCAGGGAAGACTTCATGGAGGGGGAAAATCAAGGTAGACTTCATGGAGGTGAAATCAGGAAAGACTTCATGGGTGGGAAATGAAGGAAGACATCATGTAAGGGTAATAAAGGAAGAATTACTGGAGGGGGAATCAAGGAGGACTTCTTACAAGGGGGAATCAAAGAAGAGTTCATGATGGGGGAAATAAGGGTAGAATTCATGGGGGGAAATCAAGAAAGCATTCATAGTGGGGAAAATCAAGGGAGAAAACATGGAGGGAGGAATCAAGTACATTTCGTGGAGGGGGCAATCAGGGAAGACTTCATGTAGTGGGAAATCGGAATAGATGTCATGGAGGGGAAATCAAGAAAGAATACGTAGAGGGGGAAATCAGGGGTGACCTCATGCATGGGGAAATCAGGAAAGAGTTCATGGAGGGAGAACAGAACAAGGGGGGAGGGATAGGAAGGAGAGACAGACAATCACTGTCACAACATGTCCACTATGAAGATGTCCTGTATAATCACACATCCATAGCCTGTAGTGAACTGAGTGTCCTTCCAGTAGGGGTGGGTGACAAGGGAGGAATCGAAAGAATCTAGA